>CM064518.1:30579294-30724294 GCA_032716605.1 Paralithodes platypus | reverse complement strand
GTTCATTGTAAATACAAATTATAATACAAAAACTATATCATGGCTTAACACAGTATCATAGTATATTGAAACAATAATTATAGTTACAAGAAATATCCGAGGAAAAATAATGATGATCAAATACTTAATCTGTTCTGATAGCTCACCCAGAACCCTACATGTCAAGTATCTAAGCAATGATAACTATGTTAATCTAAATATGACAGAATATTAGTATTTCACTACCAGGGATCACGGGCATAAGGAAGAATAACATGATCCCTTTTCCCAGTAAATTTCAACAAACAACTTTGTTCTCTGGCAGCAAATCAGAGCAAATATCAGTCTTATTATTAAGTATTCGTATCGACAAGAAAATTGTAGGCATAATGCTATAGGGTTATTGAACTCAAAACACAGAATTCCAAAAAATCCAAAACCAAAATAGCTACATTAAACTTGCGGTATTAATGATGGCGTGGCGTTTGAAGTCAGTGTTAAGGGGGAAGGGTGTATTAATTGGTCGATATAGATAAATTTGCAAATTTTCGGTAAACAAAAAAATCACGGCCAAAGGCCAGTTCCTCCTAAATTACAGGCTTGCTGTTGCTCACCAGGATAAAGTCGACACCTAATCGGTACGAAAGGTCTTATTATTTACAAAGAAAAGGGTTGAAAGGTCTTAAAATCGCAAAACTAATGGGCCCTAACATCTTAAAAATCTGACAACTAATGAGGTTAAATGGGGTTACGCATGAGGGAGAAGGGGGGCCAGAAACCCCCCCCCCCCCATTATTAACCCTGGGTGTGTCTTGGTGATCGTGGTGGCTTGCAGGGGTTATATATTATGTAAGAGGAGGTAAGACTGGTGACTTGGGATGTTACTGGGATTGGGCAGTGTTAATGTACTGTACAGTGATAACGTCATACACCAGGCACACCTACTACTACTTTTTTTTGTCTTTGATTTTTATTAAATATTGTAAATCATTATATTTTTACTACCACTACTACTACTACTAGTTTTACAAAATATATAAATTATATACTACTACTACTACTACTACTAGAACTATTATAGTACTGTTAAATAAGGGGAGGTGAAATTGGTGACTAATATTATGTTATTGTTTTAAGCTTGGTAATTTTTGGTGGACTACAACAATACGATGCAGGTATTACCGTACATAACATGACACATATATCCATAGCCAGCATAAAAATCCGCTAGTCTTTGTTCATCAATAATAATACAACTACCACTACTACTACTACTACTACTACTTCGGTACATTTCTTTCCTAATACCCTTCAGAGCCAAATAATCTATGAGGCACCTTCAAACTATTTTCCAATAATAATATAGTCACAAATTAAGGTATATTAAAACAAAGGGACCCTCTTTAATGCCAAGAAGTTTATAGTAGACGTTCACGACTACATTCCATTATCCTTATTGTCACAATTTATTATGTTTATACAAAGCAATACTCTTCAGTGTTCAGTAAACTTCGAGAAACTCAAGCTGTTTCCATGATCAAAATAATCACACTATAAGAGTTGTTTATACTACGCAATTATCCGAAGTACCCAGCGGTTTGTTCAACAACTTTAAAGCTACTTATATTATTAGTATAAGCACAAATAAATAAATAAATAATACTTATATGAGATACCCATCAGTGTATACCTATTTATGAGACATTTCAAGCTATTTTCAATCAATAATGTTGTCACAACTTAAAATATTTGTTTAAAGAACAACTTAAAATATTTGTTGAAAGATTCAATTATCTAAAGCACGTAGCAAATTAATATACTCATTCAAGATATTTTCCAGTTTTAAAGTCACAACAAATACTTATTTAATTATATGAGGTTCGCCTCAGTGCCCCTGTTAAAGGAGTTATATTTTGTGGTCTATTTATACATGGTGTACGATCGGCCAAATAAGTGATGTCGCGGCAACAAGTATATTTTCGATCAATAATTGGTATCAGAACTTTATAAGCTAAAATTCATCGTTTCGAGTCAGATATACTATACAAACATGTTCCTATCTTTACACACCCTATTCAACATCTGACACACATTAATTCAGCATACAGCGAGCACAACATAATGACAGCGGCGACACGACTTATTTGGCCAACTGTACGGTGGAGACAGGCCCGGAAAAGCTGGTGGGGCTATAAAAAGACTGCTTGTTTGTACTCTGTTGGGTACACTCCGGCTTTTTGTTTGGCCTAATATTAAACGGAATAGTATATTTGAAGGTTGTTAACGGCGAGGTAGCTGCTTTTCCTTTTTCATTAGCTTTGAGATTTTAAGACATTCGTTCCATTAGTTTGGCGATTTTAAGACCTTTCGCCCAATTTATCGTGCCGTTCGTGCCACTTAGGTGTCATTTTTATCCTGGCGAGCGATAGCGTGCCTGTAACTTTAGGAGAAACTTGCCTTCGGCCGTTACATTTAAAAACAAATGTACACATTTATCATGCAGGGGTGTCTAGGGGGTATTTTTTAAAGCTTGATGGGGGTCTAGCGAGGTTACTATAAAATAAATAAATACATGAATGAATAAATACACCAACAAATAGCCACTTCCCCCTTTAAATGGCACACCCTGAAGCAAGGTGAACAGCAGAGAGTGCCTAGATAATTAAAAGCCTGGGGTACAGTAGTTTATCATCAGCTGTAAGTGGCTATAATTATCACCAATAGGGAGGGATATACGGTAAAGGATATTGCCGGGCTTATGATGGTTCGTTTTGGGAATGTTTGCGGAAAAGCGACCTCAGCCATTTCTTCTTTCGAGGATATATAATATATTTATATTCACTCTAGTACGGTGGCACGATAATGTAGTTGCTACACACATACTGTATACTGTATATACGACATGCACGAATAGTATCACGTACACTCTAACAGACACACACAAACACACACGTCCACAATCACACTGACAAACACTCCATAGCAAGCCTACACACACACACACATTCACACACACACACTTTACATGCGCACAACACTCTTTAATAATTATCTGAAAGTATACGTTCAATTATTCATCATCTCGAGCGCGCGCGCGCACACACACACACACAAACACTATAATCTTCGTCAAGGTCACCCAGCAGTAGCAAGTACACAACCTTCTCACTTACTGTCGTACCATGAAAGTTGGACAGAACGTCACTTTTTAGTTGTATTTTATTTTATTTCATAAATACGGGGTTAGGGGTAAACACGCACTTCTCTCTCTCTCTCTCTCTCTCTCTCTCTCTCTCTCTCTCTCTCTCTCTCTCTCTCTCTGAGATATAATAATAATAATAATTATTGTCGGTTTATCGTATGTGTGTGTGTGTGTGTGTGTGTGTTTCATACAACGTTAGTCATTGTATTGTTATGATTATATTCAATAATTATGTACTCTAACGTATATAATAAACAGTATAAATATATATCTGAAATCCTCTCTCAAAGGCAAAATACAGAAATGCTGCAACATGTAAAAATCGTAAAGAAACTACAGTACATCTATAGCCATTTTTCCACTTCAATATATTAGTAAAATAGAACTATTGTAGTCTTTACCTATTGCTATTTTTCATACTTTTGTATATTCATTTGTGAACTGTTCATTATCACAAGCATTTTTTCATTCATTCTTTCGTATATGGTTTTGTTCTTGTGTTCCTTATTAATTTTCGCGTTCGTTCTTTAATTCAACTGTAGTATATGTGTACATACATGAAATCATGCATTCATTCATTCATTATCTCATGCATTCATTCATTCATTTGTTCTATCATTCATTCTTTCATTCATTCTTTCATTCATTCTCTCATTCATTCATTCATTCATTCTCCCGTTTCTTGCATTCATTCTCCCATTTCATTCATCCATTCAGTCATTCTTTCATTATTTCATGCATTCATTTTCTCATTCTCTCGTTTCTTCCATTCATTCTCCCATTTCATTCATTCACTCAGTCATTCTCTCATTCATTCATTCATTCATTCATTCAAACACCCACCCCAAAGCCGAAATTCACACCTTCATCCCTCCAACCAAGTGCCCGATCAAATAACCCGAGCAAACTGTGAGTCCCGTGTTGGAATGTGGGCAATAGGTCGACGTTAAATATAGAGAGAGCCCGATACAGAGAGAGACAGAGACAGAGAGAGAGAGAGAGAGAGAGAGAGAGAGAGAGAGAGAGAGAGAGAGAGAGGTAGGGGGTGCTGGGTCGATAGCTGTCCATCTCGGAAAAAGAAAATGTGTACCCTCTTCCTTCTATTTTATTGTACTCTCTAGGTTTCTCTCTGCTGCTCAACTAAGGGGGCCCACTATATATACTGTATACAGTATATATACTGTATATATATATATATATATATAGAGAGAGAGAGAGAGGGGGGGGGTGACTCATTGGGTGTGGATCACATAATTAGTACATCTGAACCAAAGGCATTTATAATTTATATCTACACTACGGTACGGTTTCAATTCAACTTGATTAATTTGTCCTGTATTCACTTCAATTCTATATATTTTCCACTTGACTCGATGCCATCATATTCTACTCAACTTAACTACAATATACTCTACTTTATTCTATTAAAATATATAGGTTACTATACTGAATGTTCGTCTATTCTACGCTATCTGATTATGATGTTTTAATCTATTCATCCCTAACCTACATTACGCATTTTAATCTTCCCTACTCTATTAGTATCATGTTCTGTTCAACTATATTCTCCTCTAATGTACTAAACTCTTCTCTTCTCTTCACAGCTTTACTCTAATTCACAACTCAAACTCACTCTCACTCACTCTCTCTCTCTCTGGTAGCAGAGTACCGATATAGGACCGGAAAAGAAGTGATAAGAAAAGGTCAGTGGAAAATAGGGCTGGAGAGAGAGAGAGAGAGAGAGAGAGCGCGAGGGAGGTAGGGGGTGTTGGGTCGATAGCTGTCCATCTCGGAATAAGGAAATGTGTACCCTCTTTATTCTATTTTATTGTACTCTCTATGTTTCTCTTTGCTGCTCAACTCAGGTCGCCTACAATGTGTATATGTGTGTGTGTGTGTCTGTATATATATATATATATATATATATATATATATATATATATATATATATAGAGAGAGAGAGAGAGAGAGAGAGAGAGAGGAGGAGGTACGGAGGTGTTAGATCAATGTGTCTATTTCGAAAAAAAGGAAATCTGAACCTCGAAATTTTCTTTACATGTTCAGTTTCATTCTACTCCCAACTTTATACAGGTTGTTGTTAAATATAGAAAGAGAGAAAGAAAGCGAAGGAAGGTGTGTCAAATGGATAGGTGTTTATATCCGAGCTTAACCTGGATATTTATTATATTTTGTTCTATTATATTTTATTCCCTACTTTTCTGCATTCTACTCAATATATTTTTTTTAATTATGTCGCCGTTTATCAAATAGATAGATAGATAGATAGAGATATGTAGATAGATAGATATAGATAGATAAAGAGAGAGAGAGAGAGAGAGAGAGAGAGAGAGATAGAGAGAGAGAGAGGGGGGGGGGGGGTTGCTGGTCGATAGGTATCAGTGCGAGAATAAAACAATAAAACCACGAAATAATTCCTGGTCGACATTTTGTTTTCTCCCTGTGTAAAGTTACCGTACACTCGGATGCCATAGTTTCTTGCTCAATCACAATAATTCGTGGACCCCTTTGTTATTCTGTATGCAATTATAACTATCTGGATTTATTACTGGATAGAACTTGCTTTTCAATAAATAGTATATATAGTTTTTTAGTTGCTGTATAGAACGTTAAATTTATGAATTCGTTCCCAGAGATATACTTCCATAATTATAAAACAGCGAAGCCCAGGAATATTTAAGAGTGTGTTAGAGACTATGGGATCCGAGTGTACTATGGTCTGTATGCTACTGTACTCTGCTTTTCTACAGTATAGGCTACTCAGTTCTACCTTATGCCGGTGTCACACGAGAGATTTAGCGGTGGATGTATCGTAGCCACAGTACCCGCGAGTTAGACAATAGCTAAAATCGAGGCTGCTATCGGACCGTTTTCTCTTTCAATATGACTGTATTTTGTATTGTGAGTTCCTAATCGTGTTCAGTCCAATTTAATATACGAATGCACAGCAAAATCAATCCAAATAAGATGATAACTTGTAGCGGATTCAAGGCTCCGAAACATGTACCAGATAGACTTGTTGTTCACTATATAGTAAACTACGGTACGCAAATATACTGTATATTTAACTGAGAGAGATAGAGAGAGTGTGTGTTTGTTTGTGTGAGCGTAAGATAAAGAGTGAGTGAGAGTCAGGATGTATATGAGAGAGAGAGAGAAAGAGAGAATGTGTTTGTGTGTGAGAGTAAGAGAAAGAGTGAGTGAGACAGTCAGTATGTGTATATGAGAGAGAGAGAGTGTGTATCATTGGGTGTGGATCATAGAATTAGTACATCTGAACTAAGACATGTATAATTTATCTCTACACTACGGTATGTTTCAATTCAATTAGTTTAATTTGTGCTGTACTCACTTCAATTCTATTCATTTTTCTACTAGACTCGATTCCATCCTATTCTACTTAACTTAACTATAATATACTCTACTTTAGTCTATTCAAATATATATGTTACTATACTGAATGTTCTCTTTTCTACGCTATCAGATAATTGCCGTAATTTATGGTGTTTCACTTCATTTATCACTAACCTACATTACGCATACTAATCTTCCCTACTCTATTCCTATCATGTTCAGCTCAACTTTTCTCTCCTCTAAAGTACTAACTCTCCTCTCCTCTACACAGCTTTACTCTAATTCACAACTCTAACTAACTCTCTCTCTCTCTCTCTCTCTCTCTCTCTCTCTCTCTCTCTCTCTCTCTCTCTCTCCCTGGTAGCGGAGTACCGATATGGGACCGGAAAAGAAGTGATAAGAAAAGGTCAGTGGAAAATAGGGCTGGAGAGAGAGAGAGAGAGAGAGAGAGAGAGAGAGAGAGAGAGAGAGAGAGAGAGAGAGAGAGAGAGAACATAAGAGCAGATAATGTAACAGAAATTTTAAGGATGCAACAGAAATGACAATTACTGTATTTTAAATAGTCGTACTTGTGTGTGTGTGTGTGTGTGTGTATCGATTATGAGTTGCCATAGGAGACCTGACCATCACCTCCCCTCCCCCCACTCCCCAAATACACGCACACACACATACACACGCACATCAGCAATCTTTCCATATCTCTCTCTCAAACACATGTACTTACAAACATGTACTTACTAATATATATTCTCTCTCCAAAACACAAACACACACACACACACACACTACAATATAATTGGGGTGATTGTAGATACCAATCAAACAGGGGAGGCGTCATAGGCATGTGATAAGGAGTTGCTGAAACTCCTGATTAAGTTGTTTGGTTTCCCTCAATGTTACTGTTTGTGCTCAGAGAGTAATCAAGCTAGCTCTCTCAAACTCCTCCTCCTACAATATAATTCACTATGCTAAACAAGCACATCTCACTTCTTTCCAATACACAACAAACTTGTTTAAGGGGGGTGACCTGTTTTTGTTTTGTTCTTTTCTATCTTTCTCTGGCTTGTATCCATTTGGCCCCATTCAGCCTACTGTTTTAAGACGTGTATCCCCATCCAGGTGTCAATTTTTTACTGCTGAGCGGTAGCGAGCCAGCATATTTTTTATTTTTGTTTGACAACAGGCTCAATTTGTACATTTTTCGATAGAAAAATGTCTCCGGCGAAGCCAGATTTCTTCATATAATGCTGGCTCGCTATCGCTCGCCAGGAAGAAATCGACACCTATATGGGGATAAACGTCTTAAAATAGTTGACTGAATGGGGCCGAATGGATACAAGCCAGAGAAAGAGAGAAAATAACAGAAATAACAAAAAGCAGGTCACCCCCCTTAACATACAGTACATTGAATATGGTTCTCACAATCACTCTTTCAATTTTGGGGGGGACACTTGTTACAGGCAGCTTTGCTTTCTGTCTCCTTCATACATATAGAAAACAAAATAACATACACACATAATATCGAAGCCTTTCGTCCACCTACAACCTTGTTTTAAAAGGAACACGAACAGTATGAATCAATGACACACACACACACATATATATATATATATATATATATATATATATATATATATTATATATATATATATATATATATATATATATATTATATATATATATATATATATATTATATATATATATATATATATATATATATATATATATATATATCTCTTCCCCTTCACAACACAATCCCACCTAATGAGAAGCGTAAATACATGACCCGTCCTCCCCCCACACACCCCTAAATACATGACCCGTCCTCCCCCCACACACCCCTAAATAGATCACACGGTTATTAGGCCTACAACTCTACAATACTACCCTGTGACATAATATAGTGAGGGGGGGTGGGGGGGGGGGGGGGGGAGAGAGAGGGCGGAGGAAGAGGGTAGAAAGAAGGGGGGCGGGGTGATGGACGGAGTGCTAGGATGAGTGGGAAGGAGGTAAGAGGGGCTAGACTGAGAGGGGAGGGAAGGGGGCTATTAAGAAGGGGATGGATGGCGAGGGAGGAGTCTAGAAGGAGGGGGGGGAGGGGGTTAGGAGGAAGGAGATGGACTAGGAAAGGGAGGGGGACTAGCATGAGGGGAATGGAGGGAAAGGGAGGGGGCTTGCTGGTTTGAGGGGGGGGGGGGGAAGGCTAGCAAGAGGGGAAAGACAATGAGAGAGAGGAAAGGGGGGGAGGTAGCAGGAGAGGGGAGGGAAGGGGGACTAGCTGGACGGTGGAGAGAAAGGGAGGGGCTAGCTGGAGGGGAGGGAGGAGGGTAGCAAGGGAAGGGGGGCTAGCTGGAGAGAGGAGGGAAGGGGGGGGTCTAGCTGGAGGGGGAAGGAGGGCTAGCAGGCAGGGGTCGAGAAGGAGAGGGAGGGAGGGAAGGGGGCTAGCAGGATGGGGGGGGGGGAGGGAGAGGGGACTATACCTGGTGGGAGAGGAAGGGATCGATGGATGCGGTGTAGGCCTAAAAGTCGGCACCACCTTTTTTTCTTCTTCCAATTCTTTTCTTTTTTCCGATACTGGGACGGTGGGTGGGAAAGTAGGTCAGGCAGAGGGGTTTGCTATATATTTTTATCTATGCTTGCTCTCTTTTTTCTCTCTTTTTTTCTGTCTATCTATCCATCTCTCTATCTGTTTATCTATCCATCTTTCTATCTGTCTGTCTATTCTCTCTCTCTCTCTCTCTCTTTACACACACACCCACATATAAATCGACTCGACATTTTAGGTGGCCCGTACCGATGACATGAGGTACAGTACATTAACTCAGCTAATTAAAACCGTGGCCAGACAATGAGGTATTCGCATAGGCAAAACTAGTAATGACTGAGTAAAGGAAATAATTGTAGCCCACAGAGAGTAAAAGGTTAGATTGTCCAGGGAGTACTTTATTGGTGGATATTCTCAGAGTCACACTATCGGAGTCAAATTAGTATACATTACTAAAATATATGTAAAAAGTATATCAAATCTGAATGATAACTTATTTACAGATATCGTTCTTAACACCAATAATTTCCAATTAAATTAATGAAAACTTATGATCCTCCGGTGATTCGAACCCAGGACACCACATACAGAATGTACACGCTTTAACCATTATACTGTACCACTGGATTCCCGAGTCCAATAAAATTTGCCAATACAACTGCACGTGTGACGTCAGATAAACTGATTGCAGTGAAAACTAAGTTACAATTTAGAGAAAAGCAACAATAATATCTGTAGTCAGGTTAGGATATGTTGGCAAATCACAGAATTAGAAGTGCAGGAATGAAATAACAGAAACATCATTCAAGGGAAACTACCAGAAGGCCTTTGCATTTGGCATACACGTGTTTTGTTTCTATATTTAACATAATTTTAGACATAACATAGAGTTACATGTGTATGGAAGAAGGCAAATGCGAACTATGTCAAGGAAATCTATGAGAAAACATGAGTTAGAAGATAGTGCTTGAATGAAGGCACAACTAACCAAAGTAATGGAAAACTACCAAGAATCCTTGTCATTGCGGGTTTAAAGGGAGATGGGCCGCTTTTCTGGACCACTTTCTCCCTCATGTTTAGCCCCATTAGTTTTCAGATGTTAAGATGTTTGCCCCATTAGTTAGTCGATTTTAAGACCTTTCGCCCCATTTGTTCGTCAATATTTATACCTTTCGTGCTATTTAGGTGTCAATTTTCCCCCTGGCGAACGATAGTGAGCCTGTAATGTTGGAAGAACCGGCCTTCGGCCGGATTATTTTTTCTACCGAAAAATGTACACATTAATCTAGAAGGGGGATCTAATGGATTTTTTGTTTAAATTTGATGGAGGTCTAGGGAGGAAACTAGAAAAATAACGAATACATGCAAAAATCGCCCAAAAAGTGAACCATCTCCCCTTAAGTGTGACGGGGTGGAGGGTGCGTGCTTCCTCATACAAGGTCCTGATAAACACACTATTGTATATCATCACGGTGAGCTGCTTCACAGTTAGCCACGGGAGCGTATCACGAGGGTCATAGATAATACCGTGTGTGGAAAACAGTACGTATTTGGTGCTTAGAGAACATTATAAGTAAAACAATAATACAAATGTACTTAGAGAACATATAAGAAAAACAATAATTAAATGTAATCAAATATAACTGGTCATATAAACGAACTAAAACAACAATTGTGTAACGAAAAATATAAAAAATATAATTAACAGTAATGATAACAAAAACTGAATCAATACCAACAACAACAACCATAATAATAATAATAATAACAACAACAACAATAACAACAACAACGATTAAGAAACAAATAATGAAACCGATACACACCAACAAACTAACAAACAAAAGACATCTAAAGTAAAAAAAAAAAAAAAAAAAAAAAAAAAAAGTTAGGAAGCGATATACGAATCACTACAATCTCCATACGCAGTGGACCCAAATTTATAAGGAGTTTGAATATTCTGGCCGACTTCCGGCATACACCCGACTACTACGGACCATGCTACGGCAGACTATGCCGAGTGTGTTGCGAATATGCCCGAGTTCCGCAACTCGGCGAAACTTGGGATGACACTCGTGAATATTCGAATCTTTAAACCTATAAAGCCAAGATCTGAATCATCTGGACTATAATAAAGCATTGTATTGTTTCCTTTGCGTTCGATACTGATTCAAATAGAAGCGTCGCCAATTATGCTCTCAACTGTATGCATGCGAGTGCTATTTCCGGCAACCATTTCACGACACTTAATTCTGACAATATTACGTGATATAATTGCACTGTTATCGGCGACTTGACTGGAGGTAAGTAGCCTAATTATCTTATAGTCTGTTTTGTTTTTCAGTTTACGGTAAATTAGCATGTTTCTTATCTTGATTACTCAGCTATTACGTATAGTTTGTAGGGTAACATGTTACTAATTTTTTGTTTTATTAATCCTTAGCATTAATATAACGGAGAGACAGTAGTTTACAAAATTTCCACTGGCTATCAAGAAATCATCTACTAGGGGATTGCATATTTGTTTTAATGTTTTTTTGTATATATTCCAACTACTCCCTCTCGGCTTAGGCTGAGAGCCTGTATATTCACCGTCAGCTGTAATAAGCAGGTGACATAATTTGCATTAAAGTAAAATCCAGAGTTGCCGAAATAATGTTTGGGAAAAAGCAACCCTGTGCGTGTGAATCTGGCCTTATAACTCTTTTCAACTGGTCAAAGCCCAATCCGTCGATATTCAATAACTCAATCCCTAAACTTTGCTTCCTCGCGGTCGGACCAGATATCCAATTTAAGAGAAAATATATATAAATACAGAGAACAAAAATATGTACAAATAATAATAATAAATATATACTGTATATATATTTATATTAAAAACAAATATTCAGGAGAAGAACCACAAAATATCGGCCATAAAAGAGTCCAAGATGAAATATAAATAATTGGGATACCTGAAGACACCGAATCATCAAAGACTCGGGCGGGAGCTACACTAGGAATGAGAGATTAGGAGCAGGGAAGGGAAGGGAAGGGAAGAGATCGAGAGAGAGAGTGAGAGTGAGCGAGGGAGAGAAGGAGAGGGCCCTCGTGAGGGGGAGGAGGATGAGGAAAGGAAGAAAGATATTGGTGAGGACAAGAGAAAAGAAGGTGAAAAGGAGAGAGGACACGACTGTTGACAATACAAATATGTGGGATTAAGAACGACCAAAAGCATGAATAAGGGAGTGTGGTGGGGATTGGGCCTGAGTATATAGAATATAATAGGATAGACAGCCATGAAAAGTGTAATGAGGAGAGGAGCAAAGACAGAAGACAATTGTAATGAGGAGAGGAGCAAAGACAGAAGAAAAAGTTTAATGAGGAGATGAGTAAAGGCAGAAGAAAAGTGAAATGAGGAGACGAGCGTAGAGAGCCATGAAAAGTGCAATGAGGAGAGGAACAAATACAGAAGAAAAGTGAAGTGAGGAGAGGATCAAAGAGAGAATAGAAGTTTATTGAACCAGAGAGGAATGAAGGATGAGGGCGGGGAATGACTGAAGAACAAAAGAGAGAAAGAGTAGAGAGACAGAAAAATAAATAGTAACAAGAACTGGAATAATAGAAAGAAATGCGGAGAGGAAGACGAGGTGAATAGGACAAGAGAGAAAGGAAGGAATTGTGTGAACATAGAGGATTGGATGGCCAGGTAAGGAACACATAGGGGAGAAGAAAAAGAGACAGAAAGAAGGAGATAGAGGAAAGGAATGAAAGCTTAGGAAAGGGAAGGGGGAATAAGGGGAGAACAAAAATAGCAGAAGCAGAAAAATAAGAAAGTCAGTCAAGAAAACGAAAGTGATCTGAGAAAGGGTGATCGACAAGAATGTAAAGGAAACAAAAATAAAGATGGAAAGAGAAAGAAACGTGAAGATTAAAGGAGAAGGTGAGATACAGAGGAAAAGAGAAAGTTTAGTGGAGATAATAGAGGAAAATAATAGGAAAACATAAAGCAAGACAAGGACGAGATGAAAAAGTAAAAATAAAAAATCGAAAACAAATTGAAATCCTGGATAATGTAAAGAAGCATTTGACCTCGTAAAAACACGACTGCCAGAGCTTGATAGATGGACAATATCTAAAGTATAACAAGGAAAGTTTGAGAGCAGAATTATGAAGGGAACAGGATAACAAAGAGAACAGTCCTCAAATAATAATTAAGAACAAAACTTGTCTAATAAAGACCAATGTGAGGTAGGAGAAATTACGATAAAAATAACTATATAAATATTAAATACATACAAAACAATAAAAACATATGTAATGGGTACTGATACTAAAACGAATTTCTTCATACATTCTATGCTTGTTATTAACTACGATTATACTTTACTCCCAGCACTCCTCTCCGCGTTTTGACAGTATATTCTGGCTATCATTAGACGATTTCATACAGCTTAGGAAGGATCTGTGGGAGTTAATAGGGTAAAGACTATCTCAATTAACGCTCTAACTTCCATACACCCCTCCTAATCTCAATAAAATCTTCTGATAATATCCAGAATAAACTGTCAAAATGCGGCATACACCTCAAGGGGTTAATAAGGGATAATATTGGGTGGAGCACCGGTGTTACTGTTACCCCTTTCAAGATCCGATTACTCAGTTTTGTTTCTGTTTTCTGGCTATTACTAGACGATTTTATTCAGATTAGGAAGGGCATATGAAAGTCAGAAAGTTAATTGAGGTAGTCTTTACCTCTATAATTCACACATATACTTCCTAAATTGTATACAATCGTCTAATGATAGCCAGAATAAACTGTAAAAATACGCCATAATCTTCAAAGGGTTAAAACAAACTAAGAATTGTTCCACCGTCTCTAATTTTCGTAATCTATACATAGATTCCATTAACAGTTAACTATAATGTTTTTGTTATGATTCTTCCATGAAGACATATATTTTTCAGTGTCTTATGAGGCCTGTATCATTTATAGCATCGTTATTTTCTGAGATTTATAGTGTCTCGGTAGTCAACTTTGTTATTTATTTCTCCCCAATAAATTGTCCTACTCCTAGTTCTAGGCCAATTTGTCAACGATTATTATTTTTTATTTCAGCTGATTCATTTTTTTTTTTTTTTTTTTTTACTCGTTTTTTTTCTCTCATCAAGTTAAGAGGACTTTAAATGTAAGAAAATGAAGAAAACAATAGAAATGTTATTATGATTATATACTTACTGACGTGATGGTATAACATTTCTATATGTGTTTTCGAAGTGAATAAAATGCAATGGACATAATTATGATATTGAATGTTCCTCGCAATATCATGTTAACGATTATGCAATGCTAACCCCCCCCCCCCTCTCTTTCTCTCTTTCACACACACACACACACACACACTCCATTATTATGATGTAAGGTTTCTCTGGACAATAAACTAGCACAATAGTTCATCTCATTTTACACTCATTTAATACTGCATCTATGTTGTTTAATATCTCATATCGTAATCTCTTGTATTCATTCCACTTCTAAATTGCCCTTCTAACTCATATATGTTCAGACTTTACATCATATTATCTTCTTTTCCTCCTCTTCCTCTCCTCCTCCTCCTCCTCCTCCTCCTCTCCTTCTTCCTCTTCCTCCTGTCCCTACCTCAGCGGCTTCAAACTTTGTGTTCCCATCGGTTTGAAGTTCAGTCAGCGTTTCAGACTCGCTGGTCGATCCCCTCTATCTCGAAACTCTGGGTCACGGCGTCCCACTGTTTCGGATCATGTTCAGTTAACTTCGTGTGCTCCATTAGTAATATTCAGATCCCTTGTTTATCTTACTCTTTTTCCCGACCGTTCATCTCAACTTTCCTGAGGTTGCCCTTAACCTCCCCAAGACAAGACAAGTTCATCTCAACTCACTCACTCACTCACTCACTCACTCACTCACTCTCACTCTCTCTCTCTCTCTCTTTCTCTCAATCCATTTTTCTTTCCTGCTTCTCCTTGTTTATCCTTCATGTCTCTATGTACTATTTGTGTTACCACTTCTAGTTCCCCCTTTTTCTTTTGTTCTTTGCATTCATTTACCATTTGGATTCCTTTTCTTTCTATCCACTTTCCCTTCTTCCCTTTTCCCTTCGTTTTCCTGCTCGAAGGCTTATATATATTAAAAGTGGGCTTACAGTGTCCAGTCACCCATAACATTTCGTGGACTTCGCCTATTTCTAATTATGGAAGTATATATATATATATATATATATATCTGGAAACGATTTAATTAATATATTTGTCTGTACATCAACTACAAAACTATATATACTATTAATTGAAAAGCAAGTTCCATCCAAAAATCAACCCAGGTAGTTATAATTGCATAAAGAAAATCATAGGGGGTCCAAGAATTTGTATAAGTGACTGTACAATCGCCGTTGGTGAAAGGTTGTAAAAGTTAATTCCGACACGCAGATGAATATTTTGAAACATTCGCTTTAAACACATGCCCGAGGTATTATTGTCCGCTTCGGCAATGTTCACCGTCTCAACTATATCATGTAGTAGTGTACTATAGTCCATTCAGTATAGGTAGGTCAGAAATCGTGACCCCCTAACCTCTATAACTCAAAAGGGGCTAGAGCAAATGGGCTGTAAACTTCCACACCTATTCCCTGGCTAACCCTTCCCAAATGGTAGAAAAAATACTCTGGTCGTGTTTGAGTTATAGAGGTTTGTGGTCAATATTTTTGGCCCACTTATATATAATGAACGGACTATAGTACAGGCCATTGTGTATCTTTTCATCTCTCTTTCGTTTTCCTTCCTTGCTGCTTCCTCCTCCTAATTATCACCTACATATTCCCACAGGTTTTCGTCTATTTTTTCTGGCCACGACCTACTCTTTCTTTTCCTCCTCTTCATGTTCTCTTCTTTCCTCCTCCACCTCTCTATCGTCTTCTCTGTGTTTCTTCCCCTCCTCCTCCACCTTGTCTTCTTCCCTCCTTCCTCCCCCTACTCCTCCCCGTCTCCTTCCCCTCCATCTCGTCTTCTTCTTCCCCCTCCACCTCCTCCTCCCCATCGTCTTCCCCTCCTTCCCCGTTTCCTTCCCCTCCTTCTCTTCGTCTTCTCACTTTTCCTGCTACTCCTACACCCAGTCCTATCTTGTTTCCTCCTCCTCCTCTTCGTCTTCTTCCTTGAGTTGTGTGTGTGAACTACAGCGGTATAGACGCTCCCGTCATTGTGTGTTAAATATATAGCAACGCGCTATATAGCCACGCCTCAGTGATCACGTGATAGTTTCCCGCCAATACTACCTTACCCACGCTAATTACTGTGAGGAGGTCAGTTGTGTGTGTGAACTACAGCGGTATAGACGCTCCCGTCATTGTGTGTTAAATATATAGCAACGCGCTATATAGCCACGCCTCAGTGATCACGTGATAGTTTCCCGCCAATACTACCTTACCCACGCTAATTACTGTGAGGAGGTCAGTTGTGTGTGTGAACTACAGCGGTATAGACGCTCCCGTCATTGTGTGTTAAATATATAGCAACGCGCTATATAGCCACGCCTCAGTGATCACGTGATAGTTTCCCGCCAATACTACCTTACCCACGCTAATTACTGTGAGGAGGACCTGGAGCCGCCAAACCAGAATACCGACTAACATAAGTGTTCATTTTGTTTTCCTTCTTTCTTTTATATTATTATTTTGTTTTTCTCCTTAATAAGCTTATCTTCTGACAGACAACAAATTGTTTGTCGTATATTTTAGTCTTTCTCTCCCAAACTATTGTATATATATATATATTTTTTTTTTAGTATACAAATCACTCCATTACCTGTGTCAAATATTTGTATGTTTTATTAAAATATCGTAAATAGGCTAGCCTCTTGATATCGAAATTGAGATAGCTATTACCTCCATGTAAACAGGCCCAACTAACTCCCATTAGGTCTACCACATACTCTATTTTATATGCCTTCATACTAACCAATATCTCTCTTTTTTTACAGTCTCATGTAATCATAAAATTCAAACACATATTTCTATAGTTTTACAGGCTCTCGACATAGTATCTGATTACTAACATATCTCACATATATTTTTCATTTATTTTCACAGGGCTTTTGAAACTGTATCTTAAATTAATACTATATCATCTTAGCAGCCAAAATGCCTTCGAACTTGAAACGTTGCGAGCAGTGTACAGGTCGATTCGCTGGACAATACTTCAGTGACTACTTCTCCAACCCGGAATGCAGGCTGTGCGAAAACCGCCGACATCTGTTAGAAGGTCTGAACGAAGTAAAAACCAACTATGTCAAACTCCAGAAGGAATTCTACTCTTTGCAGGAATTTGTTTCCCTCAATGTAGCAGCAACACCAGAAACCCAGCAGGATGTAGGACTACCAGTGCAGGTGTCTAGCCAAGACAACGCAACTGCCCTCCCTTCTCCCCCTAGATCTCCTTCCCCACCCAGAATTGACCAGCCGCTAACACCCCCACCAGCCAGCCCACCCGCCCCCCACAACAGCCCTCCATCCCCTCAAAATTCCAGAGTCTCTCCCACCAGCTTTACTCCCGTAAGAAATGGGGCGAGGCAATCAAAAAGGAGGTCACATCTGCCGGTCACCACATTTAATAAATACCAGATTCTGACAGAAACAGGAGACGAAACTGAGGAGACCAGGCTCATTGGAGACTCCATCTTACGAGGACAACTTGAAGAGTTCTGTGGAAGAGTCCCAAACCACAGAAAGCGTTTTTGCATACCGGGTGCAGGTTTGGACGACATCACAGCAGCCTTCGACGATGTCACCATCAACGCTGACGAGAACACCCTGTTCGTGATTCACGCAGGGTCGAACGATGTAATGCGCACCAGATCAGAGGAACTAATGGAAAAATACCGTAAGGCAATCCAGCGTTACAAGAGTAAGTCATGTAACATAATCATTTCAGGCATTCTTCCCAAGATCGATGCAGAGACCGGTTTCTACGATAAGGCGTTCAGTACTAATAACAGACTTAAATCCCTCTGCTCACAGGAAGATGTCGAATATCTCAATCTCTGGGACCATTTCTACAATCAACACATTCTCTTTCAGGATGATGGCTGCCATTTGAATTCAGTCGGAGGAGCACGCCTAGGCAGACTCCTACATGATGCAGTCTGCACTTTCAGATCAAAAAACGACAACCGAGCAGGGGCAGTAGCAGCGACATAAACTACCCCATATCAAATGTAAACTCTATCCAAAATAATATCACGGCCTGCTACGTTAATGCACGCAGCTTACGCAATAAATTCGAAGACCTGGAAGCACTTGCATGTATGGAGGAATGTGATATAATCGGTGTTTCAGAATCTTGGATCAACACGGAAAAGCGTGATTTTTTGGCGGAATACGCATTACCAGGTTATACTCCCTTCAGCTGCGAAAGATCCCAAAGAATGGGAGGTGGGGTTCTGCTATATGTTAAAAGTAATCTTCACCCAATCGAGGTAACCAAACCTGCCATAAATAATATTGATACTAGTTACGTTCAAATAAATAATCAAGCAAGCAAGATAATAATTGGCCTAATTTATCGACCTCCTGCACAATCACCCGATACTGACGAGAAACTCTATGATCAAATAGCCGAAATAAGTTGTCAGGAAGAAGCAGTAATATTTGGCGATTTCAATCTGCCTGTCACAACATGGGGCGAACCACTAAATGCTCACGCGGGACATGATCTATATGCTAATCTTCAGGAAAGTGCCCTTTATCAACACGTAGAACACCCAACGAGGGGAAATAACATTCTGGATATTATTCTAACGACAAATGAAAGACTGGTAAATAGCGTTAAAATCGGACCGGAATTTAGCTCTAGTGACCATAGGATAGTGTCCTTTAACATTAAAGTAAATAATGACAAAGAAAACGTGAGCACGGAAAAAGTACCAGATTATCGAAGGGCCGACTTTAACAAACTTAGAAGGCATCTTGCCAATACTGACTGGAGTGAAATGACCGAAACTCATGATGTAAATCGATTATGGAACATATTATCTAATAACCTAAACAAAGCAATAAATACAAGCATCCCTCTACGAAACCGGCGCCCAGCAGGCAAATATAAGCCAAAATGGTGGAATAATGAAATAAAAAACATCCTCTTAGTAAAAAAGCAGGCATACCAAATTATAAGGCAACTCAAAATAATAGCGATAAATTAGAACACGATAGACTGCGTCGAACAACCAAAAATCTCATCAAAGAAAGTAAGAAGAATCTGGAACTTCATATTGCCAGCTCCAGCAAGTCCAATCCGAAAGAATTTTACAGCTATATAAGAAACAGAAAAACGGTAACTTCAACAATAGGCCCACTTGTTGCGGAAAATGGAGATCATACAGATAACAAAGTACAAATGGCGAATATCCTAAATAACTATTTTGCATCAGTTTTCACGTCGGAAGATACTACCGGTAACCGACCTACCCCTACGAATCAATCAAATGGCACTGAGCTCGAAAACTTTACGATTTATGAAGACGATATCCTGTTCGCAATCAACAATTTGAAAGTTAATAAAACCCCAGGCCCTGATAAAATATCCCCAAGGATCCTAAAAGAAGCAAAACACGAATTATTAAACCCACTCGCAAATCTGTTCAACAAATCATTGAATGTTGGGATAGTTCCAAACGAATGTAAACTAGCTAACGTGACACCCATATACAAAAAAGGAAATAAGTCCTCTCCCGGCAATTATCGACCAATTAGCTTAACATCGGTAACGGGCAAATTAATGGAAACCATTATAAGGGACAAAATAGTAAAACATTTGGAAGAAAATAATTTAATAAAAGATTCTCAGCACGGTTTTAGAAATAAACGTTCATGCTTAACAAACTTACTCGACTTCTTCAATGATGTTTACAAATCATATGATAAGGATAGAGCAGTTGATATAATATATCTCGATTTTCAGAAAGCTTTCGATACCGTACCCCACAAGAGACTAATTGACAAAATAAAAGCTCATGGCATAACAGGAAAAACTCTGAAATGGCTCGAAAATTGGCTCTCAGACCGTAAACAACGAGTTGTAATAAATGGTGAAGAATCGGATTGGTGCAAAGTAAATAGTGGCGTTCCCCAGGGTTCGGTATTAGGCCCTATTCTTTTTATAATTTACATAAACGACTTAGACGAAGGAATAGAATGCAAAATTTCGAAATTTGCTGACGATACAAAAATTACTAATAAAGTAACCTCAACAGTACATTGGCAAAAACTACAAGGTGACCTAGACACTTTAGAAAACTGGGCAGAAAATGGCAAATGAAATTCAACATAGAAAAATGCAAAGTATTACACATCGGTAGTAACAACGCTAAAAAAGATTACTCAATGAACAACATTCAACTATCAAATACAAATAATGAAAAGGATCTGGGAGTTATAATATCAAGTGACCTGAAGCCGAGTAAACAGTGTACAGAGGTAATAAAAACTGCTAATAAATTGGTGGGTTTCATCCGCAGAACATTCAAATTCAAATCAGAAAAAATCATACTTACTCTATTCAACTCATTGGTGCGTCCCCATCTCGAATACTGCGTGCAATTCTGGTCACCGTACTACCAAAAGGACATAAATAAACTTGAAAGGGTGCAACGCAGAGTCACTAAAATGATACCTAGATTGCGTAATAAACCGTACGAAGAGCGCTTAAAAGAACTAAATTTGTTTAGCTTAACAAAGCGCAGAATGAGAGGTGACCTAATAGAGGTGTTCAAAATCTTCAAGGGATTCAGCAACCTAAATGTAAGCGAATTATTTACGATCAATCAAGCAAACACGAGAAACAATGGTTATAAGATTATAGGCAAGCGTTTTCATTCTCACGAGGCGAAGCATTTCTTCTTCAACCGCGTTGTGAATAATTGGAACAGACTACCCTCG
The DNA here is from genome assembly GCA_032716605.1 of Paralithodes platypus. NCBI lineage: Eukaryota > Metazoa > Arthropoda > Malacostraca > Decapoda > Lithodidae > Paralithodes > Paralithodes platypus. Next base: position 30,703,255 of record CM064518.1, on the reverse strand, counting down.
AACATTGTAAACTGTAATACTGTCGAATCATTTAAGAACCATCTGGATAAACACATGGCAAATAACCCCCGATTAACACAGTTTCTTTCAGAATAACGCGCAACGAAATGTCAACGCATACCGCAATGTATATTGATTTTCATACATCTGTTCCCTTTCAGAATTGTAGTAAATAGAGTTAGCTTAGATTACAAATCAACTTCTTTTTTCTCCCTGTCCTGTTCGAATTTCCGTGTCAGTTTTTCAATACTGCATGGTATTTTTCCTATCTGTTTCCATGCCAGCATTAGCTGGAGGGAGTGGTGGGTGGGGAGGAGCCTTCTTCTTTGCTATCCTTTTCTCTACCTCGTAGTCAGTAGATTGGTAGTTTTAGATATCCAAACTGCCCCGTAAGGACCAATAGGTCTGTTGCAGTTTGTTCTCCTTTGTATTCCTTTGTATTCTCCTCCTCTTTCTCTTCTCCCTTTTCCTGCTCCTCCTTCGCATCTTCCTCTTTTGTTTTCTCTCCCTCTTCTTCTGCTTATTCTTCTTCCTTCTCCTCCTCCTTTTCTTCTTCTTCTTCTTCTTCTTCTTCTTCTCCTATTCCTCCTCCTCCTCCGCTTCCTCTTCTTCTTCCCCTTCCTCTTCCCCTTTTTCTTCCTCCTGCCTAAACCCAGCGTTGGCCCACTTTCTCAGAGGTTCTTCTTATCTATTTTTAACTTATTGGTTTCCCTGACTCTGTGCCTTTATCATAAACATTCAGATATCGCTGGCTCATTATCAAAATAGCCTCATTATAGTCGTTATCTTTTTTTCCCCTTTACTATATTATCAGCCATTGTTATTTTTATCGTTAATTATCTGGTTTGGTATTAAAAGGTGTTGATAGTTTCGTCTTAAATATATCAATAGTGCACAGAAGCTTTGTAAATTATGTAACTTTTTGTGTGTATTAATATCTTTAATTTCCTTTCTCTTGACATGACTTTATGGTATAAAATAGTTAAGCCTTCAACTAATATAATTTTAATTTAACTGAATTTCATCTTCACAGCAACACGTACAGTATACTTTTGATTTATATAGTTTTTTTCCTTCTTCCTCGTCCCCCTCTTCTTCGTTACCCTCTTTCTTGTCTTCCTCGTTAGTCCCTCTTCCTCGTCTCCCTCTTCCTCGTCTCCCTCTTCCTCGTTCGTCCCTCTTCCTCGTTCGTCCCTCTTTCTCGTCTACTTCCTCGTCTCCCTCTTCCTCGTCTCCCTCTTCCTCGTCTCCCTCTTCCTCATCGTCCTATTCCTCGTCTCCCTCTTCCTCATCGTCCTATTCCTCGTCTCCCTCTTCCTCGTCTCTCTCTTCCTCTTCCCTCTTTCATCGTTTTCTTCCCTCTTCCTCGTCCATTTTCCTTTTCCCTTCCTCGTCATTCTTCTTCGCCCATCTCTCTCTTCCCTCTTTCCATCCCTCCTCATTATTCATATCTTCCTTGGACTGTGAGAACCCTTCCGGACTAACCTCTTGTTGTTTCTTTATTTACTCTTACCCTTATCTCGATGTCGCTTCTTTCTCCACAGTTTTCCCAGTTTCAATTTCCCGTTACGTGCCTTTATTAGCGCTCGCCGACTGGTATTTTAACTCCCATATTATATATTATATATTTATTTCTCTTGTTCCTGATTTATGTTTGTATTTATTATGTATACTCTATTACGATCATGTCCTTTTGATATATGTATTAGCTATATCTATCCTTCTCATGTTTACCCCAAGTATCATTTAATCTGTGTTAGTTATTTTTCCTCTTGTCTACTTCCAGTACTCTCTATAAACTGAAATATTTGATTTCTTGTATGTCACTCTTCTTAGTTATTTTTTCTTTTTCTTTGTACAGTGTTCTTCATTTAATTTTTCTCCGTACTTGTGTTAGTATCCTATATTTTTATTTTATTTCCAATATCCATATTTCTGTATCTACTTCTATATATCCCCTAAAGGAGGGAAGGGTAGATTTGTTGGTCGATTTTTTCATTCTCTCTCTCTCTCTCTCTCTCTCTCTCTCTCTCTCTCTCTCTCTCTCTCTCTCTCTCTCTCTCTCTCTCTCTCTTTCCAAATTTCCTTTACCCCCTCACCCCTTCTCCCCTCTCCCCCTGTATAACTCCCAGATATCTTATACCAAACTTCGGCCCAACTCCTCAAACTTTGATATATAGTATTTTGTGTGTGTTTGTCTTTTTCCCTTCCATCACTGTCCTGTCCTGTGACCTTTGCCTGCCCCGCCCCCTCCCCCCCCCCACCCCCCACACCCCTACCCCCCCTCCATTCCACCAAACACACACATATATATATATATATATATATATATATATATATATATATATATATATATACAGTATATATATATATATATATACTGTATATAGCAAATAATATGAACATAGTAGATATGGTTCGCTGTTCTTCGACAGTATGATATGCAAGGATATTGGTGCTCTAAGAATATAATTACACTGGAATCGAGAGAGCGAGAGAGAGTGAGTGAGTGAGTGAGTGTGTGTGAGAGAGAGAGAGAGTGTGTGTGAGTGAGAGAGTGAGTTATCAACTGCGTAAGCAGAGCGGTATCGCCCCTCGTATACTGGTACGCTGCCAGCCGAAATGTATGTCTGTCTGTTGTTGTTGTTGTCGTCGTCGTCGTCGTCGTCTGTCTGTCTGTCGTCGTCTGTCTGTCTGTCTGTACGGAAACTCCTCTTAGACCGTTCGATGGACCTTCACCAAACTCCACACGAACATTCGGTGGGTCAATGCGACGGTCAGTCATAACAAAAACAAATTTGAATTAGCTCAATAGTCAAGGTCCTAGGTCAACAATATGGTCCAATCCCTGCTTACCTTCAAGCCATTTTAGCAGTTCTTCTATCAATAATCAGCTATATATTTTTGTCACATACAACTCTGCAACATACAGCCTTATTTTCTTCCTTCTTACCAATCTGTTTATAACTATGATAGTCCATTAAATACGCTTACCTTCAAAACCATCTTAGTAGATTTACAATTATTTTTCAGTAATAATTTCCTTTAATAAGATTCAGTCATGTGTCTTTGCTGCATACCCTTCTGCTTATGTTTTTGCTTACCTTCAAAACCGTATTACCAATTTTACCATCGTCTTTCAGTCGTATTTTTCCTTCAACAAGATACAGGCGCATTTTATGGCTTCTTACCTGCCTGTTTATGTATTTGGCAGTGTATTATATCTAGCTGGAGCGTCGTTGCCTGTCAGAACTATCTCTCTAAATCAGGATAAACTCCTTATTCTTTTTCGGGGAGTGTGGTTAAACGATTTCCTACGTTCCGATTATCGTGATGTACGTCAATCATGTCAATTCTCGTATCAGGCTTATCCTCCTCTTAGGTAGCGACACACACACACACACACAGACACACACACACACACACACATATGCATTCGTACACATACCCACACAAAAATAGACTAATATACACATTTTCACACCTAGTGATAAGAACATTCACTGGTACTGATATATATATAGAATAATACAAACTCTTTCACACATAGTATAACGCACACACAAATACACACACACATATCTATTCATACTCATATGCAAACACATATAGACTAATATACACATTCACACATAACCCTACGCAGAGTCGCACACATTCACTCGTACATACACACATACAGAAATAGACTAATACACACACCTTCACTTTTGCATACGTACAGATCAACAAACACACACACGCACCACATACACATGCACTTCATCAATATCAATTCCTATAACCATTATTTCAAATTTCCCTTTACACACTCCCTCCTCTCTCTCTCTCTCTCTCCCCCTGACTGGCACTATACACCATGACACCCACTCAAAGCTCGCCCTTCAATACCCCTCCCCGTTTTTGCCTCTCCTCTTTTATATATTTTTTTTTTCCATATTTTTTTTCTCCCGGGCTGGACTTCAATTTTGTGTCCGTTTCCTTCCTCAGCGCCAAGTGTTTTTTATACTGTATATCGACTGATTCTATTACAACTTGTTTTGTTAGTAAAGTATCCGTAATGTTTTGTAAGCCCCTAGGCATCCTACGGTCATGGGAACTTTAAGTTTATTAATAAATCCACATGATATAATAATATATATATATATATATATATATATATATATATATACACTGTATATATGTGTGTGTGTGTGTGTATGTGTTTTTTTTTTTTTTTTTTTCTATTTTCCAACTACTCCCTCTCGGGCATAGGCTGATAGCCTTTACACTCTACCGCTGAACACGGTGAGGCCCGTGAGGTCTTGCTCCAGTCTAGGGAGTGAGACATGCGAAGCTTCACAGCTCGAAGCAATTCCACCTCTGAAGCTGCTTCGCCTCTGTGCTTCACAGTCTCATCCCCCAGGCTCGGACCCTCACTCTCAGAACGCCACCTATTGAGCAATTAACTCACTAGGCATTGCCCCCCTGTAGCATATTTGTGAATATGGGAATATTCATACAATGCTATTCAATCAGGGAACAATGAGGGTATTTAATTGGCATTTCGGTGTGCTGTGGTAATGCACTGATACTAGGTACAGCACAAATTCCATCCCAATAATATCTTCCCATTGACATATTGGGATTCGAACCCGGGTCCATTGGATTACCAGTCCAGTGGCAAGACCACTCCGCCACACCTCCACACGCAGTATGTGTGTGTGTGTGTGTGTTCAGGATGCCCCTTTGGCGCACGTGGCAATCAAGATAGCTTCTTTCATTTCTCAGCTGTTCCTTCAAAGAAAAAGACCAAAGGCAAAACTGAATGAGAACACTAAGGCGCTGAAACAGAGAATGGAGTGGTGGAAAAACGGGGAGTTAGACAAAATTCTTAGCCAAGTACGAGCAATCCAGCAAAGACTGAAAACAAAACAACGAAGAGGAAGCCAGATGATATAGCACGATCAGTGGGAAATAGCATGAGGATTGGTAAAGTGGCACAGGCAGTCAGAATGGTCTCTGGGGAAGCCTCAAGTAGGGTGCTTGAAGTGAATCAAGACATCTTGGACCAGCTCAAGGAGAAACACCCAGAAGCAAAACCAGCATGTGAAGGGGAATATGTTCCTCCAGACCCGGTGATATATGAGAATATAACTGGAGACCTCATATGGAGAAAGGCACTGAAAACACAGGGAGGGGCAGGTCCATCAGGTATTGATGCTAAGACTTGGAGGATCTTCCCAAGTAAAAACAAGTTGGTTCAGCCACGAGAGACCTTTGTGAAGCAATAGCAATGCTTGCAAAGAAACTCGCATCAACACCATGCGTGAACATAGAAGCTCTGACAGCATGTCCCCTGATACCTTTAAATAAGAATCCAGGAGTTAGACCAGTAGGCGTTGGGGAAGTTCTTAGAAGGATTATAGGAAAAGCAATCATGTCTGTATATGGAAAAGATGTACAAAGAGCAGTGGGCAACTTACAAGTATGTGCAGGACAGCAAGCCAGAGGAGAAGCAGCAATACATGCAATGGGGAAGGTGTATGAAGAGGAAGATTGTGAAGCGGTTCTGCTAGTGGATGCAACAAATGCCTTTTACACCATTAATAGGGAGGCAGCTATTCACAACATCAAGATCAAATGCCCGAGCATCGCAAAATACATAAAAAACACTTACTGTATAAGGAGCCAGCTAACCTGTATATAGTGGGAAGCACAAAGAAGGAAGAAATTAAAATTCTCATATCAAATGAAGGAACAACGCATGGAGATCCTATGGCAATGGCAATGTACGCTCTGGCACTATCCATTCTGCAGGAGAAAATAAAACATGAGGAAACCCGAGTGAAACAAGTGGCGTATGCTGATGACCTCACAGGTGCAGGAAGAATAAGGGATCTCAAAGAATGGTGGCAGAGAGTACAATTGGTTGGCTCAGTCATTGGGTACCATCCTAATGCTAGTAAATCTGTACTAATAGTGAAAGAAGACCAGTATGAAGAAGCGGTGCAGACATTTGATGGGACAGGAGTGAATATTACAAAGGAGGGTCAACGCCATTTGGGAGCAGTAATAGACACAGAGGAATGCAGGAGAGTCTATCTGCAAAAAAAGGTAGCGGAGTGGGTAAAGGAAGTGAAAACCCTGGCAGACATTGCGAAATCTGAACCACATGCTGCATATACTGCCTTCACATATGGTGTTAAGCACAGATGGATCTTTCTTATGAGAACAGGGCCTGACATTGGACCGATGCTCCAACCGCTGGAAGAGGCAATCAGAGGAGCATTCATACCTGCTTTAACAGAGATGGAAGGCATCACGCAAGAGCTAAGAGATCTATTAGCTCTTCCGCCAAGGTTCGGAGGTATGGGGATCATAAACCCAGTGGAGGCGGCACCTCATGAGTACCAAAATTTCCTTAAACTTACTACGTCTCTGACAGAAAAAATACGGGAGCAAAATGAAAATGATGAGGTTTACGAAGATGAACAACGAAATGCAAGATAGGAAATTACAAAGAGCAGAGAAGAGAGACAGAAACATAGCCTAGAACAAATTAAGACCGAATGTAGTGAAGAACTGAAAATGAGAGTTGAGATTGCACAAGACACGGGGGCTTCAATTTGGCTCACTTCATTACCAATAAAGGAAAAAGACTTCAGCTTAAATAAACAAGAATTCAATGATGCCGTAGCCTTGAGGTATGGGTGGCCAGTTTCGAACCTGCCGCTGAAATGCACATGTGGTGAAATAAACAACTCAGACAACTGTATGACCTGTAAGAAAGGAGGATTCATCTGTATCCGGCATGATGAAGTACGAGACATCACTGCACAAATGCTGGACGAGGCGTGCCATGATGTCAGAATCGAACCGGAACTTCTGCCTATGGACGGACAGCGCTTGTCCACAATACTGCAAATACTTCAAATGAAGCAAGAGTGGACGTAAGTGCTCGAGGTTTTTGGACAAGGGGACAACGGGCTTTTTTCGACATCAGAATCTTCAACCCAAGAGCACAAACATATCGTGAGCGAGGACTCAAGGCGGCATACTTGAGAAACGAAAGTGAGAAGAAACGTGCTTATGAAGAAAGAATTTTGAACAGGGATCAAGGAAGCTTTACTCCTCTGGTCTTCTCATCGTCGGGAGGAATGGGACCTTCTGCAAGTGTCTTCTACTGTATGCCAGATTAGCTGAACAAATATCGGAGAAAAAGCGCCAGCATAGAAGCCAGGTTCTCTTTCACTCTTTTCAGGTCTGCACTCCTATATATCAGAGATACAAGGTCCTCCCCGCTACAGAGGACAAGAGTGAGAGACTTGGACTTTGAAATAGTCGTGGCGGTGGGCCGATTTGGGGAACAACTAAGTTAATTGTAGGGAGGTACTGGTACAATAAGATAAACTATAATGTAACTAGAATAAGATAGATTGTACACCACTTTGTAACTGTCACCTTAATCAAAAAGAAAAAAAGTGTGTGTGTGTGTGTGTGTGTGTGTGTGTGTGTGTGTGTGATTATCCTTATATACTTTTTTTTCCATATGCTCTTGTGTTTTCCTTTTAGCACTCTCTCATTCACAAAAAAACGTGAGAAATATATCGTAAGAGTGAAAGAGGGAGAGGGAAGGGAAGGAGAGAGAAGGGGAGGGGAGGGTAGAGGTGGTTAACGGAGGGGAAGAAGAGGAGGTGAGGGGGAAAGAAGGGGGAGTAGACAGGACGAGAAGAGAAGGTCGTGGAGGGGTGGGTACGGGAATTGAGAGGAGGGGAGGGAAGAAGAAATGAGAGAAGGGGAGGGTAGCGAACGGGATGGGATGGGCGAAGAAGGAAGGGGAGGAGAAGATAAAGTAGTGGAGGGAAAGATAACAGAGGGGAGGATAGAGGAGTGGAAGATGAGGTAGTGGAGGGGAGGATAACGATAGGGAGAGTAGCAGAGGTGAGGAGAGTTAAGGGGAAGGGAGGGGAAAGAAGGGGAGGACGCAGGAGGGGAAGAGAAGGTAGAGGAAGATGGGAGGGTAGAGAAAATGATAGGAGAGGAGGGGAAAGAAGGGAAGGACACAGGAGGGGAAGAGAAGGTAGTGAAGGGAAGGGTAAGGGAGGAGAGGGGAGGGTAAGGGAGGGGAGGGATCCACAGAGCAAACGTTAGCTAGAGCAACCCTCCCGAGTAATTGACAACAACACACACGGTTATTGAATTGCTCTCTTTCTCAATCTCGACCCAGCCTCCTCCCGTTCTCACTCTTTCTTTATTTACACTGTTGTTTCTCTTTTTGCTCTCTCTCTCACTCTCTCTCTGTATATATATATATATATATATATATATATATATATATATATATATATATATACTGTATATATATACCTGTATATATAAGCTTTCATGCTATGTGAATCAAGACTAGGTCCAGAAACTTAAACCCCTTCTGAAATTCGTCTGAAGACGAATTTGCTCATTATTTTGTGGTTATTTTAGGACGATTTCATAAAGGTCCAGCCCTTCTATACAGTACGTGTCAATTTATGTAACTTTCTTTCTCAGGTTTCTAATTATGATTTCTCTTATTGTTCCAGGTAAGAGGAAATACCACGTCCAGCAACCACAGTAAGACACCTATCTCTCTCTCTCTCTCTAGACTCTCTCTCTCTCTCTCTCTCTCTCTCTCTCTCACACACACATACACACACACTCTTGATCACCCATACTACCGATAAATTAACTCATAAAGCGATCTCTCCCCCCATCAGACAATCCCTTCACGACCTCGTTAGACCGGCCACCCTAAACCCCTTGAGGCCCATAGTCTAGGGGGTAGTGGTTAGTTTTTGGGTCTATATAATTATATTGTATTGATATATATTATAGTTTCCTTGCTAACCTCCATCAAGATTAAAAATACCCTCCCTAGACCCCCCCTTCAAGATATATTTGTAAATTTTTCAGTAAATAAAGTAGACGTGCCGTTTCGCCCAAAATCAAAACGGTATACCCAACTCTGCGAAGGGTTACCATCATCACTAATATTACCACCATTATTACTACTACTATCATAATCACTACAATTGTCACCATCATCACTAATACTACCATCATTACTAATATTACCACCATCATCACTACTACTATCACTACTTCTATCACTACAATTGTCACCTTCTAATGTCAACTAAACTAACTTAACCTAACATATACGGGCGAGTTTTTTATCGCCCCTTGAACGATGGCGTTCTGTGTGAGTGTGACACACACACAGAACGCCATCATCATTGCTTCGGAATAGGTACAGGGTGGGGGGTGGGGGTCCTGAGGGGGGGGGGGGGTCTGGTTGAGGGGAGGGGAGCAAAGCCATATTTAGGACCTAAAATCATAACTATTGCACAAATTTAAAAAAAAAAAAAAAAAATTACCGTCGCATTCACCCACCGAAGGTTTGTGTGAAGTTTGGTGAAAATCCGTTGAACGGTCTAGGAGTTATCAGATAGACATTTCGGCCGGCATGTACCACTATACAGGGGGCGATACCGCTCTGCTTACGCAGAGTTGATTAACTCGCCAAACTAATGGGCCGAACGTGTTAAAATCTGAAAAGTATTGGGGCTAACTATGAGGGAGAAGGGGGTCCAGACACAAACCCTAATCTCCCCTATAGCATTACTCGCCAGAAACGAACCGAAGCCTGCGAGAGAGAGAGAGAAAGAGAGAGAGAGAAAGATAGAGAGCGAGAGAGAGGGGAGAGAGAGAGGAGAGACAGACAGAGAAAGAGAGAGTTTGTCTTAAAAAGACAGGCTCGCTATCGCTCGCCAGGAAAATATCGAAACCTAAATGGCACGAAAGGTCTTAATATTGACAAAGAAATGGGGCAAAATGTCTTAAAATTGACAAACTAATGGAAGGAACATCTTAAAATCTCAAGAGGAAAGAGAGAGAGACAGACAGACAGAGAGAGAGAGACTCCTCGCAGCACCACCCGTCAGAAACGAACCCGTATATTCCCATTTGCCTCATATAGGTAGATTATAAACTAAACAAAATTGTACAATGGTAACAAGAATATGATGAAAATTATGCAATGGTGGTGATGGGGTTAAGGGGGGTGACCTGCTTTTTTATCTTTCTTGGTTGTATCCGTTCGGCCCCATTCAGCCTACTGTTTTAAGACATTTATCCCCATTCAGCTGTCAATTTTTTTCCTGGCGAGCGATAGCGAGCCAGCATTTTATGGAGAAATCCGGCTTTGCCTGAGAAATTTTTCTATCGAAAAATGTACAAATTTATCCAGCTGTCTAGCTCATTATCCAAAATATGGTGGATCGCTATCGCTCGCCAGGTATAAATCGACACCTGGATGGGGATAAACGACTTGAAACAGTAGGCTGAATGTGGCCGAATGGATACAACCCAGAGAGAGAAAAAAAAGCAGGTCACCCCCCCCCTTAAATAGGCTATATAATAGCGTGATGGTGAGGACGAGAGGAAAGGATTGGATGATCGGTAGAGAAGAATCAGGGGAAGGGTCTGAAAATGTTAGGAAAGAATGAGATAGGGATCTAATTATGAGTTAAGGGAGCCCAGACGGTATTGTGCAGCATAAATTACTGGTACGGCTCAATGGTTTAAGGAGGTGGGTTAGTTTGCTCTCTAAACCTCTATCAAACTTTAAAAAAAAACACCCACAAGACCCCCCTTCGATATAAATTTGAACATTTTTCAGTAGAAAAATGTCGCGGCCGAAGACCGATTCCTCTTCAAATACAGGCTCGCAATCGCTCGCCAGGAAAAAAATCGACACCTAAATGGCACTAAAGGTCTTAAGATTGGCAAAGAAATGGGGTAAAAAGTCTGAAAATCGCCAAACTAATTGGGCGAATGTCTTGTAATCTCATAACTAATAGGGCTAAACATGAGGGAGGAGGAGGACTCGAAAAACCAACTGCCTCCCCTTAAGAGTGAGGGAGATAAATCTAATCATTTGTAAAGAAGAGAGAGAGAGAGACCCAACACAGCCTACGCACACCACCGCTAGTCCACACACACACACACACATACATTTTGGACATACCTATAGAACCCCCATGTCAATAGGAAGCCTCATTAATTGTATTGTACAACCCCATTAGTTGTTAGATGTTATAACGTTCTGCCCATTAGCGTGGCGATTTTAAGACCTTCGTCCCCATTTCTTTGTCAATCTTAAGACTTTTCGTGTCATTCAGGTGTTCTTCTAAATTACAAAATGTTCGCTAAACGCAAATCCCTTTTCTTACCAATTTCGTGAACCCTCTCAGTATGACATTATCGTTTTTCGTTGTAAGCAGTTTTTAAATAAATTCGTTAAAAAGTAAAACAAAAATGAAATCTCTAGACACAAACGAATGCTTTGGAGCGGAGGGATCAACTGGGGGGCACACAGAGAGGTCATTGGCCTACATTAGCTGGGAGAGGTCCTGCTGGCCTTCGGAAGGAGGCTCAAGGACCGCCTCCAATGCTAGAGCAAGAGCCCTTCGTCCTCCAAGCCCCACTCCCCCATCAGTGATGCAAAAGATCATGCAGAGAGGAGGGGAGTCGGACGGCGTTGTACAAACTGGGGTAGTGTTCTCAACCCTCCCGCAGGACTGGGACACCAGGTGCCGCAATTCCGCCCTCAAGAGGGAGGCCCTGTTCGAAGAAAAACAGGCTATTCGCCTTGGGTCTATAGCAGCGAGGGCATCGAGGCACCTTGAAGACTCCAGCACCTCCAACTCGTGGACCTCCACGTCCTTCACAACCCCTGCGTCCTCCACCCTTCCCCCTTCTGTATCGGACTCCGCTGAGGAAAGGCGCAGGTTTGATAAATTACCCATCATACGTAAAGGGGGCCAAAGGCGACCTAAACATCCACCTCCTTCCTACACCACCATCTCCTCCTGCAGTACCTGTTTATCACACAGCTCCACCTTATACAAGGGTTTGCCCCAAAAGCTCCGCGAGCCCAGAGGCGGTTGGATAACTCGCCAAGCTTAGGCCAAAGCCAGGCGGGAGGCAATAGAGGAAAAGAAGAGAGAGGAGGTGGACCGTCAGCGAATAGACAAGGAAAAGAGGATAGCAGAAGGGATTCAGCGCGTAGAATAGGATGAAGCGAATGACATGAAGGCGAGGCAGTAGGCGATAATTGATAAGGATTAGGCTGCTGAGGAGCGACTCCAGTAGCTGTAGGAAAACAGAGATAAGGACATAGAGGAAAAGGCGAAGAAGGCGCAAGAGCGGCACGACGAGGTCACTAGGAGAAAAAAGGAATTAGACGACAAAAAAACATAGTACGCCCGGGATCATGAGGAACATTCGGTGGAGGATGACGACGATAGCAAAGGGGAAGAGTGAGGTGATTGAGGTGCATGTCTCCTATCAATGCATGGGCTCCATCTTGATCCCCATAGTTGATGAGGATTGTCTTGTGGGGGTTGTCTCCTATCAATGCATGGGGTCTATCTTGATCCCCATACTTGATAAGGATTGACTTGTGGGGGTTGTCTCCTATCAATGCATGGGGTCTATCTTGATCCCCATACTTGATAAGGATTGTCTTGTGGGGGTTGTCTCCTATCAATGCATGGGGTCTATCTTGATCCCCATACTTGATAAGGATTGTCTTGTGGGGGTTGTCTCCTATCAATGCATGGGGTCTATCTTGATCCCCATACTTGATAAGGATTGTCTTGTGGGGGGTTGTCTCCTATCAATGCATGGGGTCTATCTTGATCCCCATACTTGATAAGGATTGTCTTGTGGGGGTTGTCTCCTATCAATGCATGGGGTCTATCTTGATCCCCATACTTGATAAGGATTGTCTTGTGGGGGTTGTCTCCTATCAATGCATTACCATTGAGAAGACTACAGACTATTTCAATTAATCCTTTTAGCTACCATACATCATATGACCATGTACTCCAAACGTTTATAGATCGTTTCACATCACTTCAGATAATGACGTTCGGGCTTAGGATCCACGTCTCCCTAAACTGATATCAACGATTATTAAGGGGGCCCACCTCGGTTTATTTTTTCTCTCTCCCTCTTTCACTGGGTTGTATCAATTCAGACCCATTCAGCCTACTGTTTTAAGATGTTTTCCTGGCGAGCGTGAGCGAGCCAACATACGTTTTTAAAATGTTTTTGACAGCAGCCTAAATATGTAAAAAAAATCGATAGAAAAGCGTTTCCGGCGAAGTCGGATTTCTCCATACAATGCTGGCTCACTATCGCTCGCCAGGAAAATATCGACACCTGGATGAGGATAATCGTCTTAAAATAGTAGGCTGAATGGGGCCGAATGGATACAACCAAGTGAAAGAGGGAGAGAGAAAAAATAAACCTATTGATAAAGACGTTGACATGTAGATTCACTATCAATAGTTCACCAACAACCATGCTCATACACTGTTTCATGTTATACTACTATCACTTTGCCTTAATAGTCCCTTTGGCTAGGTGTTATTTGTTTCGTATTGTAGAAGTGTGGTGTTTCTAATTCGTGCTTGGTCACTATTTATCATCAAGGGTTTGGGCGCAATGTTAATTTCGACTGTACATTACAATATAAGTTATGTGTTATATGTGAACAAAATGTGTCTGCGAATGGGTAATTAGTTATATTATGTATATTGAGAGCATGTTTTTGCGATTACATTTTGGATTACGTTATAACCAAGATAGCATAAATTATCCCAATAACCTTTAGGCACCCGGTCAGCTTTCCAACACTGTGTTTTTTACTGTCCCAGTCATATAATGGAACAGACCAACACCAACAATACTAAAGTTTTTTTTAGGAAGGGGAGGTTTTCTGCATCCCCTTCTCCCGCATGTTTAGCCCCATTAGTTTTAAGAATTTAAGACATTCGCCCCATTAGTTTGGCAATTTTAACACCTTTCATACCATTTAGGTAATAATAATAATAATAATAGTTCTTAAAGCTAGCGCATGCTAAGCTAGCTAAGGATAGCTCAATAAGGCCGATTAGGCGTATTTCCATTGGGGTCCTGTACTACTACCCCATCCCTTTGCTCATGAGGGATGGTAACGACTCAGTGCTTGTGAAAAATCTTTAATGCGCCGAGCGTGGGCGCGAACCCGGGCCTTCTGGGTGGAAGTCCGAGACGCTAGTCACTACACCAAGCGAGCCGCTTGTGGCGATTAATTTTCTGGAGAACGATAGGGAGCCTGCAATTTAGGAGAAATCAGTTCTCGGCCGGGACAGTTTTCCCCCTAAAAATGCACAACTTTATCTTGAAAGAGGATCTTGGGGGTACTTTTAAAAGTTTGATGGAGATCTAGGGAGGACACTAAAAAATGATTAAATATAGAGATAAATAAACAAATAATTAAGTACCTCTACTTAAAGTGAGACACGTCCCATTTGTCATTATGCGGAACAGCTGTGTAAATGTAGACACATATTAATAGAATGTCCTTGAAATAATTATATTACTTCTATTCAGAGCTAGATGCCACCCTCATACTTGGCATTATGACATAATAAATTTTACCAAATTTACAACTATGCCTTACAGATGCAAGCACCATAAAAGTCAATATAGGCGAATAAACCACAAGTAGCTTATACAATTTGACGATTACTGTAAATACATGGGCAAATCACTTCCTACAAAAGGCCCCCTACTTCATCAGCCCTTCCTAGGCCCTTCATCTACAGGAGGTTTGGTCCATTCGCTCATAGATTCTTTCGTTTCCAGTCATGTCGTACACAGACAGTTCGTCTACAGTTAGTTCGTTAATAGTCGGCTCGTCTACAGTCAGTTCGTTTACAGCCAGTTTGTTTGCAGTTGGATCGCTTATAATTGGTTCGTTACAGTGATTTCGTCTACAGTTATTTCGTCTACAGTCAGTTCGTCTACAGTCAGTTCGTCTACAGTCAGTTCGTCTACAGGCAGTCCGTCCACAATTACAGTCAATTTATTTACCTGAATCTAACCACAATATCTTAACCCTATCTTATTCTAACCTACCCTAACCTAACCCTCCTAAGGGAAGGTATTTGTTTTTTTCTGGACCCTCTTCTACGCTATTTGTTATGACATTTTTAGACGTTCGCACCATTACTTTGGTGATTTTATGAAATTTCGCACCATTACGTTGTCAATATTAAGACCATTCGTGCCAATTCTCACATGGAAAAACAAAAACAAAAATAGGTGTCGATTTATTTCTGGCGAGCGATAGCAAGCCCTTGGAGAGATATAGATAAGACCCCCCTTGATAATCAATTCTTTACCCCCCCCCCCTATAACAACCATTTCTCTCTTACCTTAGTTGTTATTTACTCTCTCTCTCTCCTTCTCTCTCTCTCTCTCTCTTTCTTCATACTTATTAATATATTAATTTCCATCATGTCACCCTCTCCCCTCCTCCCTCTCCTTTTCCATTCGTCTCTCTCTCTCTCTCTCTCTATATATATATATATATATATATATATATATATATATATATATTATAATTCCTTCTATATCTACCCACAGACACATACACAGTCATACACAGTACTATTTCTACCATTCTCATGGTACCAAGTGCTCTCCTCCCTATTCTCTCTCTCTCTCTCTCTCTCTCTCTCTCTCTCTCTCTCTCTCCAGTGCGGTGCTCAGAAAGTAGGTCAGAGGAGGCCAGTAGCCAGAGAGAGAGAGAGATAGAGCTAGAGCGAGAGAGACGGGGGGCGGGGGGCGGTGGAGGGGAGGAGAGGGGGAGCAAAAATCAATACCTGAGCCTTTAGCTGAATAGATGTGCCTCCTCCTCTTCCTCCACCTCCACCTCTCCTCCTCTTTTACTATGTACTACGCCACTGTGCACTACTCATTAGAGGTTACTCTAATCATTCCTCTTCTTCTTCTTCCTCTGTGTTATCGATCTTGTCTCCTCTTTGTTGTTTTTCTTCTCATTACACCCCCCACCCCACACACACATAATTTACAATCCTATTAAATTCCACTGTGTAGTACTCATTACCTGGTACTACTACTACTACTACTACTATTACAACAACAACAACTACTAATACGATATGTTTTACTATATAATAACCTTTCATGATATATGTCTTTAATTGAGATATATACGACTTTTGTAATGTTTGTATTGATGTATATACACTATTCATGTATATACGAAATAAAGAACTGAACTGAACAACTACTACTGGCACTGGCACCACCACCACCACCACCACCGCCTCCTCCTCCTCCTCGCACTTTTAACTTCCTCAACTTTCCACTGCTTGTAGTCAAGTTGTTTTTTATTTTATTTTTTTAAAGTATATTCTAAATTTGTTCTCTCCGTTTTTGCATTATTTTTTTTAACTAGAATTATCTCTTAATACTAAATAATAGCGGAGAGCCATATCTATCACACGTAACCTTTTCTAATTAGCTAACTTGGAAAACTATAGTATATATTATTACCTGTACCAATTGGTAGCCAATTGGCCACCCCTTCGGGGATCACGGCGTCAGGCAATAGATAGATAGATAGACCAATTGGTAGCCTATGACTTTGATTAGCATACGTGCCACTATCTAGCTTAAGAGTATTGGCTATCACATCTTAAGGGGGGTCACCTGCGTTTTTTCTCCCCTTTTCTCTCTTTCTTTGGCTTGTAGCCATTCGATCCCATTCAGCCTACTGTTTTAAGACGTTTATCCCCATCCAGATGTCAATTTCTTCCTGGTGAGCGATACCGAGTCAGCATTATATGGAGAAATCAGCCTTCGCCGGAAAAATGTTTTATCGAAAAATGTACAAATTTAGTCTGCTGACAATAACATTCTAAAAAATATGCTGGCTCGTGGAAAAAATCGACACCTGGATGGGGTAAACGTCTTAAAACAATAGGTCTGAATGGATACAACCCAGAGATAGAGAGGGAGAGAGAGAAACAAACACAAGGTGGGCCCCCTTAACTGTTATACTATCTCGCTTCAAACGATGTCTATCATAGCTTACCTCTGCTAATATGCTAACCTAGAATATTACCTAGCAAACCTTATTATTATGTCCTACTATAGATTCTAGAGCCTAACCTCAAACCTAGCATACATATCCTAGAATAATTCTTTTCGTAATTATGTTTTAATATACAATGCAGAATCGTTAAAAGGGGAGGTAGTAGCTTTTTCTCCCTCATGTTAAGTCCCATTAGCTTTGAGATGTTAAGAGGTTCGTTCCATTAGTTTGGCGATATTAACACCTTTCGCCCCATTTATTTGTCAATAGAAAAACCTATCGTGCCATTTAGGTGTCGATTTTTCCCTAACGAGCGAATAGCGAGTCTGTAATTCTGGGAGGAATCAAGACCGACACAGTCTTTTACCGAAAAATTTACAATTTATCTTGAAGGGGGCTTAGGGGGGGTTTGTTAAAGCTTGATGGAGGTCTAGCGAGGTAACTATAACATATATAAATACATAAATAAACCGACCAAAAAAGTAACCACTTAACACATCGTATCTGATTAGTATTAGTATTCTATTATCTAGCTTCAAACCTGTTATAGCTAGCAATAATTACTGACTAACCTATAAGTGTCTACCAGGCCTAATCCTTTCTAGTCTATAACCTATACCCTGTTTCTTTCAACTGAAGGTAAATTGCAAAGTTCCCATCAAGATTTATCAGTTATTTTGAATATTTTGTAGTGAAATATGGTGCTAATTATATAAACTTGGTCTTAATATGATGCAGAGACATAGTGGTTTCACACGTTTCCATTAACTATCAATAAATTAGCTGCTAAGGGATTCAATATACCGTCATATGAAATAAAACAGAGTATAGTTTATAACCATGCCTGTATTACTGCAACATAACAGTCCTAACAGCTAACACAGAACCTCGGCAATCACACATAATACAAGCTAACCAAGAAGTGTGCCTATCCTATCTCCTCTTCTGTCCCCTCATCCGTCCAGCTATTATGGTATATTATCACTTTGCCTGCTTTATTTTCTTGCCCATTATCGAGTCTGTGTGATGATGGCTCCTCGGCTTTATTCCATCTTCGTTCTTGTGAGAGCTTAGATATATATATACTGTATATATATATATATATATATATATATATATATATATATATACTGTATATATATATATTGGTATACTTCATGTTTTTCTCATGTTATTCCTATGTTTGTTATCCTTCTTGCGCCTTATAACGTTTAGTTCTCTTCTAAATCTAATTTGTCTGTACCGTATATATTTATAGTAATTGTATTTATTGTTTGTCTGTACTTGTTCCCTATATTTGTTGTTTCTTTAATAATTAAAATTGATCAGTGTTCCATTTGTGTTAATCCATTATGATTGTTCTATTGTCTCCCTGTTGTACTCTTCGCCTCAACCTCCGTCTCGTTTTCGTCATCCTCAATGTCCTCCTCTCAAGCCTACTCCTTATACATATCCATATCTTTCTCCCTTTCCTCCTCCTCTTCCTCCTAGTCCCTTCCTCTCCCTCCTCCTCCTTCTCTCCTCCTCCTCTTTCTACTCCTCTTTCTCTCCTCCTCTTCCTCCTAGTCCTCACCCCCTTCCTCCTCCTCCTCCCCTCCTCCTCTTCCTCCAAGTCTCCTCCTCCTCCTCCTCCTCTTCTCTTCCTCCTTCCCTCCTCCTCTTTCTCGTAGTCCTCCTCCTCTCCTCCAAGTCTTCCTCCTCCTCTTCCTCCTAGTCCTCCTCCTCCTCCTCCTTCACCTGCTCCCTCACTCTGCCTCCCAGTGTATCTAAACAAATAACTGGACTTGTTTTTTTTTTGCTCTCCCTGTTGTTAGGGTTACTGACACGTTTAGCGCACGCCGAGTATGATTGACCCATTTATTTTTTTCCGGAAATGAGTTTACCCTTTGTAGCAGCCGTTTTCCTCATTAGGCGTTCAGGTGTTGTTTTTGTTGCTAGGTTATTGTGTTGGTTAATGATGCTGATCTCTCTCACTCTCTCTCTCTCTCTCTCTCTCTCTCTCTCTTGATACATTAGAGGGAACTAATCAATGAGGTTGAAGAGACGGGGGAAAAGGTGAAATATAAAGTGTATGGTAACGTGTCTCTCTCTCTCTCTCTCTCCCTCTCTCCCCGTTGCTAATGTTTCTCTTCCACCAGCTACTGACTCACTCTACGTGTTTGCAAATATTCGTGACGTTGCTTGTTTTCATTCTAGCTATATTACTTCTACGGCGTTTCTCTTAATACTATTGAGTTAGTAAATATGTCACAATCGCTTCCTCATGTTTGTATACTGTACGGCTACAAATTGAAGCAGTATTCCCTTTACTAGGCAATAATATTCTCTACAACAACTAATTAATATATCTACCACTACTACTATACTCCTACTGCCACTAGTACTACCACTATTACCCAACCATTCTCTCTGCCTCTCGTGTAATATAACGTGAAGGTGATGGTCTTGCTCGCAGTATTGTGAATCCCCACTCACTACACTAACCATTAACGAACATATCTACCACTGCTACTATACTCCTACTGCCACTAGTACTACCACTATTACCCAACCATTATCTCTGCCTCTCGTGTAATATATCGTGGAGGTGTTGGTATTACTGGCAGTGTTGTGAATCCCTACTCACTACACAACCCATTAAGGGGGGGGGGGGTACTACTCGCTTGTTATGGACCTCCTTCTCCCTCGTGATTAGCATATTAGTTTTGAGATTCTCAGACGTCCTTCCATTAGCTTAGCGATTTTAATACATTTCGCCCCATTTCGTTTTCAATTTCACGATCTTTCGTGCCATTTAGGTGTCGATTTTTTCCTGGCGAGCGACAGCGAGCCTTTTATTATAAGAGGAAGCCGGCCTTCGGCCAGGAAATTTTTCTATCGAAAAATGTACAAATTTATCTTGAAGGGGGGTCTAGGGGGTGATTTTTAAGCTTGATGGAGGTCTACCGAGGACACTAAAAAATAAATGAATACATGCATTAATAGCCGCAAAAACCGGTGACTATCCCCTTAAAGTCACTCCTCCTCACTATTGCCTGGGATGTTGGGACTAATGCCACTGACCCGGTTTATTAGTGTTGATATTGGTCCTCAGTTATGACGAGAATAGAAAGATTGTAATTATGCAGCTTGGGAAGTATCTACGGGAGGCAGAAGGTTAAGCGAGATAATTTTTGCTTCTTTCTATTCCTAGAAACTCTTCATATAATGATAAATAATGGTCTTATATATTTATACTTATACCTTATCCTTATTATATTCTGGCTATCATTAGAAAATTGCACCTAATGTGTCCTCACTCCTCGTATACTCTTGGACAAGAATCACGGCCTTGAACATTCGAAGCAATCCTGAACTGAATCGAATCTTTTCTGTGATTTTGTACTTAATAGTCGTTTTGCTGTTGGAGAAGTAAAACAGACCAATGACCTGAGTGTACAGTCGGCCTAATAAGTGATGTCTCGGCACCAAGTATGTTTTGATCAATAATTGGTATCAGCAATATTTACACATGATTTTTTTTTTTTTGGAGTGAGATATACCAACATGTTCCTACACATACCCACCCTATTCATCATCTGACATACATTAATACAGCCAAGAGCGAGCCAAACATAATGACAGCTGAGACATGACTTATTAGCGCCACTGTACAGTAGCTATTATTACCAGGGAGGCTGAGGGTAATGGCACTGATCTGGTTTACTGTTGCTCCAGCTCCTGCCACGGTCTATTGTCTTGGATGACAGTACGTTTAGAAGTCAAGGTCATAGTTTTATAATACATGTATTATTGTTTTTTCCACCAACCAACTTCACCTCTAAATTCAATTAATGAAATCAACAAATACATGTGGCAGTCCAAGGACTCAACCTAGGATACTCACATCGAAATTCCGCGCACTTATGTATCCCAGGGTTTTGTTTTCGCTGGCATTCGTTGGGAGGTGTTTGGTGTTGGGAGTGAAATTAATAAAATAAATACATTTCAAGTCAAGATAATAGATTTTATAATATTATGTATCCCAGGTTGTCTTTGTCTTGGCTGGCATTGTGTTTAAACGTCAAGGTTTTAGAATATATGTAGCCCGAGGATTTTTTTTTTTTTTTTTACTTCGCGGTTATTACGTTCACCAGTCAATATATTAAATTGTATACTAAATATATCCTAGGTTATTGACTTCGCTGGCATTACATTCAACAGTCAAGCTATTCAATTTCATAATAAATATATACCATTACTTTAATTAATTTCAGCAGTCAAGGTGTTACTTCATATTAAATCTATCATATCAAACATATAATACTGCGCATGATGTGGCCAGTACCGCAGCCACACACATATACGTTTGTTGGTGACAGGTGTGTGTCATAGGTAAGGTTCATTAGCCCTATACAAGGTCAATAGCCGTGAGTCCTATCTTACCTACGCTATTCACCGCCAGTACATTGTTTTCCGTCATCGGTTTTCGAGTTCTATGCAGTTTTACTCTTTTGCCCACTAAAATAAAAACAAACAAAAAAGGGAAGGAGGGAAGGGAACCGGGGGGGGGGGGTGCATCAGATACTTCATAATGTCAACCCCCCCCCCCCCCAATACCAAGCATGACTGTTAAAACTAATTGTATCCTCAACCTATTTCCGGTTTATTTGTACCCTCGATTGAAGGTCCCGTTTCCGGCTTCTTAAGGGGAGGAATTCGTTTATTCTGGACGCCCTTCTCCCTCATGTTTAGCCCCATTACTTTTGAAATATTAAGGCGTTCGCCCCATTTGTTTGGCGATTTTAATATGTTTCGCCCCATTTCTTCGTCAATATTTAGACGTTTCGTTCCACTGGGGTGTAATTTAGTAAGAATCGGCAATGGGCCGGGAAATTGTCCTATCGAAAAATTTCTAAGCAGTCTATTTTGGGTCTTTTTAGACGATCTTATTCAGCTTAGGAAGGATCTGTGAGAGTCAAGAGGCATAATTGAGTTGGTTTTGACCCCTTGGATTCCTAGAGGTGCTTCCTAAAGTGCATAAAATAGTCTAATGATAGCCAAAATAAACTGCTAAAACGCGTCACAATCCTCAAGGGGTTAAACACTCTAATACAATTATTATAACAAAATGACAAGTGCACTAATACATCATGAATATAAGTATACAGCTGATACATAACTAAATGACAAGTGCACTAATACATCATGAATATAAGTATACAGCTGATACATAACTAAATCGATAATACATCATGAATATAAGTATACAGCTGATACATAACTAAATATAAGTATACAGCTGATACATAACTAAATATAAGTATACAGCTGATACATAACTAAATATAAGTATACAGCTGATACATAACTAAATATAAGTATACAGCTGATACATAACTAAATATAAGTATACAGCTGATACATAACTAAATATAAGTATACAGCTGATACATAACTAAATATAAGTATACAGCTGATACATAACTAAATATAAGTATACAGCTGATACATAACTAAATATAAGTATACAGCTGATACATAACTAAATCGATAAACAAATTCATAATAAAACACAAATACGAGGGGTGTGTCTTTGGTCGTCCTTATCTGGTGGTTTGGTGGGAACAATACGAATCAATAGGGATTTGTATGATCGTATAAGGTTAGTGGCTCTACTAGCGATAAGCTTATCGACCCTAACAATTATATCAATTATATATATATATATATATATATATATGTATATATATATATATATATATATATATATATATATATATATATATATATATATATATATATATATATATAATGGGTTTTCAGCTTCTTTTCCGAAATATTGTGAACATTGGAATATAACGTTTATCCGTCAAAAGTAAGCCAAAATACCATAATGAATTAACTTGATGGGAAGCTTGGGTATTACGTGTAGCCTATCGAGAGACTAATTATCTGTTAATGATATCTATTAATACCAATGGCTTGTTAGGGGAGGCTTTGGGAGTTGTGGGATGTGAGCTTATAATTGTGGCTTTCACCTACCATCCAATTATGAGTCATAGTTAGGCTTTTAGTCTTAGTGATATTGAACTCGATCGTGGCATGTGATATAATTGCAAGCATTACATCAACATAATCATCGTTAACACTATCATTGCAACAATAATAATAATTAGTATATATTATCAGTATTATTATTATTATTATTGATTAGTTTTATATTTAGATACGTGTGTGTGAGTATTTGTGTATGTACAGTAGGTGTTTGCTCCTGTGGTTGTGTCTAAGCTCATCTCTTTTAGTCTAATGATAAAACACAAAAGTATAATTTATCCTCTACTCCCTGCATAACTGTTTCATAAGTGATATAGTGGTTTGTAAAGGCTATCCCCCGCCACCCAATGGGCATACATTTGCATCACATTACGATAATTTTAAAGGGATAGGGCAGTGGTATGTTGATGTAGCAAAGGGTATTTCATTATTTTAATGATGCTAATTTGGAAGGTGATGTTTATATTTGTGTTATTTTATATGTATTATGAATATAGGATCACCTATGCATAATATGCATGTATGTGCTGTGTGTGTGTGTGTGTGTGTGTGTGTGTGTGTGTGTGTGTGTGTGTGTGTGTGTGTGTGTGATCATATTATTAGTAAGTAAGTGTATGTGTTTGGCTATACGAACATGTGTGTACTCATGAGTATGTTTGAGAGTATACCCATGTCAGTGTACACCTTCGTCCCCTGTGTGTGTGCGCTTACGTAATCAGTGAGAGTGAGTGTGTTAGTGTGTAGCAAGTACTAGCGTCTCTGTCTTTGTGTGTATGTGTGTGTGTGTGTGTGTGTGTGTGTGTGTGTGTGTGTGTGTGTATTTACGTATACAGTGACTGAAAGTGAGTGCATTATTGTTAGCGTGTAGCAAGCACTAGCGTCAGAGTGTGTGAGTATCTGTATGTGTGTGTGTGTGTGTGTGTGTGTGTGTATTTGTGTGTGTGTGTGAGTGTGTGTGAGTGTGTGTGTGTGTATATTTACGTAAACAATGACTGAAAGTGAGTGTCTTATTCTTATTGCCAGCATGTAGCAAGCACTAGCGTCAGAGTGTGTGTGTGTGTGTGTGTGTGTGTGTGTGTGTGTGTATGTGTGTGTGTGTATGTGTGTGTGTGTGTGTGAAAGTGTACTGTATATGTGTGTATGTTTGCCAATGCTAGCTCCTCCCCATATGCTTGCCTGTGTATACCGTAATGCACGAGTGTCCGAGTGAGAGTGTTGTATTATATCCAGTGTGTGTATGAAGCAAGCACTACCGCCTGCAACATAATGACCCCTCCTGACCTTGTGCAGCGAGCGCAGGCAGAGAGAGAGAGAGAGAGAGAGAGAGGGAGGGAGGCAGAGAGGGAGGTAGGGAGGCAGGCACTTGTCCTCCCCACTCTCGTGTCCTCCCCACTCTCGTGTCCTCCCCGCTCTAGGCATCACTCCACCCACGCACTACAGCTGATATTATGTAACCCAGATGAGAAGGCACACTTCGGGCGATGTTTGTCAACCTAGCCCAACATGACTAAAGTAGGGGTTTATTTGATGGTCTATTTAGTTATTCATATAGTTGCTTGTTTAGTTTCCTCACTAGACCTCCATCAAGCTTACATAAACACCCCCAAGCCCACCTTTCAAGATGTATTTGTAAATATTTCGGTAGAAAATTTCCCGGCCGAAGGTCGATTTCTCTTTAATCTTACAGGCTAGCTATTGCTCGCCAGGAAACTATCGACACCTAAATGGCATGAAAGGTCTAAATATTGACAAAGAAATGGGACGAAAATCTTAAAACTCGCCAAACTAATGGGCCTAACGTCTAAAAATCTGAAAACTAATGGGGCTAAACATGAGGGAGAAAGGGGTCCAGAAAACCCCAGCATTCCCCCTTAACCCAACCTAATGTAAACATACGGGCTGTTGAGCTAGCGACCCTCATCCGTGAAAAGAAACAACCCAAACAATCGATATATAGAGGCGATTCCTTCGTGTCTTCTCCTTCGGGGATCAAGGCGTTCAATAATAGATAGAGAGATAGATAGATAGATAGATAGATAGACCTATATATTAACTCAGCTTTATAGTAAGCTTTAATTAAGCGATCGATGAAAATATATAGCTGAGTAAACACGAACATTAACGCAGATAAAATTATTATACTGTACCAAACAGTAAAACAAAGAACGCGGATAATACATCAGCACCTCCATGCTTGATAAGAGCAAGCACTTCTATCGTGATTACAAATACCATAGTAATAGTGTAGTCTTACGGACGGTTTTTTAGGCAATTATATAGGCAATATATTTCTGGCAACATTTAGGGTGCCCTGTGCATTGGCATTGACAGCTAGACTAAACAAAAATAGATATCAATAGGCCGCAGAATTCTAAGTAAAGTTTAATACAGACTATGCCAGATGTATATCGCCGAAAGAATAGCTGGAAACACTATTCGTATAACTCCAACTAAAAGGGGAGAAACACACGATCACTTCTTCCAACATTTTTCTTTTGACAAAGATTGTCTGGTAGCTTCTGAATGCAACTTTTATTAACATTCACCCAACTTTGTCTACCTTCGTCGAGTATTGATTTATATATTTATTTATTTATATATTTATGTTTACATGCGATAATGGATGAAATATATGCAAACTGAATGAAAACAAAATATATGCACCCAAAGGTTTTTCTCTTTCATGAGAAATCCAATATACAATAATTAAATCACATGCAAAAATAAATAATAACACTAAATGTCACTCTTTCAACTTTGAACTCTTTCAACTTTGTGAGGAACACTTTTTACAGACAGCTTTGCATTTTGTCTCCTTCATACACAGACATAATAATAATAAACATATTAATATATATAAAATTATATATATATATATATATATATATATATATATATATATATATATATATATATATATATATATATATACTACTACTACTAATACTACTACTACTACTACTAATAATAATAATAATACAAATAAAAACCAAACTCAAGCTTACCGACCGACAGTTGCGGAACCCGTGTAGGTGTGGCGGACTATAAAGTGCAGGACTTCCTCCTCAACGTTTGCATTTCATCAACACCTTTTCAGAGGGGTGTGCCGGCGTAAACCCCTTGAGAGAGAGAAAGAAGAGAGAACATTGAGGAAGGTTAGGGATGGGGGTCACTATATAACACACGTGTATACAGTATATATCGAAACTTAGATATCCGTTCATAATTTATATAATATTTTTATATATGATTCTTACCCTTAGTTTGTTTGACTAAAAGATTATTGGTTAACTAAATCAAATCTCCGTTAAGAAAGCAAATAGTCCGATAATAGATTCCCACAATATATATTGATCCCAATTAAATAGATCAGATACAATTCAAAGCTAAACTTACTCTAACAGGAACCTAATTTTGGGGATGGACAGAGACAAAGTACAGATGAAACAGAATATAGTGGCAAAGAGGTATGCTATAGCTAAAAGTAAAACATGACAAACTAAAATCTGTAAAGGCAAAGACTCATTGTGTTGGTAGAAGTCCAGCGTCCGTTTGTTGACAGGATTCTATTTGCACGTATAGTGTAAACAAACATTGCGAAAGAGACACTTCGAATTACAATCAATACTCATATAATCCCTAATTCATCATCATTTCTCTCTCTCTCTCTCTCTTTCTCTTTCTCTCTCTCTCTCTCTCTCTCTCTCTCTCTCTCTCTCTCTCTGTCTCTCTCTCTCTCTCTCTCAGGATTTTATTTCTCTCACAGTGTAAACAAGCGTTGCGAAAGAGACAATTCGAATTTCAATCAATACTCATCTAATCCCTAATTCATCATTATCATCATTATCCCCTCTCTCTCTCTCTCTCTCTCTCTCTCTCTCTCTCTCTCTCTCTCTCTCTCTCTCTCTCTCTCAAAGGCATTCAATCCCTGCTTCGTCCAATTAACCCGGCGCACTCGTATGATTTATCCCTCTTCTTCTCCCTCAATACAAGTCTTGCCAATCACATTTGTTCAGCTCCCACTGCCTTTTCGGGCTTTCATGCAGTCTCAGCCGTTCCTGTTAAGGGAGCCCACTTCGCTTTTTTTCCTCTTTCTCTCCCTCTCTCTTTGACTTGCATCCATTCGGCCCCATGAAGCCTACTGTTTTAAGACGTTTACCCCATCCAGGTGTCAATATTTTCCTGGCGAGCAGTAGCGAGCCAGCATATTATATATACCGTATATATTTTTGACAGCAAGCTAAATTTGTAAATTTTTCGATAGAAACATTTCTCCGGCGAAGCCGGATTTCTCCATACAATGCTAGCTCGCTATCGCTCGCCAGGAAAACAATCGACACCTGGATGGGGATAAACGACTTAAAACAGTTGGCTGAATGGGGCCGAATGGATAAAAGCCAGGGAAAGAGAGAAAAGGAGAGAAAGATACAAAAAAAAACCCGGTGACCCCCCTTAACCTTTTGAACCAATATATATCCTTCACGAGTTATATAGATTCGCTAGATGATGTTATATAGCTTGGGAATGATCCGTGGGAAGTAATTAAAGGGTAAATAGTCTCAATCAACCCTCTGAATTCCATTAACCTTTATTAATCCGAATCAAGTAATATAACAATATCCAGAAAACTATATATATGTCGTGGTATACTGAGAGGGTTAAATAGTCATATTAGGAATCGGTTTTGTTATTGAAACCTTGACGAAAAGAACCTTAACAGATTACACCATACTTTCCATTTCTTAGCGATTCATTTTTGAGTTTAGATATTATTACCTTGTCCTCGGTAGATGCTATTAATTCTATTTAAGGACCCACAGACTTGTTGTTCTAAGGTAATATGATATTCGGGGGTTGTGATGTGGTTTACCCCCTGGTTTCCATTTTATGCTATCTATTCCTACTCTGTTCAATCTTCGTATTGGATAGATAGATAAATAAGTAGATATAGATAGCTATATATATATATATATATATATATATATATATATATATATATATATATATATATATATATATATATATAAAGATAGATAGTTAGATAGATATAGCTAGATAAATATATATAGAATGATATACAGGTATACAGTAGAGATAGATATATAGAAGAAAGATAGTTAGATATATATAGATAGATAGAAGAGAGAGAGATAGTTAGATAGATATATAGATGGACAGACAGATAGATAGATAGATAAACCGAGATAGATAGAAAGATAGATAAGAGTGAATGACCCAGTACCACGTATCCCTGAGTGACAATAAACCCGACCTTTAACCTTCTGGAAATATCGTGTGTGAGAGAAAGAGAGAGTGAGTGTGTGCTGGGTGGGGGGGGGGGGGGGCTATATTTGTTCACTCATTATTATTATTATGGGTGTGTTTCGGTGCCAAAGTGGATATTATATATCTCCTTAGAAAGTAACTCGAATCCTGCAGGAGTACAGATAGACATAGCTAGATAGATAGATAGATATAGACAGATAGATAGTTAGGTAGATAGACAGAAAGATAGATAGGCCTATATAGCAGTGAATGACCCAGTGCTAAAACTATATTCCTTAAAAGAAGTGAAAAATGTTGCCATCTCCCGAGCAAACGAAGCCGATGAAAACGTTTACCAAGTACGAAAGCAAACTGGAAATCCCCTACTTACATAATGAAAACAAATAATTCTTAATTATTTCATTCATTATGGGGAAAGGTTTCACTAGGGTGGTGTTTAAGAATAGGTCCATATTTTCCTTTGTTGTTCGAAAGGGCGTGTTTTGAACAAGCGCGGTGTGTGTGTGGTGTGTGTGAGGCAGGCTGGGAGTAGGCCGTTAGGCTAGGCTTTTTACCCAGCCTACATGGGGCCGCCCGTTCCTACATTTGGCACCACAGCTTCTCGTCGGATGCACTCTCTAGACACAAACAGTGCCTACATTTGGCAACACCGCTTCAAACAAACATACCGCTCCCATGCTGTGCATTTTACCTGATAGGCTACATCTACAATTATATGAAATAGACCAGCAGACATTATACGAGATTTGGTAAGATTAATTCAAGTTAGAATCATTATAAAGGTTGGCGAATATAGGACTTTCCAGAAGGCCTACTTACCCATACACGCCAGACCCCTTCAAGAAACGGACAGCCAGCCTAGAATTCCTTCCACCGTGAGCTATAACTACTATGTGTTTATTAGTGTGTCCATATATTAATTTACATATGTCTTGGCCTGGATATGCAAAGTGCCTTATCCGGGTAGAATAGAAGGGCCGTGGCAGCAAGGTGGCAAGGGTCGGTGAGTTGGTTCTGGCAGCGGGAGTGACGTAACCAGAAAGACCCCCCTCAGTGTGTACCCCCTCTTCCCCCCCCCCCCCCAGCCTCCTCCTGTCCTACTGCTCCTTCCCCAGCCTCCTCCTATCCTACTACACCTCCTCTCCCCAGCTCACTCCTACCCTACTACACCTCCTCTTCCCTCCCCCAGCTCACTTCTCTCCTACTACTCCCCCTCTTCCCTCCCCCAGCCCACTCCTATCCTACTACACCTCCTCTCCCCTCCCCCAGCACACTCCTATCTTACTACATCCCCTCTTCCCTCCCCCAGCACACTCCTATCCTACTACACCTCCTCTTCCCTCCCCCAGCACACTCCTATCCTACTGCTGTGCCCTCCCCTCCCATCCTGACCAGCTTCTTCCTATCTTACTGTTCCCCCCTCCCCTCTCCCCCCTGCTTCCTCCTGTCCCCCTGCCGACCCCCCCCCCCTCCTCCCCTCCCCCAGCCTTCTCCATCCTTCCCTCCACTATCATCGATTTTCTTGCAAGGCTGGATTCATACGGAACACTTTTTATGGGAATTCTTGTGGTCAGCAATTTTTATAAATCCGGCAACATTTGGGGATGATTTCCGTATTTTCTCGACTAGGCTGAAGGTTCATTATACTACACGGTGGATTTATCAACATTTGCTTATGAAACTGATATACCACAGACTTGTCGGGAAATAAACGATCGTGTGAGTCCCACTTCATACGCTCTACATCCCTATATGTGTGGTGCTTAGGGGATTTCAGGAATGCTAAAGGGCTTGTTTACAGTGGGTCGGGGGAGTGAGGGTGAGGAGGCAAGAATAAGGAGATAGATATGTAAGGGATATCAGACAAAAGTAAATATTTAAGTAATGGTGCCAGGTATAAGCAAAATGTAAGGATGCCAAGTATAAGGACATAATAGAGTAAAGGTAGCAGGGTATAAAAAGACACTAAAGCAAGATGCCAAGTATAATGGACTATAATGGTTTGAGTGCCAGGTATAAGGAAAATATAGGTAAGAGTGCCAGGTATAAGGAAAATAAAGGTAATGGTGCCAGGTATAAGGACAGATAAAGGCAAGGGTGCCAGGTATAAGGACAGATAAAGGTAAGGGTGCCAGGTTTAAGGACAGATAAAGGTAAGGGTGCCAGGTATAAGGACAGATAAAGGTAAGAGTGCCAGGTAAAAGGACATATAAAGGTAAGAGTGCCAGGTATAAGAACAGACAAAGGTAAGGGTGCCAGGTATAAGGACAATTAAAGGTAAGGGTGCCAGGTATAAGGACAGATAAAGGTAAGGGTGCCAGGTATAAGGACTGATAAAGGTTATAGTGTCAGGTACAAGGACAGATAAAGGTAAGAGTGCCAGGTGTAAGGACAATTAAAGGTAAGAGTGCCAGGTATAAGGACAGATAAAGGTAAGAGTACTAGGTATAAGGACAGATAAAGGTAACAGTGCCAGGTATAAGGACAGATAAAGGTAAGAGTGCCAAGCATAAGCACAGATAAAGGTAAGGGTGCCAGGTATAAGGACAGATAAAGGTAACAGTGCCAGGTATAAGGACACATAAAGGTAAGAGTGTCAAGTATAAGGACATATAATATAAGGGTGCCAGATATAAGGAAAATAAAGTAATGATGCCAAGTATAAGGACATATGTGCCAAACTAATAGGGCGAACATCTTATAATCTCACAAATAATGGGGCTAAACATGATGGAGAAGGGGGTCCAGGAAAAAACAATAAGTTAACATTTTCCCTTAAGATAAACGTAAGTATACCAGGGACAACAGAAGATCATAATCAGCCAAGTATAAGGGTACATTACAAGATGGGTGCCAGGTATAAGGAAATATTAATATAAGACAGGGATAAGGGGATACAAATGCATTGTTATCCCAGTTACAATGACAGACACTAGGTAAAGCAGAAGTAAAAACAAACAGGTATAAGGAACATAAATATAAGCAGGTATGAGGGAAATATAAACACACAGGTATAAGGGAAATAAAAACACATATGTAAAGGAAATAAGAAGAAATAGGTATAAGGGAAATATAAACAAACAGGTATAAGAGACATATAACACACATATGTAAAGGAAATAAAAACAAATAGGTATAAGGGAAATATAAACACAGGGGTATAAGGAAAATAAAAACACACAGATGTAAAGGAAATAAGAACAAATGGGTATAAGGGAAATAAAACCAAACAGGTATAAGGGAAATACAACCATACAGGTATAAGGGAAATAACAAAAAAGAATAAGGGAAATAAAAACAAACAGGGACAAAGTAAATGTAAACAAACAGATATAAGGGAGATATAAGTGCGAGAGAAGTAAAAACAAACAACAGGTATAAGGGATTATAAAGGTATAAGTGAGGGAAATTAATATAAACAACAGGTACAAAGGAACAACAAAAAGTATAGGTGCCAGGTAATAAGAAAAAACCAAAACAAGGGGCTCTAGGCAAGTGTATGCAATAATAAATGAATACACCCTGTTCCAAGTCGGTATGCCAGAAATCGTGAATCCTAACCTCTGAACTAAAAAAGGGCTCAAGCAAATGGGCTGCAAATGTCCACACCTACTCTCTGGCTGACTGTTATCAAATGGTAAACATATTAGCTCGTATACTCTTGTCGTTTGTGAGTTGGTTAATGTTCAAGAGCTTTGGTCTACTTATTTGGAACATATTAATGAGTTGAGTGGTAGGTAGGTAGGTAGGTTTTTGTAAGGTAGGTAGGAAATTGTAGTTAGGTAATTGTAGGTAGGTAGGTAGGTGAGGTAGGTAGGTAGGACATTGTACGTAGGTAGGTAGGTAG
This sequence comes from Paralithodes platypus, assembly GCA_032716605.1. Taxonomy (NCBI): domain Eukaryota; kingdom Metazoa; phylum Arthropoda; class Malacostraca; order Decapoda; family Lithodidae; genus Paralithodes; species Paralithodes platypus. The sequence continues at coordinate 30,671,111 of CM064518.1, read as the reverse complement.
GTAAGTTAGGTACGTAGGCTAGGTAAGTAGGTATAGTTCGTTTCTTTCCAGCTGACGTAACTTGCCATATTTCCATCTTGCTTAACTGATTGAATGTACTGCCAGCTGAAATGAAACCGAATATAGGCAGGCATAGAGGATTTTTTTTCTTTCTATGTGGATGATGGGCAAAAGGCAAAACTGCCTGTGACGAGTGCCTCCCCCAGAGTTGAAAGAGTGACAGGGCCAAAATAAACATAATGTGCGAGCCAAAATGCCTGGAAACACGGAGTTTGAAGAAATTTAAGTCATAGGGTGAGGGAACGATAGATTCCGGGAGAGAGTTCCAGAGCGCGTGTATGTATAGGGTGGGAGAGAGAGAGAGAGGGGGGGTTTTCCAAGCGCTCCCTCCCAAGCGGCTTCCTAGCATACGGACCCCAGTGCCCCCCGCAAGCATGCACGAGGACGTGTGTGTGTGTGCATCTGTGTGCATGTGTGTTTGTGTGTGTGTCTGTGTGTATGTGTGAGGGGGAGGGAGTGTGTGTGATTGTGTGTATGTGTGTGTGTGTGAGGGGGAGAGAGTGCGTGTGCTTGTGTGAGTGTGTGTGTATGTGTGAGGGGGAGTGTTTGTGTTTGTGTGTGTGTGTGTGTGTGTGTGCGTGTGACAGAGAGAGAGTATGAGAAGCAATGTGTTTGTGTATGTGTAATGATTTGTGAGTATATGTGTGTGTATCGATGCGCGTGTGTAGGCTGATACACATAAGCTATTTTCTCAGCAACTCGCTATGTCCGGAAGTACCTGTATGCAAGCTTTTGCAAGATTTCAACTAACTGTAATCATTTATGATTCAGTCTATATTTATCCACAATAATGTAATGTCTGTGTGTGTGTGGTGTGTGTGTGTGTGTGTGTGGGTGTGTGGGTTTAAGAGAGAGAGAGAAAGTCTATATGTGTGTTTGTGTATGTGTATGCGTGGGTCCCGACAAGTAACACAAAGCAAGTTCAACCTGCCCGCCGCTGCCGCTGCTGCCGCTGGTGGAATCGACCTGGGTGGTGGAGCGTGCGCGGAGAGCCGTGTGGGTGGAGGAGGTGGTGGTGGAGGAGGCCTTGTGGTGGTAGTGGTGGTGGTGGAGGTAGTGGTGGTGGTGGTAGTAGTGGTGGAGAAGCCTAGCAGGAGTGGTCGCCCCGTGGTCTGCTGCTGTTGCTGCTACTCATTCTACCTACTCCTGCTTCTCCTGCTGATACTCCAGAACATGCCTAGGTTGGGGCGTGTCGTGGTTGTGTTGGCGGCGGTGGGGTCCTCCTTTTAATGTTGGGTGCCGGGAAATATCAACATGACCAGAAACAGCACAGGCAAAATCTGCTCCGGTATGGAAAGGTCTGGAAGCCAGCTGACCGCGCAAACATTCAATCACAGTGGAGATCAAAAGCAGCAGACACGAATGCTGATGACAGCCTCTCGGTCAAGCACCTTGTTCATGTGCAAAGTCCTCGTGAGACAGTCCGGGGTATACTAAGATCGAGTGTCTACAGTGATCGTTGGACTACTAACCACCACCCAAACGTAAGCCCTCCAAGTTTATCAGTCAAGGTTATTGCAAGTAAGTCATAAGTCTACATACAGTCTGTTATAATGTACCTGGCATCCTATCCCCACCAATTAAGTTATGTTATGAATGAAGGTGAATGGTTGGCAGTGGTGTGTGGAGTGATCGGAGAAGCCAAGTCATGCACAACACTGCCTTCATCCACAAGACCAAACATACTGAACCGATGAAAAGGAACAGTAAGCAGGGCGTAATGAGGTGCCAAGTTAATTTGATCAGAGTATAGTGAACCTAGCTCCCCCCTCCCTATCCACCCTAGTACAAGTGAAGCCGGTATTACAAGAGAAGCTTTTATAGTCAACATTCGATAATCAAAACAATTCTGGCAACATTTATGGACTATTTCGCACTGGTATCAGAAACTAGACTGATGATAGATGAACCAAAATATTTATAATGTTGACTCCCTAAGCTGCCAGACCAGTGTTGATGATAAATGTTGAGAGAAAAAGTGCTCGTGTGATACCGCCTTATTATAACACCCTCCCCTGAACTCCAGTGACCTAGAAACCTTATAACACACTGAGATCACACAACCCTTCACCAGCACTCTCTTTGGGGCCCCCTTCTCCCTCATGTTTATCCCCATTAGTTTTCAGATTTTAAGACGTTCGGCCCCCTTAGTTTAGCGATTTAAGACCTTTTGCCCCATTTTGTTGTAAATTTTAAGACTTTTCGTGCCATTAAGGTCTCGATTTTTTCCTGGCGAGTGATAGCGAGCCTGTAATTTTAAAATGAATCGGCCTTCGGCCGGGAAATGTTTTACCGAAAAATTTACAAATTTATCTTGAAGGGGGTCTCGGGAGTGTTATTTTTTAATTTGATGGAGATCTAGTGAGGAAACTAAAAATATAATAAAAACATATAAATCTCCCTATCCACCCAATAGTACAACTAACACCACCCTCCTCCCTATCCACCCTAGTCCAGTTACCTAGAAACCTTATAGCACACTGAGATCCTACAACCCTTCGCCCTATCACTCTCTTTGAATGACCCCCTTCTCCCTCATGTTTAGCCCCATTAGTTTTCACATTTTAAGACGTTCGCCCCCTTAGTTTATAGATTTTAAGACCTTTTGCCCTATTTCATTTTTATATTTTAAGACTTTTCGTGCCATTTAGTTGTCGATTTGTCCTGGCAAGCGATAGTGAGCCTGTAATTTATGAATATTTTTCTATAGAAAAATTTACGAATTTATCTTGAAGGGGGTCTTGGGGGTGTTTTTTTAAGCCTGATGGAGGTCTAGTGAGGAAACTAAAAGTATAATCAAGATATATATATATATATATATATATATATATATATATATACAGTATATATAAGCAAGTAAATACGCCCATCTTGCCTTAAATTAAATCAAAACCAACCCATGAGAGTGACTAAATCATTACTATCACATACAAATCACTCGTGTACAGTTGGCCTCATAAATGTTGTACCCACTCCCTAATAGTTTAGTATGGAAGGAAGCATAGTATGATTGATTGACTTACAAGAATAATTGGCTATAAAACAGTTAATTGGTCATATTATTTAACTTGGAAAATAAGCCCTCCTGTACCGGCGACGTGTTTTCATATTAATATAGCTTTATTTAGAGGATTTTCTGCAGTTTAAGAAGGATATGTGGTAGTAAAAAGGGTAAATTGAGATAGTTCGAAGTCTATTAATTGTTGGAGGCCCTTTTGACACTGGAGAAAATCGTCCAATATTAGCCATAGTAAAGTTACATAGACGTCACCGGTACAGAAGGGGTTATATAAAAAAGACACTTCTAATTCAATCCTACAGAGTTCCCCATACATATAATTAAGAAGTGTGTACGAATTCATATGGACAACTGTACAATCAGCCAAATAAGTGATGTCTCGGCACCATGTATACTGTATTTTGATAAATAATTGGTATCAGCAATATCTATAATTTTCTGTATTTGTTTTGAGTGAGATAAACAAACATGTTCCTACTCAAACACACCCTATTCCACATCTGACAGTCATTACTACAACACAGAGCAAGCCAAACGTAATGACAGCTGATGCTTGACTTATTACCGCGACCGTACATTATGTCATTATCACTGACTTCTCCAAGGCTGCAGAAGGAGTCAATCTGTATTTCAAAGAGCGTTCTCATAACCTGATTAAGACTTTCAAATGTCACATAATTGTAATTGATCTTCAAAGTGGTGTAATTAAGTAGTTCTAGCAACAAATAACGATCTCGTTAACCTGAAAATATCTCCTTTAATTCTTATCATCAACTCGAGCCACGGTAGTCTAAATAAATAGATCGGCTAACAAATAATACTTTTGATTGCATTAACCCCTTCTGCACGATGACGTAATTTTCATCATATTCTGGTTGCCATTAGTCGATTTCCTTTAGCTTATAATTAACCGCTAGGGTTCAAAGGGGTAAATACGATCGCAATAAGCCGTCTGATTAACATAGGTCCTTCTTAAACTGCATAAAATCGTGTAATATTAGCTAAGATGAAAGATACAAAGGCGTCGACGTGCTGAAGGGGCTATATTACTATTTTAATTAATATACTCAGGGTTGACCTAAATTAGTCTAATTAAGTCAATTAACCTATAAACGATGTTCGTGATGCTGAGATATTAACTCGTATACAATAAATCACCAATAATAACCTTGAAAACTGTGGAAGTACACATATTTATCGACATTACCATTTGATAAACGAGAACACGGTTTCTATGAATAAATTACATTACCAGTTTTGACTTCCAATGTTTAGTCAATAAAACAACCAAGCTTCCATTAATATTCTGATAACGTGATAGTGTTTCCAAAATCATATCATCGGAATTGTACACCAAACTTACTTACACAAACATACCCACATATAACGCTTTGATACCTTGAATATTTACCCAATGGTTAAACAATTTAAAATGGCTTCCAAATTAGTCATATAAAATAATACGACCTACAGACTACCTCTTTGACAAGCAACTATTTGATCAACACTTTACATTATCCTATTATGCAAATCAACCTACATATGATATTTATAAAAGTTACTTATGTGATTCATATCACTAATCCAGTGTATTAATTTATTTAAACATTGAATTTATATTTGTCATTATATTTTTCATTGATATATAGAACACTGTTATTATACTACATATCATGAACATCACTCTCCACAACAGTACAAGATAAGCTAATGGTGATAATTGAATGGCCGAATCCCTATGTGCAAAAATGTATTTTGTGTGTTCAATATGAGTTTCCTAATGTGACCTACTGATCATAGATAGGGTACGTATACATTTACACTAATTAATATCAATAAAAAAGAGTGGCCTAGAATTAATACCGAGAAAATGACTTTGTGGTTCAAATCAAAAGTAGGTTACTTACACTTAAATATTCCAAACTGAACATATCGCCCAGGAAATAACTAAATACATAAATAAATTATATATATATATATATATATATATATATATATATATATATATATATATATATATATATATATATATATATATATATATATATATATATATATATATATATATATATATATATATATATATCGTAGAGTTCCCTAGCGTGACCTAGTGCTTCTAGACGGTATAATTATGAACACACTCACTCTCACTATGTGTGTGTGTGTGTGCGTGCGTGTGTGTGTGTGTGTGTGTGTGTGTGTGTGTGTGTGTGTGTGTGTGTGTGTGTGTGTGTGTGTGTGTGTGTGAGTGTGAGTGTGCATGTGTGGTGTGTGCTGGTGTGTAGGGTAGAGTTCCCATAGTGAGCCAGGCAGTGTAGCATACAGGCAGCAGGGTCCGTATGAATTATGCCCAGGCTACTGTGATGTCATGGGATGGGGGGAAGGACGGTACAGGTGGCCAACAGAAGTCTCCTCACAGTTTTAATGTCTGTCAGATGTTGGATGTTTATGTCAGAGGTGGAAAAAATAAGATTCTTCGCAGATTTAATGTCTGTCAGATGTTGGATGTGTATGGCAGAGGTGGACAAAATATGACTCTTCGCAGTTTTAATGTCTGCCATATGTTGCATGTGGATAGTTAATGTGACCAAAAGAAGTCTACTCGCAGTATTAATGTTTGTCAGATGATCAATGTGGTGTATGCATTTGTCCAAATATCTCATGTCACTGTCCAAAGTAGTGCCCTCAAAATTGCCAGAATGTTTTGCTTGCCCAGTGCTGTAATAATGTCTGCAAGATGATGAACATGGAGTGTACAGTTGGGTAAATAGGTTAAGTAATAATTGTCGGTGTATTTCGTTCGATGTGCACTACTATAGTCTATTCGCTGTAATTAGTCGAGAAATTATGACCTCTAACCTCTGTAACTCAATCACGACTAGAGTAATCGAGCTAATATTTCTACCATTTGGGAAGAGTCCGTCAAGGATTAGATGTGGAAATGTACAGCCCAGTTGCTCTAGCCCTTTTGGAGTTACAGAGGATAGAGGTCATGATTTCTCGCCTACTTACAGCGAATAGACTGTATCATGCCTGCCAGTTGTGTACAGTTGGCCAAAGAAGTGTCCTCACAATTGTCAGTATGTTTCGGTATCAGTCTATTGGATTGTTGTCAAATAAATGTTGAATATAGATAGGGAAGGTAGACACATATTGGAAACACTCACTCGCAGTAAATGAATCCAGCTTGATAGTAGCCGACTGTCAATATATTATCTATGGACGATCTTAACATTTGGCTAAGTTGCCCATGTTGTTGTATGTAATGGTAAATTGCCTTATGTTGTATATCATTAATTTAATGCTAAAAGGTTTGTCATTTTATATAATTCTGTATTCCTCTGTTTGGTTACCTTCTTTTATGACATAATTCATGACATAATCATGCAAGACAGGGAAAGGGGTTATCGATGGTGGGAGGGGGGTAATTAATAGTGGGAGGGGGGTTATCTATGGTGGGAGGGGGGTTATTAATGGTGGGAGTGGGGTTATTAATAGTGGGAGGGGGGTTATCTATGGTGGGAGGGGGCTTATTAATGGTGGAAGGGGGTTATTAATGGTGGGAGGGGGGTTATTAATGGTGGGAGTGGGGTTATTAATAGTGGGAGGGGGGTTATCTATGGTGGGAGGGGGGTTATTAATGGTGGGAGGGGGTTATTAATGGTGGGAGGGGGGTTATTAATAGTGGGAGGGGGGTTATCTATGGTGGGAGGGGGGTTATTAATGGTGGGAGTGGGGTTATTAATAGTGGGAGGGGGGTTATCTATGGTGGGAGGGGGGTTATCTATGGTGGGAGGGGGGTTATCTATGGTGGGAGGGGGTTATTAATGGTGGGAGGGGGGTTATTAATGGTGGGAGGGGGGTTATTAATGGTGGGAGGGGGTTATTAATGGTGGGAGGGGGGTTATTAATGGTGGGAGGGGGGTTATTAATGGTGGAGGGGGGTTATTAATGGTGGGAGGGGGGTTATTAATGGTGGGAGGGGGGTTATTAATGGTGGGAGTGGGGTTATTAATGGTGGGAGGGGGGTATTAATGGTGGGAGGGGGGTTATTAATAGTGGGAGGGGGGTTATTAATGGTGGGAGGGGGGTTATTAATGGTGGGAGGGGGGTTATTAATGGTGGGAGGGGGGTTATTAATGGTGGGAGGGGGGTTATTAATAGTGGGAGGGGGGTACCACCACCCCCACCACCTCCAACAACACCACCACCACCACCACCACCACCACCTCCAACAACACCACCACCACCACCACCACCCCCACCTCCACCACCACCACCACCTCCTCCTCCACCACCACCACTGTCATGATGTATTGAACGTTAGGGCCCGCATACCCTCACACTCATTCTCTCTCTCTCTCTCTCTCTCTCTCTCTCTCTCTCTCTCTCTCTCTCTCCATGCACGCACACACGTGAACATTATATCACATCTAATCAATTTAGTTTTATGTTGTTGTTTTACTTACACAATCTCATTCTTACTCTCACACTCACATTCACAAACTGACACACACACACACACACTCACTCACTCACTCACTCTCTCTCTCAGAGACAAATAGTAACTTAGGTGTTTATGTTTGGCTATACTCCCAACTTCCCTTACTTTCCATTCCTAGACTTATTTATCTGTTTACTAATCACTCTGTATCTATCTATCTATCTACCAATCTCTATCTAGCTATTTATCTATCTATATATTCACCTATCTATCTATCTACATATTGATCTATCTATTGTTCTATCTAACGAGCTATCTATCTATCTATCTATCTATCTATGTATCTATCTATGTATCTATCTATCTATCCACCTATCTATCTACCTACCTATCTACCGATCTAAACCCCGCCAAAGACTATACATTCAGCTACATGCATCCCCCTTAACCAGTTCCTTACCTTGACATTTTAAATAATTCCTCCTAAATCCCGTCCTTTCATTCCGTCCCCCCGAGTGCAGGTGTCTCACATCTATCAACGCTCTCACCCATATCCCTACCTTACCTGGACCTCTCTGTACCTTAAGGGGAGATGGGGCGTTTTTCTGGTCCCCCTTTCTCCCTCGTGTTAAGCCCCATTTGTTTTGAGATTATAAGACGTTTGGCCCATTAGTTTGGCGATTTTTAACAAATTTCGCCCCATTTCGTTGTCAATTTTAAGACTGTTCTTGCTATTTCATCCATCAAACTACAGACCAATAGCTATAACTTCCACTCTTGGTAAAGTCTTTGAAATTATATTAAATAATCACATAATTAAGCATCTTGAGAATAATAAATTAATCAGTGATAGGCAATATGGTTTTAGACGATGTCGATCAACTGCAGACATGCTATGCCTTCTTACGCATCAGATCAACCAAGCTACAGACCAACATGGTGAAACACATACAATAGCACTGGATATATCAAAGGCATTTGATAGAGTCTGGCATCAATCCTTATTGTCGAAGATGTCACACTACGGCCTTGCATCATTAGTTCCACTAATTTCTTCTTATCTTCATAACAGAAAAATACGTGTAATGGTAGATGGCCTTTATTCTCAATTTCACTCAATAAATGCTGGTGTTCCCCAGGGATCAGTTTTGGCCCCAATTCTGTTCCTCATTCATATCAATGATCTCATATCTACCACTCATAATCCAATACATTCCTACGCAGATGACTCAACACTCCACAGTTCCTTCACATTTACCAATTCTTTCACCCAACCCGATCTTATAAATTCAAAAATAAACACTGCAATTTCTCTGAACCAGGACCTTTCTAGAATTAATGGATGGGGACAAAGAATCTAGTTTCCTTTAATGCACAGAAAACCAAGTACATTCAATTTTCTAACCGACAGAATCTCACTGACTCCCATATATTTTTTAATGATGTAAATATTCCCACTTCCCCTAGTATTGACATTCTCGGTGTAACATTAACTACTAACTTGAGCTGGACACATTATGTTAGAAGCATTGCTAAGAATGCCTCTAAAAAACTGGGACTCCTGTACAGAGTTCGAGAATTCTTCACTGACGAGCAGTTGGCCGTGATATATAAAAGTCATGTGCGTTCTCAGATGGATTACTGTTCACCTCTGTGGGGTGGAAGTGGAGTGGTTGCATTGAGGCAGTTGGACAAAATTCAAAATAAAGCTATTAGATTAATCAATAACCCTGCAATCACACAGGACCTTCCTACATTATCCATACGAAGAAACGTTGCATCCCTTGCATTATTCTACAGATATTTTCACAGCAATTGTTCCGAGGAACTTGCTTCAATTGTGCCGCCTCTCCACATCTTTCCCCGTAGAACTAGGGCAGCTGAGAGCGCCCATGAATTTACACTTTCTCCTCCACAATGCAGAACTTCTGCTTATCAGAATTCATTTATCCCCGAGCTACTACTCTTTGGAATTCACTTCCCTCGAATTGCTTTCCACAAACTTACAATCTACAAATGTTTAAATCCAGTTGTTACAAACATTTTATGAATGGAGGATGCCTTTAGGCACATGGACCTTTTTGTTTTATCTGTGTTTTTCCTTCCTCCGTTCATTGTCTCTTAAAAAAAAAAAAAAAAAAAAATTTAGGTGTCGATTTTTTCCTAGCGAGCGTTAGCGAGCCTGAAATTTTAAGAGGAATCGGCCTTCGGCCGGGACATTTTTCTACCGAAAAATTTACAAATGTATCTTGAAGGGAGGTCTAGGGGGTGTTTTCTAAGCTTGTTGGAGGTCTAGCAAGGAAACTAAGTTCAGGTATCTCATTTCTACCACCCCTCCTACTTGGACTTCTCTATACCTTAACCCTGTAAGTACCAGCGACGTGTGTTATATTGTATTCTCGCTACATTTAGACGATGTTATATAGCTTAGAGAAGATATGTGGTAGCTAAAAGGATAAATTGAGATATTCTGCAGTCTTTTAATGGGTAAACGTCCATCTTAAGGTGAATAAAATCGTCTAATAGTTTCTAGAACATAATGAAAAGGACGTCACCGGTACTGTACGGATTAATGCTGTCACCTTATTCAACTCTACTTTTCTATACCTTGTGTTGTCATCTACTTACTCAACTCTACTGTAAAAGGTAGATTTGAGTACTTTATGCTGTCACCTCCTTGTCCTTCTATCTTGAAATTTCGATTTTGTGTACTCATTAGTCATCACCATGTATATTTTGTGTACTCATTAGTCATCACCATGTATATTTTGTGTACTCATTAGTCATCACCATGTATATTTTGTGTACTCATTAGTCATCACCATGTATATTTTGTGTACTCATTAGTCATCACCATGTATATTTATTTCTAGTATAGTCTGTTTGTTTTTAGTTGATGATAAATTGAATCCCTTAGTAATTGATTTATCGATAGTTAATGGAAGAATATGAAACTACTATCTGCGTGTCGTATTAATACCAATCTTTCATAATCAACAACGTATTCACAACAAAATGTTTATAATAGCCGAGTATCCAAGATGGTGACATGACAATTTACCATCAGCTGGGAAAAAAATAGACTATCTTCTAATGATATTGCGATTATTGTTATCATATCTACTCCCTTTATCCATTATCCTTTTCCTCAACCTCACTGCACCCTATATTCTATCCGATCATCCGTCTCATTTCCACTTACCTCCCTTTCCCTCTCTTCTCAGCCACTTGTATTGCTTCTTATTCCGCCTTATTAAGCACCTAATTATTCCAACATTCAGTAAGGGGGGATGGTCGTGTGTATTTGCTAATTTATATATAATTTTATCATGTATTTTAGTTTCCTCCCTAGAACTGCATCAAGCTTAAAAATAACACCCTCCAAGACCCTTCATCAAGGTAAATTTGTAAATTTTTCGATAGAAAAATGTCCCGGCCGCCGGCCGAAGGCCGATTACTCTTAAATTACAGGCTCGCTATCGCTCGCGAGGAACAAATCGACATTTAAAAGACACAAAAAGTCTTAAGATTGACAAAGAAATGGGGCGAAAGGTCTTTAAATCTCCAAACTAATGGGCCGAAGGTCATATAATTTGAAAACGTATGGGGCTAAACATGAGGAAGAAGGGGGACCAGAAAAACGAGCCATCTCCCCTTACTCTAGCTTTACCGATTCATTCATCTTCAACTTACCTTCTCCCTTGCTATTCACCACTTACCCTATCCACCATCCCTTATACCTATTGTAATCTAGCCCACTTGACTCTCTCTCTCTCTCTCTCTCTCTCTCTCAAACCTGCACCTTCCTTTACCTCAACCATCGCCCCATCATCACACAGTCACCACTCATCAGACAGTCACCACTCCTTATGCTTCCCTATTCACCATCCTCTATCACCCCTATCCCTTATCCTATTACCACTCACTTTTCAACCTTATACTCATTAACCCTACCTTTAACCTATAGTTATGTTCTCTCTCTCTCTCTCTCTCTCTCTCTCTCTCTCTCTCTCTCTCTCTCTCTCTCTCTCTATATATATATATATATATATATATATATATATATATATATATATATATATATATATATATATACAATCTCCATCAATCTATCTGTTTATCTATCTATCTATTTATGCATCTATCCATCTATCCTTATTTCTCCCTACACTTTATGTATCCCTCTCCCTGCTCTCACATTGAACCTTCACCTTATGCTCTCCTATTCAGCCACCTTACTCTCCCTTATCACCTCCTCCCTCTCTATCCATCATCTTTATCAGTCCTCTCTCTCTCGTCCGGTAGTTCCCTCCTGTCTATCATCCTTACTGTGTTTATCCTGGTATATCACGGGTTATTTGTTATCTGTAATGGTTAATGTCACCCACCTCAGAAAATACGTTTCTTATCCTTATATACATATATATATATATATATATATATATATATATATATATATATACAGTATATATATATATATAAGTATATATATAAAATATGCTTTAATGTTCTCTCTCTCTCTCTCTCTCTCTCTCTCTCTCTCTCTCTCTCTCTCTCTCTCTCTCTCTCTCTCTCTCTCTCTCTCTCTCTCTCTCTCTCTCCCCCCCTTATAATCTCTTGCGTAAGGCACATTTTTAATACTAAACCATTGTCCCCGGCCACAACTTTCCCTATCATCAAAATCTCAACTCAACGTTAAGGGGACATAGGCCGTTTTTATGGTCTCCCTTCTTCCTCGGGTTCACCCCCATTAGTTTTCAGATTTCAAGATGCTTGCCCCATTAGTTTGTCGATTTTAAGACCTTTCGCTCCATTTCTTTGTCAATATTTAGACCTATCGTGCAATTTAGGTGTCGATTATTTTCCTGGCGAACGATAGTGAGCCTTTAACTTTAGAAGAATCGGCCTTCGGCCGGGAGATTTGTCTACCGAAAAATTTACCAATTAATCTAGAAAAAACACCCATTAGATCCCCCATCTAATGGGTGTTTTTTTAAGCTTGATGGAAGTCTAGGGAATGATCGAATAAATACGCTCATCCCCCTTTAAAGGCGGGGTCGAACGAATGATCTTTCCAGCAATGTTAAGCCTGTTACTTTTTTCGGTTGACATATTAGCACTCTTTTAACCCTATTCAGATTCCATTGACGACATTTTTAATTCGATTTTGGATACCACGAGACTATTTTATTATTTTTGTTTTCAATACATTTCTGAAGTATGAGAGGTCTATCTATCTATCTATTGCCTGACGCCGTGATCCCCGAAGGGGTGGCCACGAACGAACCGCCCCCATGCACCTCTGTCCCCAGTCAGTCGACGCCCCTCCCCCCAACCAGCACCACCTTCGTTCATGTACTTCCTCACTCCATCCTTCCACCTCATATTCGGTCTACCTCTCCCCCTCTGTCCCTCCACCTCGCTCTCATACACCCTCTTAGTCATTCTCTCGCTTTCCATACGTTCCATATGGCCGAACCATCTCAAGTTGTTCCTTTTCACACTTTCCAGCACATCTACCTCCACACCACACCTCCTTCTCTTACTTCCTCATTATCTGTCTATCCCTCCATGTAACTCCGCACGCACTCCTTAAGTAATTAATTTCCACTGCTCTCACTCTGGTCTGAGTCTCTCAACCAACGTCCATGCTTCGCTTCCGTAAGTCAGTGTCGGGATTACCACACTGTCATGCAAGGACTTCTTCACTTCCATACTGACCACCCTATTTCTTGTTACTGCTTTTAGCGTTCCTACAACCCTCTTCCCCTGTTGTACCCTCTCCCGCACCTCTTCATCCATAGTCCCATCTTTACTCAACACACTGCCCAGATACTTAAAAGAGTTGACGATCTCCATAGCCTGACCGTTCAGCTTCACCTCACACTCTGTGACTTCACCCCTTTCGAAGACCATAACCTTGCTCTTCCCCCGTATTTACCTTCAAATTCCGTTTTTCGCACACTGTTCCAAACTCATTTACCAGACCCTGCAACTCCCATTCATTATCACTCATCAGAACTGTATCATCCGCAAACAGCAGTATAGGTAGCTTCCACTCAATTCCCTCCCTTTTCAGCGATACACCAACATCCACTGCTCTTGATAGTATTTCTTTCATAACTCCAACTCCATCCATATATACAGTAAACAACAACCACGGGGACATCACACACCCCTGTTTCAAACCAACATTCAGGTCAAAGAACTCGCTCTGCTCACTCTCCACACGTACTGCCGCCTTTGCACCCTCATACATGCTCTTCACTGCTTTCAGCAACTTGCCCTCTACTCCGTATATTCTAAGTACTTTCCACAAACCTTCTCTATCCACTCTGTCATAGGCCTTCTCCAAGTCCATAAAGGCAACATACACCTTTTGTTTCTTCTCCAGATACTTCTCCACAACACAATTCAGGGTAAAAATCTGATCTACACATCCTCTTCCCTTCCTAAAACCTCCCTGCTCGTCGCCTATCCATTTCTCCGTTCTCACTCTCACTCTCTCAATCACTACCCTACTGTATACCTTCCCTACTACGCTTAGAAGACATATTCCTCGGTGGTTACCACACACTCCTCTTTCCCCTTTGCCCTTATATAGGGGGACTATTATGCCAGTCTTCCAGTCATCGGGTGCACTCCCCTTCTCCCATGCTAGTTTGCACATTTTCCATACCCATTCTATCACTATCTCACCACCATACCTCAACATTTCCCCACACACTCCATCTGTTCCTGGTGCTTTCCCCAACTTCACTCTTTTCATGGCTTCCCACACTTCTGACCTCCTGAGAGGTAATTGGTAATGAGGTAGAGGTATGAGAGGTAATTGATACATATTTAACTACTGTGATCACTATAAGGTCTGCCAAGCTGAATAAAATCATCTAATGTTAGCCCAAATCCAACATGAATAGCGTCATGGTATACGAATAAGGCTATATTGATAGGAGTAAATCGTTCGAAGGTACCTTATATTAAAAGACTGAATTTTAGCATAACCTTATTTCTGAAATTGTTAAAATGACCGAAACATATTGCCGTGCATAGAGATTACTTGATATTTCCTCCAAATACCTAACCTAGACCTAGCTTGATAATCAATATCCCCACCAGTTATTTTGTACAAGCTTCATCGAGATAAACTTTAAAGGGGAGATTTGTATTTATTTGGTCATATAGTTAATTATTAACGTTATATATATATATATATATATATATATATACAGTATATATATATATTTATATATATATATATATATATATATATATATACCCGTATATATATATATATATATATATATATATATATAATATATATACCGGTATATACATTTTTTTTTTTTTTTTTTTTTTTTTTTTTTAGTTTCCTTCCAAGACTCCCATCAAGCTTAGAAAATACCCCAAAGACAAATGTGTAAATTTTTCAGTAGAGAAAAGTCGCGGCCGAAGGCCGAAGGCCGTTAGGAAAATATCGACACCTAAATGGTACAACAGGTCTTAAAATCGCCAAAGTAATGGGGCGAACGTCTTAACATTTCAAAACTAATGAGGATAAACATGAGGGAAAAGGTGGTCCAGAAAAATACAAACCTCCCCTTAAAGTCCAAAGTTCAAGCTGGCATCGACCTTCTCTCTCTCTCTCTCTCTCTCTCTCTCTCTCTCTCTCTCTCTCTCTCTCTCTCTCTCTCTCTCTCTCTCTCTCTCTCTCTCTCTCTCTCTCTCTCTCTCTCTCTCTCTCTCTCTCTCTCTCTCTTCTATACTCATTTCCTTGCTCTTATATACTACATTTGTGTATATATTATGACCTCCTGTTTATTCAGTTTCCCCCAGAAACACTACCTTCCCCTATGCTCCACATTCTCCATACAACTTTATGTGTATTATGTATCTCTAAACTCACTGATATATTGAACTTTTACTCACAGTCTAATGAAACATACATATACTAAATTTGCCAGCTTTCATCACCCATACATTATACTATATATTAAACTCCTATATTCAACCTCACTCACACACTGTCAATGTAGAGTATACAGCCACTCTCATATTCACCCCAGTACACTCACCCTGACCCCATACAGTCAACCTATACCCTCTAACTCTAGACTACCTGTTATCACCGTTACCCACACTCACCCTAAACTACTTACCCGAACCCTCTCTCTACTTCACACTAGACTGCACCTGTTCTTACCTTCATCCTCACTTATTACCCTCACTCACCCTACACACACACTCACTCTACACTCATGCTCACCCTCATACACTCACCTTCAAGCCCCCCCCCCCCCCACACACACACACATTACTTCACACTAGACTGCACCTGCTCTAAGCGTCACCCTGGTCATTCCACCGTACACATGCAGTATATACTGTACACACGAATCTACTCCTACTCAATATATCCAGTACACACACACTTATTCCTGTTATCAACACCATCTTTATTCATTCATGTATTCAACTTAATCCTTGCATACAAAATCATTCCTATATACAATCTCATTCTTACACACACACTCGTTCCTGTATTAAGGCTCAATTAAAGAAATATATTTCTACATCAATCTCATCCTTACACACACACACACACACACACATAATTTCACGGCTTAATCTCATCTCAACTTCAACCCTTTGCTCTACGTCCCCTACACACACAATAAGTTATATACTGTAAATGCCTAACGTATTATCTTGATTACTACCATTACATACACACTTATTCCTGTATTTACTTATCCTTACATACATTTCAATTTCTATACACTAACCAACCCCATCCGTAATGAACCTTATACATAATATTATCAATTATCGACCTCTCTCTCAGATCAAACTCATCCCTAATAAGCATAAACAAAGTGGTCTCTTTCTTCATAAAGCCGGTGTCATACGAATGCTTTTTCCGGCAATTTTCGATGAGCAAGTTATTTCTGGTCATATTTTGAGCTTCTTTCACGTTGGAATCGGAAACTAGACTGAAGGTAGATTATGTTTGGTGGCTGATTTCGAATATAACTTACATTTATAAGGTGCCAGACTACAATTGTTCGTAAACATTGACGGAAAAAGAGCTTGTGTGACACCGACTTAAGGCAATGGCTTACATCCAATCTAAACCTCACCCCGAACCAACCTTTCACAATTAATTCAACGTTCATAAACTATTAACTATGCTCCTAACCCCTTGAGGATCTAAGACGCTGTTTATCATTAGTCGAATGTATGTAGCTTAGGAAGGATCTCTAGGAATGGAAGGGTTAAAACTGTCTCCATTAACTCTCTAACTCCAACAAGTTTTTAATACTATCTATCTATATGCTAAGGCCCAATCCCCACTTTTCATTTTTTTCTTCTTATGTTTTAATACACTGAATAAAATATATTAATGACGGCAACATTACATCAAGCACACCTGTACAACCAATCTAATCTTGACACACTCATCTGTTTATTAATAAGCACCCCATCTGTTATATAAATAATAATTTATATTGGTTCAGGAGTAATTTATCGAGAGGACTTCCCTAAGTGGTTAAGGCCCCATTAATTGCTCTTTCCATTCACATATGCATAGCCTACGTGAGTTGCAGTTGGGATGTGTGTACATGCTTAGATTGATATGCAGGATTCGAAGTTGCATAATAAATCGTAGGCAGTGTCCACCAACCTTTAACTGTCCTCGTGGTGCGATGTATAAGGTGTTGATTTTCGGTGTGAGCATCCTGGGTTCGAATCCACGGACTGCCACATGTGCTTGTAAATTTCATTAATCGATTTTAGGAGTATGGTTGGTTGTTGGAAGGAACATAATAATACATTGCCATTACACAAGAGCTTAAGCCGGTATCACACGAGAGCATTTATAGTCAATATTCGATGCTCAAAAAAAATTCTGGCAACATTTCTGGAGTATTTTGCAGTGGTATCGGCAACTAGACTGATAATAGATGATTTTAGGTAACAGAAATGTTTACTTCATAAGGTGCCAGACCAGTGTCGAGGATAAATGATGAGGTAAAAATGCTCGTGTGATACCAGCTTTACCCTGCGCAATATTAACCCCCTGGCTGACAGAACCCAGCTGACCCTGAATTTTGTCCTCAACATTATACGCAACTTGGCCCTAAACTTATGGCCACACTCACATAAGCTTAAAGTGGTGTCTTTTTTCTAGACCCTCTTCTCCCTCATGCTTAGCCTCATAAATTTTGAGTTTTTCAGATGTGCGCTCCATTAGTTTGGCGATTTTAAGACTTTTCTCACCCAATTCTTTGTACAACTTAGACCTTTCATGCTGAATTATTCAGGTGTCGATTACATTCCTGGCGAGCAATTCAGGAAGAACCGGCCTTTGCTCGGGACCGAATAATGTACAAATTTATCTCCCAGGGGGGGGGGGGGGATCTTGGGGAATATTTTAAGCTTGATGGAGGTCTAGAGAACAGACTATGAAAACAAAATCTCCCTAAATTTAACATAGCTTATACCTCCTTATTCGCCTCAGCCTCAAATTTAAACTTGCACTACACTTAAACTTACTCCGATTCTCATTTCCCTTGTTTCTCTCTCTCTCTCACTCACTCTCTCTCTCTCTCTCTCTCTTATTCCTTTTAATTTTAGCTTTTTTCGTACAGCATTGCATTCCAACTGTGTACAATCCTCACTATATATATTCGCTTTTACATTTCCCCACGATTTCTACTTCCTGTCAGATATCTAAAACTATATACCTTTACCTACTGTCAACCCAACATAATTTGTCTCTTTCCTCTTCAGTTTACGTTTTCCCTCACAATTATATTCTTTCAGTTCTCCCATGGGTAAACTCTGGTAACGTGGATTATGCAGTTCTCGCCCCTGTGTACCAAGCTAGTGAACCTCCCACCCCCCACCGTAGGTTTTTTAAGGATACGGGCTGGGATTGAGTGCTGGCATATAATCCTCACATCAACTTTATTTCTATTTAAGGGGAGATGGGTCGTTTTTCTAGACCCCTTCTCCCTCATGTTAGCCCCATTAGTTTTGAGATTTTAAGACGTTCGTTCCATTAGTTTGGCGATTTTCAGACCTTTCACCCCATTTCTTTGTCAATATTAAGATCTTTCGTTCCATTCAGGTGTCGGTATTTTCCTGGCGAGCGATAGCGAGCCTGTAGTTTTAGGAGAAACCAGCCTTCGGCCGGGACATTTTTCTACCGAAAAATGTACAAATGTATCTTGATAGGGAGCCTAGGGGTTGTGTTCTTAAGTTTGATGGATGTCTAGGGAGGAAACTAGAATAATAATAATTATATGAAAAAAATTGACCAAAAAGTGAACCCCCCCCCCCCCTTAATTATTATAGCAGCACCGCCTCCTGTCTCATTCCATTGTAACCTCTCATTGTTTTGGCCATTCCTCTCTCACACATTCCCAGTCTTAGTCAACGTTACTCACTCTCACTCTCTCTCTCTCTCTCTCTCTCTCTCTCTCCACTTCACTTCACACCCCTTTATTTTCAGACCGGCTGTTCTCCGATAGTCTCCCCCTGTGCATTTTTTGCATCCACTCTTCTGTCTCACTCTCTCGCTTTTCCCATTCACTCTCTCTCTCTCACTCACTAACTCACTCACTCACTCTCACACTCTCTCTCTCTCTTTCCATGTCTCTGGCCCCCTCCATCTCAACTCAACTTCAATATTTTTGTATTCTTCGTTTTCTTCACAAAATCACTCGAGCTATACTCACTCTCACTCACTCACTCTCTCTCTCTCTCTCACTTTAACTCTCCCCCCCTATCTCTATCTCACTCCCACTCTCTCTCTCTCTCTCTTAAAGCTACACCACCATCTCTCTCTCTCTCTCTCTCTCTCAGCCACTACCTTCCTCCTTTAGGCCTCAAGTTTCATTAACCCCATTAACCGTACAACACAGTTTATTTTGTTCTTCCTACCCTCGACAGATTTTATATAGTTTAGCAATGACCTCGTGACATCAGAAGCAACATTTTATAATTTGTATTTCCTACCCTCGACAGATTGTATATAGCTTAGGAATGACCTCGTGACATCAGAAGTTTAATGTGTATATATTAATTTATATTTTTTTCTCATTTACAAACGTGTGTTTATGAGAGAAATAGGATCGTTCCGAGGTGGTTAAAATATAATGTAAACACTGTCGCCTGCTAAAATAAGATGAAAATTAGTTTGTTCCCTAGACCTCCATCAAGCTTAAAAGTACACCCCTAGACCCCCTTTCAAGATATATTTGTACATGTTTCGGTAGAAAATGTCCCAGCCGAAGGCCGTTTCCTCTTAAATTACAGGCTCGCTATCGCTCGCCAGGAAAAAATCGACACCTCAATGGCACGAAAGGTCTTAAAATTGACAGAAATGGGGCGACATTTCTTAAAATCGCCAGAGTAATGGGGCGAACGTCTTAAGATCTCAGAAGCAATGGGGCTAAACAAGAGGGAGCAAAGGGGTCCAGAAAAATATCCCTCAAGTGGAAATCTTCCCTTAAAAAGTTAGAGCCCAATAACCTTGGTATGATATTCCAACTCTGAGCTATAGCCTATTCCAAGGAAGTAGGCTAAAACTCTGGAACATTAACCTCTATAACTCACAAACAACTAGAGTAATCGAGCTAATATGTCTACCACTTGAGAAGGGTCAGCCAAGGAATAGGTGTGGAAATTTACAGCCAATTTGCTATAGCCCTTTTTGAGTTACAGAGGTTCGGGTTCACGATTTCTGGACTACCTATTTGGAACAGGCCGATACAAAGGCCAGTCCTGTAGAATTTTCCCGGACAGGTTTAAAAGAAATCAAGCCAAGCTAAACAAAAAAAGTTCTTCTTTTATACTGTTCAGTCGGCCACATAAATTTGTATACATTCCGTGATTTAATGAATGGAAGGAAACATAGTGTGATTGACTTACAAGAATAATGTGCTATAAAACCGTTAATTAGACATACTAATTAACTACTGCATAAGATAATACACATCAAATTCAATCATATTAATTTTTCTCTCCATACATGACCGCCAAGACTGTATGCAAATTTATGAGGTCAAGTATACATTCATCGTGTACCGGCTCTCACTTATATATTCGACTTATATTATATATTCGACTTATATAATATTCGACAGTGTTCAGACATTTCTACCTTACAGAGTGAACAAAACAGAGTGTCAATAAGGATAGTACTCATATTACCAGCTGTGCCTAATTACAGTACTTCCCTCTTATATACTCGGTGGAATCAGCCTCTTTGACGATACGGTTCACAATTCTTGGAAATTAAGTCTGGGGTTGAATTTCCTTCTCCTTTCAAATCTTTCTAAACTTTGGCCACACAACCTTTGACTAAAGTATCAGTTTTCACCATGTTGATTGAATACGAAGGTTGATAGTGATGACTGGTGTGATGATGACTGATACATTGATAGATATGATGGTGATGATGATGGATATAGATAAATGCTGACCAGTGATGATGATAATGTGATTTGCAATTGTGGTGCATTCACTCCATTAACTTCAACTTCAGTAGCTATAAAATGAGCGAATAATTATGGACGCACAATTAACGAGGGTATTATCTCACAGTCACCTCAACTCCCAGATATCAGGCTATCTAATCAGGGAGTATTATCTGTCAGGGCATTCTTCACCAATACCACCACCAGCGCTACTACCAACACGACGTACATAATCACCACTACTATCACGCCATCACCACAGACACCACTACTAACATGCCAGTATCATAACTACTACAATTACACCCTATCACCACCACCACCAATACAACAATTAAACCCTAACACCATAAACCTTACCACCACCACCACCACCACCAACAACAACAACAACAGCATTACGACCACCACCAACACTACAATCAAACCCTATCTACATAACCCTTACCACCACCACCAACAACAACAACAACAACCATACGGCCACCACCAACACCACAATTAAACCCTAACACCATAAGCCTTACCACCACCACCACCACCAACAAAACATTACGACCACCACCAACACCACAATTAAACCCTAACACCATAAACCTTACCACCACCACCACCAACAACAACAACATTACGACCACCACCAACACAACAATTAAACCCTAACATCATAAACCTTACCACCACCACCAACAACAACAACAACATTACGACCACCACCAACACCACAATTAAACCCTAACACCATAAACCTTACCACCACCACCACCACCACCACCAACAACAACAACAACAACAGCATTACGACCATCACCAACACTACAATCAAACCCTATCTACATAACCCTTACCACCACCAACAACAACAACAACAACAACCATACGACCACCACCAACACCACAATTAAAACCTAACACCATAAGCCTTACCACCACCACCACCACCAACAAAACATTACGACCACCACCAACACCACAATTAAACCCTAACACCATAAACCTTACCACCACCACCACCAACACCACAATTAAACCCTAACACCATAAACCTTACCACCACCACCAACAACAACAACAACATTACGACCACCACCAACACCACAATTAAACCCTAACACCATAAACCTTACCACCACCACCACCAACAACAACAACAACATTACGACCACCACTAACACCATAATTAAACCCTAACACCATAAACCTTACCACCACCACCAACAACAACAACATTACGACCACCACCAACACCACAATTAAACCCTAACACCACCACCAACAACAACAACAACATTACGACCACCACCAACATCACAATTAAACCCTAACACCATAAACCTTACCACCACCACCACCAACAACAACAACATGACGACCACCACCAACACCACAATT
This sequence comes from Paralithodes platypus, assembly GCA_032716605.1. Lineage (NCBI taxonomy): Eukaryota > Metazoa > Arthropoda > Malacostraca > Decapoda > Lithodidae > Paralithodes > Paralithodes platypus. The sequence continues at coordinate 30,648,709 of CM064518.1, read as the reverse complement.
AAACCCTAACACCATAAACCTTACCACCACCATCACCACCACCAACAACAACATTACGACCACCACCATCACCACAATTAAACCCTAACACCATAAACCTTACCACCACCACCACCAACAACAACAACATTACGACCACCACCAACATCACAATTAAACCCTAACACCATAAACCTTACCACCACCACCAACAACAACAACAACAACATTACGACCACCACCAACACTACACTTAAACCCTATCGCCATAAACCCTATCATCACCACCAACAACAACAACATTACGACCACCATCAACACTACACTTACTTATATACCACTGTCACCACTAGTACCAACGCAACAATCACCAACACCAGTACCACCAATACCACTATCACTACCACAAACCCCACAACCACTACTACCAACACCACTACCACCAACACCACTATCACCACCAATACCACTACCACTATAACAACTACTACCATCACAACTGTTACTTCTACCACTGTCACCTTTTAAACCACATAATCCAATTTTCCCGTCACCAATACCAGTTAAATAATATAATATCTTAACATAACACACACAGAGATGCCTAAATATAAATAACGCTTATCTAGGTCATCGTAAATCTATAGAAAATACTCGACAAAAATTCCATAGACAATCTAGAACCTCCCCTAACATTAGTAAATTATGTTTTCTTAACTGACTTTATATGACTTTATATGCAAATTACAGCAATGCCTTATTATGAGGGTAGTTATTATACCGTACATTGTTTAATAAGCACCGGTATCACATTTTAACCCAAGGATATCAAGAGTGATAGTTATTATATTTGACCTAGTCCCACTGTCAACCTATACCCTGTCTCCCATAACGTAACATACGGTATTACTATAGTCTTCGTTCTTCACCAAGAGGAAATGCTATCTCTTGGTAGATGATTCCTCGCTATTTAATAGAAACATGTGAATCTCCTACGTGTTTTTTTTTCTCAATGTGAGTGAGGGAGACAATAGGCACTGCCTGTAACGAGTGCCTCCCCCAGTGTTGAAAGAGTGACAGGGCCAAAATCAAAGGACGTTCGAGCGAAAATGCCTGGACACACGGAGTTTGAAGCAATTTAAGTCATAGGAAGAGGGAAAGACTGATTCTGGGAGAGTTCCAGAGCTCAGCTGTTGAATAGAAGAAAGACTGAGAATAACGTTTCACTCTTTGGTTGGAGAGTTGCACAGAGTAGGGGTGGGATTGTGTTGCAAGACGGCTGCTACGAAGAGGGGGTGGTATACACTGAGAGAGCATCATAATTATGAATGCCTACTTTTCTTAGTTAACACTATACCTCACTACTAGTTCTTCGTAATAGCTAAGGAATCAATGGGAACGTGGCAGTATCGTCAGCTGAAAACAAAACAAAACAGACTATGAACACCATCGCATCTTTAACGCCTGTCCAAGTCCTGCTAGACCTGGCACACAGTACACCACCGCAGGGCAAGAAAGCGAGTTTATGAAGGTTAATAGATATGTTTTGAAGGGTTGGACGGGGACAAGGTAGTACTGTACATAAAAGTCAAACAGAAGAGACAGTGGCAGCAGTGGACAAGGTTATATGGCAGAGGTTGTTTAAAGGCCCCTTCCCTTCTCTCACTCTCTCTCTCTCTCACCCATCTTACGGGCTAGGGGATCGCTAAACACACATGATCCTAAACAAATATAGACGAGCTTGGACGTATAAATAGCTTGGTGACCTCACCCCCTCTGAGCAGCGGCACCCTCTCTTACCCAACACTCCTGGCCCTCTACCCCACCCCACACATATACACTATAAAACCCCATGCCCCCTCTCCCTGTCCCCTCCCAACCCCCTCCCACTGGCAGTCAATACGGTGGGGGGACAGAGGGGAGGGGGCGGAGGGGAGGAGCTTAAGGGAGGAGGAGGACGGGGGGGGGGGGGAGGGGGGGAGCGAGAAACAGGATGAAAATGGGGAACCGGAGCGAGCTGGGAGTTGTGTGAGAGCACTGGCGGCGGGAGGTGGCTGGGGTAGAGGCTCGTTCAAGTGAAGCGGTTATAGTGCTGGTGGTGTTCATAGTGGGAGGAACACGACAACATACGCAGGGGCCACACACTGTTTCTTTTGCTGCCAGCCATGAACGGAAAAGCGAGGACCGGTTGAAAGTGTGAATAAGGGGAAACGAAACTCTGTGAACGGGACCAAAAAGGAAGTGTGACGAAGGAAGAATAGACATTAAAGAGCTGGACTCTGAACGTCGAACAACTGGTGAGTAGAATTTTGATGGGCGTTGGACTTTAGCTCGAAAATGGTGTAGTTGGGGAAGACAGTAACCTACTGTAGTCAATGTCTATTGGCATACGAGCATTACAGTAACTTAAAGAGTGTAATAGAGAGAATTGTGACGGTTTACATTGAAATCATGATGGAAAACAAGCTGCCAACCAGAGATGGATATACAGTATACGTTGATACATAACCAATCCCATTAGGTTAGCTATCGTGTCGATAACCGGTAGAGTGTAGTGGAGAGGGATTTATGTCTGTTCTCATTGAAATAGTGATGGAAAATATGATGACGAAAAAAGATGGACTTGGGTGTTACAGGAGAAATATTATACTACCTAGCTTTTGACTGCATGTCACCTAGCTTTTCGGTAATAGTTGCAGTGTAACAGATGGAATTGTGTCAGTTATCACCGAATTATTGTTGGATGACAAAGTTGTTGATATAAATGGATGAGGGTGAAGTAGAAGATATGTTTTACTGCCAAGCCATTGACTGTAGGTTAGCTTGTGTTTTAATAACCAATACACAGTGATAGAGAAGGAGTGGTGAGGGTTCCCTTGGAGGTCGTGATAAAAACAAGCTGTCGAAACAAGATGGATGTGGGTTAGACAAGAGATAATTATGTCTTAATACATAGCCATTGTCTGTCGATTAATAAGGATTTAGTAACACATCCTTGAGGAGAATATATAATTATTTGAGCAAATCTTCTTTGACATAGTGATGGGAAACTAACTGCCAGGAGAAATGGATGTGGGTGCGGCAGGAGAAATGGTTTGCTATTAAAGGGTTAAAGGCAGTCGAGAGAGGGACGTGGGAATATTGACATTACTTGAGTCAGTGTTATGAAGAACATTCTCAATATATAAATAAGTAATCATTTTGTAGAAGCAATACACAATTTATAGAAAGATAAAATTGTTCGTTCGGTACGAAAATATGCAAAGAAAATTACAATTGTTTTAGCATAAGCTTAACGATTTCTGGTGAGAAGTAATATAGATTGAATGGAATGAAAGTGAAACTGATTATAATTCAGTTAGGAATACTGCAGTAAACAATATCAACCGAAATGTGGACACCATCTAAACACATAAAGAGAGATTTAAAGAGACTTATAGGTTAGACAAATTATGTAACTCGAGAATAAAGTTAATACAAAATACATTTGTATAACTGCTCAGTGATAATTTAAAGAACGAGTGATACGTGCTGCACAGAATAATAAACAGGGAAATGACATATTCCCTTTAAATTCAATAGGTCAAATGCCGGTACATCAATATTTTCTCACTAGGATATAGGCTACCGTGATAAGTTATAGCTATTCAGGAATACCGGCATATGGTTATTATATTAATATTATTAGATAATTATATCATACAGGACAGGAAAGTAAGATATAACAACATAAACAAATACAAATCGGACGAATAGGCAGATGAAGATGAAATAAAAGTATTACAGATAAATACGACATAATATACGAAAATGAATCAAGAGTAAACAAGATTAATAAGACGTACATAAACAGATAAATTGTGAAAAAGAGAGGGGAAAGGCAGTCACACTATTCTTCTTCTTTTGGATAGATGAAGAATAATTAAACGTAACAATGACAAGCAACACATGCACGCCATACGATAAATATTACATGCACGAAATAAGGTAAATAACACATGCGCGTAATGAGATGAAAAACGCATGAGCGTAAGAAGGCAAATAACACATGTACGTAATAAGATGGAAAATATATGAACGTAAGAAAAGCAAATAACACACACACGAAATAAGATAAATAATGCATGAACGTGATAATGTAAAGAGTGAGAAAGCCACACATATGAGTCAGTCTTTTTATCTCTTCTCTTTTTTGTATCTTATTTTTTTTCCAAGTTGGCATTACTCCCTAGCTTCCTCCCCGCCTCCTTACCAGATTACCTACCGTATTTTTACCCTACCTACCTGCGTGTCATCCTCGGCAGCAGTGGAACTCCTACTTAGCGTAATAACAAGGTGCAGTGTTTTCATGTTGGCTAATTTTCGACGATTTGCTCATAGTGCATTGTTTTGTTTTGAGTCTCGTTAGACGATTACATTAGGAATATTAAGGCATTCTTGTCGTGCATCGTTTTACTTTGGCTCTTGTTAGACGAATATATTGGATTATTAAGGCTTTCGCTTAGTGCATTGTTTTGATTTTCGTTAGACACATGCATTACAATTATTAAGACATTCTTGTTGTGAAAAGGGATAGAAAAGTGTCTCAGGTTATTGTTTAAAAGTGCTGATGGTAATTTTAGTACTCGATCTACTCATTAAATATCTGTCTGTAGTTCATGAAGAAACTGCTAGCTACGAGAATCCCTTATCAAGCTACACGACAGTTCGAATATAATTAAGTCGACATCGGTTTTGAAAGGGTTTAGGGTAATAAGAGTCCCTTATTATAAACCTTTGACTAAAAGAGGTTCCTGCTAAGCTAAATGCAATTGTGTTGGGGTAAATCGAACAGAATAAACAGTCGATATAATTTTCATAAGGTTAATAGGGACATTATGTTTAAGCCAGGGGTTCTCTCTGAGCTAAATGCTGATAAGAATCGTCTTTAGGTAGGTAGAATAGATATAAACATCCCTAAAAGAGTTAAACTTACTTTCCTATTATCCGACCCTATTTAGTCTACCTTCAATCATATTTAGTAATTTGGCATATCTATAAGCACTTTAATTCACTTCACAATATATTTTACCAGTGTTCTATTATGTCTTTAATTGTTCAACCTTGAATTGTTTTGAACTGGCACACTACCAAGTAATATAACTAATCGTCATTGCCGTATATCAAATTCATTATGTACCAGTATTGTATCCTCTTTGTAGTGTACTGTATTTGTTCCTTTAAATACATTTTCCGTGGATGTACTTTATAGTCTGCTATATTTTAACATTCATGTAATTGACCTTAATGTTATATAGTCAGTTGGAAGCTTTAAGAAACCTTGGAATTACCTTTAACTAGTTATATAATTATCCAGTCACCACAATAATAGTATCTCTCTGTACTTATGCAATCAGTATCGGAATGTCAAAAGTCCAAGCCTCCAAGGGAGATTAGAAGATATTATACATTAGATAGATAGATAGATAAATATAGGTAGATAGGTAGATAGATATAAATACATTTATAGACAGATGACCTAATTGGAGATGTCGTACCCGTCGCAATAGATAGCCCACCAAAAAAAAATATATATATAAAAAAGTAATAATACAAATAATAATCTTAATCAATATATCTATGTAACCATAGTGGAACAAGGAAATGAACTAATTACTAGTTATTCATCTGCTATATTCTTTTAAAATCACGGGCTAGAGAGATACAACTACAAACACATGCACGAAGATTATTGAAACAGAGCGAAAATTCGAACCAACAAACAAAGTAGAATGCATAACTAATAAACTATAAATAACTATTAAATAACTATAAAGGGAACATAAGGCACTAGCTCCAGATTACGTAATGTTTCGATTTTTCCCTCTTGCTTTAAGCTCCGTTAGAAAATCGTGGGGCCTACAAGACTTACTCTTTAAAGCGATCCTTCACCTTTCTCTCTCCCTCTCTCTTTCTTGCCCTCTCACTCGCTCTTTCTTGCCTCTCACTCTCTCGCTCTTTCTTGCCTCTCACTCTCTCGCTCTTTCTTGCCTCTCACTCGCTCTCGCTCTCTCTCTCTCTCTCTCTCTCTCTCTCTCTCTCACTGCTTTCCTTTACGTTTTTTTTTTTTTTTGTATTGGGGCTATGATTTACGATCCCCAATGCTAGCAATGATTGATGATGACGCCTAAACAGAAGGGGTAAGGGAGGAAGGAGAAATATAGGAGGAACTAAAACATAATTATATTAAACAAAGAAAAAAAAAAAAAAACACGGAAAGAACGGCATACGATGACGCCTATATTCATTCTACTCGGGCTAATAGTATACGATTTTACTCAGCTTAGGAAGAACCTATAGGAATCCAAGGGGCACACTGGCTATAAGTATACGATTTTACTCAGCTTAGGAAGAACCTTAGGGATCGGAGGGGCACAGAGTATATCAACCAACCTTCTAACTCGCACAGATCCTTCGACAATAGCATACAATCGTCTAACGGTAGCCACATGAGAAGGCAGAAACGCGTCTCCTTAGTGAAAGGGTTAAGCGAGATGGAATGGCAAAGAGGGGAAAGGAAAAACATGTGATAAATAGGAAGAGGGGAGTTCAAATAAGGTACTAATTGTAAAAGAAGGAAGGAGCGAGGCAAGAGGAAAAAGAGAACATGAAACAAGGCATAATGAAAGAATATAACTAGGATAAAGGGAAGAATACAACAAGGAATAAGGGAAGAATACAACAAGGAATAAGGGAAGAATAAAACAAGGAATAAGGGAAGAATAAAACAAGGAATAAGGGAAGAATAAAACAAGGAATAAGGGAAGAATAAAACAAGGAATAAGGGAAGAATAAAACAAGGAATAAGGGAAGAATAAAACAAGGAATAAGGGAAGAATACAACAAGGAATAAGGGAAGAATACAACAAGGAATAAGGGAAGAATAAAACAAGGAATAACGGAAGAATAAAACAAGGAATAAGGGAAGAATACAACAAGGAATAAGGGAAGAATAAAACAAGGAATAACGGAAGAATAAAACAAGGAATAAGGGAAGAATAAAACAAGGAATAAGGGAAGAATAAAACAAGGAATAAGGGAAGAATAAAACAAGGAATAAGGGAAGAATAAAACAAGGAATAAGGGAAGAATAAAACAAGGAATAAGGGAAGAATAAAACAAGGAATAAGGGAAGAATAAAACAAGAACAACAAATCTAACAAGCATACTGAAGGAAACAAATCGAAACATTATTTAAGACTGGGTTTTAACACCTGTTGGTCCGATGTCTTGTCATTTATTATGATATTTTATTTAATTAGTATTGAAAGTTTTGCTTGATATTTTGTCATTTTCGAGCAATGTATTAAAGTGTGTCCTCTAGGCTAACAAAAACGTCTTCTTAGACTTCCTTCAAGCTAAATAATGCCTAACTAGACCCACTTTAAACTAAATTTGTAACTGCTAGAGGTCTTGTTAAAACTGAATAGAATCGTCCAAACAGTAGCCAGAATAAAGTTAAAAAAAGACCTCGCCGGTACAGAAAGGGTAAAGGATATCAATAGCTTTTGTGTGGTTTATATGTAAGTTAGGCATGTGTATATAACCCACAACTTCTACACCAGGAACTGAAACCCGCAGGAGAACAGGCGTATAATAATTTAACTTGGTTTAATTTAGTTCCTTTGATGGCTTATGGGATTTACGGCTTGGTGAATGAGAGAGTGTGTGTGTGTGTGTGTGTGTGTGTATGAGAGAAATGAACTCGAAATTTATATTAAATGGAAATACATACATACAGTACATATATAAAGTACAAATATGAAGATGGAGATTTTTTTAGATATGAAGAGATATGTAGATACATCAAGAGATAGCTATATATATATATATATATATATATATATATATATATATATATATATATATAGAGAGAGAGAGAGAGAGAGAGAGAGAGAGAGAGAGAGAGAGAGAGAGATGCAAGGGTTAGTGAATCAGGTACAAGAGAGCCAGTATATACACATCCCCGGGCTTATTGTGTCATCTTGCCTAAATGTTGTGTGTAGGAATGGAAAAACACCTGTATTGCATCAACGTAGAGGATAGTAATGACTTCAGCTGAATGTATATCTTAAGGGGACATTATTATATTTATGCATTTATAATTTTATTATTACCGGTATATATATTTGTTTTAGTTTGCTCCATAGACATCAATAAAGTTTAATTAAAACATTCCAAAGACCCCTCTTCGAGATAGATTTGAAAAAATTTCAGTAAAAAAATGTCCCAGCCAAAGGCCGATTCCTTCTAAATCACAGGCTTGCTATCACTCGCCATGAAAAAAAACTCGACACCTATATGGCACGAAGGGTGTTAGTATTGACAACAAAATGGGCGAAAGTCATAACATTTAAAAACAATAATGGAGCTAAACATGAAGGAGAAGGGGGTTCAGTAAAAATGCGAATACTTTCCTTTAAATAGAAATACACCTGTATTGCAGAAACGCGAAGGATTATAATGACTTCAGCTGAATGTATATCTTAAATACATCTTGAAATATATATCTTGGACATTAATAGTGGATGCTATAACACTGAACAAATAAGTAAAAACAATTAAAACAATAAACAAACGTGAAAGGTATTTTGATAAAAGTCCACGGAAATAACTGTGCTGATTTCAAAACGATTGCAGTGTGGATTTTGTATTATATATTTATTTACATATAAAGCACATTGTTAACATTCTTAGAAATTATTATAATCTCTAAATACAAAGCCCTTAATCCAATATCGAGATTAATTGTATTACCCAAAATATATATATTTATATAAAGTTTAAAGTCTTAAACATATTCCGGTAACACTCACCTAGAGAAATTTGATATAACGCCTATACTTTTAATTGTTGCTGGTGAAAAGCAACTGTACCGCTACTATTTTATAATTGTTCAATACAGATGTGTCCATGTGTCTGGAAATATCGTACACTGATACAACTCTATGGTCTCACTATGCCATTTTCATTTCCTAATATTAATTTATTAGATCTATATTTTGTAATTATGCATGCCTGATTATAAATAATTAATCTTTTAATTTGATATTTATTACAAATATAATTATAATTACTTAATTGAATTGTATAATTATTAATCCAATTATTCCGTTATATATTGCCCTCATTAACTATACAGTATATATATATATATATATATATATATATATATATAACGCAAATCACTTTGCCGAGAGAGAGAGAGAGAGAGAGAGAGAGAGAGAGAGAGAGAATAGGTAGACACATAGAACTGACCATCACCGAATATTAACAACAGGTAGCTAGCGTCCAGGTAAACCCAATTATCTTATTCCACCCAGCCAACAAGATATACTACCGGGACCCCACTAAACCCAATAACACCAGCCCAATACCAACCCCTTCCCCACCTGCCCATCCCCACCTAACCTTCTCCCTTCCCCACCTACCCTATCCCCTTCCCCACCGAACCCCTTCCCATCTACCCCACTCACTACTTCAACATTCCCCATCTACCTCTTCCCACTTCCCCACCTACCCCTTCCCAACTACCCCTCCCCCCTTCACCATTCCCCACCTACCCCTCCCCCTTCCCCCGTCCCCACCTACCCAGACCACACAGTACTCGGGGCACTGTGGCTTTAAGGGAAGGGTTTTTTATGGATTTCTTTTTCCCTCATGTTGAGCCCCATTAGTTATTATGTTCCTTCCAACAACCAACTATACTCCTAAAATCGATTAATGAAATTTTACAAACACATGTGGCAGTCCGTGGATTCGAATCCAGGATGCTCACACCGAAAATCAACACCTTATGCATCGCACCACGTAGACAGTTAAAGAATGGTGGACACTGCCTACGATTTATTATGCAACTTCGAATCCTGCATATCAATCTAAGCATGTACACACATCCCAACTGCAACTCACGTAGGCTATGCATATGTGAATGGAAAGAGCAATTAATGGGGCCTTAACCACTAGGGAAGTCCTCTCGATAAATTACCCCTGAACCAATATCAATTATTATGTTCCTTCCAACAACCAACTATACTCCTAAAATCGATTAATGAAATTTTACAAACACATGTGGCAGTCCGTGGATTCGAATCCAGGATGCTCACACCGAAAATCAACACCTTATGCATCGCACCACGTAGACAGTTAAAGAATGGTGGACACTGCCTACGATTTATTATGCAACTTCGAATCCTGCATATCAATCTAAGCATGTACACACATCCCAACTGCAACTCACGTAGGCTATGCATATGTGAATGGAAAGAGCAATTAATGGGGCCTTAACCACTAGGGAAGTCCTCTCGATTATGAGATTTTAAGACGCTTTACCTATTACTTTAGCGATTATAAAAAATGTGTTGCTACTTACGTATCAAGTTTAACCTGGCGAGCGAAAGCGAGCCTGCATTTTAGGAGGAATCGGCCTTTGACCAGAATATTTTTATACCGAACTATGCACAAATTTACCAGCCTTACCCGCCTTTGTTCTCGGACAATTCTTATCCCTTCATTAGCCAGGAATGTTCTCCAGAAACTCTATTTATACCTGTTCCCACTCCTCCTTGATCTTATTGCTTAGTGGGGGTTTAAATAACAAATACTTGGGAACTAATTAAATTGGAACACCTACATTGAGTTTTGACAGTATTTAATTAACTCTCACAAATATATATATATATATAGAGTGGTGATAAATGTACAGAGTTTACGATGTACTTAGAAATGCGCGAACACAATATATTAATACATTATTGGGGTCAAATACAGTCAAACATCCACAATATAATTTTGTCTTAAGCCGGTATCACACGAGAACTTTTATAGTCGACATTTTATGATCAAAACATTTCTGGCAACATTTCAGGAATATTGTGTACTGGTATCGGAAACTAGACTGATGATATATGAATTTAGGCAAAAGAAATATTGTAAATGTTGACCTCATAAGCTGCCAGACCAGTGTTGAGGGAAGAAGCGCTCGTGTGATACCGGCTTTAGACGCAATACTCTCCGACTCTAGCTTTCTTTGAATACACAATGCATATAACTTTTCCCCTAGCTTCAGATACAAGTAGATCACGTGTTCGTTTGTTGCGCTCTCACTATTTAAGGGGGGTGACCTGTTTTTGTTCTGTCCTTTTCTATCTTTCTCTGGCTTGTATCCATTTGGCCCCATTCAGCCTACTGTTTTAAGACGTTTATCCCCATCCAGGTCTCAATTTTTTACTGGTGAACGGTAGCGAGCCAGCATTTTTTTTATTTTTGTTTGACAGCAGGCTAAATTTGTACATTTTTCGATAGAAAAATTTCTCCGGTGAAGCCGGATTTCTTCATATAATGCTGGCTCGCTATCGCTCGCCAGGAAGAAATCGACACCTGGATGGGGATAAACGTCTTAAAATAGTTGGCTGAATGGGGCCGAATGGATACAAGCCAGAGAAAGAGAGAAAAGGACAGAAATAACAAAAAGCAGGTCACCCCCATTAAACCAATGCATTACAAGCCAGCGCTCTTATCCCTTCTCTCCCATGTGCTCCTCACCATTAGATTTTAGCACCCGTATTCCATATCCCTGACAAGTCGGGTATTTTCTCTTCCTAACAATTTACTTTCTCACTCGTACCCTGCTGAACGTAGATATTCAATTACTCTGCTTCACAATATATACCTTTTCACCAATTCCTTTTCAAATCCATTTACCCAACAACAATGCCTTCTCGTACACAATATTCTCTACAAAGTTAGATAGAACTTTTACCTTTGCTTATGCCAGCAATGTTTCAACAATGCATTCTCCAGATATTTTCATCATCTGTTCCTTTGAAAAACCTGTAAATCTATCTTATGTAAATATAGTTACCTGTCCACCAAGCAAGCCTCTTGCAAGCTACAGTAATTACCTGGCCACCTTATCTCGTGAAAGCCGGTGCACCTGTCGCTAGGGCCGCTAGATAGTAAGTATATGCCGAAAATCGCTCGAATAATGCCGCAATCTCAAGAATATCGCTCTAAAATGGCTCAAATCTCCAGAAAATCGTTATAATTCATGGCGCTAGATGTACAAACTTGTTCCAGGTCTAAGTAAACACCTTCAGATCTAGCGTGAAAGTAACTAAATTAGCAACACATACCTGTCGCTAAGCAAGTCAACAAATTTCCCCCACTTACCTGAGCTTAATTCCTTTGCCTTGTTTATTTGTTCAGCGGCCACGTATATAATTGTGCAATATTACCCAAAATGCAATCGAAACCGCGTGATGTTATACTGATGAGGTAAATGATAAACTTGTTCTATAATCCAATTAAATATAATTCTATTGGTCCTATTACTTGCCAAACCTGCTTTGTAACCAATTGCTGTGCCTATTATTTAATTTACTTACCTGTTTTCGCGCAAGCCATATATCTACTTATCTGATTTACAATTAATTGAACTATCTTTATGATATATAATTAATGCAAGTATCTTCTGGCACACCTGTTAATTATTCATCCGCTCTACATTATTCTTACCTCACATCCCGCCAGCTATTTAATTATCCACCCACGCAACAAGTCCGAAAATTCTCCCCATGTTCTAATATGTGAGCGTCCTGGGTTCGAATCCACGGACTGCCACATGTGTTTGTAATATTTCATTAATCGATTTTAGGAGTAGAGTTGGTTGTTGGATAGAACATAATAATTGATATTGGTTCAGGAGTAATTTATCGAGAGGCCTTCCCTAGTGGTTAAGGCCCCATTAATTGCTCTTTCCATTCACATATGCATAGCCTACGTGAGTTGCAGTTGGGATGTGTGTACATGCTTAGATTGATATGCAGAATTCGAAGTTGCATAATAAATCGTAGGCAGTGTCCACCATTCTTTAACTGCCTTCGTGGTGTAATGCATAAGGTGTTGATATTCGATGTGAGCGTCCTGGGTTCGAATCCACGGACTGCCACATGTGTTTGTAATATTTCATTAATCGATTTTAGGAGTAGAGTTGGTTGTTGGATAGAACATAATAATTCATACACCTATGCTCCTGTATGCATATCCGGTGTTTAACTGTTCTACAATATGTTAACCAGTCTTGCAGTAAGGTCTTTACCTGTCCACCTGTTCTACAATAATAACCCCTTGAGGATTATAATGCGTTTTGGCAGTTCATCTGGCTATTATTAGAAGATTGTATTCAGATTGGGAAGGATATTTTCTACCAAAAAATTTACAAATATATCTTGAAGGAAGAGGGATCCTGTTTTTGTTTTAAAGTTTGATGGAGGTCTAGGGAGAAAACTACTGTATATAATTAATACATATATGAAAATATCAACCAAAATATGAACCATCCCCCTTTAAATTAACTAGAATATCTTCTTTAAAGCCATTACACCGTCTATCTGCTCTACAATTGATTTAGCTATCCTATTCCAAGCTATAAACCATGTATATATTCTACAATCCATCTAGCTATCCTACTATCCTAGCTATCAAACCATCAACTTATTCTACGATCCATTTAGCTATCCTCTTTCAAACCATAATACCATCCATCTCTTCTGTAGTCCAATTACTATCCTGTTTAAACCCACTTATTTGCCAACCTGTTCTCCCCTGAGCCCTTTAAATATCTACCCTCGCTGTAAGTCATGTCACTCTCCTAACTTCCTCAATTGACCACTTGCGAGTTTCGTTGTATAAGGAAGTTGGAGCTGTAGACATCGATATTTAGCAAAATTTCCAGCTAAAGTGTGGCTGTAGTACACTTATAGATACATACAAGCAATTTCAACTTTCAGTCCATCAGAGACTTTCATTATTATTGAATTTCTTTATTAATATCGATGATTACAGCTCCAACTTCCTTATAACCTAAAACTTGCAAGTGATCAATTAGTTTACCTGTCCTCTTCTGGTATCTTTAAATGTTCACCTCTTGTACCCTCCATTAACCTGTCCAGCAATAAGCCTTTTTTATAATACCGGTACACGTGTTCTAAATCTTATTCACCTTATACTTCAGGCATCCGAATAAGTTCCCTTCTGCTCTAAATGCAATTACCAATCTTCCTATAAGCTTTGTACCTGTATATTTGTTTAACAATTGTATTTTACTGTTCTTCTGCAGGCCTTTTAAACTGATCACCTGCTCTAGACTGTGGATAATCTTTCATAGTTTGCCTCTTCCACAATGATTATACCTCTCCTCCCGAAACTCTCCACGTCATCTACAACCCTTTACCCATCTTCCTCCCACCCATCAAACCACCCACCTGTTCCACAATTCATTAACCTGTTCCGTGGGCAAGCCTTTCCCGTGTCCCCCTCTGTCCCAGGCCAATATCCGTCTGCCTCGTCTAGTTAAGCTGATAGGCCTCTACCTGCCGACCACCCTAATGAAAATTCCAATTGCTTGCTTAGCCTGGCTGCCAAAAAGGGGGGGGGGGATGGCTGGCTGTCGGCTTTGTTGTTGTCGCTGGAGAGAGAGAGAGAGAGAGAGAGAGAGAGAGAGAGAGAGAGAGAGAGAGAGAGAGAGAGAGAGAGAGAGAGAGAGAGAGAGAGAGAGAGAGGTGGATATAGATTACAAAACAGTCACTGGGAGCCTCTGGACATTATCCAAGATTATTAAATTATACCTTACTCGATCTTATAACAAACTCTGAACTCAATAACTTGTAAAGTATAAGCATTTCTCCTTATTCCACTATCCACTGTATGTTCAGACATAAGCCATAACAAATATAAATAGTTCAATCTGCATCGAACCCAAGTGTGATAATACAGTGCTATATACATGATCCCAAATGTTTTAAAGCAGGTACACAGATTCAAATTGGTGCAGCGTATGCTTATTATGGCTATACCCTGTTAATTATAGGTAGGCCAAATATCTTGACTCTTAACTTCTGTAACTCAAAAAGGACTAGAGTAATCGAGTTCATGTGTCTACCAATTGGGAAAAGTCAGCTAGGGATTAGGTGTATAAATTTACAGTCCATATGCTCTGGCCCTTTATGAGTTACGAAGGATAGAGGTTACGATTATCAGCCTCCCTATACTGAACAGGGTATAGCAATAATTGTGAGGTGGTTTCTTGGTCCTTCTACCGTGGTGGAGGATGTAGCCAATGAATGGGAAGGGATCTGCTCTGTCACGCTCCCTCTTACACTCTCTTATTTACCACTCACTCACTCTCTCTCTCTCTCTCTATCTATCTATCTCTCCCTCTCTCTCTCTATCTATCTATCTCTCCCTCTATCTATCTCTCCCTCTCTCTATCTATCTATCTCTCGCTCGCTCGCTCGCTCTCACTTAAACTCTCTCACTTCAATTCTAACATTCTTTACTCTCCTCTCCATCCGCACCCTCTCCCTCCCTCGTCCCCCCCCTCTCTCTCTCTCTTTCTCTCTCTCTCTCGCTCTCTCTCTCTCTCTCTCTCTCTCTCTCTCTCTCTCTCTCTCTCTCTCTCTCTCTCTCTCTCTCTTTCTCTCTCTCTATCTATCTATCCCTCGCTCTCACTTCAATTCTCCAACATTCTAACTCTCCTCTCCATCCGTCCTCTCTTCTTCCTCCATCCGCCCCCCCCCCCCTTCTCTCTCTCTCTGTCTCTCTTTCTCTTCGCCTTTCACTGTGTCCCCTTTCATGTGTGTAGCCTCTCTTTCCTCTTTTTGCTGTTTGTACATGTACAGTATACTATGTACGCCTGCCATTCATCCTACTGCCTCTCTCTCTCTCTCTCTCTCTCTCTCTCTCTCTCTCTCTCTCCTCTCTCCTCTCTCTCTCTCTCTCCTCTCTCTCTCTCCTCTCTCTCTCTCTCTCTCTCTCTCTCTCTCTCTCTCTCTCTCTCTCTCTCTCTCTCTCCGCCATGCACGTAATGCTGGCAGAAATCAATAGGAGAGCAGGAGCCATGCAGGTGTGTGTGGCCAGACAGGAAAAGAGCGAGAAAAGAGAGCGAGCGAAAGAGAGAGAGAGAGAGAGAGAGAGAGAGAGATAGATAGATAGATATAGAAGAGAATAAAAGGAATACCGGTACTAAAGAGAACATCTAAATTCATTCTGTAGATAGATATCCTCGCAAGGCCGAGTATTATATTGCACCCCAATGACACGAAATGTAAAGTCCATATACTATATTATTTGACCAATTATGAATGCATTCATCAAAACAATGGAGCTAATTTTTCACACACACACACACACACACACACACACACACACACACACACACACACACACACACACACACACACAGAGACAGTATTATCATTATTTACCCCTTCTGTACAAGTGACGTCCTATTAATTGTATTCTGGCTACTACTAACAGATTTATTCAGTTTATACAGGATCTCTAGCAATTATAAGGCTTCGAACTATCCCAGTCAACCCTTTTAACTCCCACATATCCTTCCTAAGCTGGATAAAATCGTCTTAGTATAGCTAGAATAAAATGAAACAGACGTCGCTGGTACATAAAGGGTTAAGAAGCTGTTCCACAAAAAAAAACAAAAAAAACATCTGACCTAAAGTTTCTCTCACACACACAACCACACACACACACACACACACACACACCTATTATAATTATTAATAAGCTGTTCGACAAAAACCAGATCTAACCCACAACGTTTTGGGTATAGCTGACCCAGTATTGTCCCCGTTATACCTGAGTAACCTATACGTTGGTGATCCTGGTATGCTGTTATTATTCAGCCCCAGCCTCTCTCTCCCCCCCCCCCCCCCTCACATCACCTCCAGTCACAAGATACATGACCTCAATGCCACCATGGAGAGTTACAAGGAGTTTCACGGGATTGTTAACATCCTTTAAGGGGAGATTTCCACTTGAGGGAGTATTTTCTTGACTCCTTTCTCCCTCATGTTTAGCCCCATTGCTTTTCTAATTTTAGGACGTTCGCCCCATTATTTTGATGATTTTAAGAACTTTCAACCCATTTCTGTCAATTTTAAGACCTTTCGTGCAATTTAGGTGTCGATTTTATCCTGGCGAGCGTTAGCGAGCCTGTAATTTAAGAGGAACCGGCTTTCAGCCGGGTAATTTTTCTACCGAAAAATGTACAAATTTATCTAGAAAGGGGCTCAAGGGGGTGTAATCTTAAGCTTGATGGATATCTAGAGACCAAACTAAAAACCTCCCCTTAATTTTACTGTAGGTACGCCAGAAATCGTGATCTCCATCCTCTGTACCTCAAAAAGGGATAAAGCAAAATTAATGAGCTACAAACTTACTAACCAATTACCTGGCTGACTCTTCCCATAACGTTGAACCTTAGTACGTTTAGAGTTATGAGAGGTTGGGGTCGGGAATTCTGGCATACCTATAATGAACAGGGACCTTGCGGCCCATTCCAGGGGGATAATCGTGGTGAAAAACTAGTGACTGTATAGTGCCATACTTTCAATGAAAAGTGTATATTTATTTATCAATTTTTTTCTTAAACTGTTCTTCTGAAAATATAATTTATGTGAAAAAGTGTGTAACCCTACATATACCTGGCGCTTAACCATTTTTTTTAGAGAGAGAGAGAGAGAGAGAGAGAGAGAGAGAGAGAGCGAGAGCGAGAGAGAGCAAGAAAGAGAGAGAGGGGGGAGGGAGAGAGCGGTGGGGTTGCACTAGAATAATAATTAACAAGAACTGAATAAGGCATTTGATATCACACCGATAATTAGGAAGTCAGCTGCGGTGGAATACATATTAGGAAGTCAGCTGCGGTGGAATACATATTACAGGACAGCCGTATAAGGTGAAAGGAAAGTGTCAACAATAAAGAGGGTATATGTTAAGGGGCAAGTGCTAGGTTTTTTGGTCATCAATTCATGCATTTATATATTTTTGAGTTTCCTCGCTAGACTTCCATCAAGCTTAGACAAACACCTCCTAGACCCCCCTTCAAGATACATTTGTAAATATGTCCTTCGGCCGGTTCCTCTCAAAATTACAATTGCCAAAATTACAATTGCCAACAGAATGGGGCGAAAGCTTTTAAAATCACCAAACTAATGGTCCGAACGTCTGAAAATCTTAAACTAACGGGGCTAAACATGAGGAAGAAAGGGGACCAGACAAACGACCCATCTCCCCTTAAGATTAATGTGATGGCACAGTACAGAAAGTAGAGCAGAAGGCATGGCACTATTACTCTAGTATATTTGTGTCTCATAATAATGATGTCATCGAACGGTGCTAAAAATGTCTTTATATAATGCAACATATTGGACATACTTACCCCGTGCTGTGTCGGCTACGTCTTTTTAACTATATATATGCTGGCTACTATTAGATGATTTGATTAAGTTTAGGAAGGACCTCTAACCATGAAAGGGCTACAAACTATCTCAATTAATCCTTTTAGCTACCACCGATCCTTCCATAGCTGAATATAATTGTATAATAGTACCCACAATAAATTGAAAAGGACGTCACTGGTACTGAACGGGTTAATATCACTCCAATCAATTTATCAGGTACCGGTATAAAAAGGGTAAAAATATAGATTGGATTTGTTGTCCTGCTATTTCTACGTACAGCGTAATATCACATCAATAACGTATTTAAAGGGACCGCCCCGCTTTATTTTGCTTTCTCGGTAGTAGCCATTCAACCCTATTCAGCCTACTGGTTTAAGACGTTTATCCTCATCCAGGTGTCGATTTACACCTGGCAAGCGATAGCGAGCCAGCATATTTTGGATTATGTTTTAGACAGCTGACTTAATTTGTACATTTTTCGGTAGAACTATGTCTCCGGCTAAGACAGATTTCTCCATACAATGATGGCTCGCTATCGCTCGCCAGGAAATAATCGATACCTGAACGGGGAGAAATGTCTTAATAAAGTAGGGTGAAAGGGGCCGAATGGATAAACCTCAGAGAAAAAGCAGGTCGGTCCCTTTAAACTATTTGTTTGGGCTCAACTATTTAGAATTGTTCAAGGCGTTCAGTCAATGTCACAGGGCATTAAAGGAAAGGTCAGAACTCATTAAAATCATCAGGAGACGACCTTTACAATGACAAACGTGGTGAGACTGGCAGCAAGTAATGAATGTAAAGCAAATGTGTGGAGAGTCGAGTTGTGAAAAGACGGCAATGTGTGAAGACAAGATTGCGAGATGATGGTGACATGAAATGACAGTTTGGTGATAGTGTTGATAGAGAATGTTAGGTGAATTGGTTTAATAGTGACCCTGAGGAAGGAGTTCAATGGAATAATACAAATGTTGACGTATCATGAAGTGAAGATAATAACATCAAATGTAAAACTACACAAAAGTAGTTTGTGAAGGAAGAGTATCTACTGTAGAAGTTGACCTAACAGTATTTAAGTTGAGAGGATAATGTTTCGATACTTTGAGGTCCCAATACCTCCAAGGTTAGAATCTGTATATAATATGAAGGGACAGTTTTAACACTTTTAAAATACCATGACGTATGTTTCCATATATATATATATATACTGTATATGCCTATTATTAGGCGACTTTATTCAGGCAAGGAAAGCTCTACAGAAGCAAAATGAAAAATCAAAGTAGTTTGCACTTCTTTGTGTCCTAGAGATTACGTCTATGCTAAATAAGATTGCTTAATGGTATCCAGAGTAAGAATACGAATTATTTATCTTTATACTGAAGGGGATTGCTATTGAAACCACATAAGGTAGTTTGTGAGAGAGAAGTGGCTAACTTGGGACGTTGACAGTGGTGCTACGTTGATGAACAGACTAGTTGGGACCATGCCACGTCCTTCACACACACACACACATACACACACACACACACACACACACACACACACACACACACACACACACACAGACACACACACACACACGCACGCACGCACACACGCACGCACGCACACACACAACAGACACAGATAACAGAGAGAGGGAGTGAGTGAGAGAGAGTGTGTGTGTGTGAGAGAGACTATGTGTGTGTGTGTGTGTGTGAATTAGTGAGAGAGAGAGAGAGAGAGAGAGAGAGTTAGAGTTAGAGGCCGTGTTGGCAGGTTCCTGATACCCTGGCACGCTATACCCACTGACAATATTAAGGGGGGGTCACCGGATTTTTGTATCTTTCTCTCTTTCCCTGGCTTGTATCCATTCGCCCCCATTCAGCCAACAGTTTAAGACGTTAATCCCCATCCAGGTGTCTATTTCTTCCTGGCGAGCGCTAGCGAGCCAGCATTGTATTGAGAAATCCGGCTTCGCCGGAGGCATTTTTCTATCGAAAAATTGACAAATTTAGCTTGCTGTCAAAACAAATATATATATATGGTGGCTCGCTACCACTCGCCAGGAAAGTATTGACACCTGGATGGGGGTAAACGTCTTAAAACAGTAGGCTGAATGGGGCCGCATGGATACAAGCCAAAGAGAGAGGGAGAGAAAGAGGTGGGCTCCCTTAACACAGCCCCTACCACATGACACTGACGCAGGCTGGTGGTGGATATGGTGGTGGTGGTAGTGGTGGTGGTGGTGCTGCCAGGAGAAGCTAAACTAAACCTTCAGGGCTATAATCACCTGTATTGTGTGACGTGCTGTGGTGACTGGGCTATGAGGTATGTTCAGGTTTATTATACATGTAACATAAGATAGTGACGACCTTTGCGACGTACTATGTTGACGGGACGATGAGCTTTTTCCAGAGTTATTATACATGTGACATAATTATAGGATAGTGACGAACTGTTACGATACTTTAAGATATGGATAGGTATACCGGTACCTATTACCGGTATTTTGTAAACACTGACTGCGATATGTTAAGGGATTGTTACGATACTAAGATGCGGAGAGATATATTGACTTAGGATTGTAAAAACTAACTGTGATATGTTAAGGAACTGTTACGATACTAAGATACGGATAAATATATTGACTTTGGATTGAAAAAAAAGTTGACTGCGATATATTAATGTACTGTTACGATACTAAGACATAGATATATATATTGACTTAGGATTGTAAAAACTGACTGCGATATGTTAAGGGGAGATTTCCACTTGAGGGATTTTTTTCTTGACTCCTTTCTCCCTCATGTTTAGCCCCATTGCTTTTCTAATGTTAAGACGTTCGCCCCATTATTTTGACGATTTTAAGAACTTTCGACCCATTTCTGTAAATTTTAAGACCTTTCGTGCCATTTAGGTGTCGATTTTATCCTGGCGAGCGATAGCGAGCCTGTAATATAAGAGGAACCGGCTTTCAGTCGCGAAATTTTTAAAATGTACAAATTTATCTTGAAAGAGGGTCAAGGGGGTGAAATTTTAAGATTGCTGGAGGAGTAGAAAACAAACTAACCCCCCCCCCCTTAAGGGATGACGACACACAATGGTAATGTATAAGTGAAGTATTTACTGATAATTATACATGCTGACACACTGTATGACGTAGGAGAGTGACGCAGTACCTGTGTTGTTATCTTAGGGGTACTGCAAGTCACGTGGCCAAGAGGTGTGCTGAATTAGGCATGTGTTTTGAATGAGTTATATGCTCATGAATCTTGGCAGTGTTGGAATATTATAATGTAAAGAGGTGTTGTTATCCATTATTATTATTAACTATAGCGCCGCATTACTGATCGACGTTGAGAATGTAATATATCTTACTTATTCCTTATGCCATAGAAGGGTTGGATATTTTGAGGGATTGTTTAGATATGAACTGGATTAGAGGGTGAATATTGCATGAATAGTAATGGGCAAGGATTGGGTGTTTGTAACCGATATACAGTATATATATATATAAAGAGAGAGAGAGAGAGAGCCGCAGCGTGGGAGGTAAAATCAATTGGTTTTATAGACATTCCTATTTGTTTAACATATGACCGGCAATCACTACTCTAATCACACACAAATACTCTCATATATCACGGCTGTCGGTATATTCATTCAAGGCTATGTTTATGTCATGAATCGCTCTTGACGTATGTATGTGGAGGCAATACGGGCATGCTCTTTTTGTGAGGTGGTATGCGGTGCTTTTAACCCCCTCCTGCCTGCCTGCCTGCCTGCCTGCCTGCCTGCCTGCTCTCTCTCTCTCTCTCTCTCTCTCTCTCTCTCTCTCTCTCTCTCTCTCTCTCTTTCTCTCTCTCTCTCTGTGTGTGCGCGCAAGTGTATGTGTGATTATACAATCGGGTTCAATAATACATACCGTGTATATATATATATATATATATATATATATATATATATATATATATAATGACACTCATTAGCTTATCAATAAACATTAACGATCTTCCTACAACGCAACGTCCAAAACTAACTGTACTTCATTCAGAAATATTTCACCCCACCTGTTCTTCCGCCTGGGGAACAAGATGCCTAAGCTGTTTCTTTTCAACTGGCGGTAGATTGCAAACTCCCATCAAGATTTTTCAATTATTTTGAAGATTTTGTAGTGAAATATCGTGCCAATTATAGAAACTTGGTCTTAAATACAGAGACATGGTAGTTTCACATTTTTCCATTAAGTATCGATAAATTAGCTACTAAGGGATTCAATTTACCTTCAGATGAAATGAAACCGAGTATAGTCAGTCACCCCTGTCTCACAAGCCATTTACGTCAACCAGCAAAACACAGAGAAAGGTGAACGGGATAAACTGGAGACCTTAACATTTAAAAGTCACAAAGCCTCTCCTCACTTCAGCTGTGAGAACTGTTATGCGGGTTTATTTACCAAGGTGGAGGAATTAAGGAGGACCACCTTGGGTTTATTTTCTCTCTCCCTCTCTCTCTCAGGGTTGTATCCATTCGGCCCCATTCAGCCTACTGTTTAAAGACCTTTAACCCCATCCAGGTGTCGATTTTTCATGGCGAGCGGTAGAGAGCCAGTATATTTTTTAAATGTTTATGGCAGCAGGCTAAATTTGTACATTTTCGATAGAAAATGTTTCCGGCGAAGCCGGATTTCTCCATACAAGACAACTGGATAGGGATAAACGTCTTAAAACAGTAGGCTGAATAGGGTCGAATGGATACAAGCCGGAGAAAGAGAGCAAACAAAGCAGGTCACCCCTCTTAAAGTATCTGAAGTAGCTTTTATGAGTGGCAGAAAACACCAAAAGCCTCATTATATGGTTTACATTAGTGTCTAAATCGCTCGACTTAGTGTGTTTGCTTAATCCTGTGACAAGAAAGAAGTTATTAAAGGCATATATTGTCATTGTAAATATTCAATTGTATGTTGCGAAGTTGAGGATTAAAGTGAGAGAACACGCCTCTCACATGACTATTACTTTTAGTGTCCGTGCGCAAACTAATTACAATATTGATGGTATTGACACGAAGACTTCCTCCTTACTCCTTCCGTCCACCTCCTCTACTTCTTTACCTTCGTCTTCTTCTTCTTGTTTTTCCTTATCCACCACATACCGGTATCTAGAACTACTACCATTACTACTACCACTACGACGATTACTACTACTACTACTACTACTACTGCTACTACTAGTACTACTACGCTTTCATATTGATTGACTTTCTCTTCCAAACTTTCTTTCGTTCCCTCCCTCCCTCTCGTCTTCAATCCTTCCTCCTTCCTCTCGTTTTCCCTCCTTCCCTACCCCCTCCTTCCCTCCTTCTCTCCCTCCCTCCCTCTCGCCTTCCCTCCCTCCCTTGGTCCCTCCTTCCATACTCCATCCTTCCCTCCCTCCATCTCGCCTTCCCTCCTTCCCTCTCGTCTTCCCTCTCTCCCTCTCGCCTTCCCTCCCTCTTCCTTCCCTCCCCCCAGCACTGCACTCAGGTAACACAGAAAACCCAAGGATGTCAGAAACCCAATTAAACTGGAGTCTCGTGGGTCTGGGCAAGGTGGAGGTGGTCTTGCTATATATAGTAGGCTGGGACGAGGGAGTATAGTGTGTGCATAGAAGACAGACAAACAGTATTTATAGTCCGTGGCCTAGGGTGAACATCGGTATAGTCTACTTACTTCCATAGAAGACAGACAAACAGTATTTATAGTCCGTGGCCTAGGGTGAACATCGGTATAGTCTACTTACTTCCATAGAAGACCGACAAACAGTATTTATAGTCCGTGGCCTAGGGTGAACATCGGTATAGTCTACTTACTTCCATAGAAGACAGACAAACAGTATTTATAGTCCGTGGCCTAGGGTGAACATCGGTATAGTCTACTTACTTCCATAGAAGACAGACAAACAGTATTTATAGTCCGTGGCCTAGGGTGAACATCGGTATAGTCTACTTACTTCCATAGAAGACAGACAAACAGTATTTATAGTCCGTGGCCTAGGGTGAACATCGGTATAGTCTACTTACTTCCATATGGGATTAGCATCGCCCTTTTTACAATATTAACCCCTGCTGTACCGGCGACGTCGTTTAATTTATTCTAGCTATATTTAGATGATTGTGCGCAGTATAAATTGATCTGTGGTAATAAACAATGATTAGGGTTTGGTTAGCTTAGCATAGGTTACTGTATGGTTGTATAAGGTTAGCTTAGCTTAAGATATGTTAAACATGGTAAGGTTAGCTAAGGTACATGTTAAGGTACATGTTAAGGTATGTTAATTTGGGTATAGGGTATAAATAATTGTGAATGTAGGCGAAATGTCTGAGGGCGAAAAGTGTTGTGGGGTAAAGACCGTAAACCAGGAAGCCCGAACCACGGCTGTATACCCCCTAAGTTTGCCTGGGTTCATGCACTGGCTTACATGTACCGGGAGGTGAAGGAGACGTTATTTTATTTGTTTATTTACTCTTAATTATTACCGGTATTTGTATTTGTTTATTTACTCTTAATTATTACCGGTATTTATATTTGTTTATTTTCTCTTAATTATTACCGGTATTTATATTTGTTTATTTACTCTTAATTATTACCGGTATTTATATTTGTTTATTTACTCTTAATTATTACCGGCATTTATATTTGTTTATTTTCTCTTAATTATTACCGGTATTTATATTTGTTTATTTACTCTTAATTATTACCGGCATTTATATTTGTTTATTTTCTCTTAATTATTACCGGTATTTATATTTGTTTATTTTCTCTTAATTATTACCGGTATTTATATTTGTTTTAGTTTGCTCAAGCTTAAAGAAACACCACCCCAAAGACCCACCTTCGAGATAAATTTGTAAATTTTTCGGTAGAGAAAGGCCGGTTCCTCCTAAAATACAGGCTTGCTATCGTTCGCCAGGAAAAAATCGACACCTAAATGGCATGAAAGGTCTTTATATTGACAAAGAAATGGTCAAAAGTATTAACATTTGAAAACTAATGGGGCTAAACATGAAGAAGAATGGGGTTCAGAAAAAACGAATACTTCCCCTTAATGATTACTTATCCCAGCCTATCATGCCCTAACTAAATGACTACATTAGGATAATTACCATGATCGAACTGGGGGATAAAACACACACACGCATACATAGGTATATATTATCATTGGGGATATTGGTAATGGTTTGCCCTTCTAACCTTATCGCAGATGAGTTAATTATTACCAATATATCTGTATGTGGTTGCATTATTATGGACACATTAAATACCTGTTCCATACCTTCCTTAACTCATTCAGTACCAAACATTATTTGTATTATATTCTGGCAACTAGTATACGACATTATTCAGTTTTAAATGTCTTCAGTAATTAACAGGCTTCGAACAATCTCCCTTAACCCTTTTTTCTACCACATATCCTTCTTAAACAACACAAAGTCGTTTAAATACAGCTAGAATATAATTATGGACACGTCGAGGGTACAGTAGGGATTAAGGGGAGATGGTTCAATTTTTGTTCGATTTTCTTCATGTAATAATTATTTGTCTAGTTACCTCCCCGGACCTTCATCAAACTTTAAAAACACATCCATTAGATCCCCCTTCTAGATTAATTTGTACATTTTTCGGTACCGTCCAAAGGCCGGTTCTTCCAAGATTACAGGCTCACTATCGTTCACCAGAAAACAAATTGACACCTAAATATAAAGAAAGGTCTTAATATTGACAAAGAAATGGGATGAAAGGTGATAAAATAGCCAAACTAATGGGCTGAACGTCTAATAATTTGAAAACTAATGGGGCTAAACATGAGGGAGAAGGGGGTCTAGAAAAACGGTCCATCTCCCCTTTAGCCCATATTTTACATGAGCGTAGCGCAAGGGGCTATGGAGCCGGGACTTGTGTGTGTGTGTGTGTGTGTGTGTGTGTGTGTGTGTGTGTGTGTGTGTGTGTGTGTGTGTGTGTGTGTGTGTGTGTGTGTGTGTGAGACTGTGCCTTTACAGTATATACACAACAATATTTATTTACGATGCTGGATATTATGGTGTTTGCCCGCCCTACTTCCATGCCATACCACCGCTGCTTGGGGGGGGGGGGGGAGAGGAGGAGGAGTAGGTAGAAGGAGGAGGAGGAGGGGGTAGAGAGGAGGAGGAGGAGGGGGGCGGTAAAGGAAGAGGAGGGGGTAAAGTTACTGCTGGGGGGTAATATTATAACTCCTGGAGCTTGTTGGGGGTACGGATTTTATAGGCTGACAATTATTATTTATTTTGTATGTACTTATTTACTTTTTTTGTTCTGGGGTTTGGCTGGGGTTTTACTGCTTGGTGGTAATATCATAACTCCTGGGACTGCGGGGTACGGATTTTATAGGCTGACGATTATTATATATTTTTATATTTGCTTATTTACTGTTTTGTTCTATTTACTATCACACACATAACTTGGTCGACAATTTCTAACATTCCTGTGGTTATACAAGGAATCAGGGTCACGATGTTTATGTTTGATGCTATATAGTATTTACTTCACACACACACACACACACACACACACACACACACACACACACACACACACACACACACACACACACATATGCATGGATAAAAACAAACACACTAAATATCAAGTACATTATCACCAACGCTGCCATACACATATAAATAAACTTCTACACACACATAATTCCCCACCAGCATACATAAACATCATATACTGAGTGAAATTAACACTCTGGGCAGGTGATGTGTTGGTAGTGGTGATGTTAGGTGGCGGTATTGGTAGTAATTGTGGTAAGTGGTGGTAGTGGAAGTGATTGGTAGTGGCAGTAGCTGGTAGTGGAAGTGGATGGTAGTATTTGTTGTGGTAGTTGTGGTGGTGGCAGGTTGTAGTAGTGGTAGTTGTGTTAGTAGCTGGTAGTGGAAGTGGATGGTAGTAGTAGTTGTGATAGTAATGGTAGTTGTGGAAGGTAGTGGAAGTGGTAGTGTCAGGTAGTAGTTGTGGTAGTGGTGGCAGTAGGTTGCATAAGCCGGATCGTGTAAACAGGAAGGACGAGTGAGGGTGAAGTGGAGGGCATGACGGAACGGGAGGAGGAGGTAAAGGAAGAAGAGGAGGAGGAGGAGGGGGTAAAAGAAGAAGAGGAGGAGGAGGAGGGGGTAAAGGAAGAAGAGGAGGAGGAGGAGGGGGGTTAGAGAGGAGGAGGAGGGCGTAAATAATAGAGGACGAGAAGAAGGAGGAGGAAGTGGGATGAAAGGGGTAAAGGGGTTTGGAAGACCAATTCATAAATAATAGAAGAATCGAGGAGAGAAATGAGCAGAAATGATGGCGATGAAATCAATATTAAGGAGAGAGAGAGAGAGAGCGAGAGAGAGAGAGAGAGAGGGAGTGCAGGGAGGGAAACGAGGGAGTAAAAACTAAGTTGCACGAGTTGAGGGAGTAAGAAGGGAGGGTAAGGGTAAGACTATACTATATTGGTAAATATAAGGCAGTATGTAAGAAAAATAAGAAACCAAAAGAGGAGAATATAAGATAAGTAAATATTCTGTAATACACGTGTCGTTAAAAGAAAACATATGTCGACTACCTGTATATCATAATGTTTTTCTTAAAGAAAGAGAAAAAAGCGAGGTGGGCCCCCTTAAAAAAACACGGAATAATAAAAGGGCGAAATATAAGTATACGGACAAAAATCGTCGAGAACCGTGGCATAGTCAGTAGAGCGTCGGTTGCTGATCAAAGGGTCGGTGGATCGAATCTTCACTGTCAAAATTGTATTGATAGATGTCAAGCCCGGGCAAGTTGACCTAGCAATTCGTGACAAACGCCTAATCTTCATGGCCCACCCCTTCTCGGGAATTCGACGTCTGGAAAAAAAAAAAAAAAAAAAAAAAAAAAAAAAAAAAATGGCAAACACCCTAATAATAATTGGCCTCAGCCTTGACGTCTTTAGGATCAACATGTTTTCCGCAGCTCAGGGGGTAAACAAGGAGGTAAACAAGTAAACAGAGGGGGCATAGTAAGCATGGGAGGTAAACAAGTAAACAGAGAATAGTAGACAAGGAGGTAAACAGAGAGGGACTAGTAAGCAAAGAGGTAAACAAATAAACAGAGACGGAAGAGTAAACAAGGATATATACAAGTAACCATAGACGGAAGAATAAACAAAGAAGTACATAAGTAAACAGAGAGAGAGAGAGAGAGAGAGAGAGAGAGAGAGAGAGAGAGAGAGAGAGAGCGAGAGAGAGAGAGGAGTAAGCAAGGGGGTAAACAAGTATTATAGAGTGAGAAGAGTAAACAAGGAGGTAAACCAGTAAACAGAGAGGGAATCGTAATCAGAAAACCAGTCTCAAACAACAAACTGTAAACATGAAAAACCAGCCAGTAACAGCACACAAATAATAAACCTTAAACAGCAAACAGGTCGTAAGTCGAAAACATTAAAACAAAAAAAAGTCAGTGTTAAGGGGAGATTTCCACTTGAGGGACTTTTTTCTTGACCCCTTTCTCCCTCATGTCTAGCTCCATTGTTTTTGAGATTTTAAGACGTTTGCCCCATTAGTTTGGTGATTTTAGGAATTTCCGCCCCATTCTGTCAATTTCAAGACCTTTCGTACCATTTAGGTGTCGATTTTATCCTGGCGAGCGATAGCGAGCCTGTAATTTAGGAGTAAACGGCCTTCGGCCGGGACATTTTTCTACCGAAAAATGTACAAATTTATCTTGAAAGGGGCTCAAGGGGGTGTATTCTTAAGCTTGAATGATATCTAGGGACCAAACTAAAAACCTCCCCTTAAACCCAAGCTGTCAATCGTAAACAAGAAAAATTAGATCTTCAACAACAAACAGTAAACAAGCGACAAGCCGTTAACTCCTTCAGTACCGGTTTCTTCTTTTAACTTTTTATTCTGGCTACAAATAGACGATATTATGCAGTGTTAGAAGGACCTGTGTTGTGCGGAGGCTTTATTGAGATCGCATTACCCCATTCGAGTCCTAGAGGTAGATCATAAGCTCAAGAAAATCGTCTAATGGTAACCAGATAATGATGAAAATGACATTATGGTGGTGAAGGTGTTAACAGCATACAGGTGGTCAGTTAAAATGGTAAACAAGCTATAAACAGTCAACGGAACGCCAGAACACGATCTTAAGGAAGTGTCACACGAGCAATTTTTCCGTCAATTTATACGGGCAATTGTAGTCTGGCAGCTTCAACATTTAAGTTCCATAAGAATTAAACTACCTAACATAATCTACCTTCGATCTGCCTTCTGATTCCAATGCGAAAGAGCCTCAACATAGTACGTGAACAAACTTGCTCGTCGAAAATTGACGAAAAAAGCACTCGCGTGACACCGGCTCTCTCTCTCTCTCTCTCTCTCTCTCTCTCTCTCTCTCTCTCTCTCTCTCTCTCTCTCTGTCGGTTTGATGATTTCCGTTCGCTTTTCTCACGTGCATTTTTTTTTTTTTTTTTTTTAAATGTTCTTCATAATATAGTTTAGTCAATCAAGGTAAAGTGGTTATCCATTATTATTTTCAAAAGTTAAGCTTTCATTTTTCTATATTTGTTTTCGTTTTATATGTTTTTCTCGTTTTATCACGTATGGACGTTACCGAAGCCAAAGTCACTATATACGAACACTTTCACAGGCTGGTTCTGTGTCGCGTGTGTGTGTGTGTGTGTGTGTGTGTGTGTGTGTGTGTGTGTGTGTGTGTGTGTGTGTGAGTTTCTATACATTTACAGTACATGTGTGCGCATGGTCCGGCATACGTGAGTGAATGCATTATACATTGATTATTGCTTTGCCCTTGAAAAGCTGCTTGGTAATGACTTTTTACCATACGATTATGTGTGTATGCAATTATACTTGAGTGTGTTTTATACTGTACATGTATATTGTATGTGCGTTTCTGAGGATACATATAATTTGTGCATGATTATGCATGAATGTCCAAATAGTTCGTGAAAGTTTGTGAAAAGGCTTTGTGTGTGTGTGTGTGTATATGCATGTATGTATGTGAGTGAGTGTGTATGTTGATGTATGTGTATGTAGTGAGAGGTAAGGCAGTGCCTCAAGGTCAAACAGTGTGTCAGCGTCGCTAACACACGACCTCTGTTATTGGTGACATGTACAGCCCCCACCAAAAATCATCACCCACACTCACAACTTCAGACAGTCCTTTTCTCTCTTGATTATTGGAAATGCATAATATTCTCTTCAATCAAAATGGTTCTGTTGCTGCTTTGACATACAGTATAATTATACACTCGTTCGTACAACTGCCACTCAAATTTTATATCCTATCAGATGGATGTGCTAACCCTTTAGTTTATTATTATTGATATTATTATTATTATTTGTATTAATACAATTATTATTATTTGTATTATTATCATGCTTATTAGTATCATTATGGTTATATTTATATTAATAATAATATTAACAATAAAAATAATAATGAACACAATACAAACAATAATAATAATAATAATAAAATAATAATAATAATAATAATAATAATAATAATAATAATACCCTCACTATTATCCTCATTATTAACAGCAATACAATAATTATTAAAATTATTACTATAAAAAACATTACAAACCACCCAGCAACATACACAACCCGGGTATAAACAATGTCGTGTCCTCTAATATGAGGTCATGCACCGGGGGGCCATAACGTGAGAACACATATATTTTTTGAGACCCTAGGGGAGCGTTGCCCCCCTCGTCCACGGTCAAGGTCACATTCTGTCCCCCCTCCCCGTCCCCACACTACTTTATTATTCCGTACCCTCATTTCTCTTGGTTGCCTTTATGTTTTCCGTGTTTCACTTGCTTATTCCCTTTCAAGTTTTTGTTCTTCCCTTAGTAATCATCCAGTTGTGTTTTTTTCTTTCGCCTCACACTTCTTTCAACCCAAGTTTTTCTCATGGGCATTCCCCTCTTTATCCTTAGTTCTCCTCTTCTTATCCCTAATTCTCACCTCTTTATCCCCAATTCTTCCCTCTGCATCCCTAATTCTCCCCTCTTCAGCCCTAATTCTCACGTCTGTATCCCCAATTCTCTCCTCGTTTCCTTAATTCTCCCTTCTTTATACCTTATTTTCTCCTCTTTATCCCTAATTATCCACCCTTTATCCCTAATTATCTCTTTTTTATCCCTAATTCTCCCCTCTTTATCCATAATTCTCTCCTCGTTATCCCTAACTCTTTCCTCTTTTATCCCTAATTCTCCCCTTTTTATCTCTAATTCTGCACTATTTATCCCTAATTCTCTCCTCTTTATCCTTAATTCTCCCCCCTTTATCCCTAATTCTCCCCTCTTCATCCCTAATTCTCCCCTCTTTATCTCTAGTTCTTCCCCCTTTATCCCTAATTTCCCCTCGTTCATCCCTACCTCTACATGCACATAATTTTAGTCAATATTTCTTACTAACTTCAGTTTGTTTACACTCTCTCGTCACTACTTTCCTAATATTCTATTATTAATATTTATTGTAACTACATTGAAAACACTAAACCCCCAACTGTATATAATTATATTTGTAAATACTATGTAAGAAGAATAACCACTGTCGGTGGAAATAAACTTTATTATTATTATTATTATTATTATTATTATTATTATTGTCCTTTCTCCGTTGCTTCCTTTCCTTGTTTCTCTTTATTAATTTTGTTTTTCTAGCTTATCCCGTAACTCCTAAAACTACGCCCCCTCCCCCTCTCTCTCACACACTTTCTCTCACAGACACACTCACTCTTTCTCTCTCTCCCAGACACACCCACACTCACTCTCTCTCATCCTGTCCTTCCCAACTGCCAACCCCCCCCCCCCTCCTTTATTTCCTCCCACAAAGCTCCCACTCTTTAGCCAGCCTTCATTTTATTGAAGCTGGTCACGCAGTAGTGCTTTGCCATATATAGAATGTGACCTACCACATGTACAGCCACTAACAAGAGTACGCCAAATATGTTGATCATAATTTATGTGGAATCGAGCGAAAGGTTTATATTATTTCACAGTTCACAGCAAAGTTCTCGGTAGACTATTGATTTTGACTGCACCCCAAAGGATCTGTTGTTGCTTGATTTCCTTTGAATTGGTTCCGCGTACCGGTAATCCTTACTCCACACACGGCAATATACAGTAAATAAAACGCATGCAAACATACGCCATTGGCCAGAGAGGAGGATTCGTGTATTTCTGACATTCATCTTGGTGACACAGCAGTAATAATTTTCCTTGTTGCTCTGGCAGTAAATATCATCATGTTTATTTTTTATGACAACCCTGGCTTCACCGCTCGCAATCCTCTGAATCAGATGGAGCTTATCATTACTTCAATCTAGCTACCTTCAGATGACTGCATTCAATTGAGGAGGGAACTAAGGTGCCAACATAGAAGCTGGGTAGAATCATCTGGTGGTATCAAAAGTTAAGCAAAACACTGGTGTTACCTATTGGGTTAATGACATCATTATTCCTCATACTTCCTGCGATGTTTTGAAGGAGACAAAAGGCAAGGCTGCCTGCAATAATTGCCCCCCCCCCCCCCCCCCCCACCGCCCCAAGTTGATAGATTGCAAGAGATCCACATTCAAGGTACGCCAAATAACTTTGGTGGAAGAGTGTGGTGTGCTTGTTAAGTGTAGTAAAATGAATAGGAGAAGGTTTTGTAAGAATCAGCTGGATTACTCTCTGTGTAAGTGAGGCACAAACAAAAACAGTGGAGAAAGCTAGACAAAAGAAACAGGAGTTCCAGCAATTCCTTATCATACGCCCATGTAGACTCCCCTGGGTATTGCCCTGCTCGATTGGTGCCTACAATCTCCCCACCCAGTGGTCCATAACGTGTAAAGAAACAAGAAAAAACAATACTTTCAATTGCATTGTCATTTTATTTAATATTTACCCTTTTATTATTTAAATTATCTAAACAGTTTGATAGAAACTAACCGAGAGGGTTGAAATATATATAAAATACAAATCTTGAGTCACAGGGCATACAGCCAAATGGTTTTTATTTTGTGTTGGCAAGTGGTTCTCTTCCTGCATCTTAGGAGCCCACCTCGCTTTTTTCTCTTTCTCTCCCTCTCTCTTTGGCTTGTATCCATTCGGCCCCATTCAGCCTACTGTTTTAGGACGTTTACCCCCATCCAGGTGTCAATATTTTCCTGGCGAGCGGTAGCGAGCCAGCATATATATTTTTTTGTTTTGACAGCAAGCTAAATTTGTACATTTTTCGATAGAAACATTTCTCCGGCAAAGCCGGATTTCTCCATACAATGCTGGCTCGCTGTCGCTCGCCAGGAAGAAATGGACACCTGGATGGGGATAAACGTCTTAAAACAGTTGGCTGAATGGGGCCGAATGGATACAAGCCAGGGAAAGAGAGAAAAGGGGAGAAAGATAAAAAAGAAGCCGGTGACCCCCCTTAACTAACATACACTCTCGACACACCCACCGCTCCTTGTATATATATTCAGTTTTACTATATTATTTCTTCTTGTTCATAATCGCTAAGGCCTTCCTCTTGCCATGTATGTTGGGAGGATCATATGCTTTCATTAATTTATTCAAGTGCAGTGGGGTTTGTAATGAAGGATTAATGTTAAATATCCTGAGTATATGCATAATATACATACTCGGATGACATATTCAGAATGCTTAGAGCAAACAAAAATAATACTATGAATTAAAAAATATAGATATTAGTGGTCATATAATTATGCAATTAATATAAGAATAATTTACGGAAAATCATTACACATATACAGTTAGTAAAACTATGCATTCCAGTCCACACACAAATACGCTCCAATATCATTATCATTTCCGAATACGAATTCTTAAAGAACATCACCATAATGTATACGGCACTACACACAAATTGCAGAACAACCACACACACAATACACATAAACACACTAACAACCACACCCACCCACACACATAGACACACCGTTCAGGCAAGCGTCACCACAAAGCATGCCTGGACACAATACCTATTCTTCATCAAAGCATTCATTAATAGTACCCGCTATACACATTACTATGCATTCGTATACAACATATGCATATGACACATCGGTAACCATATAACAGCAACGAGCATTGTGTTAATATTCTCATTGATAACATGTGCAGGTCACACTAGACTATTCGTTCATAAATAAGCAAGAAAGAACACACACATACCCATCAGGCCATTCGCAGACACCCTATACATATACAATATATACTGTATATATATATATATATATATATATATATATATATATATATATATATATATATATATATCAACTTTTAATCTCATATTTACAACGTTCTGTAAACACTACATTATATTAATTATTGTTTACACACATAATTATACCTGTAGAACATTACACACTTTCTCTCCCTTTCACACACACACACACACACACATACATATACACACCACATACACGTACACACCGACCTTGAGTCCTCTTCACTATATCTAGATAAAGAAGACTGACGTTAAGCTATGCAGACTTTTGTGGCACGTAGACCATACGATAGAATTAAAGCCAGAGAGACATGGCTAGGATACTCTAAGCACTTACAACGTCGCATCTCCCTACCATTGTCGTAATTTAACAGCTGGCATTTTAATTCGTCCCAACAATATTTTTAAA
The DNA here is from genome assembly GCA_032716605.1 of Paralithodes platypus. Classification (NCBI taxonomy): domain Eukaryota; kingdom Metazoa; phylum Arthropoda; class Malacostraca; order Decapoda; family Lithodidae; genus Paralithodes; species Paralithodes platypus. The sequence goes on along the minus strand of CM064518.1, from coordinate 30,613,750 downwards.
CTATCTAGGCAAATTATAACGTGCTTAGTATGAGCAATTTATACAGTAGAATATCATTAGTTCCTTCGACATAGATTTAACACTCGCACTATGTCGCACCTTATTACCGCTTTGATTAGATACACAGAAAGAAAGATATAAACCTTCTTTTCTAGATTTCTCTGTTTAAAGGGTTTCTTATATTGGGGCAGTATTCCTATTAAGTTATGCAACAGAAACAACAGTGTAGCTTATAAATTGATTAATAACAATATCCATAGTACGAGGATGTCCTTTTCATTTCACTTTAGCTACAGTAGATATAGACGATTGTATGTAGATTAGGAAAAAATCGTGGTGCATAAATGGGGAATAGAGATATTTTATAGCTTTTTTTTATTCCTAGAGGTCCTTCCTAACCTGACAAAAATGGTCTAATATTAGTCACAATATAGCGAAAAGGACGTCACCCGTAGTGAATGAGATTATACAGTCCGATTCGAGTCTTCGTAATTGGTCTTAGGATTTAGTATTGCCACAAGGTCCTCTTTATTTTCGACAATTCCCTTTTAAACGATTTTTCATACTCGAGTGCTATTACTGTAGAGTTATGAATAAAACTATATAATAGGTATATACTATTACTGTAAAGTTATGAATACAACCAATATCAGGTTTTCAAGTTATCAAAGGCAATAGACAGACTTTGAAGACCGAGCGATCTGATGTGGCTTTGTAATCTAGTAGCGGACACAGCTCCTCCTACCAGTGCCATTGATCTAGGCAGCGTGGTGGTGGTGGTGGAGGAGGAGGTGGTGGTGGTTGTGATAGTGGTGGGGAGGTCATCGGGGTTCGTGACCTTGGCGATATTATACAAGCGAAGCGGCTGAACAACTCAACCACTAGGTCCTTTTCTAAACAGTAGATCTCAACCAGTACTAATGTTAAGGGGGTCCACCTCGTTTTTTTTCTCTCTCTCCCTCTCACTCTAGGTTGTATCCATTTGGCCCCATTCAGCCTACTGTTTTAGGACGTTTATCCCCATCCAGGTGTCGATTTTATCCTGGACAGCAGGCTAAATTTGTACATTTTTCGTTGGAAAAATGTCTCCGGCGAAGCCGTATTTCTCCATACAATGCTGGCTTACTATGGCTTTCCAAGAATAAAGTAGACGTGCCGTTTTGCCCAAAATCAAAACGGCATACCCAACTCTGCGGTGGGTTACTATCATCACTATTAATGCCATCATCACTACTACTTCAAAGGAGTACAAAGGAGTACAAAGGAAATCAAGCAACAACAGATCTAGTGACCCTTCTAGGTTGCTTGTCCTCCAAAACACTGAGGATCAAGTGTCCAAACAGTGGTTTAGAGTGGGTAAGGGAACATTGGAAAGGGAATTACTGCCCTGGAACTAATGTCCGTGGCAGGATTAGGAAGTTAGTAGAGGACAGATGGGTTAGTAACTGAGGGGGGGATAAAATAAAGTTATTCATTTACAAACGCAGTCAGTCGCGGGTTTGATGCGAGATATTTGTCTAGGCGGAGTTTAAATGAATCAACGGTGATGCAGTCTATAACGTTTCGGGGAAGCCCATTCCACAAGTTGACAACTCGATTGAAGAAGAAATTCTTAGATTCGTGCGAGTTAAAAGATTTACCAATAATTTTGCAACCTTTCCCCGCGTGTAATTAGATTGGTCGATAGTGAAGTACTTACTACAGTTCATATTGTCGATGCCTTTGATGATTTTGAACACTTGAATTAAGTCACCTCTTAATCTGCGCTGGGTTAAAGGAAATAGATTTAATTCTCTAAGACGCTCTTCGTATGGTTTGTTCTTTAGGCTAGGTATCATTTTGGTAACTCTACGTTGAACTCGTTCTAGCTTGTTTATAATTATCTTTTTGGTAATAAGGGCACCAGGATTGAACGCAGTATTCCAGAAGAGGGCGGACTAAGGAATTGTAAAGGGTTAGGATAACTTCTTTGGATTTATGCTCAAATGACCTGCCTATAAAGCCAATTATTTTGTTTGCCTTCTTAACAACTTCTGAACATTGTTGACTCGGTTTTAGGTTACTCGATATTGTTACTCCCAGATCGGTATCTCTGTTTACATTCTTAAGCTGAGTGCCATTCATCGAATAGTTTGCTTTCTCATTTAGGTATCCGATATGTAGTACTTTACATTTATCCGCATTGAAACTCATTTGCCAAATTTGGGCCCAACATGACAATTTATCTAGATTGTGTTGCATATCGTCAACTTGTTCTTTTGAGAGTACGCTATTTGCAATTTTTGTATCGTCAGCAAATTTTGAGATTGTACAACAGGTGAGACACTCATCTATGTCGTTGATGTAAATTAGAAAGATAATTGGTCCTAGTACCGATCCCTGGGGTACCCCGCTACTTACATTGGTCCATTTAGATGCCTTACCGTTTATGACTACTCTTTGCTTTCTGTTGCTGAGCCAATTTTCTATCCATTTCAACACACCGTCTTGTATTCCATGCGCTTTTAGTTTTAGCAGTAAACGTTTGTGGGGAACTTTGTCAAAGGCCTTTTGAAAATCAAGGTATATAATATCTACAGCTTTACTCTCATCGTAGAGGTTGAGGATATCGTGGAAGAAGTCTAAGAGGTTTGTTAAACAGGAACGTTTTTTACGAAAGCCGTGTTGAGTATCTTTCAGTATGTTATTTTCCTCTAAGTGATTTACGAGTCTGTCTCGTATGACCGTTTCTAGCATTTTACATACAACTGAGGTTAAGCTAATTGGACGATAGTTACTGGGTAGGGATTTGCTGCCTTTTTTTAATATCGGTGTTACGTTGGCTAGCTTCCACTGATCAGGCATAGTTCCAGACTGCAAGGATTTATTGAATAGTAATGTCAGTGGTTTGGAGAGCTCATCCTTAGCTTCCTTTAGAACTCTAGGCGAGATTGTATCAGGTCCAGGCGTTTTATTTACCTTGAGCTTATCTAAACAATTCAATACTTCTCTCTCTGTAACGGTGATATTGCTTAGAACATCTGAATTATCAATCTGAATCGGCGATGGTGTAGGGATATCACTGAGGTCTTCTGTTGTAAAAACTGATGCAAAGAAGGTATTGAGGGCATTACTCATTTGTACTTCGTCTTTGGTGTATTCTCCAAAATAAGTTCCTTCCTAATAAGTTCCTAACTTCCTTCATAACTACAACCGCCACAATCATCACGACTACTGTCATCACCACCATTACTATGATCATCATCACTACTACAATTACAATCATCACTACTACTCTCACCATCATCACTACTACTGTCACCATTGTCACTACCATCTTAATCACTACTAGCATTGATACTACAACTATCAACCAGCATTACTACTATCAGCACCACCATCTTACACTCATCATTACTACTGTTAACATTATCACTACTACTATAACCATCATCATTACTACTGTCACAAGTATTACCATCATGTATCCTACTGTCACCATCAACACTACTACTGCCATCATCACCATTACTATGATCTTCATCATCACAACTATTGTCATCATCACTACAACTTTCACCATCATCACTACTATTCACCATCACTAATACTCACACCATCGTCACTTCCATCATCACTACTGTCATTATTATCACTACAACTATCATTACTTGTCACCATCATCACTACTATTATGACCATCATCACTACTACTAGTACTGTCACCGTCATATCTACTACTGCTACTGTCACCATCATATCTACTACTGTCATCATCATCACTACTGTCAACATCATCAATACAACTACAACCATCATCACTACTATTATCACCATCATCACTACTATCACCGTCAATCCCACTATTACTACCATCACTTCTAATGCCAACTAAACTAACTTAACCTAGCAAATACGTAGCAAGATGTTTTCGCCCCCAGAACGAATGCGTTCTTAGTGTGTGAACCTCTTCGGGGCTCGCACACTAAGAACGCCATCATTGCTGGGGGGGGGGGGGGCCCCCTCCCGGAGAGGGGGGGGGGAGTAAAACCATATTTGGACCTAAAATCATAATTATTGCATAAATTCAAAACATCTTTTTTGACTGACGTTCGCATTCACGCAACAAATGTTTGTGTGAAATTTGGTGAAAATCCGTCCAACGGTCTAGGAGGAGTTCCAAGACAGACGGACAACGACAACGCCGACGACAGACATTTTTTTCGTGTGGTACCCACTATACGGGGGGGGGGGGGGGGGGGGGCGATACCAAACTCTGCTTACGCAGAGTTGATAAATTGACACCTGAATGGGGATAAACATATTAAACAGTAGGCTGAATGGGACCGAATGGATATAAGCCAGAGAAAGAGAGAATCGGAGAGAGAAAAAGCAGGTCACGTTACTTTTGAATAGGTTGTCCTACAGTAGGTTGGAGCTAGTTTACTTGGCACTGGTGTAGATTTACCTGTAATATGATCTACTGGTTTAGTTAACTTGGGGATGGGGGGCTGAGGATCTTGTGCAGTATGATGTGCAGAGATTGTTGGAGAAATCTTTTTTATTGGCAAGACAGATATATCAATAAGAATTTTGAAGGCAAGATAGATATATCACTGGTAGATATAAGTAAACCGAATGTATGAGTATATTGTACAATGTATTTAAGATTAATCTCTTGATGCATGCTTAAATAACTTAATATAATAGTCCGTTTTTATGTATATTATGCACACCATAATTATAAGAAACTTAAATGTACAAAATATGATTATAAGTATACCCCCTCTCTCTCTCTCTTTCTTTCTGTCTTACTATATAGATAGTACTATTTTTCCATTACAGTTTCATATAATAAAAAAGCACCATATTGTATTCTCACTCTATCTCTCTCTCTCACACTGATAATAGGCTATTGTGTGAGTGTATGCGAATGGAGCCGGAATGTGTTTGACTGACATTTGCTCTTCTCCCGCAGAACGTGTGCAAGACAGCAGCAGGAGTGGCCCCCGAGGTAGTCAGCCACAACAACAACAACAACAACAGCAACAACCCCATCAGCCTGTGGTCTCAACTCGCGCCACCACCTCTCAGCGCACAGCCAGCCCTCAACACGTCGTCCTCGTGCTCTCAGACTCGCCCTCGAAGACTCCCACCATGCACCTTGAGATCCAGGTGGCGCTCAACTTCGTCATCTCTTATATGTACAACAAGCTGCCGCGCCGGAGAGTCAACATCTTCGGTGAGGAGCTGGAGAAGGCACTCAAAGATAAGTTTGAGGGGCACTGGTACCCTGACAAGCCCATGAAAGGATCCGCCTACCGCTGTCTCAAGGCCGGGGATCCTATTGACCCCGTCCTGGAAAAGGCAGCGAGAGAAGCAGGCATGGAGATCCGCGAGATCAAGGACAATCTTCCCGAGGACCTGGCCGTCTGGGTTGACCCTGGTGAGGTGTCCTACAGGATCGGGGAGAAGGGCCAGATCAAGATTCTGTACTCAGAAGCAGCAGAGTCTGCCACACAGGAAGAGAACCTCGATAAGGAGGTTACCAAAACGTTCAACCCCGAAGCTCAGTGTTTCAAGCCCATTGACAACCTAAGTTCGTCCCTCAGCAATGTGTCTATCAGCCCAAAGTCAACGTCGCCATACTCTACCAGCTCGCCCACGCCGCCCTTCAAGCAGCGGGAGACGTCACCCATCAACGCCTTCCTCAACAAGAGCTCCGCCCCTCTCACATTCACAACTGCTACCTTTGCCCAGACCAAGTTTGGATCAACTAAATTAAAGACCAGCACTAAACGTACCAATCGCATGTCGCCCACAGAATTCTCACACTACATTAAACAGCGCCAGATGATCCAGCAACAACAACATGTGCAACAACAACATCAACATCAACAACAACATCAACAACAAGCGGTAGCAGTGGCGACGGCCGGATTCGGCAGTCAATTCCCACCGTCCAGGCCTCGCTCACTAAGCCCCAACCCGCCTCTGGAGCCCCAAGGAGTGTACTTTCCTGGGGGTGCCCCAGGAGGCGGAGCATACAACCCTTGGGGCCGCGGCATGTTCGATCAGGGCTTCACATCACCGTCCTTCTTCACTGACCTGTTGCCGCCGAACAGCCAACAGGCACCAGGCCCTAAGATCCCGCCATTGTATACATATGAACCCGTGAGTGGCAGCATCATGGGCGGAGCAGCTCCAGCTGCCGTATCCATGGGCCCAAATGAGAAGGCGCCAACGCTGAACGAGGGTGTGATGGGCGTGTATTCAACCTCCCAATACCAGCAACATCTGCTAGTGGCCAACTAGAGGAGGGCGGGCCAGCCCGGCGCCAGCAGCCTACCGTCGTCCCCACCTCCCGCCACCGAACAAAATCAAAAGGTGTCGCCTGAAGTTGAGCGTGTGGTCCCCGCAGGAGGGCCGGCGGGCGTGGGCGTGTGGGCGGGGCAGCTGGCTGCTGGTCGCCGCCGCCCACACCCGCACCACCAGATCTGACACCACCTGCCATTATCCTTCACCTTTTATAATTTTGTACTGCCTCAGGTATAGACGCTTTTGGTTCATAGTATAAAGACGAATATGCCCATGTTTCATAGAACAATGCAGAGCTGCCCAAGGCTTATCAGACTACGGTACATGGAAAGATTTTTTAAAGCCGAAGGTTGTGAATCTGTACATAGGTTATGTTTGAAAAAACATTATGAGGGTTCCTCTATCGTAGACGTGGCAAAGATTGTTCACACTTGTTGTAAGCATGGATATGATTACATTGTTGTACAATATGTACTCTTTATTATCATTAACAAATATGGCATATATATTTTTCTTACGTGTACAACTATTAACTAACCGGTACGGTTTCTCTTAAGGTACGAAAACTAAATAATTTTGTGATACGATGTGTGATAGACGAGTGCAGTAGCGGTCCAGTACAAATATACACCCAATCTTGTTAACCTTATAGGGAGACTTCCGTGCCAGTCTTTACAAGGGACTCTAAAACTTAACATATAATTAACCTAATTAGCCACTAACCACGCTACTGTTAAAAATAAAAGCATCCTACAACTCCCCAAAATTTTAAGAGTAATTTAAGATGCCTAAAATTGGTCTTTGAGGTATCGTGTACATGGCCCTGAGGAAGCCAGGGTAGATGGGTCAGCTTGCCTTGATCCGCCACCCCTTGCCTCCCGGGACAATGGCACTCGCTGGCATCCGAGCCCCTTTGACTTAACAACATGAAGAATTTACCATTGCCTTCTGGATACACTCCACCCGTAAAAAATTGTGGTTTATCTGTGAATGTTTTCGAGTTAGATTTAATCATCGAAGTAATCGATGTGATCTGCCAAAATGTCATGGGTTTATCACTGAGGAAACCAACGTGGTCTGCCAAAATATCACAGGTTTTCAAGTACTTGAAGATAGAACACAATGCTAGACGCGTGGATTGCGTCGCCAATGGAAATGGATAAGTTCTTCACGTCAATTATGCCACAGGGCCTCAAGCTGCCACCCGCTGGCACTTAGGTCAAGCGGAGGCCACACTAAGGTGACAAGATGGGCTCGAGGGTGATTAGGGAAAGTGTGCATGAGGTGACAGGCTTGTGAAGAGAGAGAGAGAGCGAAAGAGAGTGTGTAAGTGAGAGAGGGAGGGTGAGAATGAGAGAGAACGAGCGAGTCTTTAAACTACAGAAGTGGTGATGGTTTGGAGGGTCTTTGAGGATAACGTTGACTATTTTGCTGTTACATGTTTCATCTCCCATATCGACGGTAGACGAGGGTAGACCAGTAGATAAATTGTAGCATACCAGCCTGGCGGGCCACCCCGAGGGCACCGCGGCAAAGTTTTATATTGAATGTTATATCTGTGTTAGTTTCCAGACGTTCTCGGTGACTTGTGTGAATGACGGCTAATATTTTGGTAATCTTTCTACCAGGTGTAGTGTAACCCATTATTCTGTCTGCAAAGATCCTTTTAAACTCACCCTAACTGTTGTGTAGTTCTGGACTGGTGCGTCTAACAAGTGTCTCCGTGAGTTGTGTTGAGATATGACAGGTCCACGCCATGTCCAGGCTATAACATGGCCAAATACAGGCAACAATACGCCAGGTTCGGGCATGGGTAAGCCAGATGGAAGGCCAGCTCAAGCATTATTCGGGCAAAAATCGTATTACAATCCATGTTTTTTATGGACATTTTTTGGCCTAAATGAAACGCACGGCAAGTACAAGAATGAAGCAGGCCTGCCACTGGTTTACGCACGCCCAGCCGCGAAAGCTAATATTCGCAATAGGAAAGCAGATATTTGTTAAGGACGGAGTGTGATGCGATCCCTAGCGACTCAAGCTGAGTAAATAGGACCGCCTCCACTCAGTTACCAAACCGCCTCTGGGCGCTCCAAAACATTATAATATAGTCTTATGGAAAGGGCAAAAAGTGTAAAAAAAAAATAAAGATAATTTACTTGTGCAGTGACCCGACCGAAATTTCAGATGGTTTTGGGTCTCTTATTGTTTTATGTCAATAGTCAGATGATAAACATTGTGTAATTAAGATTGTAAATTAGACTCGCTTGAGGTGTTCCGGGGTGAGTGGGATGGGGTGGTGGTGAAGCAGTGCCTCCCCACTTCCCAGCCCTGCTCAACTTGGGACCCGTGAAACTATATAGGTGGCTTCACACGGACAGTTTTTCGGCGTATTTGCTAGCTAATATCGGATTTTGGCTTTTAATTAATTGCTAAAAATACCAAAGCCAGTCATATAGATCGATGAATTCACTCGAGTATTAATTTAATACCTGAAACTGATGACGATCGTACAAAAATCAGGTAACTGAAGACAATATCAGCGACTATGTCAGGAGAAATAATAGCCAGAATCCGCAAATGACTAGGAAAAAAAAAACAACGCCGAAAAAAACTAGCTGTGTGTCGCTGCCTCAAGTGTTGCATGAGTGCCAGTCAATTCCACTCAACTCCAACAACTCCATCAACTCCGCCACTTTCCACACTCCACCACGGAACGGATTGGTCTGTAATTCCAGTTTTGCTTCAGGAAAGCTACTGGTTGTTGTAGCTTGTTCATCCTTTCGGTTAAATGGCGGTTAATATTACTATTTCACTCTCGCCACCTTCAGAAGATTTGATTCAATATAGGACGATACTCTCAGAATCATAAGGTTTAACAATATAGTATTTAACCTTATAATTCTTAGAGTCTCTTCTTAAGCCGAATAAAATCGTCTAACGGTAGTAAGAGGAAAATGTAAGGTGTCGCCATCTCAATAAAACCAAATTTATGGAACTTCGAAGGTGCAAAGTTAATTTATTTGACAGAGATGATTTTAATTGACTGGCAAAAAATCTGCAGCACGATACAAGAAAACTGTCTTTATAACCATACTTGCATCTCAAATTATTATTATGCAGCCCATTCCTCTTTCATATATGAATTTGTCATTATTATTGTCTTTCTAGTCACAAAGTTACTACTATTTTTCTAAACAGTGACGCCCCCTGGCATGCCGGGATAGACAGGCTGTCTGCAAGTATAATATAATATATTCATTTTTATAATTTCTTATGTTTTTATTATTGTGAAAGAATTAATAAATGTGTAGTTTGCAATTTACATTTTGATTTATTGATGTTATTATTCCATTCCTCCTCATAGTCTTAACATTTTACGGATAAGATGGAAGGAGGACACAGACACAGGGACGAGATCAAGTTCTTTATTCTCTCTAAAGATGGGATGTGCATAGCCCGAAACGTTAGAGAATGAGGAACTTGAGCTCTTGCCCGCCTTTGTCTTTTCCACCCAACGTATCTACTTGTCAATATGAAACAATGAGTAACATAATTATACAGTATATGTACACTCGGATGCCATAGTCTCTATCCCACTCATATATGCTTGTGGACTTCACCTAATTCTAATTATGGAAGTATATCTCTGGAAACGAATTAATGATAATTATTTCCTATACATCAACTTCAAAACTATATATACTATTTATTAATAAGCAAGTTCTATTCAAAAATCAATTCATATGGTAATGATTGCATAACGAAAAACATAGGGAGTCCACGAATTCTTACGAGTGTGCTAGAGCCTATGGCATCCGAGTTTACCTGAGACCACCTTCACAATGGGCTGTCTTGACCAAAACAGACTTCAGGGGAGATGGCTGCTTTTTTTGGCCCCACTTATCGCTCATATTTAATCCCATTAGTTTTCAGATTTTAAGATATTCGGCACATTAGTTTGGCGATTTTAAGACCTATCGCCCCATTTCTTTGTCAATATTTCGACTTTTCATGTAATTTAGGTGTCAAATTTTTCCTGGCGAGCAATAGCGAGCCTGTAATTAAAGAGAAACCGGCCTTTGGTCGGGATAATTTTCTATCGAAAAATGTACAAATTTATCTTGAAGGAGGGTCTCGAGGTAAAACTTTAGGCTAGATGGAGTTCTAGGGAGAAAACAAAAATAAATAATAAGATAAATATATAAGCACATTATATACGCCCATCGGGGGTTAAATGATTACCACACAAGGCAAACCAGCACAACAGTTCTTACTCACAGGACCTTTATATTTATATATTTTATTTTTGTTTTAGTATATCAAACAAATTAAGCCTTGGTATCACAACCTGGATAGCATTTGCAGTAGAACCAGTTACAAATAGCTTCTAGTTGAAATAATGTAAATATCAACATAATTCGATGACTAAAAAAAAAAAAGTGCCAAAAAATACCATTTCGTTTTGAATATCAACATAACTCGATTGACTAAAGAACTGCCAAAAAATACCTGTTTCGATTTTGCAATACTAAAACGAAAATATGTAACTTTTCAAATGGTCCAAGCATCGACTTGTCTACTAAGTCATAGCAGACATAGCCACAGGCATGAAACCAAGCTTAACAAAACCATACCAACAGATTAATTTACTTAACCCATTCAGTACCAGGGACGTCCTTTTCATCATATGCTGGCGATCTTTAGACGATTTTATTCAGCTTGGGAAGGATCTCTAGCAATGATAAGGCTTCAAACTATCTCGACCAACTTTTTTATGTACCACACATACTTCCTAAGCTGCATAATATCGTCTTAATATAGCTAGAATAAAACTATAACACACGTCGCTGGTACTCAAAGGGTTAAGGGGGTAGTGGTTATTATTTGTTTCTTTGTGAGTGAGGGAGACAAAAGGGAGAACTGCCTGTTTATCTATCTATTTATATATTTATTTTATAGTAACCTCGATAGACCTCCATCAAGCATACAAAAAAAAAAACTTAGATCCCCCTTCAAGATAAATTTGTAATTTTGTCAGTAGAAAAATGTCTCGGTTGAAAGCCGGTTCCTTCTAGAATTACAGCCTCGCTTTCGGTCGCCAGGAAAACATACACCTAAAAGGTACAAAAGGTCTTTATATTGACAAAGAAATGGAGTGAAAGGTCTTAAAATCACCAAACTAATGGAACGAACGTCTTGCAATCGCGAAGCTAATGAGACTAAACATGAGAGAAAAACCAACTACCTGCCCATTAATCACAGACCATAATTATATCCTAAGCAGAGAACATGTGAGGAAACTACTTAGCATTATCAATCAAACAAAGATAGCTGTTACCATAGCGACCACGGTACCAATATGTTCCGCTAAGGGAGAGGCTCACTTCCACAGCAATTCCTAACATGATTTGTTAGATTGGTGATAATGAGAAAACAAAACATATATAATCAGATTGGAAGAGTGAATCTACATGATATATTTCAATAATCATTCACAGATAGCAAGCCAAATTAAAAACAAAAATATTACACTATCTGACTAAGCTATTACACACAACTGAAAAAATAAGCAACATATATTACTACATGCAGAATAAACGCTAGGGAATATTCGGCAATTTTAAGACCTTTCGTGCCATTTAGGTGTCGATTTTTTTCCTGGCAAGCGATAGTGAGCCTGTAATTTTATTATGAGGAACCGGCCTTTGGCCGTGACATATTTCTACCGAAAAATGTACAAATTTATTTGAATGGGGGTCTAGGGAGTGTTTTTCTAAGCTTGATGGAGGTCTAGCGAGGAAACTAAAAAATACATGAATAAATTAATGAATAGACCAAAAAATCAGCCACTAGCCCCTTAGATGGGAAAGGAGCATCTGCTTCCTGCAACGTCTCCCCAATTGGTTGAGCCTAGCACGATGATGATGATGATGTGTGAGCGGGGTGCCGAGCGAACAGCCTAGGGGACCAGTACACCCCAGTTCACCACCAGTCCTTCCCTGAGGTATACTCCACAACCCCCTCTACTCTAGCGTCCCCAGTCCAAGGAATTGTTGCGGTTTACCCAGTTCTTTCTTACTGGTTAAGGGAGCCCACCTCGCTTTTTTGTTAATCTTTCTCTCCCTCTCTCTTTGGCTTGTATCCATTCGGCCCCATTCAGCCTACTGTTTTAAGACGTTTACCCCCATCCAGGTATCAATGTTTTCCTGGCGAGCGGTAGCGAGCCAGCATATATATTATTTGTTATGACAGCAAGCCTAATTTGTACATTTTTCGATAGAAAAATTTCTCCAGCGAAGCCGGATTTCTCACTAGAATGCTGACTCGCTATCGCTCGCCAGGAAGAAATTGACACCTGGATGGGGCTAAACGTCTTAAAACAGTTGGCTGAATGGGGCCGAATGGATACAAACCAGGGAAAGAGAGAAAAGGAGAGAAAGATAAAAAAAGCCGGTGACCTCCCTTAATTCCTGTTTATTTCATCTTTGCTATAATATTATACTGTATAATTATACTCAGTTCAACATTCACTATAGTCGGTTATATTTCAGCTGATGGTAAATTGAATCCCTTATCAATAAATCTCCTGACAACTAACGGATAAATAAGAAACTACTATGTCTCTGCTTCATATTTGTGCCCAGTCTTCATTATTAACAACAGATTTCGCTCCAAAATCTGCCTAATAGCGGAGTAATCAGAAAGGCGAGATAGCCACTTGCCATCAGTTGGAAAAAAACGGACTGTAATTATTCGATAATTCTCTATGAACTCCCCAGTCAAAGGAATGTTTTCAGTTGTCTAGTCTATCTGTTCTAGTTCTCTCCTACTTCTCAAACGGGACTGGAGTTCTCGAAAAGTGGCTCCAGTCCTGACGCTATTCTTGACTTACAGTGTGCTGGCTAAATAATCCTACAGGGTTGTTGACCTCTGAAATATTTATTTAACTAACTACTTCTCAGTTTTAAAAAAACTACGATCAAATTAAAAAATATACCTTGTTTATTTGACTAAGAATAATTTATATTTATAGATTGTTCTTAGTCAAATTGGCAAGTTCTCAGTTAAATCATCAAAGTTATTCACAGCCACTATAAACTAGTTTATAGTCTTCACTGAATTACTACCCCGATAAAAATAATAATTTTGTTCTTAGTCTCATCAACTTAATCTCAAAATCTATGTCATCAAGTTAATCTGTCACTAGAGAAAAATTACTAAGTTGCTCTCAGTCTTATATAATTAAACATATTTTCCATCGCCATGTTGTAGTTAATTAATTTCAGTCTCTATAGTAATATTAGCATTACTTTCTCAATAAATTTATTCAAAACATATTAACCTCCAAGAATAAATGGAGATATTGTTAAATTAGCTTTGATTTCTACAGGAAAAAGTATTTTTATCAGCTTCACCAATTAAAAAACCCACAACCCTTTTTCACCATGCTGCCCATAAGTGTCCCTCTGCAGGTACCCTATCGAACTGAACTAACGCAACAACATAACTAAATCGTTCATATTAATATTATTCAGAGGACTATAAAATGTCTTCAACATTCCTAGTTAAATGATCAAACTCTTGGTCCTCATTCCAGTTATCAAGTGGTTCTCAGCACAAGGTATATTTCTGTGCATCTCTTAACCCCTTCCATACTGGTGACGTACTATATATTTGATTTCAGCTTTTACATTTATGGTAAAAAAATGGTCTTTACATTTAGACCATTTTATTCAGCTTAGGAAAGACGTCTACCAACTATAAGGCAACAAACTATCCCAATAAATCCTTTTAACTAACACATATCCTTCCTAAAATTGTACAAATGTAGCTGAAATCAAATTAAATATACGCCGTCGGTATAGAAAGGGTTAATCTACCATTTTTCGTATACTAGAAATTTCACACATGGAAAAAAAATGTTCATTTACCTGTGTCCAATCGCATAATAGAACGTAAAAACAATGTGAAAGACCTTGGGGTGATAATGTCTGAAAATATGGGATTCAAAGAACATAACCAGGTCAAAGTTGCAGCTGCGAAACGGCTAACAGGTTGGATTCTACGAACATTTAGAACTCGCGGTGAATTGCCTATGATAACACTCTTCAAATACCTGGTGCTACCGTGGCTAGAATACTGTAACTTATTAACATCCCCATACAAATTAGGTGAAATTAATGACTTAGAAAGTGTACAAAGGAACTTCACCTCACATATAAACTCCGTAAAACAGTTACACTATTGGGATCGCTTAAAATCACTCAAACTATATTCGTTGGAACGTAGAAGGGAACGATACTTAATAATATATACGTGGAAAATCGCAGAGGGTTTTGTACCAAATCTACATACACCAATAGCAATGAAATTCAATGATAGGAGAGGCTGGGAATGCGAGATCCCCAAGATGATACATCGGGGGGCTATGGGCTCTCTGGGAGAGGGCTGGTTATCACATAGAGGAGCACGTCTATTCAACAAACTCCCGCGGCGAGTGAGAGACATGAGAGGTGTCTCGTTAAACAGCTTCAAGAGAGCTCTCGATGTCGAACTACAAAAAGTGCCAGACGAGCCCATCTTCACAAGGGTGCTGCACCAATTCTCAAACAACAACGAAGGGCGGTGCGCTCTTCGGTGCCACTAGCAAGAGTGGCGAACTCCCCATAGGTGAACATAGGTAGGTGTTAAACCTGCAATTGCCTACAAAGTAGCTTTCACGAAGCCAGTCAAAGTCTCCAACGTCTTCTAATACCTTCTCCTAATCCTACTTCAGCTCTCACTTTCTTTAGTTAAGGAAATATGTGTCATTTGTATGGTCCCCCTTCTTCCTCATGTTTAGCCCCATTAGTTTAAAAAAAAATGGAAAACTGGAGGTTGGGCCTGAGTATATATATACATACATACATACATACATACAAACATACATATATACATACATACATACAAGGCGTTCGGCCCATTAATTTGGAAAATTTAAGACCTTTCATCCCATTACTTTGTCAATATTAAGACTTTTCGTGTCATTTAGTTGACGATTTTTTCCTGGCGAGCGATAGCGAGCCTGTAATTTAAGAGGAACTGGCCTTCGGCCTGCACATTTTTCTATCGAAAATTGTACACATTTATCTTGAACGGATGGTTTTGGGCAGTTGTTATATTTAAGATTGATGTAGGTCGAGGGAGGAAAC
Organism: Paralithodes platypus; assembly: GCA_032716605.1. Classification (NCBI taxonomy): domain Eukaryota; kingdom Metazoa; phylum Arthropoda; class Malacostraca; order Decapoda; family Lithodidae; genus Paralithodes; species Paralithodes platypus. The sequence goes on along the minus strand of CM064518.1, from coordinate 30,598,262 downwards.
TAAAAAGAAAATACAAATATACATAAATGAGCAAATAAATACGCACATCCCCCCTTCAGGTTTTCATCTTCCTCCTTTACTATAGCTATTTACCCTACCCACTATTTATATACAGTATTTCAGTATTACCTTGCTTTAGTATTTAAACGTTGCAAACATACCTTAGGAGTCATCTCAGTATAACACATATTCATTATATGAAAACCATATGCTCTCAACAAGCTAACACACATAATATTGCTAAATTAGTCACAGATCAGTGCAACAAATATCATAATAGTATATTAATGGTTAGAACCTCTGCATAATCATCAAGTTCAAATATACAGTAATTACCAAATAAATACTATCATAATATTTTTCCATAAATTGGTATATTGCTAGCACAGATTCATATTTATCAAACAAGATCGACACTTGCAGTTGGCTAATAACAAACATACAAATCAATATTAACTAATACTAATGGCATCACCACTTCGTCTAATACACACGACCATTCAAACAAATACACACAACCATTCAAACAAATACACACGACCATTCAAACAAATACACACGACCATTCAAACAAATAAACACGATCATTCAAACAAATAAACACGATCATTGAAACAAATAAACACGACCATTGAAACAAATACATACGACCATTCAAACAAATACACACGACCATTCAAACAAATACACACGACCATTCAAACAAATACACACGACCATTCAAACAAATAAACACGATCATTGAAACAAATAAACACGACCATTGAAACAAATACACACGACCACTGAAACAAATACACACGACCATTGCAACAAATACACACGACCATTGAAACAAATACACACGACCATTGCAACAAATACACACGACCATTGAAACAAATAAACACGGACATTGAAACAAATAAACACTATCATTGAAACAAATAAACACGATCATTGAAACAAATACACACGACCATTGAAACAAATACACACGACCATTGAAACAAATAAACTCGACCAATGAAACAAATAAACACGACCAATGAAACAAATACACACGACCATTGAAACAAAAAAACACGATCATTGAAACAAATACACACGACCATTGAAACAAATAAACACGAACATTGAAACAAATAAACACGACCATTCAAACAAATACACACGACCACTGAAACAAATAAACACGACCATTGAAACAAATAAACACGACCATTCAAACAAATGAACACAATCATTGAAACAAATAAACATAACCATTCAAACAAATACACACGACCACTGAAACAAATAAACACGATCATTCAAACAAATACACACGACCACTGAAACAAATAAACACGACCATTGAAACAAATACACACGACCATTCAAACAAATACACATCACTGGAACTAATTCACAGGATCACTGAAACAAATACACACGATTATTGAAACATATACAGTACACACGATCATCTAAACTAATATTTACAAGCCTTGCAACAAGTACACACACACACCATTCTATTACAATATCACACATATGAATAATGCAACAAATACACACGAGTCATGAACAAAATAGTACACGAGACATTCAACAAATATATACGAGGTCTACAAACATTTACACACAAGCCTTGAACAAAACAACAAAAACTAGTTATGTAATAAATACACACGATCCATGTATAAAATACACACACGCCTTGCAATTAATGACACACAAGCCTTGTACAAAAAACGAGTCATGCAACAAGCTAGGCATAAAACATGCAAAAGCCTTGAAGAATACTGCACAAACGAGTCATGCAACAAATACACACAAGCCATGCATAAAACACACGCAAGCCTTGAACAAAAAAGCAAAAATGAGTCATGCAACAAATACACACGAGCCATTCATAATACACGCACAGGCCTTGCAAAACAAAAACAGTCATAAGGAATCAGGCACACTAGCCCAGCAAACAAACACAAATAATTCCTAGTCACAATGCCTTGAAACACACACGATCCCTAAAGTGTATTCAAGCTAACCTGGCAGAAATTGTTAACGCTGCCATTCTGTATCTTTGCCCGGCCAATATTAAATAAACGCGGTGTCATACGAGCAGTTTAGAAAGGCAGCATAGGTATTAGAGAAAGCCAGTGTTGCTAATTTCTGCCAGGTTAGCTTGAACTCACTATAGTCAAAACATCTAGTACCAAACGAACCACCACCGCTCCGTAACTCCAGCACACAAACCCAAGCAAATGATGAATCAATATACTGTATATGGTTCATGCAGGTCATACCTAACTACCACTCTACCCCCGCCCCCACCCCCCACCAATAATCCATGGATTACGCTTCATTAACCAAGGGGCAGTGTTTCAGGAGCAGATTACAGATACATAGCTATTTCAGGAGCAGATTAGAGACACCGTTATTTCACGAGCAGATTACAGATACAAATATTTCAGAAGAAGGTTACAAATACAGTTTTCCAGAAGCAGATTAAAGACACAGTCATTTCAGGAGCAGATTACAGATACAGCCAGATTAGAATCAGCTTGTAGATACACTGCTCACAGAAGCAGATTACAGATACACTAATTTCAGAAGCAGATTACAGATACAGTCATCTCAGAAGCAATTTACAGATACAGTCATTTCAAAAGCAAATTACAGATACAGTCATTTCAAAATAAAAATTCGGATGCAGTAATTTCAGGAGCAGATTACAGATACACCGCCAATCAGAGAGGCCACAAAGGGAAATCGTAGGAGGGACTCGGGTTGGGAAGGGAGGGAGGGGAAAACAGCGAGCGGGATGTTATTTTTGTCGGCAAGAAATCAATGCGCTCTTGGGGAAGTATAAAGCTTGCGAGTGATGGGGAAACGGTACAACTGGGTGTGAATTTCCAGAGACAGCGAGATACAGACAACCCAAGGGCAAGGGATAATTAATAGAGACATCGAGATATATAGAACCAAAGGGCAAGAGACAATTGATACAGACAGCAAAATACAGAAAAAACAAAGAGTAAGAGTTAATGTCAAATGAATCAATAGAGACAACGAGATACAGAGACCCAAAGGGCAAGAGTTAATGTCGAATGGCTGTGATTTAATAGAGACAGCGAGATACAGAGAAGCAAAGATAAAGAATTAATGTCGAATGGGTGTGAATTAATAGAGAGACCGAGATACAGAGACCCAAAGAGCAAGACATATTATACGATTGGGTGTAAATCAGTAGAGACAGCGAGAAACAGAGAACCAAAGAGTAAGATATAATATTGAATGGGTGTGATTCAATACAGAAAACAAGGCACAGACAACCAAAGAACAAGAAATAATATACAAATGGGTGTGAATGGGTAGAGACAGCGAGATACAGAGAACCAAAGAGAGAGGAAGAGCTGATCAATAGAGACAGGGAGATACAGAGAACCAAAGAGCCATAGCTAATCAACAGAGACAGTGAGATACAGAGCACCAAAAAACAATGGGTGTGACTGAATAGAAACAGCGAAATACAGAGAACCCAAGAGCAAGAGTTTACTTCTTGTGGTCCCTCTCTCAAAGGAGTCCTTTGTACTCCTTTGAGAGAGGGACCACAAGAAGTAAAATAATAAACGCGGCCAACCAACCCCTGAAGAACTGAAGGGCAGGTGACCAGACTATGAGGTGCGACTTATTAGGAGGATCCCAGGGCGTAGTTCAAGCCCGGGGCAAGCAAAGGGGGGGAGGGGGGGGGGGGGGGGGGGGCAAAAACAACTAAGGAAACTGGAAGAAGAGATGAGCCTTACTTGCAATTTTCTCCCATTTGTCCTGTCAGGGCGAAGGCTGCGTTTTGTTCTTCAACTTCTTCTTGTCTTTACTTGCATTTTTCTTAACACAGTCCAAACGCATGGCAATCTGAAAGCAGATAATAGTATATTGTTACTTATGTCTTCTGGAAGCACACATAGATAAATACAGTATATTTTTGCCTATGAACACCTAGAAAAGAGAGATAATAAGTTAATTAATATAAAATAACAATATATGCAAAACAAAAGCCCATATTAATGTTTGGGTTCTGCGCGTTGCCAAAAACATTTCCAAATTTAAATTTCATTACAGTTTGTTTATACCAATACGGCTACCAAGACTACATATAATTTTACAGTTTGTGCTACCCATAACTATGATTGACCAGAATGAGAGAGAGAGAGAGAGAGAGAGAGAGAGAGAGAGAGAGAGAGAGAGAGAGAGAGAGAGAGAGAGAGAGAGAGAGAGAGAGAGAATAGTGTGGGAGGGCAGAAAGAGAACAAACTGGTTACAAGGATGATATGCAAGTGTGTGTGTGTGTGTGTGTGTGAGTGAGTGTATGTGTGAGGGAGTGAGTATATGTGTGTGTATGTATGTATGTGTATGTATGTGTGTGTGTATGTGTGTGTGTGAGTGAGTGTATGTGCGTGTGTGTGTGAGCTGGCAAAGACACTTTCATTCATCACCATGCGTGAACATAGAAGCTCTGACAGCATGTCGCCTGATACCTTTAAATAAGAATCCAGGAGTTAGACCAGTAGGCGTTGGGGAAGTTCTTGGAAGGATTATAGGAAAAGCAATCATGTCTGTATATGGAAAAGATGTACAAAGAGCAGTGGGCAACTTACAAGTATGTGCGTTGGGGAAGTTCTTGGAAGGATTATAGGAAAAGCAATCATGTCTGTATATGGAAAAGATGTACAAAGAGCAGTGGGCAACTTACAAGTATGTGCATTGTGCAGGACAGCAAGCCGGAGGAGAAGCAGCAATACATGTAATGGGGAAGGTGTATGATGAGGAAGATTGTGAAGCGGTTCTGCTAGTGGATGCAACAAATGCCTTTAACACCATTAATAGGGAGGCATGAAAATACACAGATAAACTGAAATTGTAGAGTAACGTAAAGAGAACTAAGTAGTCATAAAAAGACTCCCTCAGGAGCTTCACATTCAGCATAGAAAAGAAAAAAAAGGTTTAAACATTAAAGAAAGTTTGGTTGATGAGTAACATACTGTAGATATTAGGGGAAGATTTTAATACTTGCTAATCTGAGATAAGAGATATATTATAAAATGAGAGACTGATGCATATAATCAAAAAATATATAGAAATTGAGATACTGCAGAATAGCTCAGAAATTAGAATAACATAAAGACTAAATAAGATAGACAAAATATTTGATAGAGACCAAATAAAAAACAAGAACATTAACAAAGACTGGTGAACAAATATAACTGAAGGATAATAACAGAGGAAGGGAAGCTAAGCGACTGCAATAACCAATGTGCTGTCCAGAATCAAGAGCACAATTAACCCCTTCTGTACCGGCGACATCTGTTTAATTGTATTCTAGCTATATTTAGACCATTTTGAGCAGTATAAGAAGGATCTGTGGTAATAAAAAAGGGTTAAGTGAGGTAGTTCGAAACCTGATAAGTGCTGGTGACCCTTCTAGACTGAATAAAGTCATCTAATAGTGGCCAGAATAAAGTTAAAAGGACGACACCGGTACTGAAGGGATTAAAGGTACATACAATTTTTGACATTCATTTACCTTTCTATCAATATATTGGAGAGGTTAATAACAATCAGTATATCTGTATAAGGGTATACGATTATGGACACTTCAATTACCCTTTTCATACACTTTCAATTAATAATTATATATAATATTAGAAAATGAAAGACAACTGATTATGACAATGCTAGTAAATATATTATATTTACTAGCATTGTCATAATCAGTTATCTTTCATTTTCTAATATTTTTACACTGGTGGCAAAATAGCTATATACCCCCTAGCCTCTCGCTCAAGGGGTTTGTGATAATAGCTGCACAGAAAAAGAAAAAGAAAAACAATTATATATACAGTATATATATTCGACTGAATTATAGTAGAATTTAACTTAAGCTTCGGTGCCCTTGTTGTCTTCGTGCAAACAGAAAGCAAACTAAATATTAGCGAAATACTATTATATTTTGAGACAGAGCATGATAAAGAAGCAACAAAGTTAATGTTAGGTTTCACATTCTGGCGAGGCTGGCGAAATAAGGAAAAGAAGGAAAATAAAAAGTGAAAAAAAATAGCTCTACCTCAGTGAGTTTATAGTGTTGTAAGAAAGCAGTAGTAGAGACCTTGGACAGACAGAGATTGGACACCCCCATCAATGCGGCCATTTTGGTGACGTAAACATTCTAAGCAAGTTTTCTTCATTGGGGGACCCGTATAAATTTGTTCCCGGGCAGCCTGATACGCGGGGGTTAAAGGGGACGGTATTGTGTTTTAACCCCTTCTGTACCAGCGACGTCTTTTTATTTTATTTCTAGCTACATTAAGGCAATTTTATGAAGATTAGGAAGGGTATAAGGTAGCTACAACGATTAATTGAGATAGTCTGTAGCCTTTTAATGGGTGGGCGTCCTTCCTAAGCTGAATAAAGTCGTATAATAGTTGCCAGAGTGTAATGAAAAGGATGTCACCGGTACTGTGTGGGTTAAATTAAGTCATATCCCTATCACCTGCATTGTGTAATTTAATATATCCTTATTAATAAACGCCAGTATATTTTGTAATCATTCTTTATTAAATCAGTTCTTCATAATGGCATTTAGGAGTTTCATATTACCCTTATTGGCTTTCAAATGATGAGCTGATCTAGATAATAAGCTAATTCTACAATTGTTTACACATTTACTCCAAATTACTCTCATGGTTCAAATAATCGGTGTTGGCCTTCCAAAATGATCTGAGCATACATACTGGCATATCAAATTAAGGGGAGGTAGTTGCTTTTTATCCCTCATGTTTAGTCCCATTTGCTTTGCGATTTTAAGATGTTCGTTCCATTAGTTTGGTGATTTTAAGACCTTTCGCCCTATTAGTTTGTCAATATAAAGACCTTTCGTGCCATTTAGTTGTCGATTTTTTATGGCGAGCGATAACGAGCCTGTAATTCTAAGAGAAATCGTCCTCCAGATTTTTTTTTACCGAAAAATTTACAAATTTATCTTGAAGTGTGGTCTAGGGGGTGTTTTTTTTTTAAACTTGATGGAAGTCCAGCGATGTTACTATAATATATATATATATATATATATATATATATATATATATATATATATATATATATATATATATATATATATATATATATATATATATAGACCGACAGCTGACCATTATCCCCTTAAGTTAAATGGTGAGCCAACAACAACTATATGATGGGGTGGTGTCCAGTGTCTGTCTCCTGAAGGGCCTGTGTAGGGCGGAGGGGCCAGGGCGGACCCACCACTCGGGGGGGATGACGCCCCTTCAAGGAACCTGTGGACATCTGGCAGCTGGGCGGGGATGGGCGGAGACGGGCGGGGTGTTAGTAGAGGACATGGCACTCTGGGAAACCCGTCCCCACGCCCATCTACAACCTCACACAAAAAAACACGATAAAACTATATTCGGTTTCACTTCATCTGACGGTAAATTAAATCCCTTAGCAGCTAATGTAACGATACTTAATGGACAACTATTTAACCACCATATTTCTGCATCATATTAAGACCAAGTTGATATAGTTAGCACCATATTTTACGACAAAATCTTCAAAATATCCGATACATCTTGACAGTAACTTTGCAATTACCGTCAGATGAAAAAAACAGGGTTATACTTTAAAGGTTATGGCCAGAGGATATTCAAATGTTTTGAAGCACAGTGAAAGCTTCGTACTTCAATCAAAAATAGTGAAAGCCACACAGTTTGGAAAGGGAAAACCAACCTCTTCCCATTGATTCAAGTTATCACAATTGCTTCCGTAACTACTGTATGCTGCACCCCAACTTAAAAAGACCCAAACCAACCTCCAAGCTTTGTCTTTTATTAATCAAAATGTGAACTCCAAGCTTTTATTATTCAAACCATCGTATAGTGTTCAGTTCTCGGAGATTCAATTTACTCTCAGCTGGAAAAAAACAGACTATAGTTTAGTAGTCGCAGTTTGGTTAAGGGGGGGTCACCGTTTTTTTTTTAACTTTCTCTCCTTTTCTCTCTTTCCCTGGCTTGTATCCATTCGGCCCCATTCAGCCAACCCATCCAGGTGTCGATTTCATCGCTCGCCAGCATTTTATGGAGAAATCCGGCTTCGCCGGAGACATTCTTCTATCGAAAAATTTACAAATTTAGCTTGCTGTCAAAACAAAGATATACAGTATATATGCTGGCTCGCTACCGCTCGCCAGGAAAATATTGACACCTGGATGGGGGTAAACGTCTTAAAACAGTAGGCTGAATGGGGCCGAATGGATACAAACCAAAGAGAGAGGGAGAGAAAGAAAACAAGCGAGGTGGGCTCCATTATGGAAATACAACTGGTAACCCGGCTGCTAGATGGGTCTCACATGAATCCCGTCCCACATGAATTTGTATTTGTATCTACTTAAGTAACCTACAGTCGCTTACAACAGATTTGATATATCCTTGAATTCAGCTTGAGTAAACATATGTCACTCCAATACACCTTTAATAGAGTGGTTTAAAAGCTTTGTTAGGACGTGTTCAGGAGTATTTTTTTCTTAACCCCTTCACCACGATGACAACGTTCACCTTTGTCTGGTTAAATTAGCCGATTTGAAGCAGTCTAAGAATTACCGATGTTGTTCAGAGGGTTTATTGATTTTTGATTTTGTTTTTTCCCTATGTCTCAACCTCGGGATTGTAGGCTGTTCAGTAGCCTGTAACTCGTACGAGGCCTCGAGATTATCGATTGAAGCTTCGAGATGTTCATGGGTGCTTCATATGTGTTGCACTAGATGTTCACAGTGGAGCTTCAAGGTGTTGGTTGCTTCCTTTCTGCCACATAGATGACGACACCTTTTTTATACACTTCACTTGATTTGCAGAGAGCAGCTATACAGTCGTTCACAGCATCTTCGAATATGGTCGGGTATCTTTTATGCTATGAATTGGTGACGATATAGGGGGTGTGTTCTTGACGTGTCTTGTAGAACAGCAGGAACGATTTGATCATCCCCAAAAAGCACCCTAACGTTTGGCGTGGACTCGAACTGAGGTCCTTTTGGTCCGCAGTCCACGACTTTATCCACTGTGCTATCACTCCCCCTGTCCTGAAGGGAGATTATAAGCTACGGAAAGTCGGCTGATGGTATTACCAGAATAGGATGAAAATTACGTAAGGTAGATTATAAGCAATAGAGAATTGGCTGATAGTAACCAGAATAGGAAGAATATTGCGTCATCGTGCTGAAGGGGTTAAAGCAAGAACAATACAATAAAAAAAAAACTTGTAACTGAACAGCTATAACAACCCTTTTGCCCGTGACTGTGCACATTGTCAGTTCTGCTTTGTGTATTATCGAGACGTGATAACCAGTAAGCTTAAGACCTTTCAGAATTAAAAGTTGTGAGCATCGGCATGACACACTCTTTTGTACCGCCGAAGTCGAATGTCATGTTTGTGTGTTAAATAATAGAGCTCCGAGGATTACACGTTTTATTGTCGGAGAGTAATGAAACCGAAATGGGGACAGACACGTTCAAATAACAGGGAGACAGGAATAAAAGATACGAGACGAATAGAAAAGAAAAATGGAGGAAGGGGAGAGAGAGAGAGAGAGAGAGAGAGAGAGAGAGAGAGAGAGAGAGAGAGAGAGAGAGAGAGAGAGAGTACAAAGGAGTACAAAGGAAATCAAGCAACAACAGATCTAGTGACCCTTCTAGGTTGCTTGTCCTCCAAAACACTGAGGATCAAGTGTCCAAACAGTGGTTTAGAGTGGGTAAGGGAACATTGGAAAGGGAATTACTGCCCTGGAACTAATGTCCGTGGCAGGAGAGAGAGAGAGAGAGAGAGAGAGAGAGAGAGAGAGAAGCGTATATGAGGATAACGAGCCATGTTCTGTTCACGCCTTCCCACTCACACATACGTACACACCTGCTGTTACAACACCTGGTACACATGTATGTACAGCTGTTACACACACACACACAAACACACACGTTTCCTACGCACCTAGGTCATTACACTCTTTCCCCTGATTATCATTAAGACCATATAATTATAATAATTATATATTCATTCATTTCCATTCAGTTTTTGTATTGGCAACATTTGCACACTTGCATTGTTTTATAAGCTTACAGCATAGTAATCCACTGATTTCTCTTTCATATTATCTCGACCTTGTTTTAGTTTGTTTATTTTGCAAGTTGTATATTATTTTACCCACTTACACTACTTCTTTCTTCCACCTATCTTGTCGTGTAATACGCATCACACTCCCTCTGCCATCCGATGCTTCCTCCGAATTATCCGACCATCAGTTGTTGTTGATCTTTACTTATGCTTCAACTGCCTCGTAGTCCATTATGTAGCAAACTTTCTCGCTTATCTCATCCTTAAGGGAAGAGGGTTGATTTGCCTGGCCCCCCTTTTCCCTCATGTTTAGCCCCATTAGTTTTCAGATTTGATGACGTTCGGCCCATAAGTTTTGCGATTTTAAAGATCTTTCGCACCATGTTTAGTCAATATTTAGACCTTTCATGCAACTTAGGTGTCGATTTTTTTTTCTGGTGAACGATAGCGAGCTTGTTTTTTTTAAGAGGAACCGGCCTTTGGCAGCAACATTTTTCTATCGAAAAATTTACAAATTTATCTTGATGAGGGGTCTTTGGGGGTGATTTTTGTTTTCTTTTAAAGCTTAATGGAGGTCTAAGGAGGAAACTAAAACAACACTAAACAGATAAATAAATAAGCCAATAAACACACCATACCCGCCTTACTCCTGCTTATTCAGCCCACGCCTCTATACAAGCCCCCCTATCTCTCCGTGGGCTATATGTATCTCACTTTCTCCCTCATCTGACGTGCTATGGTCATTATTCAGCCCACGTCCCTCTTACCCTGCCCCAACACTTTCACTGAACATCACGACGAATCTACACACCCCACTGTTATATATATATATATATTTTTTTTTTTTTTTTTTTTTTTTTTTTTCCCCAGTTGATGATAAATTGAATCCCTTAGCATCTGATTTCTCGATTATTAACAGAAAATTGCCATGTTCTCATATTCTTGATAATGTACCGAAATGTGTTGTTTTATTATGAAAACTTTGCATTAATATGAGGTAGATATATATATTAGTTTCATATTTTTCCATTAAGTATCGGGACATTTGTTACCAAGGGATTCAGTTTACAATCAGCTGGAAAACAAATATATATATATACAGTATACTGTATATATATATATATATATATAAACACTATACTGTAGTACTGTATATACCTCGGTCCCGTTATCCTCACCTGTGTTGTGCCACGCCACATATGTACAGGCAGGCTCGAAAATCATGTCGTACCATCGTCACCTGAACTTCAGCTATACCTCCACTAGTATATGTTTAACCTGCTAATGGTAAAGTGCTACCGCGTCAACTTGCTTACTCGGTTAATACCAAGATTTTGTAGCGAAATATATTGCTAATTACGAAAACCTGGCGGTAATATGACGCAGATACATGGTAATATTATAATTTGCTATTAAGAATAGATAAATCAGATGCTAAGGGATTCAATTTATCATCGGATGGAAACCAATAGTAATAGTGAGGGTGTAAATGCCCATAGCTTCATTAAATAATGTTATATTTCCGCTGCTGGTTCCATAAGTGCGAATTTACTATTCAGAGATAATAATAGTCTAAGTTTGGAAGGTGGGAGATGAGTTTTTAATGTGACTGTACACCTGCCTCCGCCACACCTGTCTCTGCCACACCTGTCGCCATTAACACCTGTGACCCCCATAAGGCCCCAGCTTGTTCCGGTATGGTCACGCTCAATAAATTGGGTTCAAACTATACAACTTATGTTATCTCGTCCTCTAGGTGAAACGAAAATAAAAAAAAAAAATAAACTTGGCATAAAATAACAAAACTTGGATACTTATTTTTGTTTTATGTCATGGATGTTTTCCCTATTATTGGAAACATAATGCAAAAGGTGACACGTGACTTTTGAACGTAGCTGTCCGCGTGAAACTGGGTGCACATCTGTTTATCATACTGGCATCATCAAAATGGTTTCTAGCTTTATTTTGATTTAGCTTCCATGCACTCTTTCTTGCAAACTACTCCTTAACTGAATTGACTACAATATCTGCATATACTAAATATAAAAAAAACTATTAGTTTATTTGAGTGGTTTTCCTACATATGTCAGATCAAACCATTCGCATCCATACCTGTAATACAGTTGTTCTATTTGAATACTGGAACAACACCTGATCATAAATTTGAATACATTACATAGCTTCTACTTTGAGATTTGATTTTTTAGCTTTTATTTATCAACTGACTTAACCCATCTTTTACCGGCGACGCGACATCTTTTTAGTTTTATTATAGCTACATTTAGACAATGTTTTGCAGTTTAAGAAGGATCTGTGGTAGTAAGAACGGTGAAGTGAGGTACTTGGAAGCCTGTTAATTGTCAGAGGCCCTTTTTATACTGAATAAAACCGTCTAATAGGTAGCCAAACTAAAATTAAAAGGATGTCACCGGTGCTGCATGGGTTAAATTACATTCAACGTATTATATCTTCCCGTAAGTGCGTTGAGCTGCATAAACCTAAGAAATTACAAGTGTCCATACCGAAAATGCACAAAATAAATAGTGATTATGTTAGTATAGCCACAGGAATAAATATCTGAATCAATGTACTGTTTAGTATTTTGGATTCTTGTAAGCCCTTATAACGAGAAAGACAAAACATATAGTGTAATCAGGAATATGTTATGTGTTCAGCTGGAAATGATCAGCCTGTGTTCAATCAAAGATGTTAATTGGATGTGTTAGGACAGTTAGGTCTTAAGTGTTCCTTGATTATGTAGTTTAAGTGTTCGTTGGGAGTGGTCAGTTTAAAGTGTTCATTGAGAGTGTTCAATTTAAAGTGTTTGTTGAGTGTGGTCTATCCCCTTTTCGGTGTTGATGATACCCCTTGCGACCTTTGAAGTGTAGAGTCTTAGTCACCTCTGATATCTGTATAAAGCTATTTACTATCATTAGCAGAGTTTATCTTTTTATATAGTATGTCTTCATTAATGATACTGGAACTGAATGCTGGTAATAATATACTTATATTGTAAGGACATACATTTACCAAAAGATTATGTCAACATGTACAGTATACTGTATGAGTTTAACATCATAAGTAGATCATGGGAGCAATATTTGAAATGTATAGTTGAGGCCAGAATGTCATGGTACACTTTTATATCGAACACATCTGAATGAGAGGGTGGGGGGGGGGGGGGCGCAATGTTTTGAAGCTATGTGTTAAGCCACAGAGACCGAGTCAATATGCTTTATTAGTTAACACTCATGTGAATCATTTAGTAATGTGCCAAGTATATATGCTACTAACTGTACGCTATAGATATTTATACTCATTTTGGATGTCTGTTGGGCGTCAGAGTGGAGTGACACAACAGGATAACAAAAGTAAATCCAATACACAGAAAAAAAAAAAAAAAACAATTTGTGAACAGCAAAAATATTGGAGAGGCAGATCACTTCTCGGCTTCGCTTCAGTGCAAAGACAACAACGTAGATCAAGCGTCTTCACACAGTAATTTGCACATTAATCTAGTTGAAAACATGTGTATGTAGAAAAGAAAGGAAAGTGTGCATCTTTACAAAAAAATTTGTTTTTATATAATTAACCCCTTCTATACCAACGACGTCTTTTAAACTTTATTCTGGCTCCTATTAGACGATTTTATTCAGCTTAAAAAGGGCCTCCAGCAATTAACAGCATTCAAACTATCTCACTTAACCTTTTTTACTACCACCAATCCTTCTTAAACGACACTAAATCGTCTAAATATAGCTAGAATATAATTATAAAACGTCGCCGGTACAGAAGGGGTTAAGCATACAGCAGTCAGTGCAGCTTCTTCCTGGTGGTGTAATGGTTAAGGTGGCAAAAATTTGTGTGTGATAACCCGGGTTCGAATCCCGGTGGATCATATATACTTCAATTAATTTCATTGGGGGTGTTTGGTGTTGAGGTGAAAATTAATAAAATATAGATTATCGTACAACTTCACCATGTACGCCCACAGAATGACCAACGTATATCACGTAACCAGAAATATAAATAATAATAATAATTCCGTGACGTGAAAATAATTACGCCTCCCCGCGCGACTCATATTTCCCGCGAGTATCAACACCAAACACCCGGAAGTTGACCTAGAGATGACCGGAGGGGGGAATTATTTAAAGGTGACCTGGAGGGGCTCAAACGTGACCTCTGACCTATCTAGAATCCATGTCGGTCCCAAAACACACCAGGAGGAGGAGGGAGAAAAGGCGAACCAAAAATATGAAGGTGATTATAATGGCACTGGGAACCTTCTGACCTATACGCATGTTCAAAACAAAACTTGTATGGTTACCAGTCACTCAGGATTACAAGTACATTACCACCCTTACATGTAATAAGACATATTGCATCAGTTGTATTGTTTGGCATGTACTCTTATGGAAAATATTAAGAGAAACATCCTTCAATTATGGCAGCTGTTTGCGTCTATCCCAGTAATACTAGACGTCTGTTAAAGTCACTGGCTAAATTAGAGAACGAGAAAAATCCTCTTGAAGACAAAGAGAGAGAGAGAGAGAGAGAGAGAGAGAGAGAGAGAGAGAGAGAGAGAGAGAACCACTACAGGTAAAGTATAAAAAGAAAGGCAACTAAGAGGTTCCCAACTAGGCTATCAGAGAGAGACATAGAGATTACCAATAATTAACTTCCACAGAAAACAAGTGCATACAATTATGAAAGCAAAGACAAATGAAAAAATAGACAGCAATAAAGATTCTAAACAAATATATGCTTAAGTTAATTTGATGGACGGGTGAAGTGAAAACATTAATTGTTAACTACAAATTATGAAAAGACAATATGAAAACAGTGCACTCTACTTAAGTTAAAAAATAAAAAGTGGAAGAAACAGTAATATAAAAGGCACCCAACCCAGAATCTCTAAGGTGAACTTGAAGTTACAACAAGAAATCCTAACTAAGATTTTCTAAGGTCAACTTGAAGGGGAGAGAGAGAGAGAGAGAGAGAGAGAGAGAGAGAGAGAGAGAGAGAGAGAGAGAGAGAGAGAAAAAAAAAGACAGACAGACAGACAGACAGACAGACAGACAGACAGACAGACAGACAGACAGACAGACAGACAGACAGACAGACAGACAGACAGACAGACAGACAGACAGACAGACAGACAGACAGACAGACAGACAGACAGACAGACAGACAGACAGACAGACAGACAGACAGACAGACAGACAGACAGACAGACAGACAGACAGACAGACAGACAGACAGAAAGAAAGAAAGAAAGAAAGAAAGAAAGAAAGACAGAAAGACAGAAAGAAAGAAAGAAAGAAAGAAGAAGAAAGAAAGAGAGAGAGAGAGAGAGAGAGAGAGAGAGAGAGAGAGAGAGAGAGAGAGAGAGAGAGAGAGAGAGAGAGAGAGAGGGGGTGCAGAACCCATTTATAATAAACAACAAAGGGGGTGGGGGCTGAGGGGGCGGTGAGGTGGCTGAGGTCAACTTAAACGAGGAGTGAGGAAGATTTTGGTCGGTCCAGTTTACATAAGAGCATAAGAAAATGGGAGTCTGCAGAAAGCCGATTGGCCCACACAAGGCAGATCCCTTTCACAACCCTAATTATAAGGCCTAATTATAGGCCCAACTCACTAACACCATGAGAACGGACCTCACCAAAACGGTCATAGGTCAACATAAGAAAACGGGGATCTGCACACAGGAAGGCCTTTCGTATCATTAACTCCCGTCCACTCACCAACTCTCTGCAATCTCTCTCTCTCCGCCGCAATGTTGCATCTCTCTCGCTATTCTATCGCTACTATAATAATCAGTGTTCCTCAGACCTATCCCAGTGCATACCACCTCCTTTACGTAGGGCACGTGGTACCCGTCTTGCAACTCAATCCCACCCCTACTCTGTGCAACTCTCCAACCCAAGAGTGAAACGTTACTCTCAAACTTTCTTCTACTCAACAGCTGAACTCTGGAACTCTCTCCCAGAATCAGTCTTTCCCTCTTCCTATGAATTAAATTGCTTCAAACTCCGTGTGTCCAGGCATTTTGGCTCGAACGTCCCTTGATTTTGGCCCTGTCACTCTTTCCACTATGGGGGAGGCACTCGCTATAGGCAGTTATGCCTTTTGCCTCCCTCAATCACATAGAAAAAAAAAAAAAAAAAAAAAACCCGGAAGATCCCCCTCATACCCAACCCTTCTCGTTTGTCTGAATGCTACGCTCGGGTAGCATAATGTGCAGGGGATGTCGGATACTATGTTAGGTGGGAGGGGGTGGGGGGTGAGGGAATTTAAGTCATTGTACCCTCCTTGCATTTACAGTCAGTTAACCTAAAATATCATATATTATCAACTGTACATGATAGTACAAAAGTACTGAACAGAGGAATAATGTAAAGGAGGGAGCCAAGAATAAGTGTGCAAAAAAAATGAAAGGTCAACACATGGAGTTTTTAAATATCAAAGATAAGATAAACAAAATCAGTCACAAGAATAAAAAGCCTGGACGATATAAAAGCCAAGAAGGATCGATGTCAGGAACTAAATAAGCTTGACCTCAGCATAAACAACGACACGAGCAGGGGGGGGGGGGGGGTATACAGTGAGGCAAGACGACAAAGAAATTAATGCAACAAAAAAAAAATAACAAAACATGTGAAGCCGGTCACAGGGAGAAAAATGGGACCAAAGCAGACTAATTTTTTTTTTTTTTTTTTTTTTTTTTTTCTATATTCCAACTACTGCCTCTCGGGCATAGGCTGAGAGCCTGTACATTCCACCGCTCAACACGGTGAAGCCCGTGAGGTCTTGTTCCAGTCTGGGGAGTGAGACATGTGAAGCATCCATCATGGCTCGAAGCAGCTCCATCTCTGAAGCGGCTGGTTGCTTCGCTCAAGCGCTTCACCGTCTCACCCTCCAGACACAGACCCTCACTCTCAGAACGCCACCTATTGAGCAGTGAACTCACTACCGTATATACCGTACATCAGTGAAGTTTTGGGTAATGTGTGTAAAGATAAGCATATTCTGTTTCAATCATGCTAACGACAAACCTATTAAAGAGTGACAATGCCATGAGAGGGGAAAACTGTAACAAGAGAAAAATTTGTTATTTTCAAAGGCGATTTAGTTGGTCGTGTTGAGAGCGAGATCAAAATTATAGAATAATCATACTGAATTATAGTTGTCTTTATAGTTTGACTAGGATCACTTACATTGCAATTGTTATATTACATCTAGGTGAAATTTACAAAGATGTACATAGATACACTGGCCACACAGACCTTACGATCCCAGCAAGGTGGTCAGTTCCAAATTTTAGTAGGGATAGCAAACCCGATAATAAAGGTAAGTGGAAGGAAAAGAATAGCAAAGGAGAGAGAGAGACTGTTTGTGTGAATGTGTGTGTGTGTGTGTGTGTGTGTGTGTGTGTGTGTGTGTGTGTGTGTGTGTGTGAGAGAGAGAGAGTGTGGTTGTGTGTGTGTGAGTATATGTGAGAGAGAGAGTGTGGTTGTGTGTGTGTGAGTATATGTGAGAGAGAGAGAGAGAGAGAGAGAGAGAGAGAGAGAGAGAGCAACAATGAGATGAGTGTGAGGTAAAAAGCGGCAGCAAAGGAGGGGATCTGAGGTCAACTTGAAGGTGAGGCGAGGGCGATATAAAGGTCTACGGTCTTTTCGCCAGCTGGACTATTCGCTCACAGTCAATTGGCTTGCATTTAAGAGGATAGGGCATACAGGTATATTTATCCAGACCAATTGTATCCTGACCTAATGTACCCTACGCTAACTTATCCTAACCTGACTTAATGTATGCTAATCGAACCTATCCTGTCCATGACCTATCCTGACCAAATGTATCCTAATCCAACCTACCCTAACCTGACCTAATGTACCCCATCCTATCCTAACCTGACCCAATGTATCCTAATATAACCTATCCTAACCTGACCTAATGTATCCTAATCTAACCTATCCTAACCTGACCTTATGTATTATAATCTAACCTATCCTAACCTGACCTAATATATCCCAGTCTAACAAATCATGACCTAGCCAAACCAGACCAAATGGATCCTAACCTAAGTTTTCCTAACCGGACCAAATGTACCCTACAGTTACTTATCCTAATCTATCCTATCTTAACCAGACCTAATGTATCCTACTCTAACCAACCCTGACCTGACCTGACCTAACCAGAACTAATGTATATTTATCTAACCTATCCCAACCTGACCTAATGTATCCTAATCTAACCTGACCTAACAAGACCTAATGTAGGCTAATCTAGCCTATCCTAACCCGACCTAATGTACCCTACCCTAACTTATCCTAACCTGACCTTATGTATCCTAATCTAGCTTATCCTAACCTGAACTAAACAGACCTAATGACTGTATCCTAATCTAACCTCTCCTGACCTAATCTAACCAAGCATAAAACATGGGTCAAAGTCCCGGGTAGTCGAATGAAAAAAGGTCTCTCGAACGAAACTCCTTCGAGTGTATTTAATGGTTGTGTGAGATGAGGGCGCGACCCAGACCACAGGGCAGGACCACAGGGCGAGTAGCTGGGGCAAGAGGGTGGAGTAGTACGGGCACCTCCACCAACAGGGACTTGGACAATACCGTGGGCAGAAATATACAGTATTTTAAGTTGGATGGGGGAGAGATTAAAATAGATACACTGGCCACACAGACCTTGCGATCCCAGCAAGGTGGTCAGTTCTAAATTTTAGTAGGGATAGCACACCCGACAATAAAGGTAAGTGGAAGGAAAGAATAGCAAAGGAGAGAGAGAGAGAGAGAGAGAGAGAGAGAGAGAGAGAGAGAGAGA
>CM064518.1:30554294-30574294 GCA_032716605.1 Paralithodes platypus | reverse complement strand
TCACTCACTCTCTCTCTCGCTCATATTGAAGCCCCTGCGTTTCTCTCCAATTAACCTTTTCTACCTATACATCTTTCAATCATGTCTCGCCAGTAGAGTACTTGATGCAAGTCAATCACTCCTTAACTACAACTCCCCTCACTACATCTCAGTGCTAAAGAACCCCTTGATGCAGCTCTCTACTTAACATTCTTCAGCTACAATCTCTACTACTACATTGCTTCCTCACTACAACCGCATTTACTACAACCCCCTTGTTACGACTTCTGACACTGCGACAGTATAATATCTACCACTACCTCCCTCGCTCACTATACCCCCAACTAATACAACCCCGAAAAAAAGTATACATTCCAATCATTATGGCATACCTCAATACAACCTCCCATTCTACAAGCCTACTTATTAACGTACTCAGTTCCCATTTATACTTCAATGTCTACGACCCCAAGTTCTACAACTCTCCTTCTATGCAACTTTCCAGATAATAACCTTACTTCACGACACTCATTTTCCATATATACTTCAGTTTCTATAATCCTTTACTAGAACCCAAATGTCTACAACTCTCCTTATATATAACCTCCCATACGTCAACCCTTCCTTACGATGCTCCACTTGCCCCGCCTAATCTTACATATAGAGCCACTACTACTAGGCCCAGCCCACGTCCTCAATGATTCAGAATGAAAAGGTGGGTTCTGACGTGGAAAGCTTTAATGTCGAGGCCTAGCCGGGGGGGGGGGGGGGGGGGGGGGGGGTAAATGTCGCCGATCTGTGAGTTCGGGAGTAACCACCATAGACCAGACAAGGAGGAAGGGGGGTGGCGGGGAAAGTATTGAAAGGCTACCATACAAGAGGGGGGGGGGGGGGGGGAGAGAAGAAGAGCGGTAGGTAAGGTTTGAAAGTAGGGATAGGTCGCCGATCTTTGAGTTTGGGAGTAGCCAGGAAGGAGGAAGGGTGGCAGGGGAAGGTATTGAAAGGCTACCATTGGAGAGGGAAGGAGAGCGGTAGATAAAGGTTTGGAAAGTAGGAGATACGTATAAAGATTAATTTAAAGTAAGGGAAAACGTGTTGGGAAGAACGTTACAGATATGTGAATTTGTGAGTAGCCAGAGCAGAAGGGTAGCAGAGAGGATTTTTACGGGGGAAGGGTTTATTTCTATGTCGATTATATCATATATTTAATATCATTTTAGTTTCCTCCCTAGACCTCTATAACAATAAAAACATCCATTAGATTCCCCTTCTAGATTAATTTGTACGAAGGCCGGTTCTTCCAAAACTACAGGCTCACTGTCGTTCGAAAGTTCTTAATATTGATAACGAAATGGAGCGAAAGGTCTTAAGAGCGACACACTAATGGGGCAAACTCTTAAAATATGAAAACTAATGAGGTTAAGCATGAGGGAGAAGGAGGTCCAGAAAAACTAACCATTCCCCCTTAACAGGACACCATACGCAAGACGGAGAACGACTACAAATAAGGTTTGATCGAATGGAAATGCATAGGGAGGGGGAGGAGAGGAAATTAGGTAGGGTGAGAGGTCAAAAGAGAGGAGTAAACCAAGAAGTAGAAGTTGAGGTGGATAGACAGGTTGGGGAAAGGACATAGTTAGTTAAAATAGGACTTCAGAGGATATCAACCCTTCTGGAATTATTAAGCCAGCACACTGCCAGTCAAGAATAACGTCAGGACTGTAGCCCCTTTTCCGAGAACTCCAGTCCCTAAGGGGAAGGACCAGACCAGACCAGATGGCTGGAGTATAGTAGGAAAGAAGAGCAATTGGACAGAGGAAGAACAAGCGGAGAAGTGAGAAGTACAGTAGAAGACTGAAAGTTCTATGGCTCAACTAAGTTACGGAAAATGTTAAGGAAGGTCTATATAATAGTGAGACTGCAACGATAAAGGTTTGTAGTGGATAAAACAAATGAGAATTAAGATAAAGTTGTGAAAAAGGAGGTGATGTGAATTAATGGTCTTGCATAAAGATACAGTGAAAACAAAAGGGTGAGGTTTTAAATAAGTATGAGGAAGGCATGCAAAGTGAAGATGATTTGTGGCTTGGAAAAAAAATAAGTTGTGTGAGAGTCTTTATCCTAAGTGGGCCGCGAGTGTTGTCTTCATGCTATAGACATTGGCCGCCCGCACATTATGTTAACAACAGAAGTCCACCTAGCCTAACCAAACGTAAGATAATCCTGTGTAACCCCTTCAGCACGATGACGAATTTTTCATTATATTCTGGTTACCAGTAGACTATTTTTTTAGCTTATAATCTACCTCTTGGACTGGAAGGGTATAGATAAACCCTCTGAATGATGTAGGTCCTTCTTAAACTGCATAAAATCGTCTAACTTTATCCAGAAACAAAGGTAAAAAGGTGTCCTCATGCTGAAAGAGTTAAATATGTAACCATTTCATATCTAAAAGAATGTAAACAAATCGATCAAAGCAAATAACCCTGGAGCTTGCGTGTGTATGTGTGTAGGGCGGCTATCGGATGAGAAGGAGTGGTGCCATATGGATAAACAAACAGTTCGGACTCAGCTGCATTAAGGGGGGATGGTTGGTTATTCTGGTCTGCTTTTTTCCTCATGTTTAGCCCCAGTATTTTTCAGATTTTAAGACGTTTGGCCCATTAGTTTGGCGATTTTAAGACCTTTCGTCCCATTTCTTTTTAAATATTAAAACCTTTTTGTGTCATTTAGGTTTCGATTTTATACTGACGAGCAATAGTGAGCCCAAAATAAGGGAGTGGTTGACCTTCGGCCGGGACATGTACAAATATATCTAGAAGGGGGATCTTGAGGATGTTTTTTAAAAGTTTGATGGAGGTATTAGGAGGAAAATTAAGAAAATTATACATAAATGAAAACAATCTACCCCCCACCCCCGAAACAAAACAAATCCCCCTTAACAAAACTCGCTATATGCCTCCCTCCCACTACCCCATACACCCTCCTCTCCCCTTGGTCTAAGTGTGGACAGTATGTGTAAACAATGCAAATACCACTTTTGTAGTTCTGTATATCTTAATTACGGAGGCTCTGTGTAATTAAAGGGATCTCCATCCATACAGACATTACCTAAATATGCAGTTATACATTTTGTTATACTGTTATAAGATTTTATTTTTTTATTAAACTGTTTTGTGCATTGACTCCTAGTATTTTCTATCCTAATTGTAGAGTTATGATCAACTTAAGTGTGTCGGTATGCGCGCGCGCGCTTGTGTGTGTTTGAAGGGGGGGGGGGGGGTTGAGGGTGAAAAATGGCTAATGAAAATTAGCTATGGTGGATTATGTGCTACAAATCTAATATATATATATATATAGTCTTATTGGACCAAAACTAAATCTAGAAAGAACACGAAATTACCACTTAAACGTGTAAGTAAAATTGAATAACCAAAGTAAAGAATATATGTATTTTAAAACATTCTTGTTGCTATATGAATTTCCCAGTATTGCTTGACATCGAAATTCCGTACACAAAAGAAATCATTAAAGTTGGACAAGAGTAAGAGTTACAAGGAGTTACAACGAATATTTAGTATCTCAGAGACCCTGCGGTCCATTCTAGGGAGATACTCAAAGTGGAAGGAGGGAGATTGTTTAGTGCAATACTCTCATTACAGAGTGTGCAAAATACTATCTACTCTCTTCTTGAACTGCTTTACTGAAGAACTGTTTACGACTTCGGAGGGAAGTTAGTTCCAGGCAGAACAGATCTTATATGTGAAAATGTTTCCACAAATACTAGTGCTGACCCTGTCCAATTCTAATTTCGAGAGAGAGAGAGAGAGAGAGAGAGAGAGAGAGAGAGAGAGAGAGAGAGAGAGAGAGAGAGAGAGAGAGTTTGTTTGCGTATGATATCACATCAACACTTGTCATTCAGTAAATACACAAATATACTTCAAATTCCAACACCATTAAAGGTAAATATGTGTTGCTTCCTGCGGCATGAGGAAAACAAATATCCATATTTTGCTGCATTCCAAGAACAAGATTTTCAGTATTTTAGTTCGGTAAAGGTCAATACCAACAAACCAAGAACACAAGTCAAATATTGGACTAAGTATATTCACTATTTTATTTCGCTCATCATTTACTATAATACCTATATGTTTAGCGTGCATATTTGTACACTCTTAAACCCTTCAGCACGATGAAGATTTTTTACCTTTGATTCTGGCTAAAATTAGATGATTGTATGCAGTTGAAGAAGGACCTATGTTACTAAGAGGGTTTACTGAGATTGTATTTACCCATTTGAGTCGCAGAGGTAGATTAGAAAATAAAGAAAATCGTCTAATGGTAACCAGAATATGTTGAACATTATGTAATGGTAGTGAAGGGGTTAAACACATACGTAGCCTACATACACAATATATATATCTATTTATTTATGTATAATATATTTATTATATATTTATTTCTTTAATCCATAATATACATTCTACAAATTCGGCCTATAGGTATAAAATGTTATCCATTCTGGATATGCCATGTTGGGTCGACTTTAAAGGGGGTGACCTGCTTTTTTATCTCTCTCTGGCTTGTATCCATTCGGCCCCATTCAGCCTACTGTTTTAAGACGTTTATCCCCATCCAGGTGTCGATTTCTTCCTGTCGAGCGATAGCGAGCCAGCATTGTATGAAGAAATCCGGCTTCGCCGGATTTTTTTTTCTATCGAAAAATGTACAAATTTAGCCTGCTGACAAAAAAAATTGAAAACAAACAAATTATGGCTCGCTACCGCTCGCCAGGAACAAAATCAACACCAGTATGGGGATACACGTCTTAAAACAGTAGGCTGAATGGGGCCGAAATGATACAACCCAGAGAGAGAGAGAGGAAAAAAAAAAAAAAAAAAAACGAGGTGGGGCCCCTTAACGTAAATTGTCCTTGCATATACTTATACAGCCACGACCCTGTGAAGAATAATAAAATACCCACGTACCAGATGTCTTCCCTTTATGAAACGAATATTGAATACAGTGCAGCGGTATCGAATCCTGTGTTTGTGGGCATGGATCTGTATCGGTGTGCGTGTGAGTGGTTCTATGGTGTCGATGTTTCTAAAAAAATAATAATAATAATAATAATAATAATTTATTAAAAAAATACTAAAAACAAATATTACTATTAATAATAATAATACTACTAATAATAAATAATAATAACAATAATAATAATAATAATAACAATAATAATAAAATAATAATAATACAAATAAACAATACTACTACTAATAATAACAACAATAACAATCAAACTAACCCGAAGGCAGGTAGGCAGTGAACAATCCCCCAGACTAAACTAACCAAGCCAGTGTATAGTGTTTCTGGTGTGATAACGTTAGCACCTGCATTTTCTCACCACCCCTTCTCACATTCACTACAGACAGCCTCACACATGCAGCTCTCACATAATATACTGTATAGTCTGTTCGCTGTAAGTAGGCGAGAAATCATGACCTCTATCCTCTGTAACTGAAAAATGGCTACAGCAAATTGGCTGTAAATTTCCACATCTATTCTTTGACTGACTCTTCCCAAATGGTAGAAATATTAGCTCACTTACTCTAGTCGTTTTAGAGTTACAGAGGTTAGAGGTCATGATTTATCGCCTACTTACAGCGAATAGACTTACAGTAACTCACTTCCATCCTCCTCCACAGACACGTTATTGCCTTACCACACATTCTGTACATTGGTTAGGGTTATCACACACGAAATAAATAATGTATACAGTGTGTGTGTGTGTGTGTGTGCGTATGTTAGTATACATTTACTTGTCAACAAACACGTCGAGAAAATGATATAATATTAATACTGATATGAAAAAGGTAATATCCACAAAAATTAACTTCAGAAGGCATAAGATGCAAAACTTAATTCCGAAAACACTGAGGTGTTGAAGAAATATATACATTATATCAACGCGCAATAACAAAATGCATTTCCTGTGCGCACCGTTAAATATATTGAATATAAAATGTTCGCAGATTAGCAGAACAAATTACTAATCAAACAAGCAAAAGCTTAAAAACACATATATTTTACCCAATGTTTTCACATTTAATTTCTCAAGAACATTTATATATAGAGTATATAAAACGAAATGTTTGCTTGGAAATAGAAGCAAAATGAAGCGACTTATATACTTCATGCAAAATACGTTTAAAAAGAAAGGAGGCAACTGATTTTTCGTTGTGTGAAAGAGAAAGCTTTTTCTTAATTGACAAGAGCTATGCATTAGTGAGTCTCTCCAGTCAATTAAGGAAAAGCCTTCTCTGTCACACAACGAAAACTCAGTTGTCCTCCTTTGTTTGTAAACGTATTTTGTATGTAGTATATAAGTCGCTTCATTTTGCTTCCGTTTCCTAGCAATCACTTTGTCTATAGGTTTAACTACTGTTATTTTTCTCCATTGTCTTTTCTTTGCATTCCATTTCTTATTTGTTCGTCCTCTGTTCACATTCAGTCACTTTTACTTGTGTTTAAGCTATTTTTAGGTATAAATATTATTGTTGTTCCTTATTGTACTGACTTTGCTTCCATTTCTTCATTTCTATTTTTAACTTTCTGTTACACACGGTGTCCTAAATAATTGATTCTCAACATTAGTATCCCGCTTTTGTTTTGTAATTTTAACTGATAGGACTGTTTTATTTTATGTTATAGATTTGCCTAATGATGGAGTAAGTCACCTCCGAAACTGTCGCCCAATAAACATGTTTGCACACAGAGTGTTTTTGGTTCTTCCTTATATACAGTATATACAGTATATATATATATATATATATATATATATATATATATATATATATATATATATATATATACTGTATATAATTATATATACATATATATATATATATATATATATATATATATATAACAGTACAAGAAGGGTAGCACAGGCACATCCAAACAATGTGTACAGGTTCCCCTTCAACCTTTAGTTTCCTAAAGGAACATAACTCAACTATTCTTATATATTCACTGAGGGTGTTAATGATACCATCTATATAAATTATACATGAATATATGAATGAATAGACCCACACACAAAAAACCCCAGACACTAGCCCCTTAAGCTTTCAAAATGATGCTGTGCTGTGCTCAATATAAACAAAAACTACCTAGCACATGCATTTCTGGGGTTCATTATACAGGTTAGAGAAGTCAGAGAGTGCCAGAATGTGTGTCCTAGAGTGTACCAGGTTTACTATAGGCCCATACATTAACCTGTTCAGTACCGGTGCTGTCCTTTTAACTATATTCTGCCTACTATTAGACGGTTTTATTCAGTTACAAAAGGGCCTCCAGCAAGGAATAGGCTTAGAATTATCTCCCTTGACCATTTTGACTACCGCAAATCCTTCTTAAACTGCACAAAATCCCCTAAATATACTTAAAATAAAATTGAAAAGGCATCGCTGCTACAGAAGGGATTAACCCTTAGAAGATACGACGGCGGATTTCTTATCTGTTTCCTGGTTGTTATTAGACGATTTCATACAGTTTAGGAAGGATCTGTGGGAATTATAAGGGTGAAGACTATCGCAATTAACCCTCTTGACTTCCATATACCCTTCCTAATCTGAGTAAAATAGTCTAATAAAAGCCAGAAAACAGAAAGGAAAGGCGTGATCGGATCTCGAAAGTGTAAATAATAGAGTGTGGTCGCTTCAAAAACTTTTACGGGAGGACGACCTTTCAAATGTGTTAGTTAAAAGGTCGGCTAACCCTTCCTACAATCAACCATACAATCGCAGTCCATTCAATCCGTACATTTATCTAGTCGACTAACTTTGGATGAATTACAATATTATTTTCTTTCTTTCTTTCTGTCTTTCTGTCTTTCTTTCTCTCTTTCTTTCTTTCTTTCTTATTTTGTATTTATTTATCTATTTATTTCGCGAATCAACTACGAAATATTAGATTTAATAGGGCTACTCTAAAAAAAAAAAAATATTGACGTAATCGGTGGATATTTCATAATTTCTCTAGAACTAGCTATAATTATTTATTTAATTGTAATCTTTCAATATTAACCTAGCTAGATCTGTATTAATTATATACCGCCTATCTGCTTATCTTTGTCTGTGTGCATGGGTGAGTATGTATGTGTGTGTAAATTTATGTGTGCGTTTGTGTGTGTGTGTTGTGTTGTGTGCACATGTGTGTGTGTGTGTGTGTGTGTGTGTGTGTGTGTGTGTGTGTGTGTGTGTGTGTGTGTTGTGTGCACGTGCGTGTGTGTATGCATGTAAGTATTGTGTGTGTGGATAAGTGGGTGTCAGCTTTGTAAAATAAAATAAATATGAAAAATGAAGAATAAACACAAATATAATTCATTCCCGTCCACTCACCAACTCTGCAAACTCTCTCTCTTCGCCGCAATGTTGCATATCTCTCGCTATTCTAACGCTACTACAATATTCAGTGCTCCTCAGAGCTCTCCCAGTGTATACCACCTCCTCTACGTAGGGTACGTGGTACCCGTCTTGCAACACAATCCCACCCCTACTCTGTGCAACTCTCCAACCCAAGAGTGAAACGTTACTCTCAGTCTTTCTGCTATTCAACAGCTGAACTCTAGAACTCTCTCCCAGAATCAGTCTTTCCCTCCTCCTATGACATAGATTGCTTCAAACTCCGTGTGTCCAGGCATTTTAGCTCGAAAGTCCCTTGATTTTTAGCCCTGTCACTCTTTCAACTATGGGGGAGGCACTCGCTACAGGCAGTTCTGTCTTTTGTCTCCCTCACTCACATAAACAAACACAAATACAGTACATACTGAAAATACAAAGGCGAACTATGTGATTCCAAATAAAAATACAAACAAACTGTAAGATGCAGGAATACGCATGCAATAAAAAAAAAAAAACATTATAACGAAAAATATTCTAAATATTTATCTTCCTAGTCACTGAATATACAGTAAAACAAAAATGAAAAAAATAAATAGAAGATAAAATAACCCAATACATATACTACACCTTTAAAACAAAAATGTTTGCTTTTCTTTTCGCCGAATTCATCCACATTCTAGTTAGCCTACCGAGAACGGCTTCGATATATAAAAAATCGTATCGTATCTTTATTTATAATCCAATATATGGATTTGGGCATGTACACTCGGATACCATAGTCTCTATCTCTAGCCCACTCATAAATACTTGTGGACTTCACCTATTTCGAATTATGGAAGTATATCTCTGGAAACTAATTTATGACTATAATTTTCTATACATCAACTACAAAACTATATATACTACTTATTGGAAAGCAAGTTGTATCCAAAAAATAATCCAGATAAATATAATTGCATAAAGAAGCAAATTGGGGGTCCACGACTTCTTATGAGTGGGCTAGAGACTATGGCATCCGAGTGTACAATACAATTCATCCTTTTTATGATCGATATAATTATAACTATGCAACCTGGCCTGTATCGTACACTTGGATGTCGTAATATCTAGCCCACTCATAAGAATTCCTGGACCTCCTAGGTTTTTCTTTATTTAATTATAACTATATTGATATATATTTAGATAGAACTCGCTTTTCAATATATAGTATATATTGTATCGTAGTTGATATCTAGACAAATATATTCATAAATTAGTTCCAGAGATAAATTATATAAGTTCATATTTAGAAATAGATGAAGTCCGCGAATATTTATGAGTGGGCTAGAGACAAACTAATGGGCCGAACGTCTTATAATCTCAAAACAAATGAGGCTTTTAACACGAGGGAGAAAGGAGGGCCAGAAAACCGACCCATCTCCCCTTAAAGCTGACTCGAAGCATAATAAACTCCCAACCTGGCGGACACTTTGGAGGAGTCACCTAAAGCGGCCACGTAGCATATGAAGCAACCGATGTGATAAGTCTCTTTAAGGGGGTCTACATTGCTTGTTGTGTCTTTCTCTCCCTCTCTCTTTGGTTGGTATCCATTCGGCCCCATTCAGCCTACTGTTTTAAGACGTTTATCCCCATTCAGGTGTCAATATTTTCCTGGCAAGCGGTAGCGAGCCAGCATATATATATTTTTGTTTTGACAGCAAGCTAAATTTGTACATTTTTCGATAGAAAAAATCTCCGGCGAAGCCGGATTTCTTCATACAATGCTAGCTCGCCAGGAAGAAATCGACACCTGTACGGGGATAAACGTCTTAAAACAGTTGGCTGAATGGGGCCGAATGGATACAAGCCAGGGAAAGAGAGAAAAGGAGAGACATAAAAAAAGCCGGTGACCCCCCTTAAGTCTCTTCAGCGGTGAAAAAACGGTTCAGAAGCCCTGGCCGCGATAAGGCGCCCCCGATAATATGATACCCCACACTAGAGACTCTGTAGAAGTCGAGATCAGCCAACCTCCGCCATAGTACCCTCCTATTACCCTATCATTACCCTACTATTACACTATAATTACCCTATCATTACCCTACTATTACCCACTATCATTACCCTACTATTACCCACTATCATTACCCTACTATTACCCACTATCATTACCCTACTATTACCCCTATCATTACCCTACTATTACACTATAATTACCCTATCATTACCCTACTATTATCCACTATCATTACCCTACTATTACCCACTATCATTACCCTACTATTACCCACTATAATTACCCTACTATTACCCACTATCATTACCCTACTATTACCCACTATCACTACCCTACTATTACCCCTATAATTGCCCTACTATTACCCTATCATTACCCTACTATTACCCACTATCATTACCCTACTATTACCCCTATCATTACCCTACTATTACCCTATCATTACCCTACTATTACCCACTATCATTACCCTACTATTACCCACTATCATTACCCTACTATTACCCACTATCATTACCCTACTATTACCCACTATAATTACCCTACTATTACCCACTATCATTACCCTACTATTACCCACTATCATTACCCTACTATTACCCCTATCATTACCCTACTATTACCCTATCATTACCCTACTATTACCCACTATCATTACTCTCCCTTTACACTCAAATAAGTCAATACCCACAATAAATATTCGTCATTACTACTGCAGGATCTATAGTTTAATCTCTGGATCTAAATTGAACATGATCAAACATATACAATAAAATCCTGTTGTTTACTAAATACAGCACCAAAATGGCTTCCTATGATAAATATGGCCGTTCTCCTTTACCACAGGCTCTCTACCCCACACAGGTCTGTAGGGGGGATGGGCGTATTTATTTGCTCATTTATTTATCTTTTAATTATTTGTTTTAGTTTCCTCCCTAGACTTCCATCAAATTATAGTAAACACCCACAACACCCTCCGTCAATATACTGTATATTTGTACATTTTTTGATAGAAAAATGTCCCGGCTGAAGGCTAGTTCCTCTTGAATTACAGACTCACTATCGCTCGCCAGGAAAAATCGACACATAAATTACACAAAAAGTCTTAATTTTGACAAAGAAATAGGGCGAAAGGTCTTAAAATCGCCAAGCTAATGGGCCGGACGTCCTAAAATCTGAAAACGAATGGGGCTAAACATGAGGGAGAAGGAGGACCAGAAAAGCCAACTAGCCTACGTCTCCTTAACTGATAAAGGGTCCATGATAACCAAGATGGTGTGCTATCAAGTGCACAGTTTTAACACACAGAGTTACACCACCATTTTGTCTCTCATTTTGTATCCCTAACTTTTTCTCTCTTGTATTTTTTCCCCTATGTGCATGAAGGAGACAAAAGGCAAAACTACCTATAACAAGTTTCCTCAAAGGTTGTAAAGAGTGATAGGGAGCGGAAATTAAGGTATGTTAGGGGTAATTTTGGTGTGTTTGAAAAAGGTGTGGTGTGCTTGTTAAGTGTAGTGAAATGAATAGGAAGAGGACGTGTTTGTAAGAGTTAGATGGATTACTCTCTGTGTAAGTGAGGCGCAGATAGAAACAGTGGGGGAAATCAAGCAAATGAGAGAGGAGTTCCAGCAACTCCTTATCATATGACTATGTGGCCTCCCCTGGGTACTGCCCTGCTCGATTGGTGCCATACTATTTGTTCTGTAAATAAATTAATACAAACTGTACTTGTGTATCTGTTCTACATTCAAATCCCTCCAGTTGACGAACCTTAGCCATAATGCTTATTTAATAACTATAAAATCACAGCATTATAATACATATTTGTATTACTGCCAATCAAGTAGTGCACACGCTAACAAACTAAATCGACAAATCAATCACACTAATAACATTGACACAAGAACACAATAGATATTCAAATGTTCAAGACGGAATGTACTATAAATCACACTAAACAACATTGACATATAAACACAAACAAATATTCAAATGTTCAAGACGGAATGTAATATATGTATTGTGTTGTTATTTTTGCCTATATCTATCTACTGGCCTTCCAATTCTTTCTGTGTTTCTACCGAGTTCTTCCCGGATCTCTGTGCCTAGCTTTCATCTCTTGTTCTTTTACTTTACCGTCCAATTCTCTTTCTTGAACTTTTTCCTTTGTCAGTGGTTAACCTTTACCTCCTTTCACCAATTCTGCTGTCCTTTTACTTAACCTTGTGATTCTGTCTCGTATTTTTTACATTGTCTGTTCGCACGTTCTATTTCTGGCTTGACCCATTCAGTACCGGTGACGTCTTTTTTATTTGATTTCGGCTACATTTAGACGATAATATGAAGCTTTAGAAGAAAAAAACATAAGAACTAAACGAATTAATTGAGATAGTTTTGTAACTTATCATTTGGTAGACCTCCTTCCTAAGCTGAAACATATCGTCTAATAGTTGCCAGAATATAATGAAAATAACGTTGCTGGTACTGAAGGGGTTAATAACTACCTGATCTCAATATGTATCCCTAGATCTTTCAAGCATCTGTTTTGCTTTTTTATCTAACATAGCGATAATCCAAATACGTACTCTCTCCAATTATACCGTCTGTAGTTGTCGTTGTGGATATTATGTGTCATTATTTATCTTTTCTCTATCCCCTTCTTATAGTATGTATAAAGGTCTATCTAATCAATCACAATATGTGCCCTAGATCCTCAAAACAATTTTTCGCACTACATTCGTTATAATATCGAATTCAATTATATGTGAATACTTCAATATCTATTTTCTGATATATTTTGTTCTCTGCGTGAATAGTATACAGTATTTCCTTTCCTCTCATTATTAATATTCCTGTGTTGCGCTGAGTAGCGCCCTTTCACGCTTGTTTTTCAATTCTACACGTCCTAATAATGTGTCCATGCTCTCTCTCTCTCTCTCTCTCTCTCTCTCTCTCTCTCTCTCTCTCTCTCTCTCTCTCTCTCTCTCTCTCTCTCTCTCCCTCTCTCTCTCTCTCTCTCTCTCCCGTCTCTCTCTCTCTCTCACTCACTCTCTCACTCTCTCGCTCTCTCTCTCCTCTCTCTCTCTCTCTCTCCCTCTTCTCTCTCTCTCTCTCTCTCTCTCTCTCTCTCTCTCGCTCTCTCTCTCTCTCTCTCTCCTCCTCATCTCTCACTCTCATCTCCGTCTCTCCTCTCTCAGCTCTCTCTCTCTCTCTCTCTCACCGGCCTTTCATAGCACACCTCTTCTCCAGCCTTCCCCTCCTCCTCCATTCCCCTCTTCTATTGTTCCACGTTCCCTACTCCTGTCGCCCGGTGAGTGCTGGTTCCCTCGCTTCGGTTAGTTCGTCCGTAGGTTAGTTTCCTTCGACCACTTTTTATACCTATTCATATTTGTTTTCACTAACCATTATCTTTTTCATTATAAGTAAGTCAGAAATCCCGACCCCACGAACCTCTCATAACTCATAAAAGGACTAGAGTGATCGAACTAATATTAGTACTATTTGGGAAGAGTCAGCCATGGAATAGGTGTGGACATTTATAGACCATTAGTGTTAGCCTTTCTTTTAGTTATTACTACTATTTGGGAAGAGTCAGCCATGGAATAGGTGTGGAAATGTATAGCCCATTAGTTCTAGCCTTTTTTGAGTACAGAGGTTAGGATTCACGATTTCTTGCCTACCTATACTGAATGGACCATAGGGTAGCATAAGCACATCTAACACAACAAACTGAAGATAACCTTAGTATTTTATATGACAACCGAAAGATTTCTAGCCAAGTTTAATCTAATCTTACCTTACCTAACTTAATATAATATAACACATCTAATTTAACATAAACTGAAGATATCCTTTATATATTACATTATATATTACAGCGTAAACAATTCTAACCACAACAAATCTAACTTAACCGAATCTAAGATAATCTAACATAACAATACGCTTTATTTAAGCCTAAATTTAAAAAAAAATCCACACATAAGCGAGTAAGGATTTGTCTATATATTCAAATGTGTGCACGCAAACGAATGAAACACTATTAAGTGTGTATCCATTTTGTTACATATGGACACATCATTATTATAGCTTACCCTAACCTACACAAATCTAAACAGTGGTCCAAGCAATCCGAGTATGTACTGACCTACATCCTGTGACAACGGTTCAGCCTGTCTAAAGCTCCAGCTAGTTCTCCAGCGGGTAGGGTTACTGATAGAAATAACAGACTCGATGACTG
The DNA here is from genome assembly GCA_032716605.1 of Paralithodes platypus. Taxonomy (NCBI): domain Eukaryota; kingdom Metazoa; phylum Arthropoda; class Malacostraca; order Decapoda; family Lithodidae; genus Paralithodes; species Paralithodes platypus. Next base: position 30,559,671 of record CM064518.1, on the reverse strand, counting down.
TGCGCCTCAAGTTGCCTTAACCCTCGTCTAGCAGAGGGTTTTGGGCTTTTTTGGGCATATTCAGTCCCTCCTGAATGATAAATCAAGTATCTGCATGAAAAGAAATGTATTCAGCAAAAAACTAGGCGCTAAAAGCTTCAAAATGAGACCAGAACGAGCTACGTAGCACTCGTGGTTCTCATATAGTGGTACCACCAACATGGGAGTTTAGCGTATAGCGGTATATTTTTCCCAGCTATGCTCACTACTGGCTACAATGCCGGCCTCTCGAGAACACAGGGAGGGTGAGTTAGTGGGCGGCGGTAGGCCCTGGGAGTCGGACGTGTGGCCCGCTGCATTCCCGGCCATTTGCACTCGATTTTAACCCTTTAAAAGCCATAATAATGCTCCTAACTTGCTGCAAATTGGTGCCCGGCTATAGCCGGGCGCCGCTCTTTAAGGGTTAAGGTAGAACTAAGTGTGGTTAACAGTACTATGTGTTTACACATAGGCCTACCGAGTGCCGTAACTCAAACGGAAACCTACTTTACTGTAGACAGATTTTCTGCCAAGGTTAATATGCATCATCCACCTGTCCCCAGCCACCATCAATGACATGCAGGAGTAACATGGAAGGTATTCTGCTTCCACTGTGGTGTAGAGATCACTTCCCCATTAGTGAAATGTGTGGCCGAAAAACTAACACACTTATGGGCGAACGGGCCTGTGTCCGAACTGTCCCCCCTCCCCACCACCCGAGAATGCTGAGCACCGTCCCACTGAATGCACTGGGAGGATGAGTGGCGTGGTAATTTACACCTGTGAGAGAGAGGAAATAAGGCTGCCAGGAATATTATGTGGTGGCACTTTATTGGCTCACTTTCCAATACCCATATCTCTCGGTTTATATAAGCCGGGGTGTGTTTATATATACTGACATATATAAATGATAATATACTATACAATATACAGTATATATATATATATATATATATATATATATATATATATATATATATATATATATATATTATATACCAACCAGGGTTCGAGCGCAAGATCCTAGGATTAGGAGCCAGGCAGCCTCCCCACCACGTTATGACCTATACAACCTAAGTAACCTCTGTATTACGGATTCAGGGTACAGTCCATATAACATGGAGGATTATTTTTTTGTATCTATAATGCATGCTTAGAATCACATGATTTATTCGCATTATATTTTCATACTCACGTTTAGTAGGTTTAGGCCTACTACACGATCAATATCCAAATACAGAACACAAGTGTTTATGGAATGTTTTTCATTTCTGAAAAGGACACTCCTCCATAGTGTTGCCAGTTTATGTATCGCATAATACGAAAAGTTACACAATATACAGTATATAATATTATACAGTATGTGTGTGTGTGTGTGTGTGTGTGTGTGTGTGTGTGTGTGTGTGTGTGTCCACCCGTGATGTATTCCTATGTAATACGGTCATTTTACTAAATATAATCTATTACCTATATATATATCTAGACTTTCCTGTCGTTCTGATTCAGTCAGCCGTATCACGTATTTCTTGTCAAGGACAAAACAATAGAATCACCACATGTCGGTCATGGCACTTACAGATAATAACTTGGGTAATACATGAATATAACAAAATATATATATATATATATATATATATATATATATATATATATATTAGTACAGTTTTTTATATATATTCAGTTTTTATTTTATTATTATTATTATTATTATTATTATTATTATTGTATTTGTTGTATCATGAATATATTTATTATATATTTAGTTTTCTGTTTCTCCCATATTTTAAGTTGGGTTAATTTCATAAGATAATTTGTGAGAAGCCAAGATTCTTTCCCTGTCATGAGCACTCGTGTTAATATTCCTTGCCTCTTGTTGTATACATTATGAATTTATCCCTATCCTACTTATAATATTCATATAGCTAACCTAGAATCTTGTCTATCATATGTTCAAGTTATTTACCTTTCAGATTGTAGTTAGTTTAGAATGTCATAAAACTGAATTGATATAGCTTTAACTGTTATAAACTGTAGTTAATATATTGGTCATAACTTTGGTGTAAGGTTCATTAATTAGAGCCCCACATTGCTTGTCAGCAATGGAAATTAATAGCTTGTAAGATCCCATAGTATCCTAGTAATATTAAACTGATGCTACTTTGGAGATTGGTTTGTTAAATCAATATCTAGTAAGTATATTAGTATAAATCATATCACATCGGGTATGAAGAACGTGCACCCATCATCATCATCATCATCATCCCGAGTTAGTCCGAAACAGAAATATAATATCTCCCAAACTTTTCCACTCCATTCAGTTAGATGTTGGCCTATTCAATCCTACTCTGGCTAACATTCAGATCTCATCCGTCCAACTGGCATTATGTCTACCTTAACTATTCTAAATGTACAAATCTGGGACTAATATTCAAAGAACATGCGATGTTACATCTGTTTGGCTGTCACATCTTCACAGCGAACATAGTAACTCTCGTGCCAGCAATACTAAAAAAACTTGATATCAGTACCTTAAAACGTATTAATTCCTGTAGTCTGTTCATTACAATAAGGCCAGAAAAACGGATCCCAAACCTTTATTATTAAAAATTGTTTAACGCTAAAACAAATTAAAATCATTCTTGTTTCTGTTGATCCCCGTAGCCCAGCCAACACCCTGGTGATATAGTAGCGCCATATATCTAGGCACCACCAAGTTAGCAGCCCATATATTGATACACCGCTGTTACCCGCCACATTAGACGCTACTTTCCAGTCAGCAGTACCTTATGGGAGCCCACCTTGCTTTGTTTATCTCTTTCTCACTCTCTCTTTCTGTTTTATCCATTCGGCCCCATTCAACCTACTGTTTTAGGACGGTTATCCCCATCCAGGTGTCAATACTTTCCTGGCGAGCAGTAGCAAGCCAGCATATATATATATATATATATTTTTGTTGACAGCAAGCTAAATTTGTAAATTTTTCGATAGAAAAATGTCTCCAGCGAAGCCGGATTTCTTCAAACAATGCTGGCTAGCTATCGCTCGCCAGGAAGAAATCGACACATGGATGGGGATAAACATCTTAAAACCGTTGGCTGAATGGGGCCGAATGGATACAAGCTATACCAACAAACCTACATGTATATCCTTCTTGTTTCTGTGGATCCCCGTAGCCCAACCAACACCCTGGTGATATAGTAGCGCCATACATCTAAGCCACAACCAAGTTACCAGCCCATATATTGATAACCCGCTGTTACCGGCCACATTAGAGGCTACTTTCAAGTCAGCAGTACTTTAAGGGGGGTCACCGACTTTTGTTTATGTTTCTCTCGGTCCCCGGCTTGTATCCTTTCGGCCCCATTTAGCCTACTGTATTAAGACGTTAACCCCCATCCAAGTGTCGACTTCTTCCTGGCGAGCAATAGCGAGCCAGCATTGTATGGAGAAAGCCGGCTTCGAGACATTTTTCTATCGAAAAATGTACAAATTTAGCTTGCTGTCAAAACAATAATATATATATGCTGGCTCGCTCCCGCTCGCCAGAAAAATATTGACACCTGGATGGGGGTAAACGTCTTAAAATAGTAGGCTGAATGGGGCCGAATGGATACAAACCAAAGAGAGAGTGAGAGAAAGATAAAACAAAAGCGAGGTGGGCCCCCTTAACTTAGCACCGATATATCCTACTGATGGTCTAACTTAGTGGCTATATATCTCATAGTACCCGAGAATTAGTAGCCGGAAAATTGATGAAACAACACTATGTAGCGTATAGCGGGCAGAACGCTTAGCTCACAACCAAGGACCTTTAATTGATGAAACAACACTATGTAGCGTATAGCGGGCAGAACGCTTAGCTCACAACCAAGGACCTTTAATTGATGAAACAACACTATGTAGCGTATAGCGGGCAGAACGCTTAGCTCACAACCAAGGACCTTTAATTGATGAAAACAAACTATGTAGCGTATAGCGGGCAGAACGCTTAGCTCACAACCAAGGACCTTTAATTGATGAAACAACACTATGTAGCGTATAGCGGGCAGAACGCTTAGCTCACAACCAAGGACCTTTAATCAAGCCCGGGCAGGTAGAGATAATAGGGCAGTCTCTTTACACCCCATGGCTTCGTTCGCCTACCAGTAAATAGGAACGAGGAGTTAAAGGACATCTGTGACATCCAATCTAGTGAATTGATCAGAATATGAAAATTAGGCGCATAGTAAAAGACCTAAGATTATTATTAGAATTGAATATAATGATTGTGTTTCTAAAAAGAATATATAAATAAATAAATCACCTCAACCACACTGACCATCCTATTTTATATAAAGGATTCGGTCAAGTGTATGCATTACGTTTTCATTAAATGTTGTACTATCGGAAGAAAAACCCAAGCTAAAATGTGCGTGTGGGTAGGAAAGGACGTTTGGGTGAGATTGTACCTTACGGGGGTAGGTGTTATTTATTAGGGTATTTATTTTATTTCTTATTATTATTTTAGTTTCCTCCCTATGCCTCCATCAAGCTAAAATACATATACTCAAGATCTCCCTTCGAGATTAATTTCTACATTTTTCGGCAGTAAAAAGTCCTGGCCAAAGGCAGGTTCCTCCAAAATTACAGGCTCGCTATCGCTCGCCAGGAAAAAAATTGAAACCTAAATGCCACGAGAGTTCTTGATATTGACAAAGAAATGGAACGAAAGGTCATAACATCGACAAACTAATGGGGCGAACGTCGTAAAACTTCAAAATTAATGGGGTTAAATAAACCTAAAGGAGAAGGGGGGGGGGGTTCACCAAAAGCCACTACCTCCCCCCTAACTTATCGTCCATATATTCCACCAACACTAAAACTGGCGGGCTATATATATCCCGGAGTCCCCAAGAATTATTGGGAACCTGAAATTTGGTGACACGTTACTGGGATCGTTTATAAAGGAGATAGGGGGGGGGGGGGGAGGCTAGGGTTCGTTTGGCCCTCATGTCATTCCGTAACAAATACGCTTCGCCCAAATTCTCTCTTGGGTTAACCCCTTGAGGATTATGACATAAAATAGTTGAACTCTACCAATAATCATGAGAATGGCAAAAACGTTCAACTTGAGTGTAAACAAGGAAAATAATCTAGGGACAATTATATCAAGTTATTGAAAACCCCGCCCAACATTAGCCTTGGCTAAGGCTAAAACACGGAGGAACTAAAATGCTAACTAAGAACTAAAATGGAGAGTATAATGATGGTGAAGGATATACATGGATATTCAGATATTACAAGGGGGCAGGGGGCTAGGAATCCTCCTCCCGTTGTCAATTTCATCTACTAAACGAGACAGAATAAGAGGTGAGGGAAC
>CM064518.1:30526794-30549294 GCA_032716605.1 Paralithodes platypus | reverse complement strand
ATATATATAGGTAGATAATAATAATAATAATAATAATATTTATTATTATTATTATAATAATAATAAATAAATAATACAAAATAAATAACCTCCTCTGAAAGGCCAACACACTTTCAGCCAGGGATATAAAGTTTTAATGGATAGTTGAGTGCACACTTGTTTTACCCACAATGCACCGCTTCATGACGTCACTGAAGCCTAACATTCATCAGCTGATGCATTACGATACACTCTACCTTTGCTTCACCAGTTGTTTAGTTTATATATTTGAATTTTGCCATATTTTGGTGAAGGGACTGGAGTTTTCAAAAAAGGGCTCCATTCCTGACGCTGTTCTTGAATTACAGAGTGCTGGATTAATTATTCCGATGCGTTGATCGCCTCTGAAGTACTAATTTAACTAACAAACTAATTAAGTTGGTGCATAATTGGCTGTTCAACTTTTCCTTGGTATGGCTACATTATACTTGGTTTTATTACGAAACGATAAGTTGTAATATAATAATATAGGGTAAGCTAAATCAGGTACAATAAATGATAATCGGTCATTCATGTATGGCATGCTTAATAAAATGTATTTTTTCAACAACTGATTAATTTTATCAACATTTCGCACAGTCGTTTCGATCAAATTAAATGTACCAATACGGACTAGAAAGAGTGGTGAGGGCTAGAAAGAGCTGATGAGGGATTGAAAGTGTGATGGGTGAGAAAAAGGCATGAAAATCTATAACAGTAGGTTGGGAAGGGACGGAGGCTAAAACGGACCAAAGAGAAATGTTAAGAGTGTTGATAAGTCCTGAAGATAATAACAGCACCAATGAGTGCTACATGAAACTATTTTGGACTGTAAAGGCCCAATTTAGGCCGATAAATGCTGATCAAGGCCGCCCAAGACCTCCATCAAGCTTAAATAATACCCCCAAGACCCTCAATCGAGATAAATGTTTGCATTTATCTGTAGAACAAATTCCTGACCAAAGGCCGATTCCTCCTAAAATACAGGCTCGCTCTCGCTCGCCAGGAAAAATCGACACCTAAAGGCACAAAAGGTATTAAAATCGCCAAACTGATGGAGCAAACTTCTTAAAATCTCAAAACTAATGGGGGTTAAGCATTAGGGAGAAGGGGGCTTAAAAAAAAATCTCCTTAACAGAAGGTTCGGAAAGGGCTGTGTGGGATACATTGGTGAAGGCCATTGAGGAAGGACCACCATAAGGGCTAGAAAGGCTTGGTAAAGGCTAGGAGGAACGGGTAAGGGATGAAAATACTAGTAGGGCCAAGGAAGCGTACGAGGAAGCTGAATGGGAAGAGTGGGGGTGAAGGGAATGATGGCTGAAAAGAACCAATGGAGGATGAGAGGAGCACATAGAGTTTGTGAGGAGTGGAGAAGGCTGAACTGGGATGGTGGGGCCAAGAGAGAGCTAAAAACAAACATGGAAAAAGGTCTTGGTGAGGATAATGATGGCTGAAAAGAACCTATGAAGACTATAAAGAACCACTGATGTTTAGAAAGACTATTTATAGGCTGGATAGAACTAATATGGGCTGAAAGAGGCTGCAAGTGCCAAGGAATGGCTCGAGTAAAGCCGGTATCACACAGGAGTTTTATTTAGTCAACATTCGATTATCAAAACATTTCTGGCAACATTCTTGGGATCTTTTGCACTGGTATCGGAAGCTAGACTGGTGATAGATGAATTTGGGTAACATAAATATTTACAATGTTGACCTCATAAGCTGCCAGACCAGTGTTGAGGATAAATGTTGAGGGAAAAAGCGTTCGTGTGATACCGGCTTAAGAGGAGTGGGGGAGGGGGAGGTGAGGACAATGAAGTTTAACCCCTTCAGTACCGGTGACGTACTTTTAATTTTATTCTGGCAACTATTAGACGACTTTACTTAATCTTTGAATCGCCTCCACCAATTAACATGCTTCGAACGATCTCACTTAACCCCTTTTACTACCACAGATCCTTATTAAACTGCACATAATTGTCTAAATATAGCAAGCATAATACTAAAAAGACGTCGCCGGTACAGAAGGGGATAACAACTTCACATGAGGGCAATGAGAACCAGTGGGGACTAGACTGAGCTGATGAGGGTCTGAAGGAACATGTAAGGGCTGGAATGGGCTGCAAAGGGCTAGAGGAAGTGGGAGGAAGAGGAAGGGAGGGGGGAGGTGAGGGCTGGTGTTGACATGAATTACGAGGGTCAACAAGAGGGTATAGGGAAGGCTCAGGGCGGTAGACTCTAGGGCTCTGGTGATAGGCTCTATTGGGGGGGGGGGGACACACACACACACACACACACACACACACACACACACACACACACACACACACACACACACACACACACACACACACACACACACACACAGCCGTAGCCTAGTAGGTAGAGCTCTCGTCTCACACACGAGGGGTCGGGGGTTCAATCCCAGACCGGGCGGAGACAAATTGGGCTTGTCTCCTTTCATGTGTTAGCCTCAGTTCACCTAGCTGTAAATAGGTACCTGGAATAAGTGGACGACGTTGTGACGTCCCCTCTGGGGTTGGCAAAAATGGTACAAGGCGAGATGGGTATCATATGATTCACCTAAGCTGATGGCTACCTAAGCCTTCGGGCGAGACGGTACCGTCTATAGTGAGAATGGTACCATACAGATCCACCCTAAGCCTTCGTTTCCAATGTCGCCAATTGGCTAAATACAGACTACACACACATCCACAGCCATTCCAACAGTACATAAAACACTTAACATGCATTTCACGCAATACATTCCCAGTTAAGGAGGCGCGATAATAATGAGCTTAGCTCGCATTGCGTGGATTCCCCTTGACGAACAAGTAACTGAGTAACACACACACACACACACACACACACACACACACACACACACACACACACACACACACACACACACAGAGGCGGGAAGGAGGGGCTGGGTGTTTCCAAGGGGATAATACTGTATAGCAAAGTCACACACACACACACACACACGCACACACGCACACACACACACACACAGGTGGGAAGGAGATAATAGGTGCTTCCCAACGAATAATATTACATGGCAAAGTCAAACTCATACACAAGCACGAATGCGCACACCAATCAAACAGGGCTGTACACCGGGGACGATTTTTAGGAATAATAATAATAATAATAATAATAATAATAATAATAATAATAATGACGAATCTAAACCCAGCCTCGGAGGCCCTACTGGTGAGAGAGAGAGAGAGAGAGACAGAGAGAGAAAGAGAGAGAGATAGGGGGGGGGGGGGGGGGGATCCTCGGCATAGGTTAGACAAAACAAAATTAGAATCTCATTAATATTACATGAATAACTGTTGGCGATGCTTGTGTGTGTGTGTGTGTGTGTGTGTGTGTGTGTGTGTGTGTGTGTGCTTATGAATGAAATTGCATGAACAGTATATGTTTGTATATGAGGAAGAGTGTCTCTATGTGCGAATGTTAGCGTACGTATAATACAAAGATGATTAAGTAAATGTTGACAATATAAAACAAAATAATGTCCTTACCTTTGCATCTACCATGACTCTTTCACACTCGATGGCCACTTCAATTTCATCTAGAAAAGAAATGCAATTATTTAAATATTTGTAACTCCTAAAAACAGCTAAACGAGAGAGAGAGAGAGAGAGAGAGAGAGAGAGAGAGAGAGAGAGAGAGAGAGAGAGAGAGAGAGCAATAATTTCATACATAAATGACTGTGCGTGACCGCTATTGTACATGTGTCTGTGTGAGTAAATGTATGTGTGTGTGTCCGTGTGTGAGTGATTTAGTATGTGCGAGTGTGTGATTGAGTGTGTGTGTGCGTGTGTTTGTGTGAGTGAGTGTGTGATTGTGTGTGAGTGAGTGTGTGATTGTGTGTGATTGAGTGTGTGTGATTGAGTGTGTGTGTGTGTGTGCGTGTATGTAAATGAGTGTGAGTGTGTGTGTGTGTGTGTGTGTGTGTGTGTGTGTGTGTGTGTGTGTGTGTGCGCGTGTGTGTGTGTGTGTGCAATATATGTTTACTTATTTATGTGGATTTTTCCTTCGGTCTGTTTATTGGTATGATAGTTTTAATACATGTGAATATATATTAAACACTTTTAATAAGTACAATAAGTAACACACTCGCACACATACACACAAACATACATTTGCTAACACAGACACATGTACAATAGTGCTCATGCACACAGTAATTTATGTATGACATGATTGATTGCTCTCTCTCTCTCTCTCTCTCTCTCTCTCTCTCTCTCTCTCTCTCTCTCTCTCTCTCTCTCTCTCTCTCTCTCTCTTTGTAAACATGTTATTTTTGTATTTTATATTTTGTTGTTTGGTCAATAAACTATCTATCTATCTATCTATCCATCTATGTATGTATCTTTCTGTCTTCCTACCAACACATGAACATTTCTCTCTCGTATAATTAATTTCCCTCCCCACCTCTTGTAAACACTGGACGGGAAATGCGTAAATGTACAGGTCATTTCCCTGCAATAAGCAATTACTTCCAACCTTCCCTCCTCCCCTCATGCAAGAGTCATTAAGGGAGCCCACGTTGCTTGTTTTCTCTTTCTTCCCCTCTCTCTTTGGCTTGTATCCATTCGGCCTCATTCAGCCTACTGTTTTAAGAGGTTTACCCCGATCAAGGTGTCAATATTTTCCTGGCGAGCGGCAGCGAACCATCATATATATATTTTTGGTTTTGACAGGAAGCTAAATTTGTAAATTTTTCGGTAGAAAAATTACTCCGGGTTAAGCCGGATTTCTCCATACAATGCTTAACATCTTAAAACAGTTGGCTGAATGGGGCCGAATGGATACAAGCCAGAGAAAGAGAGAAAAGGAGAGAAAGATAAACAAAAAAGACGATGGGCCCCCTTAACGCCATGCAAAAAATACACAGTTGTCTCCTCTGTGTATAACTTGACGTGAGTTGATTTGTCCTGCACACAAATAAGCTTACACCTCTCACTTCCGATTTCTACCTCAAACTTTGTTAAGGTTAGGTTATGTGTATCGATCGATCATCCATTATTATAACCATACTACCAATCTCTTGTTTCCTATACGTCAATTCCGTATACAATTCCTAACACCCTATTCCTAACCTCTCCAACCTCACACACACACACACACACACAAACGATCACCACAGCCACCACTACCACACAAAAAGGGCTCCTAGCTATACAATTGCACCCGCGCGTCTATGCAATGCCTTAAGGGGTGATTTCCACTAGAAGGATTTTCATTTTGACCCCTTTCTCCTTCATGTTTACCCCCATTGCTTTTGAGATATAAAGACGTTCGCCCGATTAGTTTGGCGATTTTAAGAACTTTCGCCTCATTTCTGTCAATTGTAAGTGCCATTTGGATGTCAATTTGTTTTCTTAGCGATCGACAGCGAGCTTGTAATTTAAGAGGAACCGGCCTTCGGCCGGAAAATGTTTCTACCGAAAAATTACACATTTATCTTGAAAGGGTGTCTAGGGGGTGTAATTTTAAGTTTGAAGGAGGTCAGGGGAATAAACTACAAACCTCGCCTTAACCATCACCCTTGTCTCCTCACACACCAGGTCAGTGCCTCTACATCATTATTCACACACTCCTAATTGACTGTACCATTATACTCACACACCTCCTTAATGACTCTACCAATATCCTCACACACCTCCCTAGCAACTCTACCATTACCTTCACACACCTTCCTAACGACTTCAACATTATCCTCACAACTAATAATTACTCTACCATTATTCTAACACACACCTTAACGACTTCACCATTATCCTCATACACCTCCTTAACAACTAACCATTATCCTCACACACCTCCGTAATAACTACCATACTCCTGAACCACCTCCTTAACGACTCTACCATTATCCTCACACACCTCCTTAACGACTCTACCATTATCCTCACACACCTCCTTAACGACTCTACCATTATCCTCACACACCTCCTTAACGACTCTACCATTATCCTCACACACCTCCTTAACGACTCTACCATTATCCTCACACACCTCCTTATTAATGACTCTACCATACTCCTGAACCACCTCCTGAGCCCTCCTCCTCCTAACCAGCACCTTGCCTCACACCACCTCTCACCCCTGCTTCAAGGGACCACTTGAGAGTATTCAGCCTTGAAGCCAGCCCACCTCGCTTTTTTTCCTCTTTCTCTCCCTCTCTTTGGCTTGTATCCAATCGGCCCCATTCAGCCTGTTTTAAGACGTTTACCCCCATCCAGGTGTCAATATTTATATATTTTTGGTTTGACAGCAGCTAAATTTGTACATTTTTCGATAGAACAATGTCTCCGGCGAAGCCGGATTTCTCCAAACAATGCTGGCTCAAATCAAATAACATTTGAGGTGTTGGCTACTTTATTTTTTATCTTATTAGATGGTGACAGCTTCTTTATACACGTCACATGCACGTCTACATATGGAAACACTGCTTCCCACCAGATTAACTCACTTAACATACACAAAATGTTGCCCCAAAATTATTAGATATATAGCATGGCGAAGTGGAATACGTTGGAATAATTGAGGTGCATCTAGGATAACCTACTGTAGATAACGTCTAGGACTCTAGGTTGATAAATACTGGAGTTGTAATGTGTACGATTCCTGCACAAATATCTACTCCTATATTAAACAAACAAAAAATTGAAACCATGAATATTTATTGAATGAACACTCCAACTCGAGGCAGGTGACTAAAAGCAATGTTTGCAAATATTACATGTTGGTGTCAGAATTGTTCCAATTTCATATCTATTATTACCGCAAGTTACTGTGTCAAATGTAAAATTATAATTTATCTAGTCTGTTAACAATTTCAATCATAATTTGCTTGCTCTTTCCTAGCTATCTCCAAACAATATATATATATATATATATATATATATATATATATATATATATATATATATATATATTATTTTTATTTTATTTTATTTTTTATTTTTCTATTTTTTAAGAACCTGTCAGAGTTACAGGATTCTTTTAGAGAGTCATTTACCCATATATGCCTAGGTTTCATTACTATATTGAGTAAACCACCAGGCAGTAGCATCAAGAAGGGACACAATATCAGCCTCTGATTGAAGTGGCTACAAAGGAAACTGAAAATCTCGAATCCGGAAATCATGAAGGAAAAAAATCCCTCTCTACAATCCGAGAATATGAAAAAATGTGACACGTTCTCTCTACAAAGCTTTCGGTGGATCGAGGTGTATATAGAGATTAAGTCATATTTCAATTGACAGTAGGTATACTTTATTATTTCCCATCGTCACAAATGTCCGGCAGTGTACGTTTAGTGGCAGGTTAAATATAAATATTAAACGAAAACAAGTAAGATGTTTGTGAGTTTGCTTCTTTTGTATACAGATATAATCACACACACACACACACGCACACACACACACATAAAGGTGGAGTGAGGTCATACAATACCATCTCATTGCATTATTTCCTACATATTAATTTACTGTTTCCTCTAAATTATCTTTTATTAACGCTTTACTCTTTCCGTCTACCACTGAAGCAGCAAAAAAACAAAAACAGTAGCCGAATTGTTTTAAATATTTCAAAGGCTTATTTTGTGGATGATCAATACAAACCAGATAAACACAGAAGATACTGTTTGAATTTCAATGTTTTCAATTAGAAAACCTAGAAAATGTGTATAGCCTATCAGTATTTAAAATGTGTATAGCCTATCAGTATTTAAAATGTGTATAGCCTATCAGTATTTAAAATGTACAGTTAAGGGGAAAGGGCTATTTACTTGCTAGTTTACTTATCTGTTTATGATTTAATAGTTTCCTCCACAGACCTCTATCAAGCTTTAAAAAAAAACATCCCCTAGACATTTCAAGACATTCAAGATAAATTTGTAATTTTTCGGTAGAAAAATGTCCCGGCCGAAGGCCGCTTCTTCTAAAAATTACAGGCTCGCAATTGCTCGCCAGGGAAAAAATCGTCACCTAAATGGCACGAAAAGTCTTAACATGGACAACGAAATGGGGCGAAAGGTATTAAAATCGTAAACATCTTAAAATCTGAAAACTAATAGGGGAGAACATGGGGCTAAACATGAGGGAGAAGGAGGGCCAGAAAAAACAGTCCATCTCCCCTTAATAGGAAGTCATATGAGGCCTTATTCGGCAAGTTGTGAACGGCAACTTTATTTTTGGCAATATTAAAGGTGGCGTCACACGGGCAGTAGTATTTCGGCGATTTTACTAACCAATATCTGATCTTGGCTTGTGATTTTTGGGGGGAAAAAAACTACTGTAGTTAGTCATTAAAATATATTAATTCACTTTCGTATTATCGATAGTTGATTACGATACTGTATCCCACTACTTATTTAAATTCAATTTTGAATGTCATTGGTGAATTGTATGATGGTTTTATCTCCATTATATAATTTTGCAATTATCTCTATTATGATTGGGTGGACATTTAAGTTTATTAAAGATTTTACGAGTTTATCTCTATTAATTGAATCAAAGGCTTGTTGAAAATCAATTGATGTTACTATTAATGGTGATATATTTTTGTAGGTACTTAATATACAATATTTTAAGATGAAAATATTATATTCAATTCCTGTACCTTTAGTAAATCCAGATTGTTAATCCATTATCACATAAATATTCTTAATATGGTTATCTATTTTGTTCCTTAATATTGTCATGAACATTTTGTATGACACATTTGATCTTAAATATTAAACGGTTCATTCTCATACACATAGCAGTGGTCGGCAGAGAACAGCAAAGAAGGCTCTCTGATGTCTTGTAAAACCTTAATTCTAGGACTGACGAACATTATACCAGACCCAATATCCGGTACATAAGAGTGTATGTTGACTCACCCTGTTCAATGTTATCTACCCTGACTCCCTTGCTTCGCCAAACAATCCCTGATCGCTGATAAGATTACGGTACTAACTCCTCCTACTACATTAACCCTTTCACGCATTTATAACGCAGAGGTTGCCAGATTAGCAATAAGAAATAGAGTTCTCTCACTCTTATAATTACCTCTCCAAAATTAGTTTTCTGCCCAGAGCTAACTCAAAGACAACTGCAGAGGTTGAAGTAACTAAACTAAAGGTTTCTAAATAACCCTGATGGTAACAAAGGCTTTAAAGTATCCCCAACAGGCTCAAAATCGCGTCATATGTCGGAGAGGGTTAAGGGGAGATGGGCTGTGTTTCTGGTCCCCCTTCTTCCTCATGTTTATCCTGATTAGTTTTCAGACTATAAGACGTTCGGCCCACTAGTTTGGCGATTTTAAGAACTTTCGCCCCATTTCTTTGTCAATATTAGGACTGTTCGTGTCATTTAGGTGTCGATATATCCCTGGCGACCGATAGCGAACCTGTAATTTAAGAGAAACCGGCCTTAGGCCGGAATTTGTTTCTATCGAAAAATGTACAAATATATCTTGAAGGAGGGTCGGGGGGGGGGGGGGTTTAAACTTGATGGAGGTCTAGGGAAGACACCAATAAATAATAAAAACATATATAAATGAGCAAATATATACGCCCATCTCCCCTTAAACTGTATCTGACCGAGGGTGTGAGTGTGTCTGCGTGTTTTGTTCACACCCCGTTTTACTCCATTGCATGGCGATTATAAGACGTCTTCGCCTATTAGATCAGCGATAATATGACGTTTCGTACTATTAATTTGGCGATTTTTTCAAGCTGAGCGTTAGCAAGCCTGCAATATAGGCAAACCAGGCCTTTGGCCTGGGCATTAAAAAAAAAAAAAAAAAAAAAAAAAAAAATTTATATATATATATATATACAATTTTAGCTAGAAAGAGTGTGTAGGCTACTTTTTTTTATTTGAATGGGGCTAGAGGAAAAGAAAAGTTACACATTTGCAAAAACAATCAAAACCCTCAATGGTAATAATATAAATAATACGAATAATACTAATAATAATAATTAACTCATAATAATAATAATATATATATTAAAAATAATATTCATAACATATATACAGTAGGCCTATATACACATTATAATATATATATATATATATTTATATACAGTATACTGTATATATATATATATATATATATATAAAGAGAGATAAATTTGTTTATATATTTACATATATATATATATACAGGTATGTGTATTTATTGCTAAATATATGATACACACACATGGATATGATCTAGTAGTACTCAATACACTTTCACTGACTGGCATGCCGGTGACATAATTATTCAAAGCCAACACACCTTTATACTCGTGTGAGCTATTACACATTCGTACCCTTAAGTCGGTATCACACGAGCGCTTTTTCACTCAATATTTATCCTTAACACTGGTCCGGCAGTTCATAAGGTAAACATTTAATATTTTTCTGTTACCTAAATTCATCTACCACCAGTCTAGTTTCCGATACCAGTGCAAAATATTCCAGAAATGTTGCCAGAAACATATTGATCGTCGAATGTTGACTATAAAAGCTCTCGTGTGATACCGGCTTAAGTATCCGAGGTTCGTACCCATGACACGTGTGGGGGATGCAAGCGAAGGTTATACCGGGGGTCGCCACCTACACGTGTACAACAAACGCACACACCGGCAAAAGAAACGCATATGGAAGTAAAATATATGTACACACGGGAAGGAGAATTCATACAGGGGCAAAAGACGCCAACAGTGGTGAAAATAAACATGCACTATACAATTTCGTAAACAATATTTAAATATATAAATAAATAAATAAATAAATAAAACATACACGGTTTAAGGGGAGATTTCCACTTGAGGGACTTTTTTCTTGACTCCTTTCTCCCTCATGTCTAGCCCCCTTGCTTTTGAGATTTTAAGACGTTCGCCCCATTAGTTTGGCGATTTTAAGAATTTACGCCCCAT
This sequence comes from Paralithodes platypus, assembly GCA_032716605.1. Classification (NCBI taxonomy): domain Eukaryota; kingdom Metazoa; phylum Arthropoda; class Malacostraca; order Decapoda; family Lithodidae; genus Paralithodes; species Paralithodes platypus. Next base: position 30,538,340 of record CM064518.1, on the reverse strand, counting down.
TCTGTCAATTTTAAGATCTTTCGTGCCATTTAGGTGTCGATTTTATCCTGGCGAGCGATAGCGAGCCTGTAATTTAAGAGCAACCGGCCTTCGGCCGGGACATTTTTCTACCGAAAAATTTACAAATTTATCTTGAAAGGGGGTCAAGGGGGTGACATTTTTAGATTGCTGGAGGAGTAGGAAACATACTAAAAAAAATCCCCTTAAAACAAACACACGCCTATTGTATAGGATCAACATTTAGGTTCGTAAAACAAACACAGGCATCCACAGAACAAGCACAACCGTAAAATAAATCACACTTCCATAAAACAAACACACACATTCTCGGAGCAAACGTACACTATCGCATAGCTTAAGTACACATCTGCATAATACATACATAACCATCGAGAATAAAACACACATAAACGTAAGCACCTGTAAAAAAAACGGAGACACACACAGAACAAATGCACACACACACACACACACACACACACACACACACACACACATACACACACACACACACACACACACACACACACACCCACACACACACACACACACACACACACACACATACACACAGCCCGTAGCCTAGTAGGTAGCGCTCTCGTCTCACACACGAGGGGTCGGGGGTTCAATCCCCCGGCCGGGCGGAGACAAATTGGGCTTGTCTCCTTTCATGTGTTAGCCTCAGTTCACCTAGCTGTAAATAGGTACCTGGAATAAGTGGACGACGTTGTGACGTCCCATCTGGGGTTGGCAAAAATGGTACAAGGCGAGATGGGTATCATATGGTTCACCTAAGCTGATGGCTACCTAAGCCTTCGGGCGAGACGGTACCGTCTATAGTGAGAATGGTACCATACAGATCCACCCTAAGCCTTCGTTTCCGATGTCGCCAATTGGCTAAAAATACAGACTACACACACATCCACAGCCATTCCAACGATACATATAACACCTACACATATAGGAGGCGGGAAATAACGAGCATGCTCACTCCCGCAATACAACTAGTGTAAGTACAACTAGAGTAAGTACACACACACACACACACACACACACACACACACACACACACTTAACCCATTCAGTACCAGGGACGTCCTTTTCGTCATATTCTGGAAACTATTAGACGATTATATTCAGCTTAGGAAGTACCTCTAACAATAAAAAGGCTTCAAGCTATCTCAATCGACCATTTTAACTACCACAGATCCTTCCTAAGCTGCATAATATCGTCAAAATGTAGCTAGAATTAAAAATAACATGTATCTGGTACTCAAATGGTTAACAACAAAACAACAATAATACACACACACACACACACACACACACACACACGTAGCACATAATTACGCACCCGTACTCAAATGTACGGTGACGCTCTTGGGGAATGTCACGATATGTAAAACCCACCTAATCATGACACTGCTCTCAACTTTTACAATACATAAATTACTACTTCACGCTATTTGGGGGAATCGAACTGATGACGTGGACATTCATAATATATACACGGACAAATCTTTCTCCGTGATGCTATTTCATTAGGATTCAAACCCATGACATACGCAATCAATTATACATACACTAGACAGTGATACATTATGAATTTATCTCACAGGGATTATAACTCATTCAAAATACATACAAATATAATAAATTCACTGGATAACCTTAGAATTAGACTTTTTCTGGATGAATCTAGCTAACTCATTGCCTATAATTTGTTATGTCATTTATGATGACCCGGAAATGACGTTAGTAATGTACAGTATATCACCAAGATTGACTAATAGATTCGTTTAAAAAATGTATACCTCACAAACCAAATAATTATATCGTTAATTGTAAAAAGTCAAACGTGCCATGTACTTATAATAAGCACTTACATGTATTTAATAACTCTTAAACAAATATAATAACAAATATACATTAATTATTAATAAATAAATTATAATATAACTGCTCAAATTTCCAAAATTGAGATACACATATTACATTATTATACATTTAACTCGAAGACTTGGAATAAAAGGGATCTAGTGCGAGTAGAGTAATCATTCATTTACAGGTACCCGTGTGTTGCTCTTTAATAGTGTGCTAAATGTAGAATAATACACTTTTTATTACTGAAATTGGATCTATCTGCATACCCAAAAATCTAAATTATAATATTGGTTACAAATAACAAAGACAGAGATATAAGAGCAGTTTCCCCCCGTGTCATTGTGTTTTATGAGGGGCTTGCGACTGTCAGAGGTGGTCAGTGTGTGAGTGGCCAAGGACCTGATATATTATGACAGCCATCTGGACCCGGGCATACCATTAAATTCTTCACTTCTGTTCGCTGCGTCCTGACCCTCAAGGTAAAGTCACACGACCAATTTTAACGTTTCTGCATCGAAGTGAGTCTATTAATTTATATATTCATTTACTTTTTAGTTTCCTCCCTAGACATTCATCAATCTTGACAAAAAAAAAACACTCCCTAGATCCCCCTTGAAGATAAATGTGTACATTTTTCGATAGAAACATTTCCCGCCCGAAGGCCAGTTTCTTTTAAAATGACAGGCTCGCTATCGCTCGCCAGGAAAAAATCGACACCTAAATGGCACGAAAGGACTTTATATTGATATTGAAATAGGACGAACAGTTTTAAAATCAACAAACTAATGGAGCGAACGTCTTAAAATATGAAAACTAATGAGGCTAAACATGAGGAAGAAGAGGGACCAGAAAAACGACCTGTCTCCCCTTAATGACTACCTCATTTATGGTGAAGGGTTAATTTCTTTAGCTCACACTCTTAAAAATAAATAAACAAATAAATAAGGTCTGCTATAGCTTAGTGTCTACCTCAATTATGGTGAAAGGTTCATTTTTTTTTTTAGGTCATACTCTTGAAAATGAGGCTACACGGAGCATGGATAACGTACATGATCCATACACCGGAGGTCACGTGATCGATCCCCACTAGGTGAGGTTATTGGCTGTCCACTCTCTAGGCCACTCAACCCTTCCCTGTAATAATACATGTTTAAGGGGAGATGGGCTGTTTTGCTGATCTCCCTTCTTCCTCATGCTTAGCCCCATTAGTTTTCAGATTTTAAGATGTTTGCCCCTTAGTTTGTCGATTTTAAGACCTTTCACCCCATTTCTTTGTCAGTATTAAGACCTTTCGTGCTATTTAGATGTCGATTTTTTTCCTGGCGAACGATAGTGAGCCTGTAAATTTACGGGGCATTTGTCTACCGAAAAATAAAAAAAATAATCTACAAGGAGGATCTAATGGATATTTTTGTTTAAAGTTTGATGGCAGTCTAGGGAGGAAACTAGAAAACATAATGATTAAATGAAAATATCGACCAAAAAGTGAACCATCTCCCCTTAAGGTGAAATAGAACATTGTCGCATACACAATGTTAATTATGCAAACGGGTCAGCATGGTCGAGGTGCTAGAGGCAGTATTCATTTATACATAATTTTTCAACAACACAGTAACATACAAATAATATCACCCACAATTCATATAATTCACAAATCATATCACCCACAAATTATATAATCTTCAAGTCATATAATCCACAAGTCATATCACCCCAAGTCATATAATTCACAAGTCATATCACCCACAAATTATATAATCTTCAAGTCATATAATCCACAAGTCATATATCACCCCCAAGTCATATAATTGACAAGTCATATCAACCCCAAGTCATATACGGTAATTCACAAGTCATATCACCCCCAAATCATATAATTCACAAGTCATATCAACCCCAAGTCATATAATTCACAAGTCATATCAACCCCAAGTCATATAATTCACAAGTCATATCAACCCCAAGTCATATAATTCACAAGTCATATCAACCTCAAGTCATATACGGTAATTCACAAGTCATATCACCCCCAAATCATATAATTTACAAGTCATATCAACCCCAAGTCATATAATGCACAAGTCATATCAACCCCAAGTCATATAATTCACAAGTCATATCAACCCCAAGTCATATAATTCACAAGTCATATCAACCCCAAGTCATATAATTCACAAGTCATATCAACCCCAAGTCATATACGGTAATTCACAAGTCATATCACCCCCAAATCATATAATTCACAAGTCATATCAACCCCAAGTCATATAATTCACAAGTCATATCAACCCCAAGTCATATAATTTACAAGTCATATCACCCCCAAGTCATATAATTCACAAGTCATATCACCCCCAAGTCATATAATTCACAAGTCATATCACGCCCAAGTCATATAATTCACAAGTCATATCACCCCCAAGTCATATAATTCACAAGTCATATCACCCCCAAGTCATATAATGCACAAGTCATATCACCCCCAAATTATATAATTCACAAGTCATATCACCCCCAAGTCATATAATTCACAAGCCACAGTGTCTTCGCCAATATTCTGTCAAATTGTATTCGGCTAGCTATATCTAACTGTTTCTGATCTATGATAACTTAAACAGGTTGCATGATCCTTCACTCTAATTTATTAAGATTAATTAAAACAAAATCAACAGAATATATTCAACAAAATCACATACCTTTAAATAGTTAAGCGACAATCATACCAGGTGTTCCCATCGCTCAAAATGATCCCAATTTATAATAAATATAACATATAAGTCTGTAATAATCGCCAAAGATACATCATATATTTAACTAAAAGTAATAGTTATTCCAGATACTTCCATAGAAAACTAATATTAAAACAAAAAACATGAATTAAACTAATACATTTCACAGCGTCGCTATCAATTAAAACATAAGCAACATCCATACACATCCATACCAAGAATTCTAACAATTCACACAAATTAAAGTAAACTCAGCATAATTCAGCACTAACATTCAACAAACTCCCATTACGTATTAAGCTAGAGTCCTACCAGGTGGCCTTATTCATCAGTCTATCTATCTATCTATCTATATACTCAGGCCCAATTCCCACTTTTCCTATTTTGTTTTTATTTATATACCGTATATATACAGTATATATATATATATATATATATACTGTATATATATATATATATATATATATATATATATTTTTTTTTTTTTACTTTTTTTTTTACCTTTTTTGTGGGGAGGGGGGGGGGGGTGGGGGGGGGGGGGGGGGGGGGGGAGGGGGGGGGGGGGAAGGGGGGGGGCCGACTCAAGACAGATCAAGAATAGGGACAACACAAAACACAACCGAAAACAATGAACACACAAAACCAAAATACAAATTCACACACATGTAGGTCATCCATCAGTCACATAATGTAAGCCAAGCCAAAGCCAATAATCTTCCTCACGATACCCCCTCCCCCATAACACCACTCACACTTTAATTTATTACACTTGCACTTTCTTCAGTATTTTTTTGTTCACAATATTTGTTTTTCTTGCGGAAGTGTACAACCATTAATTTACAGGGATACAATTTTGTGTTTATCAGAGCAAATTTGTTCTGTTACACAATTCAGTAGTCTCAATTACATAACAGCTACACGATTCTAACAAAATATTTATAATTAAACTAACGCACTTTTAACTCTGTGAATATCAGGTTATGTTATGTATGTCAAGTAATGCTGTTGTAATTCGAATATATATATATATATATATATATATATATATATATATATATATATATATACAGTATATATGGGTGTGCACAAGCACACCCACACACACCAGTACTGTAAACCGTGTGAACCGACACATAAAGCACTACCAGGATTGCACATATATCACAGTTACAATTTATTACCTCTGTTCCCACGCACCCTACAGTACTCTACCTCAATTAAACCCTGCCCTTCACACACACACACACACACACACACACACACTTAGCTTAGAATTAAATCTATTTCCTTTAACCCAGCGCAGATTAAGAGGTGACTTAATTCAAGTGTTGAAAATCATCAAAGGCATCGACAATATGAACTGTAGTAAGTACTTCACTATCGACCAATCTAATTACACGCGGGGAAACGGTTGCAAAATTATTGGTAAATCTTTTAACTCACACGAATCTAAGAATTTCTTCTTCAATTGAGTTGTCAACTTGTGGAATGGGCTTCCCCGAGACGTTATAGACTGCAGCACCGTTGATTCATTTAAACTCCGCTTAGACAAATATCTCTCATCAAACTGTAAATGAATAACTTTATTTTATCCCCCCCTCAGTTACTAACCCATCTGTCCCCTACTAACTTCCTAATCCTGCCACGGACATTAGTTCCAGGGCAGTAGTTCCCTTTCCAATGTTCCCTTACCCACTCTAAACCACTGTTTGGACACTTGATCCTCAGTGTTTTGGAGGACAAGCAGCCTAGAAGGGTCACTAGACCTGTTGTTGCTTGATTTCCTTTGTACTCCTTTGTACTCCTTTGTACTTTGTACACACACACACACACACACACACACACACACACACACACACACACACATATGCTCACTCTTTCACTCACACACACTCAACCAACTCTATTCCCACCTACCGACGTACACACACACGAAGAGTACACTACCTTGGCTATACTCCAACGCACAATGACATATACAGTATACATATTAATATGAACTGCTTCATACAGTTCAGGGTACAGAATTAAGCTGGTGTCAAGTTAACAAGCTTAGTGACTAATTAAATCAAGGACTGGTACCCGCCCCAAATTGTCACTCTGTGTTGAAGGATTTGTTATTTACTGTTGCAGGAATAAGTAATTTCATATATTTTGTGGCTCTACTATATTCTGTTCTATTTCACTCAAGCCATGCCATGTAAGGGGAGATGGGTAGTTTTCTAATCCCCCTTCTTCCTCATGCTTAGCCCCATTAGTTTTCAGATTTTATGACGTTCGGCTCATTAGTTTGGCGATTTTATGACCTTTCGCCTCATGTATTTGTCAATATTAAGACTTTACGTGTCATTTAGGTGTCGATATTTTCCTGACGAGCGATAGCTCGCAAGCGATGTTTGCTTTTGCAAGATTAAAGGTAAACTATCCTAAATAAAAGTAGCACTGGAGCAGTTGAACCCTTTGCAGGATGGACATAAATACAGTATACTTCACCGACACAGCTCTGACTCACTCCATTATCCTTCTGCCATACTCAAATCCACTCCAGCAATACACTACACCACTCTTAGCATAACACACACCACTCCATTCCACAGACATAATTCTCACTATATCTCACATCATTTTCACTATAACAAACACTAGTTTCACTATAACGTACACTGCTAACAACTACAGTATACACACCATCCACTCCACCGATAGCACCGACCAATTCCCTATAACACACACATTATCACCATTACACACACCACTCTCACAAGAACACACACCACTCAAAATAGCGTACACCACTCACCAGAACACACATAACTTTCTATAACACACCCCTTGCATTACAACACACGCCACTCTCACTATAAAACACGCCACTTTCACTATAGAACACACCTCTCTCATCATAACGCACACCACTTTCATTATAACGCACACTACTTTCACTATAACGCACACTACTTTCATTATAACGCACACTACTTTCATTATAACGAACATTAATTTTATTATAACACACTACTTTCATTATAACAAACACCTCTCTCATTATAACACACACCATTTTCACTATAACACACACCTATCTCATCATACCGCACACCATTTTCATTATAACACACACCACTCATGCTATAACACACACCACACATTACTTATCTCAACCAACACTACCCACACTATTGCACTCACCAATACCACTTTCACTATAACACACACCCCTTAACTCCACCAACACCACTCGCCCTTTAACACTCACCACTCACACTATAACACACACCTCACACCACTAAATTCCACCAACACCACTCTTACTCCAACACACAAAATTCTCACGATGGTGTGTGTTAGAGTGGTGTTGGTGGAGTTAGGTAGTGTGTGTTGGAGTGAGAGTGGCTTTGGTGGAATGAAGTGATATATGGTGTGTGTTATAGTTTGAGTGGCGAGTGCTAGAGTAAGCGTGGTGTTGGTGGAGTTAAGACGTGTGTGGTGTGCGCTATAGTGTGCGTGGTGTGTGGTATAATGAGTGGTGTTACTGAAATTAAGTAACACACACCACTCACACTACACCACACACCACGTAATTGCACTAACCCCACTCACTCAGACCACCCTCGTTCAAATGCCACTCAATTCCCCAACGCCACAAAACACTGGCCAAATATTCAGACCAACTCTACTCTATTTCAAGGATATCACTCATTCTGTAGACACCTGTCTGTCTGTCTGTCTGTCTGTCTCTCTCTCTCTCTCTCTCTCTCTCTCTCTCTCTCTCTCTCTCTCTCTCTCTCTCTCACACACACACTCTCACACACACACACACACACACACACACACACACACACACACACCCACACACACACACACACACACCCAACACACAAACACACACACACACACACACACACACACACACACACACACACACACACACACACACACCTAAAATGTAGTAATCAAAATAAGTGATGACCCTACAAGTAATGTTATTCTTATGTTCTTTACACCAACCAACTTTACTTCTAAACTCAATTAATGAAATCAACAAATCCATGTGGCAGTCCGGGGATTTGAATCCAGGATGCTCACGCCAAAAATCAGTGCAATTATGCACTACGCCACAAAGTCAAAGACAATGTTCAGTAACCGCCACACTCGATATATTCAATCTTAGCCTAGCTTTCTGTCTACAGTTGTCAAAACTTATTAAAGACATTAAATATTTTTAAGGCATTACTAGATTATCTATAAAGGCATTGGAAGAACAGCGATCAGTCTATGAAAAGTATCGGAAGAACAGCAATCAGTCTATGAAAAGTATTGGAAGAACAGCAATCAGTCTATGAAAAGTATTGGAAGAACAGCAATCAGTCTATGAAAAGTATTGGAAGAACAGCAATCAGTCTATGAACAGTATTGGAAGAACAGCAATCAGTCTATGAAAAGTATCGGAAGAACAGCAATCAGTCTATGAAAAGTATTGGAAGAACAGCAATCAGTCTATGAAAAGTATTGGAAGAACAGCAATCAGTCTATGAAAAGTATTGGAAGAACAGCAATCAGTCTATGAAAAGTATTGGAAGAACAGCAATCAGTCTATGAAAAGTATTGGAAGAACAGCAACCAGTCTATGAAAAGTATTGGAAGAACAACAGTCTATGAAAAGTATTGGAAGAACAAGAGTCTATGAAAAGTATTGGAAGAACAGCAACCAGTCTATGAAAAGTATTGGAAGAACAACAGTCTATGAAAAGTATTGAAAGAACAACAATCAGTCCCTAAAAAGTATTGGAAGAACAGCAATCAGTCTATGAAAAGTATTGGAAGAACAACAATCAGTCCCTAAAAAGTATTGGAAGAACAGCAATCAGTCTATGAAAAGTATTGGAAGAACAACAATCAGTCAATGAAAAGTATTGGAAGAACAACAATCAGTCTATGAAAAGTATTGGAAGAACAGCAATCAGTCTATGAAAAGTATTGGAAGAACAACAATCAGTCAATGAAAAGTATTGGAAGAACAACAATCAGTCAATGAAAAGTATTGGAAGAACAACAATCAGTCTATGAAAAGTATTGGAAGAACAACAATCAGTCAATGAAAAGTATTGGAAGAACAACAATCAGTCAATGAAAAGTATTGGAAGAACAGCAATCAGTCTATGAAAAGTATTGGAAGAACAACAATCAGTCAATGAAAAGTATTGGAAGAACAGTAATCAGTTTATTAAGGGCATCGGAAGAGCAGCAATCCGTTTATAATGAAGTACTGGAAAATAGTAATATGACTATAAAAACTATTGGAAGAGCCAACAATCAGTCTATAAGAAATATCGGACGAGCAACAATTCATTCTAATAAAAAGGATTGAAAGAGCAACAATCTATCTATTATAAAGTATCAGAAAAAGTATCGGAAAAGCAGCAATCAGTCTATAAAAAAGTACTGGAAAACAGCAATCAGTCTATTAAAAGTACTGGGAAAAAAGTAATATGTCTATAAAAGTATTGGAAGAACAGCAATCAATCTATAAAAACTATTGGAAGAGCAGCAATCAGTCTATAAAAGTATTGGAAAAATAGTAATATGTCTATAAAGAGTATTGGAAGAGCAGCAATCAGTCTATAAAAGTATTGGAAAAATAGTAATATGTCTATAAAGAGTATTGGAAGAGCAGCAATCGGTCTATAAAAAAGTATCAGCAGAGCAGGAATCAGTCTATTAAAAGGCATGGAGTCTGAAAACACACACGAAGCTACTCGTGATACAAAAACGGCCAATTCAGCGTATCAAATAGAGCTGAATGTAACTGGATACGCGGAGGGCACGATCAAGGTGGATGTACAAGAGGGAATCTTTTTCCGGCAATTATGTATCCGCAACTTTTTTTTCTGGCAACATCTTGCAACTATTTTGCATCACTCTCACTACAACACACAGCACACTCACTACAACACACCACACTCACTACAACACACATCACTCTCACTACAACACACACCACTCACTACAACACACAGCACACTCACTACAACACACCACTCTCACTACAACACACATCACTCTCACTACAACACACGTCGCTCTCACTACAACACACACCACTCACTAAAACACCATCATTCACTATAAAACACACCGCTCTCACTACAACACTCCATTCTATCTATAACACACACCACTCCCACTACAACACATACCATTCTCACTACAAGAAACACCAAAGTCAGATTCTACAACAAAACAGCATTAACATAAGAATCCAAAATATGTTGCTAAAAAAGTTAAATAATCAATGGCCACCACGGTCCAGTGTCACGTGATGCCGAGATATCAGGCACGGAAACGAATGCCAATAAACGATATGACCGAGTTACTGTGATATCTGAATACCCTGCAATGAATTATTATTAAACGCTTAATCAATTTCGTTGTGATCATACAGCTAACTTTCAGTTCCTCCTACTCTGACTTAGAACTATTACACGTTGCCTGCTCTTATAACTACTGTAATTAAAAACACACTCTTACTCACCTTACCCTGTCCCAACACACCCATAAATAAATGCAAGAGGCTATACTTGATTTGATATTAAAAATAACAAATATGAACCCTCTCAGAGTCATATCCATACAGAACGACAAACTCACATTCAACAGCAAAACAGCCGTAAATTGAAAACCCAAATCAAGTTGCGATAAGGGAAACAAATCAATGCCCACTACCCTTCCGTGTCCCATAAGACGAAGTAATCATGCACGGAAACGACCCAGATGGCATGCAATAAAGAGAATGATTATACACGATATTCCCGAGCTATTCATGTACTGGAATGTCCTGCAGCACATCATTAATCGCTTAATTAATTCAGCTGTGCCCGAGGTATCTCAACCATTAGCAGTAATTATTAAATCATTGTTAATTGAACAATGAAT
>CM064518.1:30454294-30524294 GCA_032716605.1 Paralithodes platypus | reverse complement strand
TTATACTATATATCTATTTATTCCTTTATCCATCTATCCAATCACCAATCTATCAATCCCTTTAATTTCCCTCTCTCTCATGACCCTGGAACTCTGCCCCCACAGAATTGGGTGGACAATTTACCCACTGACTTTACCGTAAAAAATCCTTAGTTCAATTACTGGGGGGGGGGGGATGAATGAGTGACTGGAGGAGAGAGTAAAGACGTAACTATGCTGTAGTCTATTTGTTTTCGCTTGGCAGAAAGTGTAATCTATCTGCAGATGTTGGATAGATAGGCTACTCAATGGTATATCAGTTTCATTAGCTCAATCAATATATTCTGGATAACATTAAGATTTCATACAGCTGTAATGGGATCTCTCGGAATTAAAGGGTTATTATCTCAATTAACCCCCTACATGCAACAATCCCTTCTGAAGCTTAATTACATCGTCTAATGATATCCAAAATATTATGTCAATAGTCGTCAAGATACGATAAATATAATTGCTTGCAAGCAACTAAAAATATAAGTTTAATTCGATGAGTTAAAATGATTGACGGTATGAAGTAAGACCTCGAGGGATTCAGATTTATAGCTGTATGTTAAGCATTACGGGTGTGTTACTGTCAAATACTGGAAAATAAGCGAGATTAAGACACTATTCGACTATTTCAACACATTGCATTACGATCAATAATGATTGCAAGTCTTATTTTGTTGTCAGATAATAATAATGATAATGATAATAATAATAATAATATAATATAAATAAATAAATACTAGTACTAGCTGCGCGTAGGGGTGGACCTAGAATGACGTGGGCTCGGGTACTCCGGTCCGATCTCAAAATAAAGAACTTGACAACACAGGCGGCCCTTGACAGGACCGCCTGGAAAGCTGCCATTTAGGACGTGAGACTGTAACCACAGCTTCTGTGGACAAACGGTCTTTAAACATGTATGTATTTATGTATGTAATTACAATATTTACAATGGGTTTAATTGGAGCCTACCGCCAATAAGGACATACGGTATATATATATATATACTGTATATATCCTTAACCTATTTTAGCCAAAGTGGTCAACAGACTGGCCTAGGATGCCACAAGGAAGCTGAGAGGGCCTTGATACTCCCTATGCAAGAGTATGATGTATGCAACGAACCGACCCAGGATATAAATCTGTCCAGGTCTAATTTGCACTGCCAGGTATGGTTTCTGTAAATAACGACACTAGTCAGCGATGGGGCCCAACAGCTGATCAAGCAACTTCATATATTGAGTAAATATAACTGCAAGCCATCGTGATCAAAACATATGGCCTAGTGGAGATGCAGGGTAGCGATCGACATACCTCCTACATCCCAAAGGGCCTTGGGAGTACCGAGAATCGAACCCAAAGACTTTCATATGTAAAACGAATGTTCAGACACTGTGAGAGAGAGAGAGAGAGAGAGAGAGAGAGAGAGAGAGAGAGAGAGAGAGAGAGAGAGAGAGAGAGAGAGAGAGAGAGAGAGAGAGAGAGAGAGAGAGAGAGAGAGAGAGAGAGAGAGAGAGAGAGAGAGAGAGAGAGAGAGAGAGAGAATAGGAGAGAGAGAGAGAGAGAGAGAGAGAGAGAGAGAGAGAGAGAGAGAGACTCGACCTGACTTACTAATCTTCATTTACCGCCCCACAGAGTGGATTGGGGAAGACAAATATATATTTCGATACAATACTTGTTTGTGATGCAACGTTAAATTACTATATGAGCCTATGTTACTAGTCGTAACATCAACACCATAATACAAAAATTAAGCTACAATTGGGTACAGAATATCAATGTCTTGGCCATGTGCAATATGGGCCAATTATATTAAACATAACATCAATACAGACATTACAGATTATTGACATTATATTCCAAGAACTATACCTCGTTCCCAGGATAACGTGGCATCAATTTGCACAGAGAGAGAGAGAGAGAGAGAGAGAGAGAGAGAGAGAGAGAGAGAGAGAGAGAGAGAGAGAGAGAGAGAGAGAGAGAGAGAGAGAAAGAGGAAAATGAGAGGAAGGGAGAGAAGGTATGCAAATATTCTCCTGACAAAAATATAGCGACTTCCTCTGGCAATTTCCTTGTAATAAATCCGTCTCCATTTACTTTTCCTTTCTCACTACCTTCATCTCGTTGAATTTGAAATGTAACATCTTAGTCATTTTAATTTGACATTTTCGTATTATTCGTTTATTTACGTTTAACTGCATATATAAAGGACCACCCCGTCCTTAACATTAATCCTCCATTACAAACCTCAATGCACTAGCATAAACTAATGTAAGCATATGAACCTCCCGGGATTCGTACTCGGTACACCACACCCAGAACATAAGCATCTAACCCATTACACCACCAACACAGATATTTTCGTTCATATACATTCTTCCAATTACGAGCACGTGATGGTAAATATAGAACATGATGACGTAGGCAATTTGTAAACAATAAGACCTTACTGCGCTAAATCATGCAAATACCCACTAACAGAAAGTAGATATAATGTCCAATATCAACAACTTTTCAGTTTATCTATGCATTAATCAATTTATCACGCACTATATATATATATATATATGTGTAAATAGATAAATGTGGTAACAAAATTATAAATATATAGAAGTGGTAATGGGTACTGAAATGCGTTACCGAAGTAATTTTCATCCTATTATTCACAAAATTCCCATAACATCATAATGTATAATTAATATTAGATTATGCTTATACTTAGACAAATACACATAATGTAAATTATTCGATACTTATTTAATTTGAGAAAGGACGTCAATAGCGTGAGCATCATTATCACAGACGTCCATTGTAGCGAAACAGATACTACAGAATAGATAAGTCCCTCCTAATTAGATGAAAGTCTCTCATAAGTCTACGGGATGAACAAGCCGACATTCAACTAAGTCTCCAAACAAGTTATAATAATTCTCACACTTGCTTGTATAAACAAATTCTATTATTATTATATTTTATTATATTTTTATATTGCCATTCCTCGTCTGAATGGTCACTGTCATCATTATAGTTCACAGATATATACACAACGGCGAAGCGACAACATAAGATAATTAGGAGGAAATCAAATAAATAAGTGGATAAGGAAGAGAAAATTGTACATGAGAAGAGGATTTACTACCAAGTTTAAATTACCTTAATACAATTAAGTTAATCATAATCTTAAATCAACAAACCTTAAATGAATAAAGTAAATTATTAAAGTAAAAGTGGGAGAATCCATTTACAGTTTACTCCCACGACCACTTCATCTCACAGTTTTTTATCAGAATATTTGAGATGAAATCACACGGATATTTTGTCAACAATATTTGTTGTAACTAATCCGACAGCTTCGGAAATAAACTTTTATATCAAATGTTTCTCTTAAAATACTTTTCCTTCATTTTAGTCACCGTTAGTACTACAAAATAGTTCTGAAATGTTCTTGGAACAGGGTCGCCCATTTAAAGTTTCTGTAAAAAAGCACGCTCGTGCGCATCCTCATTACTGTTATAATTTCGGGATTAATTCACACAGGCATTGGCGATTAAATTAACAAATATATTTATAAATATATTTATAACATTTGGGAAGGGTAAGCCAGGGACTAGGCGTGGAAAAATGTACAGCCCATTTGTTCTAGCCCTTTTTGAGTTACAGGTGTTAAGGGGTACGACTTCAGGCCTACCTATTTGGAACAGGATATAGTACATGATAGAACACTGGAAATAAAAACATTGCAATTAATACACGAAAGCTTATGGGGGAGATAGTTGATTTTTCTGGACCCCCTTCTCCCTCATGTTTAGCATATCTGCTATGAGATTTTAAGACGTTCCTTCCATTAGTTTGGCATTTATTAGACCTTGATCTTTGTCAATAATAAGACCTTTCATGCCATTTAGGTGTCAATTTTTTGTAATTTTCGAAGGAACCGGCCTTCGGCCGGGAAATTGTTCTACCGAAAAATTTACAAATTAATCTTGAAAGTGGGTCTAGGGGGTGATATATTTAAGCTTGATGAAGGTCTAACGAGGAAAATAAAAATAAATTAATAACTAAATACGTAGACCAAAAAGCAAGCACTACCCTTAACCTATACCGGTAGACTAAATTGCTGTATTGACAGGTGTGTTCAGCCTCTGTCACACGCATAATTCCGCTTGTCAGTTATAATCAGGTTACTTATAAGGTATACATACCGTAGGTTTTCCCACGTCACCTACCAACAGTTTACATTCGTGTGTGTGTGTGTGTGTGTGTGTGTGTGTGTGTGTGTGTGTGTGTGTGTGTGTGTGTGTGTGTGTGTGTGTGTGTGTGTGTGTGTGTGTGTGTGTGTGTGTGTGTGTGTGTGTGTGTGTGTGTGTGTGTGTGTGTGTGTGTGTGTGTGTGTGTGTGTGTGTGTGTGTGTGTGTGTGTGTGTGTGTGTGTGTGTGTGTGTGTGTGTGTGTGTGTGTGTGTGTGTGTGTGCGCGCGCGCGCGCGCGCGCGCGCGTATGTAGCGTACGTGGGGGGATTGTACCGCGCCTTCATATAATTTTCAACACCACTACTCCTATTTTTTAGCAGAGCTGGTCGACTCCACTCAGCCCAGACTCCCCCCTCCAACACACACACATAATATACGCTCCCTTCCCAATAGCTCTGAGCTACAGTATACTAAATAACCCGTATAAGCTATACTATGCCTTAGGCCTCTGCCACAGTTGGCTACGGGGCAGTAATAATTAAGGTACAGTTGTTCAAAGAAATCTGGTCACAAAGATTCAACCAAACAGGTGGCCAGTATAATATATGTCAGACATAGTAATAGTATCTGCGAGGGACCTTTTTGCAATATACCGTCAACATTTCATATGCAATTTAACACTCATAAACATGAGCTAATTTATATTTGAACATTGTTAGTATTATACCGTAAGTTACCTGACCAACTGTACATGAGATGGACAGTTGGCTGTCCAACCCAAAATATTTAATAGAAAGTGGCAACGGAATTCATTTTTCCCGTCGAAGCCTCATAGTTTATTCCGTATGCCCTTCTGGTGCATATATACGCTACGATACTGTTGTGACCCATGTCTAATTTGTCTTTTATATAAAGGTGAACTTCAGGGATAACACTTATTCAAATTACAATGTCCATGGTGATGTGCTTGGTTTTAGGGATATGATAATGAAGAACCTTTATCAATGTGTTCTAACAACATCGCAATGTAGCTTATGTAACGTATATTATGTGGCGATCACTGGTAACTGGTCGCAATGGCTATCAGAATAAAGAGCCCCGTCATAGTGAACAATAACAATGGGAGCACATCAATGGCTAGGTGCAAACATATGCAGTATTATGGATGATAGAGACTCTGTAAACGTCATAATCGTGTGCTAAGTAGCATTTGGCTTCACCGCAGGCTGATTAAGGGACCGCGATTATAAAATTAACAGAACACGATATTTTTATGAATAAATAGGGCTTAGAAGAGACTCCAGGTAACTTTGGAAGGAAGAAAGTCCAATTAGCTGTTAAAGCATGTGCGAATGAGCCTGATAATTCAGTTATTTTATCAGGTGTTTGGGTGAAATAGATGAATACT
Organism: Paralithodes platypus; assembly: GCA_032716605.1. Lineage (NCBI taxonomy): Eukaryota > Metazoa > Arthropoda > Malacostraca > Decapoda > Lithodidae > Paralithodes > Paralithodes platypus. The sequence goes on along the minus strand of CM064518.1, from coordinate 30,518,671 downwards.
GACTATATAAACATTACCGTATATCTATAGTAACTTTCCCAAAAGCCAAAATTATTTTTTATTTTGTTTTACCCTTGGAGTTCACTTTTACTATATTTTCAGCATATATTTGACTTTTGAGCATTTAATAGTATTTTGTTTTTCTAATATTATCCCTTCTAGTTTTTTTCAACTGACATTGGTTCTTGAGCGGAGAATGAGTAGTGAGCCCAGAATTATCAGAGCTTAAAGGGGGTGTCACGCGGGTATTATTGACACAAAAATGGGGTGAAAGATAAAGTGGTTACGTATTACGGTTATCTACGAGTTTCAATGCTCAGTATACAATACACTTGAATGTTAACTTAATCTGGCAAGTTCAATTATGGAGTTATCAGCGAAGGGTGTATACAAATTCAAAAGTAACATTAACAGAAGTAATACAAGACATATATTAATGGAATATAAACTTTTATACATACATAGCATAAACAATTATATTAATTAGATACCTAAAAATTGTGTCCATTTGTTACGATAGACAAACATATTTTTATGAAAAAATCTTCTCCTCCTCCCTGCAAGTCTCTATGACACAATTTTAGTAACAAATAAATAAATAAAAGCATCACAACATTGAAAGACCTATGGCGGCTTAACACGAAAAGGTTTACCAGGCAACTTTGATCATCCAATTTATATATACTACATTTCGAAACTATATTTTGACTGGTATCGGTGACTAGGGTAGACTAACCAATTTGTCGGCAGTGTTCCAATTAAGGGGGCCCACCTCGTTTATTTTAGCTCTCTCCCTCTCTCTCTGGGTTGTATCCGTTCGGCCCCATTCAGCCTACTGTTTTAAGACGTTTATCCCCATCCAGGTGTCGATTTTTTACCGCTCACCACCATATGGTTTATACTTTTTTTGACAGAAGGCTAATTTTTTACATTGTTCGATAGAAAAATTTCTCCGTTCGGGATGTCTGGCCTATATATAATGAACAGGGTATATTATAGTAACATTAATGAGTAGAGTGTAAAATGGATGGTGCATAAGCTATTATATATTTTGTGAGGTAATTTAATAACCTATCTCTAACGAGTTGATTGTAAAATTAATGATCTCTAAGCTATTCTATATTTTGAGAGGTAATTTAAAAACCTATCTCTACTATTGCTTTGTAGGTAGTGTTTCTTTTACTCGATCTGGGTACTTATTGTGTCAAAGCCTACACATAAATTAGTCTACCCTAGATTGAATGTAGGTTTTCTAAGGTGTGAACATTAATATGAAATTTAAATTCAGAAACTGCCACAGAATAATTGCCGAAAATATGCGGGAAAACTGCTCGTGTAAATCCATATTTAATTTCTGGATCTTATGAGATTAACCCTTTCAGTAATAAGGACGTCTATTAGGTTATTCGTGTTAACTGTAGACAACTATATAAATATTAATGAAGAACATCTCATGAATCATAGGGGTAACATCTACTTCAATTAATCTTTTGACATGCATAGATTCTTCCTAAACCTAACATAATCGTCTAATGCAAGCCACAATACAATGACAGAACGTCTCCTTTCGAATTATGAAAGGGTTAAACACGGTCTCATCAAAGGTATACGGTGAACTAATGATTCCGTCTGTACAAAAAACTGTGGGGAAAAATAGGGCTTCAGTGATTGGCAAGGGTGGCTGAACCGGCTGATATTAATAACACTGTTGAAAATGTCGATAGGTGAATTTTATATTGAATGAAAAAGTTGTGAGATTAATTGAAAGCAGAGGGATAGAGAGAGAGAGAGAGTGTGTGAGAGTGAGTGTAGCAGGGGGTCACGAAGAATAGTTACTATCTCAAAGACCTTGCGGTTCATTCTGGGTAGAAACTATAATTGAAAGTTACATATAGTTACATAGATACAGAGATCACACAGACCATTTGGTCTAAACAAAATGCTCTCACCTCACCCTTTACTTCATCCAATAAGAAGCCATACTGGAAATTAGTTATGAACAATATTGCATGGCAGGAAAATTAATGAAGAATATTATATAGTAAACGGATAAACCAGAATGGAGATTATAATCTAGGCACACATCCCACCACCATATTTGTTTTCCTCTACTGCAATATACACATAGCTAAGAGAGAGATTTCGTAGTGCACTACACTCGATGCTGAGTATGCAAGCTACTATCTACTCTCTTCTTGAACTGCTCGACTGAAGAACTACCTACTACCTCAGGGAAGTTTGTTCCAGGTAGAACAAATCCTATATACTAGTGCTAATCCATTTCCAATACTAATTTTCAGACATGGAAATGTTTTGTATTTGAATTGAGGCTAAACATGTTGCTTTTATCCAAATTGTCACACTCAGTATATTAAAACTTTATTGAACTGGCCTCGGAGTATACGCACGCGTTTCCAACTAAATGAGACCAACAGCTCTCAACAGATACTAAAAGCACAGTCTTCTAATCGATGGAATAGGCTTTGCATCCTTAGCTTGGACTCTTACTGTACGCTCTACATCCTTCCTAAGTGCTGAAGATCAGAATTGAACAGTGATTTATATGAGAAGCTGTTTTAGATTGTTCTCTAGTTTGAGGAATATCTTCTTTGGTTTCTATATAGCAATTTAGTCTTAAGGGGTTAATTAATATACCCCAATTATTTCTGACCTATATTATCTTCTAGAATAGAGAGAGAGAGAGAGAGAGAGAGAGAGAGAGAGCATAATATAAATATATAACAATCTATTTTGTAAATTATAATGGTACTAACAATCACAGGGATAATTGTGAGAAAGGTTATACAATTTAGATGATATTAAAAATGTATAATAATTTAAAGAATGCTTGGAAAAACAGAGTAAAGAATATTATCAATAATTATAAGAGTACGAACAAAATCAATTATTACTTCTGAAACTTTATCGCTTACAAAATCCAATACATAATATTATGTTATTATTTTAAGTTTCATAAATAGAATATAATTTATCTACTGTAGCCTATAACATATTACCTAAACAGATCATATTTACGTTATAAAAGAAGGTTCGTCATATGAAATACAAAAATGTACATTGTAAATGGCTCAAAACATCTGTATTCCCGAGAGAGAAGAATACCATGGTTCAGAGAAAATATATCGGAACAAATAAAATGTTACGTAAAGAACCGTTGAATTGCAAAACAGTGTAGCAAGAGGTGTGTGTGTGTGTGTGTGTGTGTGTGTGTGTGTGTATGTGTATGTGTGTGTGTGTGTGTGCGCGAGAAAGAGTGTCTGAGGTGTGTGTGTGGTGTGTGTGAACAATACAATAAATTGATCAATACAATATAGTCTACGGTGTATGCACGTACCATCTCAAATGTTCCACCTTATAACGATGAACAATTTCATATAATTTTATTCTGGCTATAAATAAACAATTGAAATTAAGTTAAGAAGGTTCTTTAGAGCAAGCAAAGGGTAATATTCATCTTAATTATCGCTCGGACTATCCTCAATTGAACAGAGTGTCTATGTATAGCCTTGGCGGGAGGGGAGGGGGGGAGGGGGGAGGGGGCACTTGTTAAGGCAGCTTCGTCTTTTGTTCCCTTCATGTACAGTTTGCCGCACATATTCCATTTCTCCACCATCCCAGCAAATCGTAACTGGGCAGCGCCGCACCCCCCTCCACAGCCACACTCCCTCATTCCACCTCCTACCAATAGTGGAAGGGAAGAAGGTGGAGCGAGGGAGGGGGTCGGGGAAGTGGGTGCAGATCTGCCAAATAGCGACCCCAACAGAATAAACTATGTGCGGCAAACTGTACATGTTACAAAACAAAACTTAGCCAGAATGGTTTTAAATATACGTAATTGTATTACAAGGGTCAAATGATAAAATTACTATTTGTTATTACATGTCTAGCTAATATCGCTAGATGCAGCTTTGCCTTTGTTTTGTCTTTCTCGCAATTGTATTTATCTTGCATTGTGACTATATCACTTGCTAGCTATTTCACATATGAAACAATCTGAATATTAGAGTATGAATGGCAGACTCGGAATATAAGAGGCATAATGTGAAAGTATGAATGTTAGAGGCAGAATGTAAGAGTCCGAATATGACTCCGTATGTGAGAGTCAGAAAGTCAGAGAGACAAATTGTGAGAGTTTGAATCAGATAGTCAGAATGTGACTGTCAGAATATATACATCAGAATATGAGACTCTGAATGTGAGCTTGAATATGAGAGTCATAATATGAGAGTCTGAATGTGAGAGTTTAAATATAAAAGTCGGAATGTGAGAGTGTTAGAAGGATAGAGTGTGAGAATGAGAGTCAATTTGCTATGCAGTAGCTAGATACAAATATATTAAGAGATACATATATATAGACAGAAAGATGGATGCATGAAATCGATGAATAAACAAAAATCTGAATGCGAATGGTGTGACATGGAAATTGACATAAATACTGTATATACTGGACACTGTCTGACAAGGGGCAAATACACATATGTAGATACGGCAGTTATGTGTTTATTTTGAAATCATTAGGATATATATGATATTTAAATTCACCTAATATATATACATATATTTGTAAAATCCTAGGTCAGCCATAACATCAGGCACGACATAATATAAAATAGCGCTCCATATTATACGTTAATAATCTAGGGTACGAGTAAAGGTAAATTTAATTAAGTTTGCTATATTGATAGAGATTTATTACTGCTCACATGATACACGTTTCTATCCATATAATAGACGGACGCATCACTATCCCTATACCTTTAACCCTTTCACTACCGATAATGTTTGTGGTTATATTTCAACTATATTTAGACGATTGAGTGCAGTTTAAGAAGGATCTGTGGTAGCAAAATGGGTTAGGTCAGATAGCTCGAAGCCTGTTAGTTGCTGGAGGCCCTTTGGAAACTGAATAATATCGTCTAATAGTATCTACGATAAAGTAAAACGACGTCACCGATACAGAAGGGGTTAATTGGTATATTTATATAGACACTTTAATTACCCTGTTTAAGTGTTCATATTTCCTTTAAGGGAGAGGTAGTTGCTTTTTCCGGACCCCCTTCTCCCTCATGCCCTATTAGTTTTGATATTTTAAAACGTACGTTCGCCCCCACTAGTTTGTCGATTGTAAGACCTTTCGCTTCATTTCTTTGTAAATAATATGATCTTTCGTGCCATTTAGGTGTCAATTTTTTTCCTGACGAGCGATGGCGAGCCTGAAATTTTAGGAAGAACCGGCCTTCGGCTGGGACACTATTCTACCGAAAAATGTACACATTAATCTCGAAGGGGGGTTTTAATTTTGTTTTTAAAAGTTTGATGGAGGTCTAGCGAGGAAACTAAAAAAGTAAATTAATAAATAAATAAATTGACCAAATAAACCACAAATATTTTACAGTATATCCTAAACCCTTCTCCAACAATCGCTACAGATCATGTTGCCCACGAGCAGCCTTCTACGGGTTACCCCCTCAAACATGTCTAAATTCGTCTTGATTCTACTTCAAGACAGCATCCCTGAACTCACACTCGTTGAATTACTAAAGCGTACTCAAATTGACCTTTCAACGTATGTAATGGCTGTGAGGGCTCCCATTTGGTAGCGTAATCCTTAGTATGCGGAATTTCGGTGTGAGTATCCTAGGTTCGAGTCCTTGGAATACCACATGTATTCATTATTCTCATTGGTTTCATTAATTAGGTTTATTTGTAAGTTAATTCGTGGGTTGGTGAAAAAAAAAATATGAATTTAGGGTACATTAGCAGCACTAGAGACAACGTTGAAAAAGTATGTTGAAATAAGATTGAGTTTATCAGTTTAGTAAATGTCACTTCCTGTTATTAATGAGCACACACTGTCTCTTAATGGACTATAATGCTATGGAGTACAGTTGCCTAAATGACAAATGGCAAACCAACAGGATCCAAAGATTATAAGAATAAATCCAATAATGGCAAGTGTTTTTGTATTGCATGGGAGCGAGGTATTCCATTTTTGGTTTTGTGTTTATCATTTTGTATTAGTTATTCCGTAGCAGCAGCAAACATTATTAAAAGTGTAGCACAAGCGATATAAAAGGACGAATATGATATGACTTACTAATTCATTAATATGTAGCCTACACACTCCCACATAAGTCTGGATCCGGTGTGATATGTATGGTATAAAAATATATATAGGGAAAATTACCTTTGTAGATTTTATACAGGGGTTCATGTATCTGCTTTAGCCCATTCAGTACCGGTGACGTCTTTTTCATTATATTCTGGAAACTATTAGACGGGTTTCTTCAGACTAGCAAGAACGTCTATACATTAAAGGCTGCAGACTATCCCAATTAATCCCTTTAGCTACCATATTATCCTTCCTGGGCTTTATAAAATCATCTAAATATAGTTGAAGTCAAATATAGAAAGACATCACCAGTACTGAGAGGGTTAATCAATCTCATAATACATTACTCTAACAAAATCAACAAGAAATGCCCGAGTTCAGATTGATTGGTTGAAGTGAACTCATGGGTTTGACTATGCATATACTGTATATATATTATATATATTTATAATTATATATATTACCTAAATTGCAAGAACAAAATCCTTGACCTAGTTTCATAGTCATATATACCTGTACCAAATTGCATTTAAAATGAAAGTAAGAACTGGAAGTTGGGTAATAAACAATGCGGCCCCCTTAAGAGACTCTAACAAGCATATACGAACTGAACAATGTAGGTAGCAAGGTCTAGCAGAATATTCTACAGATATGCATAGGTTAGACAAAACTTAACTAGAATCTCAATAATATTACATGAAAAACTGTCAGCGATGTTGTGTGTGTGTGTGTGTGTGTGTGTGTGTGTGTGTGTGTGTGTGTGTGTGTGTGTGAGTGTGTGTGTGCGTGCGTGTGTGTCTGTGTGTGTGCTTAAGAATGAGATTGTATGTACAGTAAATGGCTCTATATGTGGAAGAGTGTCTCTATGTGCGAATGTTAGCGTACGTATAATGGAAAGATGAATGTGTAAATGTTGACAAAATAAAACAAAATAATTTCCTTACCTTTGCATCTGCCATGACTCTTTCACACTCAATCGCCACTTCACTTTCATCTGGAAACAGAAATGCAAGTAGTAAAATATGTGTAACTCATAAAAACAGCTAAATGAGAGAAGGAAAGAGAACCCTTAAATGTATGGAGAGAGAGAGAGAGAGAGAGAGAGAGAGAGAGAGAGAGAGAGAGAGAGAGAGAGAGCGAGAGCGAGAGAGAGAGAGAGAGAGAGAGCAAGAGCAAGAGAGCGAGAGAGAGCGAGAAATGACGTAACCAGTGTAATAGCTAAATGTCCTACCGAAGTCCTTGTTAATTAGGTGGTTTAATTCAGCCACTAAAGGCCCGAGGGACACATGGTCCAGGATTATACCCGACAGTCGACCAACCAGACACCGGGACATCAACTTTAAGGGGAGACGGGCTCTTTTTTGGTCTATTTATTCAGCTATTCATATATTTGTTTTAGATTCCTCGCTATACCTCCATCAAGCTTTAAAAAATACCCCCTTGATCCCCCTTCAAGATAAATTTGTACAATTTATGGAAGAAACATATCCCGGCCGAAGACTGGTTCCTCTTAAAATTACAGGCTCGCTTTCGCTCGCCAGGGAAATGTCGACAGGTAAATGGCACGAAATGTCTTAACATTGACAACGAAATGGGGCGAAAGGTGTTAACTTCGCCAAACAAATGTGCCGAATGTTTAAAATCTCCAAACTAATGGGGCAAAACACGAGGGAGAAAGTGGTTGAGAAAAAGGGCCCCTCTCCCCTTGGGTAAGAGATGAGGGTTGTTGGTGAGCCTGGTAATGTGATGGTTGTAGAGGAGGGGGAAGGATGGAGGCTCGGGTTGTTCTGGCAGGGTTCGATAACGCTCTTGAATTAATGGGCCGGAGAGATGGATAACTCCTTTACCTCTAGGCCTCCTGTGTAGCATGCTCCTATGAATATGATATATATATATACAGTATATATACTTATACATAACGTGTGTGTGTGTGTGTGTGTGTGTTCAAACATTACACAAATATACGACTGGATATGCCCAGGTCAAAACGCACTGAGTCACCTATGACTAGTTAACAACTCGTTAAACTATTTGATATATTCATATTTCTGGAACAAGTTACATTTGCGGTGACTACACGTACTTGAATTCAAATTTGTGTATGGGAACTTATTTCATTGTACACCACAAGGGATAGTTTACCATACTATCCTCCAGTACTTAGAATATGACAATAGATAAAACTCTTACCCAAGGCCTACTTAAGGTTTACCGTTAAAACCGAAACAATGACCATGTCGCAAGTGCTGAGATATACAGTGCAAAACATCAATGGTGTTGCGAAAAGTATTTACATGTGAAATTGAAATAGAGTCATTTCTTGGCGGTGCTACTAATGGCACACAGTGCCATAACTCAGGGCAGTGCCATGTCTCCTACAGCAGCTACCAGATTTACGCGCCATGGCGAAAAGTTTTAGCGGCCATCATGCGAATAAAGTTAGCGGCGGTTCAGGTTTCCATCGAGTTATTATATGATGTTTTGAGATAAATGTGTTGCTTAGCCTTGGCTTTATTTGCCTTTGTAAGACAATGAACTCTAATAAACATAACTAAGTCCGTTGCAAAACAGTTGCAAATCATAGGATATTTAACTCAAGGTGGTGCCAACATTGATTCCGATATAGTGGATACAATAAATTAACTGTGAATCGACTTTTGTATATTGAATATGAGAAAACGAGTGTTTTTCGAAATTTTGCACTTAATATCGATATGTTTAATGTTGAACCAATACGATCTTATGTAATAAAACTTCAAAAACACAGAGTTGTTATATTCGATATAGATATTGTAAATTTACATTACCAAAAGGTATAACAAATAACTCGAAAAATAAAAATTTCAAAGGATACTAGACAAACTACAATATAATTAAACGTTAAGGGGTATGTCTCACTTTTTGGTCGACTTTTTCATTTATTAATTATTTTTCTAGTTTCCTCCCTAGACCTCCATCAAACTTTAAAAAAAAAAAAAAAAAAAACATAAATGTGTACATTTTTCGGTAGAAAAATTTCCCGGCCGAAGGCCGGTTCCTCTTAAATTACAGGCTCGCTATCGCTTGCCAGGAAAAAATCGACACCTAAATGGTACGAAAGGTCGTATAATTGACAACGAAATGGAGCAAAAGGTGTCAACATCGCCAAACTAATAGGCCGAACGTCTTAAAATCTGAAAACTAAAGGGGCTAAACACGAGGGAGAAGGGGGTCCAGAAAAACGACCCATCTCCCCTTAAACTATGTGGGTGTAACCTTGGCCTATAAAGCCTCGCACTCTCTCACCTCCGGTCAACACACTCATATAACAGTTTATAATGATGGTGCAGTACAGTCGGCCTAATAAGTGATGTATCGGCACCAATTATGTTTTGATCAATAATTAGAATCGGCAATATTTACACATGATTTCTTCTTTTTGAGTGAGATATACAACCATGTCCCTACACTTCCCCACCCTATTTAACATCTGACAGACATAATACAGCACAAAGTAAGCCAAACGTATTAACAGCTGAGACATGACTTATTAGCGCCACCGTACATTGGAAAATAACCTTACTGACGAACTAAATAGGTTCCACAAAGACTGACACAACATATCAACAAATGGAATCTATGATACCCAGCTTAACCCCTTCTGTACCGGCGACGTCTTGTTTATTTTATTCTAGCTATATTTAGTCGATTTTGTGCAGCTTAGGAAGGATCTGTGTAGTAAAAAGGACCAAGTGAGATAGTTCGAAGCCTGTTAATTGCTGCAGGCCCTTTTAAAACTAAAAAAATCATATAATAATAGCCAGAAGAATATGAAATACTGTCATGATATATGGAAAGGGTTAACAATGTATATACTCTTAAATTGGGCGTATCGTTTAATAATAGCCAGAAAACAGAAAATAAATGTGCTTTGAATCTTAAATAGGTTAATTCTCTCTTATCACCTACATATTATGCATACCGATGCTTGGGAGACAAAGAATACAATCAAGTTTTCCTCTATGTTTAATACTATATTTGGTAGCATTGAAGGAGACTACCGCAGGACTTGCCTCTGACCTGGTATAGGCTATCCTAGTGTTTACTATACCCCTTTGAAAGGACATTAGCCTAACCTAACAACCTTACCTATCCTATCCTAGTATTATGGGTGGGGGCTGCCGCCCCCACACCCACGCTGTTTGACATCTTTGACTTAGATTTTTGGTGTATTTGTCTGTGAAGCGGGTATTTTTTCAATTTGTCGATATCAAAAATCCTCCATGCGGACTATATGGAGAAAAATATGGCGAATCTATTGGTGCCTATTTTCCCTAATAAATTGTTTCTTATAACGCTGCACTAGTGTCGTTTAAAATAACGCTACATTTATCTACACACTATCTAAGAAATAAATATTTAACATAACATAAAATAAAATGTAGAATTAATGTGATTTTCATTAAGGGATATTCCCTTACCCTCTCTCTCTCACCCCCCCCCCCCCCTCCCAACCCCCACCCCAAGCGGTTGGCGTTTATCGGTACATATCAATTTGGTGCATGCTTACGAGTAAATTTTTCGATTTTTAAACCTAAATTACACTAACCTAACCTAACCTAACCTAACCTAACCTAACCTAACTTACCTAACCTAACCGAAAACACTCAATTTCAACATATTTTAAAGAGGTGTGTACCGATTAACTGTCGCCCCAAACCTCATGTACCTGTAAACCTACAAATATCCAGAGATTTGTACCAATAAACACACAACCGCTCGTACACACACACACACACACACACACACACACACACACACACACACACGAATTCTTTATATTCGTAACATTCGTTGTGATTAGTATTGCTAGATATTCAGAGAATTATCGGATCCAAATTGGCTATCAGTGCATACAGCCCCAGAATTGTTTATTACATGGATTTAGGATAGCCTAAACAAAATGTTTAAGCATTACAGGCAAATTCAAGGTGAAATACAAACAATACCATCGGAATGATGATTGAAAAATCGAATGCATGCACTCATTCTACTGAAGTGATTAAATTATAACTTTACTAAATGCAAATTTATATATAAATAAAATATATAAATATAAATATATATATATAAATAAACTGTTTCATCCGGTATTAAGAGATTAAACACTAATATACTGCACGGAAAAGGTAATATCCCTCTTATATTCCTAGTATATAACAAACCTTAACGTCAATACGAACAACAAACCGTATATATATATATATATATATATATATAATCGTCCAGAATTCTTATATTGTAAAGTTCCTCTCATCAATAGATTTTATGACGCAATATAATATAATATGAAGTCTCATTGATATGGTATATGAACAGTTTTACCGATAAAGTTCCATCAGGGAAAATTTAATGTACCAGTTCATGAAAATAATATATAAAGAATTGTAGTTGTCTATTATTGATTAAATGTGCTTGTTTAAGGTTATGAGTTACACGATTTATATATCCTTAATCATGCAAGTGAGAATTATATATATATAATAAATCAGTATTATTCGGATTCGCTAAGTTCGAATGCCTACGTGACTCAGAATTAACATAGAGACACATCAAATGCAAAGCGGAATATGTTCATTATAGGGAATCAAATATCACTGCACGGCTGAGTTGAACGCCCTCATTTTTCCATTCATACGTCTCGCTCTAATAACACTGTCAGCAATAAAAGGTCTCTGTGTATGTATGAGAGAGAGAGAGAGAGAGAGAGAGAGAGAGAGAGAGAGAGAGAGAGAGAGAGAGAGAGAGAGAGAGAGAGAGAGAGAGAGGGGGGGGGGGGCTTTCTGACTTATCGGCTGCGTAGCGTCATTTCTAAGCTGACACAAACTGTCAAGAGATATTAAAATTGTCCTGTAAAAGCAACAATAAAACCGTCTAGTCACCTCTCTAGTGGTACGTCAGGGGGTACAGCTGCCCACATAAGTGCTGTTCCTCTCCGCGATCTTATACATAGAAATATAATGCATACCACTGAATTACGAGAGTAGCTTCTTATGCATTGGTTAACTCATCCAATTAGTCAACTGATAATATAAAGAAACCACACTCGCTATACTATTATACTTTCATACATAAGATCACGGCGAGGAACAGAACAGGACAGCAAAATGTTGTCATATTATTATTACTTTTTTTTTCTTCACCAACCAATTTTACTTCTAAACTCAATCAAAGAAATTAACAAATACATCTGGCACTCCAAGGACTCAACCTAGGATACTCACATCGAAATATCTGTGATGTTCAAAGTATAATATATAATAAAGGTAAGGCATAATGTGTATACATGTAAAACTTAGGAAAGGCAACGTTTAGCAAAAAGATAAATATACATACCAAAAGTCAATTCCACAATGCGTTTAATGACTTTAGCATGCGACTGAACATTGATTGACTGCACTTGTCGATCATGCCCACCCATCACCACAATCACCATCACCACCACCACCAATAAGCTCCTCCTCATCACCACCACCAATAAGCTCCTCCCCCATCACCACCACTACTCTTAAGGGAGCCCACCTCGCTTTTTTTTATCTTTCTCTCCCTCTCTCTTTGGTTTGTATCCATTCGGCCCCATTCAGCCTACTGTTTTAAGACGTTTACCCCCATTCAGGTGTCAATATTTTTGTTTTACAGCAAACTAAATTTGTACATTTTTTGATAGAAAAATTTCTCCGGCGAAGCCGGATTTCTCCATACAATGCTGGCTCGCTATCGCTCGCTAGGAAAAAATCGACACCTAGATGGGGATAAACGTCCTAAAACAGTTGGCTGAATGGGGCCAAATGGATACAAGTTAGAGAAAGAGAGAAAAGGAGAAAAGATAAACAAAAGCAGATGACCTCCCTTAACCACCACCATTTCCTTCCCCCACCACCACCTCGACCACCACCACAATTACCACCACCCTATAACGGCTTCCTCCAACAACTATCATAACCATCAATTGACCACTTGCGAGTTTCGTTCTATAAGGAAGTTGGAGCTGTAGACATCCAGTTGTTACAAACATTTTATGAATGGAGGAAGCCTTTAGGCACATGGACCTTTTTGTTTTATCTGTGTTTTTCCTTCCTCCGTTCATTGTCTCTTAAAAAAAAAAAAAAAAAAAAAAAAAATGCAATAATAATGTAGGTTTATGATAGCTAAAAAAGTATGTAAAATTGGGTTTTATGTATTGATAAATGTACTACAACCGTATTTCAGCTGGTAATTCTACTAAATATCAATGTCTACAGCTCCAAGTTCCTTATAGAACGAAACTCGCAAGTGGCCAATTACCACCCTTTTCCTTCTGCCACCACCACAACTACCATACATTCCCTACCACCACCACCACCACTACAAAAGCAACAACAACCACAGCCAGAACCATAATCCAACCAAGCATGCCCCTATTGTAAACTTGTTATATATGTTAACTACAGTAAGTAAACAAGAGGCCAATATATTATCTTGCTTTGTCTTATTTCCTTAGCAAATAACAAATATATCAAATCAGTAATATACCACCTATGCTACAACAAGCTGTATCACTACCATCACCACACACAATCAATTGTTTCCACCATCACCACCACAACAACAAAATGTATCGCAACCACCACTACCACTACATATACCCCCACGTATGCCTTCCATCAACACCACTTTAGCCCAACTCAACCCCCACCCCCACCCATCCCACCAAGCTCCACGCCCACCACCAATACCAGCCATCAACACCACTTCACCTATACACCCACCCACCCACCACCACCACCACCAATACCAGCCATCAACACCACCTCACCTATACACTCACCCACCCACCACCATCAATACCAGCCATCAACACCACCTCACCTATACACAGGTGCACCCACCCACCACCATCAATACCAGCCATGAACACCACCTCACCTATTAATTAAAATGTAAAACTTGCAAACTAAACAAACCAAAATTGGGACAAGGACAATATAAAGTCAAATTAAATTATCAAAATCGCTATGTGGAAACAACGCTTACTAAAATGAAAATTATTAAATAAAAGAACACAATCCACCACATAGGGTGTACATTACTACATGAGCAAGTTAATCTGTTTCCCAAGCAAACTAATCGCACATATAACAACGCACTATCGTCACGTTAAAGGAAGTAGTCAAGTTTGGGAAGTCCGGGACGTTCTGGCAAATTTTACTAAACTCTGCATGAATAAAGAAACTACATGTTAAATGTCAAAATATTATTTAAAATCAAATTTGCAACATGACAAGACATTAACAATAGTACAAAATACAAATATTGATAAGATATCTATACTATTACAAAATAATATATAAAATACAGTACAGCACTCACTAACGATAGTGCTATCGGGTAGGTACCTGTAAGCATAGCATGCCTCAAGTGACCCCTATCAATAACTACACTACAAATAACCTACATTTATAGCACAAATAAACTAAGGAAATCGCAAAAGTAAGCAATTGATACTATCGACAATGAATACATATAATATAAAGACAAATAATTGCAACATATGAAGTAACAACAGATTTAAACAAAGAGTACTCTTTTAACAAGAACAATAAATTTAAAAAATCATCAATATTAATATTAATAATAATAATAATAATAGAAAAAGAAAAAGAAAAAGATAAACAATAAATACAGACAAAAAGTAAGCAGAGGTTATACAAGAAACTTCAAGTTAAAAATGCTTGATTAAAATTATTGATGTCAAATTTTAGAATACAGTCACAATAATTGACCCTAAAAAGATTAAATTTATGGAACAATTTACTTGCCTCAAAACCTCTGTCCACTAAGAGTCTGTATAGTAACCTAGCTCTAGCCCAAAAGTCATCTACTTTAGTGCAGATTTTACAAAATCTTATTAATTGGGAATAAAAACAATTATAAGTTATTTTACTATCGATATTACTACTAGGGAAAGGAAAGTTTATTACGTTAAAATTAAAATCATCAACTTTGTGATATACTTTAAGTATGCACTGTTCATTAACAATCTCTATAATTATATCAAGAAAATTTTCAACTTTATAATTTACGTTACATTGTGTGAGGGGAATAGAATTAGGGTAAATAAGTTTAGCAACTTGATTAAAATTTAACAAATTGCAAACAAGAATATCATCAATATATCTACTATTATTACTTAACAGTTTAGCAAGTGCTAATTTTTCTGGAATTTTATTTTTCTTGCTACTGTCAACTAAGTCTTTTATATATTTAAATTCTAAAGTAAGCAAGAATAAGTCTGCAATTAAAGGGCTAGCATTTCCACCCATAGGAATTCCTAATATTTGTTTGAAAATGTACGGCCCGAATCTAACATAAGTATTGAAAAGGAGGAATTTAAGGGCATCTTTAAGTTTAGTTCTATCAAAATATACAGAACTAGTGGGAGTAGAGCTAAGTGATGCATTATTAAAATATGTATAAACATTTATGAAATAATTACCATTCCTAACGAACCTGTCAAAGTGCAAATCTATAATAAAGCAAAGCTCTGAATATACTAAATCTAAAGGCAAATTGGTATACAAAGTTGAAAAGTCGAAGCTATGTACCGAGGTAACTTTCGGCATGGTATTTAATTTATCAATAACTTCTAACGAATTGTCAACACTCCAATAATAGTTAATGCCAGTTCTTCTCATGATTGTATTACAATATCTTTTATGAGTACTTTTAATGTATTTTAAGCAATTTACGACTTGTTCTGATAGAGTTTTAGTGGTAGCAAATTTTGCTCCGGCAATAAAGCGATATTTATAAGGTTTTTTATGAAATTTAGGTAACATGTATAATTTTGCAATGCACTTGTTCTTATCAGAAAGTTTAATATCAAATATTATATTTTTCTTGGTATGTTCATCGATTAAGTTATCAATATTCAGATTATTTTGAATTTCATAAACAGAATTACCGCAAATATTTGTACGTAATATGTTACCCTTAATACCTAATTCTTTTTCATATTTTCAAGATAAAATTTCTTACATGTGAAGCTATAATTATTGCTGGCTTTATCTACTGTAGTGATTACAAAATGTTTATGTAAATTTATTAAATCAGCTTTAAGCTTATTATAATTATAGTCTATAAAATCTGAAAGATTAAATTCATTTTTAAGCGAGAAAATTTTATTTCTAATTAACTTAATTAATAATTTAGACCATGCTTCTAGTTCTCTCGCATTGCAGCACGCAATTTTTAACAATTTATCTTTTAATTTATTGACTGAAAAAACAATATCTTTTAAAATTATGTCCCATGTTACTTTATTACTCCCTATTCTAAATTTAAACCCTTTACGACATAGCTCCGCTAATTTGTCGTTTGCAAAATGTTTAACTAGTTCTACATCACCTGTTAATATGTGACATATCGGACTATAAATGAACTTTGCTAGTGCATCACGTCTGCTAGCTGGCATATCCATGACTCTTTCACACACGCATTTATTATTATTGAAAATATCATTATCTGAAAGATTTCCTAAAACTTTATTATAATTACAAATAATAGACCCAACAGGTCGTTCATATGAATACACTATTAATGGTTTGAAATCTTTACAACCATCTGGTAACATGGACTTAACTTTCTTTGAATTAATAAGACTGTTAACATTAATTTTGTCTAAAATTTTAGAGGAATAATTTAAAGTGGACATGACTTTATCTTTAATACAGTTATCTTTGGATTTCTTAGAATTAGCTGTAATATATCCCATAAAAGCAACGACTATATTCTTAAATTTATTTGTGAAATTATGTTTATTATTTAGAATATTTTCTATAAAAGGAGCAAAACTTTTCTTTTGTAGGCCTTTCAATGAATCTTTTAATTTTTTAATTCCGAAATTTCGATATAGTGAATATAAATGATTAACAATAATTTTAATATCAGACCTGTTTTTCTTTTTATTAAATGTATTTAGTCTTCTATTACCGTGTCTACCAGGTCTTCTGTTTAAAACAGGGAAGTTAAAATATGGGTTATTAAAATCGTTTTTTAATAAATCTTTATACAAAATGTTGCCTACATTTTTTATTTGATTGTTAAGTCCAAATGGATAGATGGTCATTAATTTTCCAATCCAATAATTTTCTCTATCTAAAACATTTTGATTACTTTGAACAATTTCTATAATTTTGTATTTACAATCAAATTTAGTACAATCTGTGTTAAAATGCTTATATAGAAGAATCTTGGAGTCGATGCCCTTCTTAATTCCTGATCTATGACCGTAGGCTCTTTCTCTTAAACATTGCTCCGTCTTTCCAACATATTGTATACCACATTTCTCACAGGTTATTAAATAGATAACATTCTTTACTTTACATGGAGATGTTACATTAACAGAAGAATTTAGAAACACAAATTTTGTATTGGTAATGTAACTTTTAAAAAATGTTTGATGTTCAAAATCAAATTCATTCACACAGAGTTTACATTTACAGTTATCATCGAAAAGACGCCGGTTATTTTCATTATTATTTTTCATTTTTAAGTTTTTATAATTTTGCCGGGTGCGAGGGTACATAGAATATTCTGACACATAGTCCGTGGCCGGTCCTGGTTCGTCAACGAGTACAAGTAAAGGAACACAACCCACCCACCACCATCAATACCAGCCATCAACACCACCTCACCTATACACCCATCCACCCACCCCCATCAATACCAGCCATCAACACCACTTCACCTATACACCCACCCACCCACCACCACCATCAATACCAGCCATCAACACCACCTCACCTATATACCCACCCACCTATCACCATCAATACCAGCCATCAAAACCACCTCACCTATACACCCACCCACCCACCACCACCATCAATACCAGCCATCAACACCACCTCACCTATACACCCACCCACTTATCTCCAAGCCTACCACCAATACCACCTCACCTATACACCCACCCACCAACCTCCACCACCACCAATACCACCTCACCTATATACCCACCCACCCACCTCCACCAATACCAGCCATCAACACCACTTTCCCTCACCTATACACCCACCCACCAAGCTCCACACCCACCACCCATACCAGCCATCAACACCACCTCACCTATACACCCACCCACCCACCCCAGCCACCACCAATACCAACTCACCTATACACCCACCAACCTACCCACACCCACCACCACCACACGGGCCACTCATTCGATACTGCAGACAGACACACTTATAATCCGACCTTCAGAGTATTGATCGAGCCACTCCCAAGGCCACATTCCCACGGTACACCCTCTCTCTCAGTCACATACAGTGTATATATAAATATCAGGTAGGCTAAAACAGGTTGATGACCGGGCCAGCGGGTGGGTTGTTTTGTGTTCTGCTGTGTTGTGCTGTGCTGTAATCTTTTGTGCTGTTATGTGCTGTGTTATGATATGCTCTGTTTACGTGTGGTGTATTCTGATTGTCTTTCTCTGGTCATCCCTCTCCATAAGTCATACAATCCATATATACAGTATATACTGTATATAAACACTAGGTAAGGAGAAAATTAACAGGTTAACTCCCGCACGATTATACTCCATTTCTTTTTAATTGACGGTAAAGTGCAAAGTTCCCATCAAGATTTATCAGGTATTTTAAAGATGTTGTATTGAAATAGGGTGTTAATTATATAAACCTATATACAGTATATGATGCAGAGACATAGTAGTTTCACATATTTTCTTTAAGTATCGATAACTCAGTAGCTAAGGGATTCAATTTATCGTGAGTTGAAATTTAAATGACTATAGTTGAGTTTGTATGTTGTGAAGCCCAAAGCAGGTTGGATGGTGACCGTACACACACACACACACACACACACACACACACACACACACACACACACACACACACAGATAGATAGTTCATTGACCACCGCTTACAAAACTGTTTACATTTTTTTTACATTATTACAATCATAGCAAATATTTATCATTGCACGAGATAAGTCACACACACACACACACACACACACACACACACACACACACACACACACACACACACACACACACACACACACACACACACACACACACACACACACACACACACACACACACACACACACACACACACACACACACACACACACACACACACACACACACACACACACACACACACACACACACACACACACACACACACACACACACACACGACCTAAACATGAGCTAGGTTGAAAACAGGTTGCTGGCCGACCAATGAGGTGAAGGAGAGAGAAAGAAGGAAGGACAGCTGGCCTTGTGAGTGACATACTACATTGGTTCCAGTTAATCAATAATATCATAACAAACCCCAGATGCTTTCGACCACCACATACTTCTCTTTCGTCACATTAACTACTTCATTCATAAGGCACAGAGGCTTGAGACTGTTTGTAAAGAACGATACATTGTCCATTCTCCTAAACATGCAACCTCGTCACGTAGTTGTCATCTCACCTTAAGTCACACACACACACACTGTCATGGGGCCTTAACCCAATTGGCACGAGGAAGGTCTGTGTGCACCTTTCCTGTTTCGTTTGGAGATCTTATGAGGTTTCACCCATTCACTTTGGCGATAATGAGATGCTTCACCACATTCAGATGTCAAATTTTCTTTCTGGGCGACGATAGCGAACCTGTAACTTAGAAGTAATCGGCCTTCGGCCGGGAAATATTTCTATGGGGATTTTTTTACAAATTTACCTTACAGGGTATGGGGGTTGGCAGACAAATGTACATACCGGGTATTAAGCTTAAAGAGCTTACACCTTCCTTATTTGTCTGGTCTGTCTGTCTGTCTGTCTGTCTGTCTGTGTGTGTGTGTGATTGTGATTGTGTGTGTGTGTGATTGTGTGTGTGTGTGCTTGTGTGTGTGTGTGTGATTGTGTGTGTGTGTATGCATACCTACAAACATACATGTATGTAAACATACACACTGACAAAATATACAAACATCATACACAACAAACATACATGCACACAGACACTCCCAGAAGTCCCCGCCAATCAGTGGTGAAAAATGGACATACATACATACATACAAGCATGCATTCACGTTAACATACTGTATATATACACAAACACAATTTACACACAACACACGCTATCCATACACGCAGACGGATACTCCCAGAAGTCCAGGCCAATCAGTGGAGAAAAACGAGCATTCAGTACATACATACGAACGTGTAAACATATGTCAGTACATTCTAACATACAAACATACAAACATACATAGCACACATACCGACAGACATATACTACCATATGTCCACGCCAAGCAGTAGACACACATACATACATGCATACATAAATATATACACAATACATACACCAATACATATATAATGTATACTGTATAACTGCAAACATATACACATACTCGCTATACAAACAAACACATATACAACTAGACATATAATACTCCCAGGGCAATAAGTGTATAACAGTGGACCGGTGTAAGGTATCACGGAATATGGTCTGTATATATAGGACAAAAACAGCTGGCCGAGCGGGTCAAGGACACTGCACCACCACAACCACAACTACTACTATTACTACTACTACTACCTCACTCCATACACCACCACCACCACCACCATAACCACCACCCCTCTCACCTTACTCCATAGACCACCACCAGGGGAGGTGTGATGGAGTAGTCTTGCCACTGGCCTGGTAATCCAAAGGTCCCGGGTTCAAATCCCGATGTATCAATGGGAAGATATTATTGGGATGGAATTTGTGCTGTACCTAGTATCAGTGCATTACCACAAGCCCACCGAAACGTCAATAAAATACCCTCATTGTTCCCTGATTAAATAGCACTGTATGAATATTCCCATATTCAAAATATGCTATAGGGGTGCAATGCCTGGTGAGTTATCTGCTCAACAGGTGGTGTTGTGTGTGTGTAAGTGTGAGAGTCCTAGTGTATGGGGTGAGACAGTGAAGCACGGGAACGAGGTGGCTTCAGAGATGGGGTCATTTCGGGCCATGAGTGAGCACCGTGCCTCATGTGAAGGCAAGATGGCAGGTGCTCGTTGTACTCTACGTGCTTCACATGTCTCACTCCCTAGACTGGAACAAGACCTCACGGGCTTCACTGTTCATTGTAAAGCGGTGAATGTTAAGGCTCTCAGCCTATGCCCGAGAGGAAGTAAGTTGGAATATAGAAAAAAAAAAAAAAAAAAAAAAAACACCACCACCATAACCACCACCCCTCTCACCTCACTCCATACACCACCACCACCACCACCCATCTCACCTCACTCCATACACCACCACCACCACCACCCCCTTCACCTCACTCCATACATCACCACCACCACCCCTTTCACCTCACTCCATACACCACCACCACCACCACCACCACTTATCTCACCTCACTCCATACACCACCACCACCACCACTCCTCTCACCTCACTCCACACACCACTGCCACCACAACCACCCCTTTCACCTCACTCAATACACCACCACCACCCCTCTCACCTCACTTCACACACCACTGCCACCACAACCACCCCTTTCACCTCACTCCATACACCACCACCCCTCTCACCTCACTCCATACACCACCACCACCACCACCACCACCACCACCCCTCTCACACCACTGCCACCACAACCACCACTGCCACCACAACCACCCCTTTCACCTCACTCAATACACCACCACCACAACCACCACCACCACCACCACCACCCCACTCCATACACCTGGGGCTGAATGATACACACATTTCCTACGTTTTAATTACCTATTGTTGTCGTATTTTGAGAGACGACATCGTAGTTCTCGCCAATAATACTCAAAGCATGTTACATGTTATAGTTGGGATTATATACCTTACATCTGTCTAAGATTTTGGTGTATGGAAAAGTGATGTTTTTTTCCCCAATGTGTATGGAGGAGACAGAAGGTCTAGCTCCTTATAACAAGTGTCTCCCCTCCCCCTCCCATTCCCCCGATTGAAAAAGTGAGAGCAACCCAAATTCAAGGTATGTTGGAGTCAAAACGTCTGGACACACTTAACTTGATGCAGTTTAAGTCATAGGATAAGGGAAAGATAGATTGAATTCCACAGTTTACTTGTTGGGTAGAAGAAAGGCTGGGAAAATCGGTTCACTCTTGGGTTAAAGAGTATTACAGAGTAGGGATGGGAATGTGCTTAAAGGCGAGTGCCACCTACTCTCCGTAAGGGAGTAGGTATAATACACTGAACAATCTCATTGAACATTGATGATCATAATAGCAGTAACAGAATTAGAATCGGTGCTAGTTAAAAGGGTTGGTAGGGATAGTTTGAAGCCTTAATATTACTATAAGTCCTTCCTAAGCTGAATACAACCGTCTAATAGTTGCCAGAATATGATTAATAGGGCGTCCCTGGTACTCAGAGGGTTAAGTATCCGATCTACGTCACAGTAACTACCTGTTTTGTGTATTGTTGACATGAAAGTTTGGAAATCGGTTGTCATGATATTACGATCATAAGATGACACTTGATCCCCATTTACCGATGGATTGTGTCGTATTTTGAGCTATCCGATAACTTTTAGTTAGTTTAGTTTCTTATTTCTTAGTTCTTATTTCTTATTGCAGACCAAATGGACACTTTGTAAATGTAGACGTTGAAGACAATAGGTATAATTATGACCTCTGCACATTATTCTTGCTATTGCTATTAAAGGGAAAACGTATTGTATCCGTTACTTTATTATAACATTTTATAAGGATTAATAGCCGTAGCGCCGGCTTCAGCAACGCCAATACCCATCACAATTTGTAAGAGCCTTATTATGTAATCTGTGCATTATGGTTGTGAAATATTACATTTACATTAATCCTGTGAGATAATGCCCATACCCATTGATTTTCAATGGCATAGCCATTCCCTTGTTCAAAATGTGTTAGTATATTTATATATATTAATTTATCAAAAGGGGAAAATACAGTTATTATGAAGGTGGGCCACGGGAATTGAGCATAACCATGCAAATCCAGCGGTGTCCCTACAGATGGCGGTTGTGAGAAAGAGACCATAACAGAGAGACAGTTAACGTCTCCCTACATATGGTCGTGGTGAGGAAGAGACCATAACAGAGAGACAGTTAACAGTCTCCCTACATATGGTCGTGGTGAGGAAGAGACCATCGGTAGCAGCCAGACAGTTTACAGTCTCCTTACAGATGGTCATGGTGAGGAAGAGACCGTAGCAGCCAGACAGTTAACAGTCTCCCTACAGATGTTCATGGTGAGGAAGGAACCGTAGCAGCCAGACAGTTAACAGTCTCTCTACAGATGGTCATGAAGGGACCGTAGCAGCCAGACAGTTAACAGTCTCCCTAGAGTTACATAGTGCGAATCAAAGTAAAACAAACCCGAAAGAATTCTATAGTTATATCAGAAAGAAAAAAGTAGTTACTTCAACTGTTGGACCGTTAGTCGATGAAAATGGGGAATACACCAAAGGCGAAGTACAAATGAGTAATGCCCTCAATACCTTCTTTGCATCAGTTTTTACAACAGAAGACCTCAGTGATATCCCTACACCATCGCCGATTCAGATTGATAATTCAGATGTTCTAAGCAATATCACCGTTACAGAGAGAGAAGTATTGAATTGTTTAGATAAACTCAAGGTAAATAAAACGCCTGGACCTGATACAATCTCGCCTAGAGTTCTAAAGGAAGCTAAGGATGAGCTCTCCAAACCACTGACATTACTATTCAATAAATCCTTGCAGTCTGGAACTATGCCTGATCAGTGGAAGATAGCCAACGTAACACCGATATTAAAAAAAGGCAGCAAATCCCTACCCAGTAACTATCGTCCAATTAGCTTAACCTCAGTTGTATGTAAAATGCTAGAAACGGTCATAAGAGACAGACTCGTAAATCACTTAGAGGAAAATAACATACTTAAAGATACTCAACACGGCTTTCGTAAAAAACGTTCCTGTTTAACAAACCTCTTAGACTTCTTCCACGATATCCTCAACCTCTACAATGAGAGTAAAGCTGTAGATATTATATACCTTGATTTTCAAAAGGCCTTTGACAAAGTTCCCCACAAACGTTTACTGCTAAAACTAAAAGCGCATGGAATACAAGACGGTGTGTTGAAATGGATAGAAAATTGGCTCAGCGACAGAAAGCAAAGAGTAGTCATAAACGGTAAGGCATCTAAATGGACCAATGTAAGTAGCGGGGTACCCCAGGGATCGGTACTAGGACCAATTCTCTTTCTAATTTACATCAACGACATAGATGAGGGTCTCACCTGTACAATCTCAAAATTTGCTGACGTTACAAAAATTGCAAATAGCGTACTCTTAAAAGAACAAGTTGACGATATGCAACACAATCTAGATAAATTGTCACGTTGGGCCCAAATTTGGCAAATGAGTTTCAATGCGGATAAATGTAAAGTACTACATATCGAATACCTAAATGAGAAAGCAAACTATTCGATGAATGGCACTCAGCTTAAGAATGTAAACAGAGAAACCGATCTGGGAGGAACAATATCGAGTAACCTAAAACCGAGTCAACAATGTTCAGAAGTTGTTAAGAAGACAAACAAAATAATTGGCTTTATAGGCAGGTCATTTGAGCATAAATCCAAAGACGTTATCCTAACCCTTTACAATTCCTTAGTCCGACCTCTTCTGGAATACTGCGTTCAATGCTGGTGCCCTTATTACCAAAAAGACATAAACAAGCTAGAACGAGTTCAACGTAGAGTTACCAAAATGATACCTAGCCTAGAGAACAAACCATACGAAGAGCGTCTTAGAGAATTAAATATATTTCCTTTAACCCAGCGCAGATTAAGAGGTGACTTAATTCAAGTGTTCAAAATCATCAAAGGCATCGACAATATGAACTGTAGTAATATATATGAACAGTAGTAAGTACTTCACTATCGACCAATCTAATTACACGCGGGGAAACGGTTGCAAAATTATGGTAAATCTTTTAACTCACGCAAATCTAAGAATTTCTTCTTCAATCGAGTTGTCAACTTGTGGAATGGGCTTCCCCGAGACGTTATAGACTGCAGCACCGTTGATTCATTTAAACTCCGCCTAGACAAATATCTCGCATCAAACCCGCGACTGACTGCGGTTGGAAATAAATAACTTTATTTTATCCTCCCCTCAGTTACTAACCCATATGTCCCCTACTAACTTCCTAGTCCTGCCACGGACATTAGTTCCAGGGCAGTAGTTCCCTTTCCAATGTTCCCTTACCCACTCTAAACCACTGTTTGGACACTTGATCCTCAGTGTTTTGGAGGACAAGCAGCCTAGAAGGGTCACTATAACTGTTGTTGCTTGATTTCCTTTGTACTCCTTTGTACTCCCTACAGATGGTCATGGTGAGGAAGGGACCGTAGCAGCCAGAGAGTTAACAGTCTCCCTACAGATGGTCATGGTGAGGAAGGGACCGTAGCAGCCAGACAGTTAACAGTCTCCCTACAGATGGTCATGCTGAGGAAGGGACCGTAGCAGCCAGACAGTTAACAGTCTCCCTACAGATGGTCATGCTGAGGAAGGGACCGTAGCAGCCAGACAGTTAACAGTCTCCCTACAGATGGTCGTGGTGAGGAAGGGACCGTAGCAGCCAGACAGTTAACAGTCTCCCTACAGATGGTCATGGTGAGGAAGGGACCGTAGCAGCCAGACAGTTAACAGTCTCCCTACAGATGGTCATGCTGAGGAAGGGACCGTAGCAGCCAGACAGTTAACAGTCTCCCTACAGATGGTCGTGGTGAGGAAGGGACCGTAGCAGCCAGACAGTTAACAGTCTCCCTACAGATGGTCATGGTGAGGAAGGGACCGTAGCAGCCAGACAGTTAACAGTCTCCCTACAGATGGTCGTGGTGAGGAAGGGACCGTAGCAGCCAGACAGTTAACAGTCTCCCTACAGATGGTCATGGTGAGGAAGGAACCGTAGCAGCCAGACAGTTGACAGTCTCCTTACAGATGGTCATAGTGAGGAAGGGACCGTAGCAGCCAGACAGTTAACAGTTTCCCTACAGATGGTCGTGGTGAGGAAGGGACCGTAGCAGCCAGACAGTTAACAGTCTCCCTACAGATGGTCGTGGTGAGGAAGGGACCGTAGCAGCCAGACAGTTAACAGTCTCCCTACAGATGGTCGTGGTGAGGAAGGGACCGTAGCAGCCAGACAGTTAACAGTCTCCCTACAGATGGTCATGGTGAGGAAGGGACCGTAGCAGCCAGACAGTTAACAGTCTCCCTACAGATGGTCGTGGTGAGGAAGGGACCGTAGCAGCCAGACAGTTAATAGTCTCCCTACAGATGGTCGTGGTGAGGAAGGGACCGTAGCAGCCAGTCAGTTAACAGTCTCCCTACAGATGGTCGTGGTGAGGAAGGGACCGTAGCAGCCAGACAGTTAACAGTCTCCCTACAGATGGTCGTGGTGAGGAAGGGACCGTAGCAGCCAGACAGTTAACAGTCTCCCTACAGATGGTCATGGTGAGGAAGGGACCGTAGCAGCCAGACAGTTAACAGTCTCCCTACAGATGGTCGTGGTGAGGAAGGGACCGTAGCAGCCAGACAGTTAACAGTCTCCCTACAGATGATCGTGGTGAGGAAGGGACCGTAGCAGCCAGACAGTTAACAGTCTACCTACAGATGGTCGTGGTGAGGAAGGGACCGTAGCAGCCAGACAGTTAACAGTCTCCCTACAGATGGTCGTGGTGAGGAAGGGACCGTAGCAGCCAGACAGTTAACAGTCTCCCTGCAGATGGTCATGGTGAGGAAGGGACCGTAGCAGCCAGAGAGTTAACAGTCTCCCTACAGATGGTCGTGGTGAGGAAGAGACCGTAGCAGCCAGACAGTTAACAGTCTCCCTACAGATGGTCGTGGTGAGGAAGGGACCGTAGCAGCAAGACAGTTAACAGCGACGCTAACAATTAACCCGGTGCTAAGGGCTCGTTACTATGGTCTATCTGGCGTTCGTTAACTACCGCTGGTATGGTTCACCCTGGTTCACCCCCCCCCCCCCCCCCCCCCCGAGCGGTTGGCGTTTATTGGTACATATCAATTTGGTGCATGCTTACGAGTACATTTTTCGATTTTTAAACCTAAATTACACTAACCTAACCTAACCTAACCTAACCTAACCTAACCTAACCTAACCTAACCTAACTTACCTAACCTAACCGAAAACACTCCATTTCAACGTATTTTAAAGAGGTGTGTACCGATTAACTGTCGCCCCAAACCACATGTACCTGTAAACCTACAAATATCCAGAGATTTGTACCAATAAACACACAACCGCTCGTCCACACACACACACACACACACGAGTGTACATACATACAGTACATGTTACACAAGCCACAATTCGATATCGTGACAACAAAAATTGTTGCCATGTTTTATCGCCTGGCTGGGGTATACATTTATGGATACACTATTTACCATAAATTACCAATCATTTATCAAATTAACTATGAAATTTCCTTTCTAATTATTCTGATTATAATTATGTGACAGTGGGTGTCGATGCGCCTCGTACTGCAATACAAACATATTTATTCAGCCTAGCAAAAGCAATAATTCGCCTGGCTGACAATGTTTGGTCAGTCACGCGTTCCACAATTATGATTGACTATCCTAACTATTTCTGACTACCGACACTATTTTACTACCCACACTAATGTCTGACTACTCACACTAATTGTTGACTACCCACCCTATATTTTACTACCCAAACTAATTTCTGACTACCCACACTAATTGTTGACTACCCACCCTATGTTTTACTACCCACACTATTTAACTACCCACACTAATTTTTGGCTACCCACACTAAATGTTGACTACCACCAATATTATGACAACCCATATTATTTTGTTTACTACTCACATTAATGTTTGACTATCCACACTATTTTTAACTACCCACACTATTTGATTTCCTATTTACACATCATTCTGACATCCAACGACGACTGAACTGGAGTAATGTTGATATACTTTAAAGTTATCAGTATTTCCATAAATAATCAGTATTTTGTGTTAATGAAAATTTTGCATTTGATGGCAATATAATGTAGTAGCATGTTTTCGAAGACACTGTTATCACTTCCTTGTAAAACAAATTATTTGTTCACGAAATAAATAGAAACAGACTGACTATATAGCTGAGATCATGGGAAAACATGAAATTAATTTAAGATTAAAATAAGTAACCATCTAAGAAATCCATATCAGAGAAGATGAGTTAATATAGGATTCGCCAGAGAATAACATAACATACGCTCCCTTGAATTTAATAAACCTTCCCTGTACAATCCACTTTCTCTTCAGTCATCAATTTAATGACGTCCCCGGTAGTTGGCTGGCATTAACTCCCGGATAATTACCTACAATAGAAAACCAAGTACCTGCAGTCAAGAGGGGGGCCGCTGGGGAGACTCGTGAATGGAATGGGGAAATAACTTAGAAAAGTTGCCAGAATGAATATAAACACCAAATGAGGAGGAGCACTTTATTGACAACGTTTCGCAGATAGCTTCTTCAGGTCACTAACAGATGTCAAGTCAAGTATTGGGATAGAAAAGTGTGAAGGATATAAGACTATTAGTAGAAGATATAGGTGGGGGAAATGTGGAAGTTAAGTTGTAGATAAAAGCTTGCAGGCGGTCTGCATTGCTGGGGGTTTTTCCAATTTGTTTAGTGACATTCGCTCATTCCTCGCAGCACTGCGCATTCCATCATGATCTGTGTATCCCAGGTGAGGCAAGAAGGGAAGGAAGGTAAGCAACCCACGCTGCACGCCCCCAGCTGCCACCTGTTGACCTTTCATTTGTTGACTTTAAGTCTTCTCCCGTGTTGTTTTAATACTATATTTCGGTTGAGTCATTACCTGCCATCTTTTTAGCTGTGGTCAGAACCGTTCCTTGAGAGATGAGTTGGATTGTCAGACCGCCACGAAGGAGATTCTCGTGACCTCAGTCTAGACAATCCTTGGTACTTTCTGATACTTTCCTACGAATGGGTCGGCCCAACCCAGGAAGTTTGAGGGTTGCCCGGGACACCTCACTTGTTTGGGTTATCCCAGGCCACTCCTCCACTCCTGGTAGCTTGGGAGAGGCCTAAACAAACGGTGGGGACGCCGCATCATACCATTTAACATATCTCATAAATTGTTTGGTTGGCTCGTTAATTTGTCATTCATTCATCAGTATATTTGTTCTCGTCCCCCTAATAGTTGCTAGGTCATTGAACGCCTTAAGTATCCGTCATGACGGCTGGGGGAGGCGGATAATAGGGGGAGGGGGGTATGTAAGACAGGGAGGCGGAAGGAGTAGGGGTGGGGGGGGGGGGGGGGGTATGGGTAAGCTATCTGCGAAACGTTGTCAATAAAGTGCTCCTCCTCATTTGGTGTTTATATTCATCGTGAATGGAAAACGAGACTTTACCCTATGAGGCAATGTGGATATACAATTCAGATTAAAATGTCAGAATTTGGTGTGACAAGGTAATAGTTAGCAACTCGCCTCAGAGACGTTGGGTTAATGAGGAATTCACAAAAGTAGAGTTAATAATACATTCCCTTGATTACAGTAGAGCATTTTGAACAAAGTACGCTCTCTCAATTTATCTACCTTAATGACGCTCTCAGTAGTAATTCTGAGGTACAGCAGAAAGCCAAGTACCTTCAGTCAAGAGGGTGCTCACTTGGGAACCTCTAGAATGCAACAACCTATTCCCCATGAAGCCATTTTAGGCACGCTTAAATATCTCTCACACACAGTATATTAATATTAAGGGGGGATACACCGTTTTTCTGGGCCTTCTTTTCTCTCATGTTTAGCCCCACTAGTTTTGAGATTTTAAAGACGTTCGGCCCATTAGTTTGGCAATCTTTATATCTCCACCTCTATTTCGTTATCAATTTTAAGACCTATCGTGCCATTTAGGTGTCGATTTTTTTCCTGGCGAGCGATAGCGAGCCTGTAATTGGAAGAGGAACCGGCCTTCGGCCGGGAAATTTATCTACCGAAAAATGTACAAATTTATCTTGAGGGGGGTCTAGGGGATGTTTTTCTAAGTTTGAGGGATGTCTAGCGAGGAAACTAAGAATTTATGAATGAATGGATGTAGAGGCCCCCCCCCCCCAAAAAAAAAAAAAAAAAAAAAAAAACAGTCTGTGTCACCTTAATAGGATGGAGATTGCATACCCCAAAAGCAGGATGAAGCGTTATTATACTGAGTTGTGGGTTCCACTTGCCGATTGTATTCATAGTCTGTTCATTATAATTATGCCAGTATTGTTGACCACTTACCTCTATAACTCGAGAGGTCTCTAAAGTAATCAAGCTAATATATCTACCATCTTCAAAGAGTCAGTCAGAGAATACGTGTGGATATATATATATATATATATATATATATATATATATATATATATATATATATATATATACTGTATATATACCAGGTACAATCATCACACTCCAATGAAACCAATGCCAATATTTTCAAAATGTGTATCAGTGGATAATTACTATGCAGTATTTGACAACAAATACAGTTGAAGGCAAATAATTTACACTGACTTATAATCAGACAGACATATAGCTTCATTTATCTAGGCGCGACAGGACTATTATTTGGTGCCTGTATATAATCTGTCTAAGATATGTTAAATTTTGCCACTTTTATACCTAAGCTCTGATTAGTAGTACGGAATTATAGTTGTTGAAAATGTATTGGTCTCCACCAGATTTGAAGATATCGTATGCACTAAATAAATTATCATTGGTATTTGCAGGCGGTCATTTTATATTTAATTGAGTCATGATGGATCAAAGTGCCATGACTTATTTGACAGACTACAGGCTGAACTCCATCAAATAATGACAATCCATCCATTATCCGTTATAGGCATTGTATTGCCGATTGAAAATAAAACAAATGGTCCATACTATGATCTGTACTTCCCGGTAATGGTCCATACTATGATCTGTACTTCCCGGTAATGGTCCATACTATGATCTGTACTTCCCGGTAATGGTCCATACTATGATCTGTACTTCCCGGTAATGGTCCATACTATGATCTGTACTTCCCGGTAATGGTCCATACTATGATCTGTACTTCCCGGTAATGGTCCATACTATGATCTGTACTTCCAGGTAATGGTCCATACTATGATCTGTACTTCCCGGTAATGGTCCATACTATGATCTGTACTTCCCGGTAATGGTCCATACTATGATCTGTACTTCCCGGTAATGGTCCATACTATGATCTGTACTTCCCGGTAATGGTCCATACTATGATCTGTACTTCCCGGTAATGGTCCATACTATGATCTGTACTTCCCGGTAATGGTCCATACTATGATCTGTACTTCCCGGTAATGGTCCATACTATGATCTGTACTTCCCGGTAATGGTCCATACTATGACCTGTACCTGTACTTCCCGGTAATGGTCCATACTATGATCTGTACTTCCCGGTAATGGTCCATACTATGATCTGTACTTCCCGGTAATATATTTTGCCACAAGACATCAACATACCATAGAAACACTGCATCAAGCCGGTATCACACGAGCGTTTTTTCTCCTCAACATTTATCCTCAACACTGGTCTGGCAGCTTATGAGGTCAACATTTAATATATTTCAGTTACCTATATTCATCTATCACCAGTCTAGTTTCCGATATCAGTGTAAACTATTCCAAAAATGTTGCCAGAAAAATGTTAATCATCGAATGTTGACTATCAAAGCTCTCGTGTGATACCGGCTTTAGTTTCCCGAATACCTAAGAAACACAATGCAGAAATTAATAGATTTATACCCACACAACAGAAACAAATTATTGTAGCGACATAACAGTTCCCACTCTCTCTGGAGTCCTCCTCAGGTATGAACAGGATTTCAGAGAGAATCGAAACAATCGTGTCTTCACAGTAAAGCCTGTTTCGCTTATGCGGGCCTCATGTGTCATTCTAGTGTTCACGGTATAATGCAACTCCATCGCGGTGAGGAAATAGTATACTATTTAAGGGAGCCCACCTTGCTTTTTTCTCTTTCTCTCCCTTTCACATTGGCTTGTATCCATTCGGCCCCATTCAGCCTACTGTTTTAAAACGTTTACCCCCATCCAGGTGTCAATATTTTCCTGGCGAGCGGTAGCGAGCCAGCATAGGCCTATATATATATTTGTTTTGACAGCAAGCTAAATGTGTACATTTTTCGATAGAAAAATTTCTCCGGCGAAGCCGGATTTCTCCATACAATGCTGGCTCGCTTATGCTCGCCAGGAAGAAATCGACACCTGGATGGGGATAAACGTCTTAAAACAGTTGGCTGAATGAGGCCGAATGGATACAAGCCAGGGAAAGAGAGAAAAAATTAGAAAGAGAACAAAAAAGCCGGTGACCCCCCTTAAGAATACGTGGTGGCATCTCATTGAATATGTACGAAGCCTAATGCCATCAGTTGGTTAGAATAAGAACTCTTAGATCAAAGACTATTCACAAATCTTTGTCATGAATTTGGAACATAACCAAAATATGTCAATGGGCGTTGTCTCTAAACCATTTTCGATTGTCATATTTTGCCTGACAATAGTACGGGGTTCTTTTACTTTGGTATCGGAAACTAGACTGAAGATAGACAATTATTTTGGTTGGCTAAATGCTTTCACTTAAAAATGACTATATTAGAATTTCTCATAAAAATCGCCGAAAAAGCAGCCGTGTAACTGTTCCTTCAAGTGGTTTACCGTGATTGTTTGTCATGATAACGGTGCGTGTAATGATAGCGATAATGTGGCAGCAGGGCACCTGCGCTTTTATAATTTCCTCCAATTTTTGTCGGCAATTCTGGACAGTCGTCTACACAAATTGCCAGAAAAATAACTCATGTGAGTCTGCCTTCAAGAGCTTCACCGTGATTGCTATTACTGATAACGGTGCTTTAATTAATAACGATGATAGGGCCCTCTAAACACCTACCCTTGTATCACTTACTTCACATAGGCAAACAATCATATTTTCAAGCAACTTCGGAATGCTAAAAATGTATATGAAATCAGCCACTTAAGGTAACGCACCGCGACACCGGACCAAAGCCAGACACCTAATGACGTCCTCCAATCATGCGAAATGTTGATAGGAAAAATAGTGTCCGAAGAATAATTGCCGTAACAAATGTTTGGTGTGACTGTGCGTTGTTTCCCCTGCTTGTGATAATCTTGCCACCTGCTCTGTTATCGCCAGCTTAATCCTCACAGGTATAAGATACAAGCAGACCAGATTTATTACACCGGATTTTTCCTTGTCGGCAATATATGTCTGGTAGTGTCAGAAATATTATAAAAGGAATCAATCACCTATAGTCCGTTCATTCTAGGTTGGTCAGAAATCGTAACCCCTAACCTCTCATAACTCAAAAAGGGCTAGAGTAATCGAGCTAATATTTCTACCAAATAGGAAGACTTGGCTATGGAATATGTGTATACATTGACAGCTTATTTCCTCTAGCCCTTTTTGAGTTACAGAGGTTAGAGGTTAAGATGTCTGCCCAACCTAGAATGAACGGACTATAGTTAAGTCTATACTGTATATAGTTCTCCAAGGCATGGCCAGAATAGAGGAAGGAAACAATTCAATGTAGAATGATGATTTAATAAAAAGTCAGCCACTTCACTTTAGTGTATATGTATCGTTATGTATGAGCAAAAATAAAGGAAGGAAACAAATCAATGGATAATTAAGCTTCTATAATCAATCAGCTGCTTATTTAGTCTATATACTGTATATCTTGCTTATACATGAATAAATGGCGGACAGGAAAGAAACCAAAGGAGACCAAATCCATGCACGGTCGCACTAATAAGTCATGTCCCAGCTGTCATTAAGTTTGGTTCGCTCTGAGCTGTAATAATGTCTGTCAGATGTTGAATAGGATGGGTTAGTGTAGGAACATGTTTGTATAATTCACTCGACATGACAAAATGAAGCTTAGATATTACTGATACCAATTATTGATCAAAACATACTTGGTGCCGAGATATCACTTATTAGCGCGACTGTACCTAATGGCGTCCTAGAACTTTGTGAGAAATATCGCCCGTCATATAGTTGCCGGATATAACACTCATATGACTCCACCTTTAAAGGGAGATGGCTCGTTTTTCTAGAACCCCTTCTCCCTCATGTTTAGCCCCATATTTGATGATGTTTGCACCATTAACTTGTTGGTTTTAAGTCCTTCCGCCCAATTTCCTTGTCAATATTAAGACCTTTCGTGCTATTTAGGTGTCGAATTTTTCTTGGCGAACGATAGTGAGCCTGTAATTTTGGAAGAACCGGCCTTCGGCCGGGATATTTTTCTATCAAAAAATGTACAAATTAATCTAGAAGGGGGATCTAATGGATGTTTTTTTAAGTTTGATTGAAGTCTAGGGAGGAAACTAGAACAATAATTAATAATTGAAAACAAAAAAATTACCAAAAAGTGAACCATCCTCCCTTAACCCTTTCACTTTTCGAGGAAGCTTTCTTAACTGTATTATGGCTATCATTAGACGATTTTAGGCAGGTATTATGAATATGTGAGAGTCAAAATGTACATGATGTTTAAGTTGGCCAAAAAAAAAAAAAAAAAAACGTGTAATGATAGACAGAAGAAAAGTCAAATCCAGCGTCACGGTATCGAAGGGGTTAACAAAGATGCCAGGTAATGATAAGGGTAATACGTCATCCTCCTGTCAGCTTAATTACCCTTCTATTACTATAAGACAGGGCCCAGCAGGATATACTCGGAACACTTACGGTGCCTTATCGTACTCTGATCGCCGTACTATCATCGGTATTCTAGCGTCAGGGAGATTTGTCGTTTTTCTGGACCCCCTTTTCCCTCGTGTTAATCTCCATTTGTTTTGAGATTATAAGACGTTCGGCTCTGGCGATTTTTACACTTTTCGCACCATTTCGTTGTCAATTTCAAGACCTTTATTGCCATTTAGGTGTCGATTTTTTCCTGGCGAGCAATAGCGAGCCTGACATTTTAAGAGGAATCGGCCTTCGACCGGGAAAATTTTATACCAAATGTTTACAAATTTATCTTGAAGGGTGGTCTAGAGGGTATTTTGCTAAGCTTGATGGAGGTCTAGCGAGGAAACTAAGAAATACAGGAATTTATGAATTAATAGACCAAAAAAAAAAAAAAAAAAAAAAAAAACGGCCCATCTCCCCTTAACCACTTCACCACCATTACGTAATTCTCCTCATATACTGGTTACCATTAGACGATTTTCTTTAGAGTATAATCTACCTCTACGACTCAAATGGGTAAATACGATCTCAATAAACTATATTAGTAACATAAGTCCTTCTTAAAACTGCATACAATCATCTCATTTTAGCAAGAATCAAAGGTAAAATGGCGTCATGGTGCTGAAGGAGTTAATACTTACAAGGAAGTGTCATAACTGGATATTTAACCTTATCAAAATCTTGTTTTACTGCATGTGGGGTAGTTATGAGGTCGAGGGCAAGGAATAACCATTTAATTCATTGGTTTGTTATGCCCCTTGCCTTGCCGTAATGTGAGGCATCTTTGAGTATCCGGCCCTAAATCTCATTCAATAAAGGCGGAGTTTCTACATCGCCTTATCCAGTTTTATTTTATTTATTTATTTACTCATATTATATATATTTTTTTCTATTATATATATATATATATATTAATATATTTTTTTTTAGGAATATTGGTCAGGCAGCTCCAAAATACAAGCGTATAAGAAATCAGCCCCTTACGATTATCTACTTGCAGCCTAGATTTGTTTTTACATGTAGGAATAGAGGAAAGAATAAAAGGTTAAAAGAAAGAGTTGCCTTCCTAAAACTGTCGACAATATAGCTCCAATCATTCCAGGTCATATACTGTGATTGTGTGTAATGAAAACAATAACATGCCTTCCTGTCATCAACCCTGTTATCATAATCTTGAGGCTCATTTAGTATAATCAGAGTCACGCTACCACTTTCTCAGACAATGTTTGTAGGGTAATTCTGACCTAACAGCTTCAAAATTAAAGTATTTTTTAGAAATCTGCCACTTAAAACAAGCTAACTTCAATCTAGATGTATATAATAGGAGGAGGAAAAACTAATATAATGAAAGCCTAATTTATGTATGTAATGTATCCATAGAATCCTTTTAGCATTAGATAGACTGTATTAACATCCGAAAAAAAATCCGACCGAAAAATGTCGTGAAAAAAGGGTTTACTTACTAGGCACATTTTACCATGATTCCTGTGATGATAACCATAATCCCCCTTCCTGGCACCTACCGCAACCCTGTTATTAATTCCTTGTGCTTAGTGTGGTAAAGCCTGGCGCACTACATTAACTTCTTAACCCCTCGAGGATCATGACACACTTTTGACTAGTTATTCTGGCTATCATTAGACGATTTTATACCGCTTAGGAAGGATCTGCGCGAATTAAAAGGCTAAAGACTCTCTCAATTAACCTTCTGACTTCCATATACCCTTCCTAATCTA
This sequence comes from Paralithodes platypus, assembly GCA_032716605.1. Classification (NCBI taxonomy): domain Eukaryota; kingdom Metazoa; phylum Arthropoda; class Malacostraca; order Decapoda; family Lithodidae; genus Paralithodes; species Paralithodes platypus. The sequence continues at coordinate 30,481,877 of CM064518.1, read as the reverse complement.
TGTAGAGTCGTCTAATGATAGGCAGACTAAACTGCCAAAACGTGTCATAATCTTTAAGGGGTTAAGCAATTCTAATTTTGCGTACACATTAGAGACTTAGATGTGGCAAAATCCAAATGGATGATGTATAGGAATATTTTTCACTTCAAATATATCTAGCTTTAGTATTCAAAACGATGCCAAGGAAAAGAGCCCGATAATGTTACAAACATATAAATACATACATTAATAAATACATAAATATATATAAATATATACAAATAAATATAAATAAACTAAAATACATGTTAACCGTATATACTCCGAATAAGTGCTACGTGACTTTGCCTTATTATGTGCGTTGTTGACTATGATTGCATGTACTAAAGTGTATGTAATGAAAATAATGACACGCCTCTAACTGTTGGCCGCGCCTATTATTACTTCCAAGAGTCTCGTATGGTAAATTAGCCCACATTACTCTTTGGGGCAGCTCATGTGTCGTTAGCAGTGGGGTAGTCTTGGGAGATTAATGGAGACATGCGCTGTTAGGGAGGTTTTGAGATATTTTAGGAAGAGTAGGAGGTGGGTAATTGGGATATGAAAGGCAGAGAGGGCAGATAGATACAGATAGATAGCCAGTATTATAGTACACACAGCTATTAATCCCAGACAGACAGTACACACAGAGGGGGGAGGGAGACAGGTACGCTACACACAGATAAACAGTACCCATAGATAATAATGCCAGACAGACAGTGCACACAGAGGGGGGAGGGAGACAGGTGCGCTACACACAGATAAACAGTACACATAGATAACAATGCCAGACAGACAGTGCACACAGAGGGGGGAGGGAGACAGGTACGCTACACACAGATAAACAGTACACATAGATAACAATGCCAGACAGACAGTGCACACAGAGGGGGGAGGGAGACAGGTACGCTACACACAGATAAACAGTACACATAGATAACAATGCCAGACAGACAGTGCACACAGAGGGGGGAGGGAGACAGGTACGCTACACACAGATAAACAGTACACATAGATAATAATGCCAGACAGACAGTGCACACAGAGGGGGAAGGGAGACAGGTACGCTACACACAGATAAACAGTACACATAGATAACAATGCCAGACAGACAGTGCACACAGAGGGGGGAAGGAGACAGGTACACACAGATAAACAGTACACATAGATAATAATGCCAGACAGACAGTACGCACAGAGGGAGGGGGGGGGGGGGGATATAGACACACATAGGTACACAATACACACAGATAATAATGCCAGACAGATAGTAAGCACAGAGGGAGGGGGGGGGGGAAGATGGATATAGACACACATAGATAGACAGTACACACAGATAATAATGCCAGACAGATAGTACGCACAGAGGGAGAGGGGGGGGGGGGGGATGGATATAGACACACATAGATAGACAGTACACACAGATAATAATGCCAGACAGACAGTACACACAGAGGGAGGGGGGGGGGGATATAGACACACATAGATAGACAGTACACACAGATGATAATGCCAGACAGATAGTACGCACAGAGGGAGGGGGGCAGACAGGCGCATACAGATAGGCAGTACACACATATAATAATGCCAGACAGATAGTACACACAGAGGAGAGGGGGGGGGGGGAATATAGACACACATAGATAGGCAGTACACACATATAATAATGCCAGACAGACAGTACACACAGAGGGAGGAGGGCAGACAGGCGCATACAGATAGGCAGTACACACATATAATAATGCCAGACAGATAGTACACACAGAGGAGAGGGGGGGGGGTTTAACACACATAGATAGACAGTACACACAGATAACAATGCCAGACAGACAGTATACACCGAGGGGAGGGAAGGGGGTGGGGGGGGGGAATACACACACACAGGTAGACAGTACACGCACAGATAATGCCAGACAAGCAGACAACACATACAGTAGATGAAGCCAGCCAGCCAGACAATACATACAGTCGATGAAGCCAGACAGACAGCACAGACAGCACACGCACAGATAATGCCAGACAAGCAGACAACACATACAGTAGATGAAGCCAGCCAGCCAGACAATACACAGTCGATGAAGCCAGACAGACAGCACAGACAGCACACGCACAGATAATGCCAGGCAGACAGACAACACATACAGTAGATGAAGCAAGCCAGCCAGACAATACACACTGTCGATGAAGCCAAACAGACAGCACAGACAGCACACGCACAGATAATGCCAGGCAGACAGACACACAAAACAGACAGTATACACAGATAAGTAAAGCAAGACAGACCAAAAAAGAAAGACAGCATACACAGAGAAAAAGAGCCAAACAGATGGCCAACAAGACAGTACAGACACATAGATCAAGACAGACAGACATACACAAATACAGTACACACAGATATATAAAACCAAACAAAAAAATACAGTAAATACAGTAAATACAGATGGATAAAACTAGACACACACACACGACAGATAGTCAAAACAGATAAAGACAAAATATAGACAGTAAACACAGATAGATAACGTCACACAAACAAGCAAAACAGACAGCCATACATAGTGACAGGCAAGCAGACAGACAGACGTACACATTCATAAATCAAACAAAACACGCTGACTCTCACTCACTCTCACTGACACAGACACACACACACACACACACATACTAAATCTCACTCTCTCTCTCTCTCACACACACACACACACACACATCCATCCCCCCCCCTCACACACACACACACACACACACACACACACACACACACACACACACACACACACAAACACATCCCTCCCCACCCCACCCCCACCCTCACACACACACATCCATCCCCCCCCTCACACACACACACACACACACACACACACACACACACACACACACACACACACACACACACACACACACAAACACATCCCTCCCCACCCAACCCCCAACCTCACACACACACACCCACACACACACAACCATTCTGCACTAATTATTCCGTTCTACAGTATACAGGCAAAACAATGAAAACACTGATATGCAAATGAGTTCACAGAAAGGACCCCCACACCCACGTATGCACAAATATACAGGAGTAGCGGAAAAACTGGGTCGTTTACATATACTGAATGTTAGGGAAAATTATATATGCGTTAAGGGGGTCACCGGCTCTGTTTTTATCTTTCTCCTCTTTTCTCTCTTTCCCTGGCTTGTATCCATTCGGCCCAATTCAACCAATTGTTTTAAGACGTTTATCCCCATCCAGGTGTTGATTTCTTCCTGGCGAGCGATAGCGATCCAGCAGTGTATGGAGAAGTCCGGCTTCGCCGGAGACATTTTTCTATCGAAAAATGTAAAAATTTAGCTTGCTGTCAAAACAAAACAAATAAATATGCTGGCTCGCTACCGCTCGCCAGGAAAATATTGACACCTGGATGGAGGTAAGCAGCTTAAAACAGTAGGCTGAATGGGGCCGAATGGATACAAGCCAAAGAGAGAGGGATAGAAAGAGAAAACATCGAGGTGGGTTCCTTTAAGGTAATTATAAGCACAAGCGCGTACAAAAAAGGATTATTCCACCAGTGAATATCGCCAACGTGTACTTGTATGTTCTTTATACACACATAACAAAACGCGTGCGTGTCTGCATACCTTTGTACATACATACACACACACACACACATCCGAACACAAAACATATACGCAAGTACACCTTATACAACAAACACAAAAAACACTCTTTCGTGTACACACACACACACACACACACACACACACACACACACACACACACACACACACACACACACACACACACACACACACACACACACACACACACACACACACACACACACACACACACACACACACACACACACACACACACACACACACACACACACACACACACACACACACACACACACACACACACACACACACACACAAGTATCTTAATGAAAACACCATGAAACAAATAATAACGGCAATAATAAGACCCAGGATGGAATATGCATCTGTAGTGTGGTCCCCTCACTTGAAGAAATATATCCACAAAATTGAGAGGGTACAGAGAGCAGCTACGAGGATGATCCCAGGTTTGGAAAATTTGGAGTACCAAGAGAGGCTCGAGAGATTGAATCTACCTACACTGGAACAGAGAAGGAAACCAGGACAGCAAATTCAGTTATATAAATGTGTTTGAGGTATTGACAAAATCGACCAAGAAAACTTCATAGAGAGGGATGGAGGTGAGAGGACAAGAGGTCACAGCTACAAACTAAAAGTGCTAAATAGTAAATCTGATCTGAAAAGTAAAAGATTTCCTACCAACTCGATTAGTGGGTGGAACAAATTGCCAGCCGAAGTAGTGTCTGCACCATCAGTGCATAGTTTCAAAGCACGGTATGACAAACATATCTTAGGAGGCGGGAATTAACGAGCATGCTCACTCCCGCAAATACAACTAGTGTAAGTACACAGAGTACCACCAGCAGTCTACCCTAGATACTGTAATGTACACTAACATTATCTTAACATTACATATAACATAACAAATATCACAACACACTCTCACTCTCTCTCTCACACACACACACACACACACACACACACACACACACACACACACACACACACACACACACACACACACACACAGAGTACCACCAGCAGTCTACCCTAGATACTGTAATGTACACTAACATTATCTTAACATTACATATAACATAACAAATATCACAACACACTCTCACTCTCTCTCTCTCTCACACACACACACACACACACACACACACACACACACACAGAGTACCACCAGCAGTCTACCCTAGATACTGTAATGTACACTAACATAATCTTAACATTACATATAACATAACAAATATCACAACACACTCTCACTCTCACTCTCACACACACACACACACACACACACACAGAGTACCACCAGCAGTCTACCCTAGATACTGTAATGTACACTAACATAATCTTAACATTACATATAACATAACAAATATCACAACACACTCTCACTCTCACTCTCTCTCTCACACACACACACACACACACACAGAGTACCACCAGCAGTCTACCCTAGATACTGTAATGTACACTAACATAATCTTAACATTACATATAACATAACAAATATCACAACACACTCTCACTCTCTCTCTCACACACACACACACACACACACACACACAGAGTACCACCAGCAGTCTACCCTAGATACTGTAATGTACACTAACATAATCTTAACATTACATATAACATAACAAATATCACAACACACTCTCACTCTCACTCTCACACACACACACACACACACACACACACACACAGAGTACCACCAGCAGTCTACCCTAGATACTGTAATGTACACTAACATAATCTTAACATTACATATAACATAACAAATATCACAACACACTCTCACTCTCACTCTCACACACACACACACACACACACACACAGAGTACCACCAGCAGTCTACCCTAGATACTGTAATGTACACTAACATAATCTTAACATTACATATAACATAACAAATATCACAACACACTCTCACTCTCACTCTCTCTCTCACACACACACACACACACACACACAGAGTACCACCAGCAGTCTACCCTAGATACTGTAATGTACACTAACATAATCTTAACATTACATATAACATAACAAATATCACAACACACTCTCACTCTCTCTCTCACACACACACACACACACACACACACACAGAGTACCACCAGCAGTCTACCCTAGATACTGTAATGTACACTAACATAATCTTAACATTACATATAACATAACAAATATCACAACACACTCTCACTCTCACTCTCTCTCTCACACACACACACACACACACACACACACACAGAGTACCACCAGCAGTCTACCCTAGATACTGTAATGTACACTAACATAATCTTAACATTACATATAACATAACAAATATCACAACACACTCTCACTCTCACACACACACACACACACACACACACAGAGTACCACCAGCAGTCTACCCTAGATACTGTAATGTACACTAACATTATCTTAACATTACATATAACATAACAAATATCACAACACACTCTCACTCTCACTCTCTCTCTCTCACACACACACACACACACACACACACAATCAATAGCCCCACCACTGGACCTTGCCCTATATAACATCCCATTGGCTATGCACCATTAATACTTAACTACGTCCGTCCTTGTGCAAGATAGACGATACTATACTAACCACCATATCAACCTACTAACCACCATATCAACATACTATAGGTAGCGCCAACGAACTTGACAAAAATCTCGATCTCTGACCTCTTCGTAACTAAAAAGGGACTAGAGCAAACTGGCTGTAAATATCCACACCTATTACCTGGTGGATTCTTCCCAAATGAGAGGAATTTCAGCCCGATTTCTTTCATTCATATCGAGTTATAAGAAGTTAAAGGGTCAAGATTATTGTCAAGTTCGTTGGCGCTACCTTTAGCTACTAGGGCAACGTACTAGCTAACGGGCCAAACATGACTAGCCATCACATCAATATACGTACTATAGTCTATTCCATGTAAGTAGGCGAGAAATCACGACCTCTATCCTCTGTAACTCAAAAAGGGCTAGAGAAAATTGGCTGTAAATGTCCACATCTATCCCTTGACTGACTCTTCCCAAATGGTAGAAATTATTACCTCGATTACTCTAATCGGTTTTTTTTAGTTAAATAGGTTTGAGGTCATGATTTCTCGCCTACTTACAGCGAATGGACTATAGCTACCAGGACAAACATTACTAACCATCATATCAACATACTGGCTACAAGGGTAATGTACTAGCTACCTGGACAACATACTAGCTAACAGGAAAACATACTAGCCACCACATCACCATACGTACTAGCTAACAGGACAAACATTACTAGCCACCATATTAACATACTGGCTACTAAGGGAAACATACTAGCTAGCAGAACAAACATTACTAGCCATCACATCACCATACTGGCTACTAAGGGAAACATACTAGCTAGCAGAACAAACATTACTAGCCATCACATCACCATACTGGCTACTAAGGGAAACATACTAGCTAGCAGAACAAACATTACTAGCCATCACATCACCATACTGGCTACTAAGGGAAACATACTAGCTAGCAGAACAAACATTACTAGCCATCACATCACCATACTGGCTACTAAGGGAAACATACTAGCTAGCAGAACAAACATTACTAGCCATCACATCACCATACTGGCTACTAAGGGAAACATACTAGCTAGCAGAACAAACATTACTAGCCATCACATCACCATACTGGCTACTAAGGGAAACATACTAGCTAGCAGAACAAACATTACTAGCCATCACATCACCATACTGGCTACTAAGGGAAACATACTAGCAGAACAAACATTACTAGCCATCACATCACCATACTGGCTACTAAGGGAAACATACTAGCTAGCAGAACAAACATTACTAGCCATCACATCAACATACTGGCTACTAAGGGCAACGTACTAGCAACCAGGTAAACATACTAGTCACTACATCAACGTACTGGCTACCAGGACATGACATAACTGCTAGGACAACAAAATACAGTAGTTACCAGTACAATATACCAGCTGCCAGGACAACAAAGTAGCTACCAAGACACCATACCATAACAGCATAGCTATCAGGACAACGCACAACCAACCAGGATAACGTACAGTGGCGCTAATTATGTCATGCTCAGCTGTCATTACGTTTGGCTCGCTCTGTGCTGTATTAATGTCTGTCAGATGTTGAATAGGATGGGCAAGTGTTGGAACATGGTTGTATATCTCACTCAAAAAGAAGAAATCATGTGTAAATATTGCTGATACCAATTATTGATCAAAACATAAATGGTGCCGACACATGACTTATTAGGCCGACTGTACTAGCCACCAAATCACCATACTGACTACTAGGGCAACTTATTACCTACCAGGACAACATACTAGCCACAAGGACAATATAAGAGCTACCAGGACGATATCAATAGCAATCAAAACAACATACTAGCGACCAGGACAACCTGCTATAGGTAGCGCCAACCAACTTGACAATAATTTGGATCCCTTAACTTCTTATAATTCAAAATAAATGAAAGTAATTGGGCTGAAATTCTTATCATTTGGGAGAGTCCACCAGGTAATAGGTGTGGATATTTACAGCGGTTTGCTCTAGGCCCTTTTGAGTTACGAAGAGGTCAGGGATCAAGATTGTTGTCAAGTTCGTTGGCGCTACCGTACCTATAGTTACCATGACGACATACAAGCTACCAGGACAACATACTAGCTACCAGAACGACATACTACAAAACAGGATGACATACTAGCTACCAGAACGACATACTACAAAACAGGATGACATACTAGCTACCAGAACGACATACTACAAAACAGGATGACATACTAGCTACCAGAACGACATACTACAAAACAGGATGACATACTAGCTACCAGAACGACATACTACAAAACAGGATGACATACTAGCTACCAGAACGACATACTACAAAACAGGATGACATACTAGCTACCAGAACGACATACTAGAAAACAGGATGACATACTAGCTACCAGAACGACATACTAGAAAACAGGGCAGCATACTATAGTCTATTCGCTGTAAGTAGGCGAGAAAGCATGACCTCTGACCTCTGTAACTCAAAAACGACTAAAGTAATCGAGCTAATATTTCTACCATTTGGGAAGAGTCAGCCAAAGAATAGATGTGGAAATGTACAGCCAATTTGCTCTAACCCTTTTTGAGTTACAGAGGATAGAGGTAACGATTTTTCGCCTACTTACAGCGAATAGACTATAGCTACCAGGATTTTTCTTGTGTCTTAAAGAAATATAAGGCAATGCTGCCTGTTACATTTTTGTTTAATATAGACCAGAATGTAGCTACTAGGATGACATACTAGCTACCAGGACAATATACTAGTAACCAGGGCGGCATACTCTAGCTACCAGGAATTTTTTGTCTATGTTTTTTTTTTTTTTTTTTTTTTTTTTTTTAAATCTAGACCAATGTACAGTATAGATACCAGGATTAAATACTAGCTTTTAGGAAAACATACTATACCGTGTTCCAAATAGGTAGACCAGAAATTGTGAACTCTAACTTCTGTAACTCAAAAAGGGCTAGAACAAATGGGCTGTACATTTTCACAACTATTCCCCGGTTGACCTTTCCTAAATGGAAGAAATATTAGCTCGATTACTCTAGTAGTTTGTGAGTTATAGAGGATAATATTCAAGAGTTTTAGCCTACTGATTTGGAACGGGGTATAGCTACCAGGACGACATACTAGCTAGCAGGATGACACACTAGATTCCAGGACAACATACTAGTTTATACATAGTCTATTCGCTGTAAGTAGGCGAGAAATCATGACCTCTAACCTCTGTAACTAAAAAACGACTAGAGTAATCGAGCTAATATTTCTACCATTTGGGAAAAGCCAGTCAAGGAATAGATGTGGAGATTTACAGCCAATTTGCTCTACCCTTTTTTGAGTTACAGATGATAGAGGTCATGATTTCTCGCCTACTTACTGTACAGCGAATATACTATAGCTACCAGGATAACATAGTACCTACCATTAAGAAGGCATGGTACCACCGACTGTCAACAGAACAAGAACACAGCACAATACCACCAGGCTACACACAAAGCAACCCACCACACCACCAACAGCAGCTATACTACACATCAATTGACCTATAACACCAACTCTCAGGCAGTAAATGAAGTGAGCTATACCACCACCACCACCTGCATCAGAGCTACATACAAAGTGACCCTCAACTTAAGGGGAGACAGGCCGTTTTTCTGGTCATCCTTCTTCCTCATGTTTAGCCCCATTTGTTTTCAGATTAAAAGACGTTTGGCCCATTAGTTTGGCAATTTTAAGACCTTTCGCCCCATTTCTTTGTCAATATTATGACTTTTCTTGCTATTCAAGTGTGGGGTTTTTTTTCCTGGCGAGCGATAGCGAGCCTGTTTTTGTCTTCAGAAGAACAGGCCTTTGGCCGGTACATTTTTCTATCGAAAAATGTACAAATTTATCTTGAAGGAGTGTCTTAGGGGTTATTTTTTAAGCTTGATGGAGGCTTAGCGAGGAAACTAAGAAATAAAGGAATAGATGAGTTTATAGACCAAAACAAAAAATCCATCTCCTCTCAACTGCCCTCAGAGTATACATGTGAAGTGAATTCTGCAAGCCATGCTACACACCTAATGAGCCAATCAAATTCTCCAAGAACTATTGCTACACAAGAGGTGAGCTATTTCATCATCTCCATCAGCCCTGTCCTTTGATTAAGATCGAGAAAGCGATTACGATAACGAGTGATGTTAGATGAGACCCTGACACTATCCATCCACTTTTGTACAGCCTCACTATACTCCTTCTTTTCAACTGACGATAAACTGAATCCCTTAGCATCTCATTTATAGATACTTAATGGAACAAATATGAAACTACTATGGCTCTGCATCATATCAGGACCAAGTTTATATGATTAGCACAATATTTCGCTACAAAATCTTCAAAATAACTGATAAATATTGATGGGAACTTTGCAATTTACCGTCATTGAAAAGAAATAAACTATATATCTAACTTCACCATCACCAGAGATACAGCAAGAGCGGAAACCCACGCCGTTCCCGCCGAGGAGACTTCAGAGATTGATGGGCACCATCTTCAGTGACCTGTAGATGAACTACACACCCCAGATTATTGACACATATAACTTATCCTCTATTTGGAATACATAAATCTACCTGAACCAGTATATTCTATGAACTGTTATGCATGACTCTTCCTTTCGTAAACTATTTAGTTTTTATATATATATATATATATATATATATATATATATATATATATATATATATATATATATATATATATATATATATATATATATATATATATATATATATATATATATATATATATATATATATATATTCTAAACATCTATGAGCAAGGCCAACAGTTCAGTCAGGCTTATTTGTTATTAGTTTCCCATGAATGGGGGATGTCATTGGGTGCATGGAGCTTGCTTTCAATTAAATTGTTTTCCTGCCTAGACTATTGTTTTATGTAAGCCCCTCCCCTCCCTTCCCCTCCAAGACACACACACACACACACACACACACACACACACACACACACACACACACACACACACACACACACACACAGCCCGTAGCCTAGTAGGTAGAGCTCTCGTCTCACACACGAGGGGTCGGGGGTTCAATACCCGGCCGGGCGGAGACAAATTGGGCTTGTCTCCTTTCATGTGTTAGCCTCAGTTCACCTAGCTGTAAATAGGTACCTGGAATAAGTGGACGTTGTGACGTCCCATCTGGGGTTGGCAAAAATGGTACAAGGCGAGATGGGTATCATATGGTTCACCTAAGCTGATGGCTACCTAAGCCTTCGGGCGAGACGGTACCGTCTATAGTGAGAATGGTACCATACAGATCCACCCTAAGCCTTCGTTTCCGATGTCGCCAATTGGCTAAATACAGACTACACACACATCCACAGCCATTCCAACAGTACATAAAACACCTAACATGCATTTCACGCAATACATTCCCAGTTAAGGAGGCGCGATAATAATGAGCTTAGCTCGCATTGCGTGGATTCCCCTTGACGAACAAGTAACTGAGTGAGTGAGTAACACACACACACACATGTGCACGCGCTACCACATACATAAAATACAAATTTTATCAAATTTTGATTAGATATTTGTTTATGTTAAGGTAATGCACCAATTGACGTCCTTTATTGATGGAAAAATCCCCAAATATGTATAAAACATAACACAATTAAGGAACACCCCGTTCTTAACATTATTCCTCCATTATATACCCCAAAGCACTTGAATAAATTAATGAAAGCATACAGTATGTTCCTCCCAGGATTCGAACTCGGAACACCACACCCATAACATAAGCATCTAAACCATTACACCACCAACACAGTAAAACAACATAACATAGCCTAGCCTAACAATAATTAACCTCACCCGATTCTAGCCTAAAGCCGGAGTCACACGAGCCAATTTTCGAGCAATTTTTACGGGCAATTATGGTCTGGAAACTTCAAAAATTACAGTTTATCAGAATTCAGCCGGCTGGCATACTTTACCTTCAGTCTAGTTACCGAAACCAGGGCGAAAAAGTCCCGAAATAATACGAGACAAAACTTGCTCACGGAAAATTGACGGAAAAAGCGCTCGTATGACAGCGGCTTAACCTTATAATTATATATTGAATTAAACTAACAATATAACCTAATCAGACATATTATACTTGTGGGACCTGACACTATTTACTGGTTAAGGGGAGATGGTCGGTTTTTTTCTGGACACCCTTCTCCCTCATGCTAAGCCCCGGTTAGTTTGGTGATTTTAAGACCTTTCGCCCCTTTTATATTTCAATATTAAGAATTGTGTCATTTAGGTGTCGATTTTTTCCTGGCGAGTAATAGCGAGCCTGTGATTTAGAAGGAACCGGCCTTTGGCCGGGAAATTTTTCTACCGAAAAAATGAACAAATATATCCTGAAAGGGGATCCTGGGGTTGATTTTTACGTTTGATGGAGGTCTAGGGAGGAAGTTAGAAAAATCTGAAAACTAATGAGGCTAAACATGAGGAAGAAGGGGGACCAAACAAACGCCCCATCTCCCTTTAATGATAGATAACGCCAGACCAATCTAATCATCCAGCGTACACACAGTTTCCCCCCCACAATAACGCGTCTCGGAGGTATAAACCCTGACCTCTGCTATACCTAATTGGTTGTATTAAGGGGAGGCAGACCGTTTTTCTGGACCCCCTTCTCCCTAAGGTTTGGCCCCACTAGTTTTGAGATTATAAGACGTTCGGCCCATTAGTTTGGCGATTTTAACACCTTTCGCCCCATTTCGTTGTCAATTTTAAGACCATTTAGGTGTCTATTATTTCCTGGCGAGCGATAGCTAGCCTGCAATTTTAAGAGGAACCGGCCTTTGGCTGGGACATTTTTCTACCGAAAAATGTACACATTTATCTTGAAGGGGGGTCTAGGGGGTGTTTTTCTAAGCTTGATGAAGGTCTAGGGAGGACAAAAAAAATATATATATATATATGTATAAATTAATTAATAGACCAAACAAACGGTCAGTCTCCCCTTAATGACAATTATTCTAACAATGTAACCCCTTCTGTACCGGTGACGTCTCTTTTATTATATCCTGTCAATTAATCAACGATTTTATTCAGCTTAGGAAGGACGTCTACCCATTAAATGGCTACAGACCATCTCAATTCACCATTTTGGCTACTCTACCATAATATATCCTTTCGAAACTTCCGAATATCGTCTAAATGTAGCTAAAATCAAATAAACAAAATGTCGCCGGTACAGTGGGGGTTAAGGATGATTTGCTTACTTTAAAGCTAGATAACCTTAAATGCGACTGGATAACATAACCGCTAGCTTTTTATCGGTTTTCCAATACTGTTAAGGGGAAAGTAGTCGCTTTTTTCTAGACCTCCTTCTCCCTCATTGTTAGCATATTAATTTTGAGCTTTTAAGACGTTCGTTCCGTTAGTTTGGCGATTTTGAGACCTTTCGCCTAATTTCTTTGTCAATATTCAGTCCTTTCGAGCCATTTAGGTGTCGATTTTCCTGGCGAGCGATAGCGAGCCTGTAATTTTAAAAGGAACCGGCCTTTGGGCGGAAAAAATGTCTACCGAAAATTGTACACAGGGGGTGTATTTTTAAGCTTGATGGAGGTCTAGTGAGGAAACTCAAAAATAAATAAATAACTACATATATAGACCAAAAAACAAGCACTACCCCTTAACATTTGTCATTAAAGGTACAACACGTTAACTATAATGTCGCCGTCTAAATGGACCTGTTACACAATTAATGACCAAGTAGACACACGTAAGGTTCAAGGAGAGATCCAAGGTAAGAGGTCTTGAATAATATAACACTATGGATGATACAATAAAACACAACATAGCTCAACCTAACCTGACCTAACATTACATAGCCTACCATAACCTAACATAGCCTATCTTAATCTAGCATAACCTGTGTAACCCTACCTAATCTAACCTAAAGCCACTGTCACACGAGCGCTTTTTCCGTCAATTTTCCATGAGCAGGTTTTTTCTCGTATTATTTCGGGACTTTTTTGTACTGGTATCCGTAACTAGACTGAAGGTAGACTATGTTAGGCGGCGGAATTCTGATAAAGTGTAATTTTTAAGCTTTCAGATCACAATTGCTCGTAAAAATTGCTCGAAAAAGCGCTCGTGTGACAGTGGCTTAACCTAAGCTAACGGTAATACCTAACGTGAAACACTATATATACTATTTTTCTTTAGTAGTATGTAGGGGTTACATAAGGCGTCCCCTTGAGGAATTCTGTCAAGAGGACTTGATTAATATTCAAACTTAACACATCCAAGCACAACCAAACTCAACCTAACCTTACCTTACATAATCTAACCTAACTTAAGCTAACCTAACCTGACCTAATCTAAACTAACATTATCTAACCGAACTCAGCACAACCTAAGCTATAATGTCCCAACACGACATACTCTACTAGTGGGTTACATAAGGCATTTCTCGAGGGCTTCGATCAGCGGACGACCCAAGGTAAGGGGACGTGAATAATTGAATCACATCATGGTGTGGTGATAGCAAGGGGTAGGGGGAGGGTTAGGGGGTGAGATAGCAAGGGTAGGGGGGTAGGGGGTGAAATAGCAAGGGGTAGGAGGGGTAAGGGGTGAGATAGCAAGGGGTAGGAGGGTAAGGGGAATTGGAGGGCGATGTATAGTAGGGGGTATGGTCGGCGAGGATAGTAGGGGTAGAGGGAATGGGGGGTGATGTATAGCAGGGGGTATGGTGGGCGAGGATAGTAGGGGTAGGGGGAATGGGGGTGATGTATAGCATGGGGTAGGGGGTATGGAGGGGGAGAATAGTAGGGGTAGGGGGTATGGGGAGTAATGTATAGCAGGGGGTAGCGGGTATGGTGGGCGAGGATAGTAAGGGTAGAGGGAAATGAGGGGGAGGCGTAGGATAGTTGGAGTAGGGGGTGGGGGTGATGGACAACGATAGGAGGGGTCTGAATGGTGATGATAGTTGGGGTGTGGGTGGATGAGGAGCGGCAAGGATAGTAGGGGTGGGGGGGGGGGAGATGGGCAACGATAGCAAGGGTATGAGTGTTGAGGATAGGAGGGAATGGGGGGTGGATAGTAGGCGTAAAAGGGATGGGAGTGAGGGTAGGGGGTGGGGGTGATGGGCAACGATGGCAGGAATATAAGGGATGATGGGAGTAGGGGTAAAGGGGATGGGGGGAGGATAGTAGGGGTAAGGGGGGAGGATAGAGCTTGGGTAAGGGAGTGGGGGACGAGGAAGGGAGGGAAAGGAAAGTAGGGGAGGGGGATATAAATTTGAATGTGTGAAATAAATATAAAACGAAGATGAACAGGGAAGACGGAGGAGGAGAAAAAGAAGAAGAAAGAGAAGGGGAAGGAGAAAGAAGAGGATATGAGAAGGAGGAGAGCAGGTTGAAATATTGAATGAATGATGGGACCTATAAGTAGAAACAAGAAGAGGAGTAAATATAGGGTTATGTTATGCAATATAATTTAGATTAGATCAAGAAGGCCAGGGATATACCATAATACAATTTAGCTCAAGGACATACAGTATATATATATATATATATATATATATATATATATATATATATATAGAGAGAGAGAGAGAGAGAGAGAGAGAGAGAGATGAAAGGACAACAGAGATAAACAGAACAAAGGGAGGAAAAGACAGGAGATAAACCAAGAGATACGCTACACGTCCACACAAAGAAGACCTGAATGATAAATGGATGCAGTCAAAAAAGAAAGACAAAATTAGTGAGCCAGAAGTAGGAAAAGGTTACAGTTTAAAGGGCGATGGGTCGTTGTCTGGTCCCCCTTCTTCCTCATATTTATCCCCATTAGTTTTCAGATTTTAAGACGTTCGGCCAACTACTTTGGCGATTTTAAGACCTTTCGTCCCATGTCTTTGTCGATATTAAGACTTTTCGTGTCATTTAGGTGTCGATTTTTTCCTGGCGATTTTCAGTGAGCCTGTTATTTGAGAGAAATCGGCATTCGGCCATGGCATTATTCTATCAACAAATTTATCTTAAAGGAGGGTCTTGGGCGAGTGTTTTTATAAGCTTGATGGAGGTGTAAGAAAGAAACTAAACAAAATATAAAAAGATATATTCATGAGGAAATAAATACGCCCATTCCCCCTAAAGGTTGAGATATCTACCCTTTTACTGGGATGACGGCTATACCATGTATTATTCTACATACCACCAGACCCTTTATTTAGTTGATAATGCCCGTAGTAAAATATTAGTATATTGTACGCACTATAAATACAGTGGTCCATGATCGTGTGTGAGGGCGTGTGTATGATGAGAGAGAGAGAGAGAGAGAGAGAGAGAGAGAGAGAGAGAGAAAGAGAAAGAGAAAGAGAGAGAGAGAGAGAGAGAGAGAGAGAGAGAGAGAGAGAGACCAAACTAGGTTATTTATGCCAGTGGTTACCTGAGGGAAGACACATGCCTGTACAATAATTAAGTGAGGTGAGGACGGGGATACGGTTGGCTCACGAATAATGGTTGACTCCTAAAATGCATAAAATCTTCTAAACTTGGCCAAATTATATTTACAAAACACGCCACATCAGATGCCCGGTATGACTTAAGGGGACAGTGGCCGGTTTTTTGGGCTATTAATTAATTTATTCAAATATGTTTTAGTTTCCTCGCTAGACCTCCACCAAGCTTAAAAAAAATACCCCTTAGACATTTGTAAATTTTTCGATAGAAAAATTTCCCGGCCAAAGGCCGGTTTCTCTTAAAATTACAGGCGTGCTATTACTCGCCAGGAAAAAATCGACACTTAAATGGCACGAAAGGTCTTGAAATTGACAACGAAATGGGGCAAAAGGTATTCAAATCGCCAAACTAATGGAAGGATTGTCTTAAAATCTCAAAAACTAATATGCTAAACACGAGGGAGAAGGAGGTCCATAAAAAGCAAGTAGTACCCCCTTAACGATGCTAACTATGTAACACAACAACCGAAGTTAAAATAGGTGACCCAGGGACACGATTGACTAAAAAAAACGTTGGGGGTAACTCCTAAGCTGAACAAAATTGGCTAACGTTAGCAAAGACAGGAAAGCAAGAGACAAAATTGCTAATCGGTCCTCCTTAAGTCAGACAGAGGCCATCTTGCATTTTTTAATTTTAAGTATCGTCTTTTTCTTTTCTTTTTCTTTTTCCGGTGGAGCATTAGGTACTGTCTGTTAATTACAATGTCTATCGACCTTTTATCTGCGACAATTAATTTCCCAATCAAACCAAAATCGTCCAATATCAGCCAAAAATAAATGCTATGGTACTAAACACAGCTATTCGATGCTAGCAGAAAGGCCTAAATACTAAACATTGCTAAACGGTGCTAGCAGAAAGACCTAGGTACTAAATACAGTTAACGGTGCTAACAGAAATGCCTAGTTATTACATAGAGTTAACCCTTAGAATGTATGATGACACATTTCTTTTCTCTTTTCTGTTCTAGCTATTATTATATGATTTCATTCATACTAGGAAGGGTATATAGAAGTCAGAGGGTTAATTGAGATAGTTTTTACTCATATACTTCCCACATATCCTTCCTAAATTGCATACACCCGTCTACTGATAGCCAGTATTTACTGTCAAAAGGCGTCTCAATCTCCCAAAGTCCTAAACGGTGCTAACTACACGCGAGCCCCCCCAAGGCCGTAAACCAGGTGAGCCCCGGGACCAGATTGGCTCACGAATCCCGGGTAACTCAGGAGGAACATAGGAGTGGGCCGCAACTCACACCCACCCACGGCTCGGTATTTACGAGGGCTCAAACGCTGTATTTGTTGCCCATTTGTTTGGGGATACAGCAAGAGCGATTGAACGTGGGAAAGAAAGATAAAGGATGGTTTGCAATAGCTAGGTGAATAGAAAAACGTTATAATTGTTTCTGTTTATGTCAATTTTTAAAGATTCAGCAATTATTAAAAATACTCTGAACACTATTCCATCCGACATTTAGGTGTTTATTATAATACTTTTGCTTGAATATCTAGGATTTTTGTTCTCCATTTTCGAACAGTTTATTTATTTGTTGCCCCCTGAACTAACAGAAACGCCTCCCTAGGCCTCATTGTGGCTATAAAAAACGATACTCAGGCCCCCCTTCAAGCTATACATTTGTCTTTAGAAAAATACCCCTGCAGTTAAACACTTTTCCCTTCTTGCTTGCTATCGCTCGCCGAGAAAAATCAACACCATAATAGGGTGAAACATTCTATAATCGCTCAGTTGATGGGGTGAAATGTTTTAAAATCGCCAAAATAATGGGTCAAATCAAATCAGAGGAGATTAAAAATCCCTACCCACGGGTTAGAGAGAGCTAAAAGTTACGAAACAGACAAAACAAAGAAGTAATGTCCATGTGTTTGGGGATAATGCAAGAGTGATTGAACTTCAGAAAGGGGATACAAATCGACCGCAATATATAGGGAACTACCGAAAACACAACGTAGTAATGGTTTATATTTTTCCTATGTAGCGAAATTGTTGAAGCGGCGCTGAAACTACATACCACAATAAATAGAGCCCATCAGTTTTGAGATTAAGAAAGAAAGATTAAACGGCGAAAGAAATAATATATTGAATGGTCCGCAATGTGTAGGTATTAATTGCTTCCACATTATTTCTCAGTATACCCTTATACTCATTAAGGGATCGAACTAAAATAAACATTGATCATGTTTTAGGAATAGCAAGAACGATGTAATTTGCAAACAGTAAAAAAGGATTAGTAATATATATATATATATATATATATATATATATATATATATATATATATATATATATATATAATGTCAGTGGTAGGTACATTTCCAGGATATCTAATTTTGTAGATGAAGAGTAGGACAAGAGCCACAACAGTATACATGTTGAGAATTATTTATTTGCAAATTTTTGGACGTATACACATCCATCATCAGGCTATATTTCAACATACGATCCTAAAAAGAAAGTAACCTAGTGTAAACATACAGTATGTTAAATACAAAGCTTGTGAGGATCTTTTAACTTTTTCCAAAAGTAACAATACAAAATATACAAAAGAACTTCATCCTATTAACCAATTAATATGTTATTAGTATAAAGCTTGGGAAGACTCTTTACTTATATCCAACTGTATAATAATGAATATTACTGCACACTTGACAGTGGTGCGAAAATATTATGTAAAAAACACAAATTATTTTTGCGAAAATTATTAGACAAATCTTTTATCATTAAAAGTAAAATTATGTTTAAATTATTATGTTGACTAACACACCAAAAAAGAAAAATATCTATTAGATATATATAAAATTCAAAGACAAGCCTTATAAGTTTATATTGTACACTTAACCAAACGAATAAGGACATTACAAAATGTATGTGAAAAAAAAATATTAATCTAACCTATCAATATAAATTTGAAAAGGTATATGAAGTACATACACACATGTAGCTTACTATGGTGTTGAGAAACTGTTGTGTAGGTGGTGACTGACGTAAAATACACAGTTAACTCCTAGTTTATATACACACAAAATATGAGCTGCCAACTATGAATTTACAAAAGTTACCGAAATTAACAGACTAAACAAAAAGAAAAAACACACCTAGACCTCAAGAAACTTAGTTCAACAAAAAACACTCACAGAAACAATACAGTGGAAAACAAAAAAACTGAAGCTTCCTATAAATTAAGCTATGTAGTTAATTCTGGTTTGAATTTACTTATATAGTATTTTTCAGCAATAAAGGTATCATTCTTGTTCCTAAATTTAGATATAATTTTAAAATTGTGTTCACTGAATCTATGGTCTGAGTCACGAGAATGATTTCTAATAGCAGAAAATTGTTGCTTATTTATATAGTTACCAGTTCTGATACTCTTCCCCATATGCTCGAATATTCTGGATCGGAAAGCTCTAGAAGAGCAACCGATATACCTCACAGGACAGTTTTTCTATATGTTCGAATATTGTATATACATTTGATTGTCCTCACTGTCCTGTGAGGTATATCGGTTGCTCTTCTAGAGCTTTCCGATCCAGAATATTCGAGCATATGGGGAAGAGTATCAGAACTGGTAATTTAATTATATAAATAAACAAAAACATTCTGCTATTAGAAATCATTCTCGTGACTCAGACCATAGATTCAGTGAACACAATTTTAAAATTATATCTAAATTTAGGAACAAGAATGATACCTTTATAATCTTTATTGCTGAAAAATACTATATAGGCTAAGTAAATTCAAACCAGAATTAAATACATAGCTTCATTTATAGGAAGCTTAATTTTTTTTATTTCCACTGTATTGTTTCTGTGAGTGTTTTTTGTTGAATTGAACTAGTTTCTTGAGGTCTAGGTGGGTTTTTTTCTTTTTGTTTAGTCTGTTTATTTCGGTAACTTTTGTAAATTCATAGTTGGCAGCTCATATTTTGTGTGTATATAAACTAGGAGTTAACTGTGTATTTTTACGTCAGTCACCACCTACACAACAGTTTCTCAACATCATAGTAAGCTACATGTGTGTATGTACTTCATATACCTTTTAAAATTTATATTGATAGGTTAGATTAATCTTTTTTGTTCACATACATTTTTGAATTTCCTTATTCGTTTGGTTAAGTGTACAATATAAACTTATAAGGCTTGCCTTTGAATTTTATATAAATATCTAATAGATATTTTTCTTTTTTGGTGTGTTAGTCAACATAATAATTTAAACATAATTTTACTTTTAATGATACAAAATTTGTCTAATAATGTTCGCAAAAATCATTAATGTGTTTTTTGCATAATATTTTCGCAGCCACTGTCAAGTGTGCAGTAATATTCATTATTATACAGTTGGATATAAGTAAAGATCTCCTCCCAAGCTTTATACTAATAACATATTAATTGGTTAAAAGGATGAAGTTCTTCTTTTGTATATTTGGTATTGTTACTTTTGGAAAAAGTTAAAAGATCCTCACAAGCTTTGAACTTAACATATGTTTACACTAGGTTACTTTCTTTTTAGGATCGTATGTTGAAATATAGCCTGATGATGGATGTCTGATACGTCCGAAAATTTGCAAATAAATAATTCTCAGCATGTATACTGTTGTGGCTCTTGTCCTACTCTTCATCTATATCTATATATATATATATATATATATATATATATATATATATATATATATATATATATTCAGATCGAATACAAACTGGTTGCCATCAATTTTAGAAGCGAATAAAATTTGACAGGAGAAAACAAATTACCTACAATAACTCGTTACACAAAACTATAATTAAATATTTAAAGTATTTAACGTTAATACCCTGGAAAGCCACGAACGCGGCTTTGTTGGTAGAAGATGAAATTCTACGATCGTGGCGCTATTCATAATCACCTGGGATACAAATATACAAACTTTACTTTCTTTACCTAATTTCGTACATATTTCCATTTTTGGTAGAAGATACGAACAGCCATTATCGCGACCCTGTACATTATCACCTGGACAAAGATATAGTGGTTACCTTATTTTGTACATTTTAACTGCAATTCAAACACAAGCATAATTATATAACGGGCGGGGTATGAGGCTTAAATTATACTTTCTCCAACGTAATATTTGTAATAGGCAACCTAATCAAAATATTTGGTGTGTACTACCATAAATATTTTTCAACATTGTAAAACAAAACAAAAAATCAGTAATATTTTCACTGGACAGGCTAGGCAATCCCAAACTATACTTCTGAAATCCAATAACAAAGCAAACCACAACATGGATATGCATTTTTCCACACAAACTGACAAAAATGCTAGAAAAAATCTACCCTGACAAAATTAAATAAAACCCGAGAAAAAATGACAATGACGTCAACAGGAAGCCGACTACAGAGAAAAGTGTAAGAACAAATACATAGAAAAAAAATTTAAGAGAAGGAAAAGTTAAAAATAACATGGCATATATGTAAAAGTAACGCTAGAACAACTGGAGAGAATAAAATACAAAAACAATGAATTATGCAATATCATCATGCAAGGATATTCACAGAAACACCCACTTATTATAGATTTTTTTTTATGTTATATTCAATATTATATACGGCCTAATTACTAACCTAAGATGTGTATTATATTATCAAAAGAAGTAAAACAATGGCTAGATAAAATATTCATAAATGCCTTATAATTATATAAAATTAACGGTTCAGAATAGGTTTAAGGGGGGTCACCGTTTTTTTTTTATCTTTCTCTCCTTTTCTCTCTTTCCCTGGCTTGTATCCATTCGGCCCCATTCAGCCAACTGTTTTAATACGTTTATCCCCTTCCAGGTGTCGATTTCTTCCTGGCAAGCGATAGCGAGCCAGCATTGTATGGAGAAATCCGGCTTCGCCGGAGACATTTTTCTATCGAAAAATTTACAAATTTAGCTTGCTGTCAAAACAAAATATATATATATGCTGGCTCGCTACCGCTCGCCAGGAAAATATTGACACCTGGATGGGGGTAAACATCTTAAAACAGTAGGCTGAATGGGGCCGAATGGATCCAAAGAGAGAGGGAGAGAAAGAAAAAGAAAAAGCGAGGTGGGGTCCCTTAAGAACAGGTAAGTATAATACTAGCTAAATGGAGAAACACAAGGTTAGGCTCCAGATTAGCTACAAGCTCAGGTAAACTCGCGATCATTAATGCTGTCTATACATCGATATCGGGATGAATTGAATCTTCATTAATTATTAACCTAAGATTTGCACTGCAGGCCCATTTAATCTGGACCTTGGTAGAAATACACGGTATTAATATTATATATAACAATATTTGCTTAATAAGAAGCTAGTGAATAGTTAAATACAAATGTGGGTTATTATTAACAATAGTATAATTATTTATGCTCAAATTATTGACATTAGCTTCCAATATATACACTGCATATTCTGTATATATATATATATATATATATATATATATGTACAATGTAAAATCCCTTCTACCTGCGGGTACAGCCAACCTTATACCTGATCTTAGGACAAAGTCATTGTCATGGTGAAGGTGATTTACGTCGACCATTATCATCTCTGACTGATTAATTATATATTCATTACCATTCATATGCAGTATAACCTCAATACATTTATAGTTCACACATTCAGGAGTTACTAATTACAAGATGATATAATCTTTAAATAATCTGGGGAGCCTTGTCAAATAGCCAGAACAGCGGGTGTATGTGGAGAGGCTGAAGAGCTTATTGGTCTCAAAGCTATATACTGGTGGGATTAACGATGTGTGTGGTCAGTTGTGTGCTGGGATTTAGCTTGTAGAGGGATTTAGGTGCGTGAGGGATTCCACGTGTAATATCCCCGGATTAAGCGCATAGTATTATGGGGTATGGTGTTCTCAGAATGTAGCGAATTTACGCCCATACTATACAATCAAACAGGCGGGGATGCTCGAATTTCAGAGTAAGGTAAATTAGATTAAGAAATATATTTTTCGCCTTTTTGTATGAGGGTGGTCCTATCCAGAGTGAGGTTTGGCATCCTCTACCCAACTTTAGCCATTTATGTCTGTCTCTTTTACTGTTCTACTTTTCCTTTTGGGGGCGGGAGGCTAGGAATACTCCTCCCCTTTTAGACTTTACCTACTAAACGAGACAGAGGAAAGGGCGATGGACGCGAAAGTGGTCCCGGACCCTAAGAATTGGAACCTTAAATGGTGTTTCTGTTCGGTCTCTGTCTGGAGTCGGCTACCCCCAGCAATGGGGTATGTGCCTGAATATATACATACATATATACATGCATACGTTATTACACGTGGTATCATAGTTTGTTTTATAGGATGTATCCCGAAAATATTGTTTGAAAATGTTACCCCTTGGCAGATAACCGGGCCGGTGTCCGGACAAAACCCCAGTGGACAGAAACCCAACTTCTTATAGGAAAAGTGGACAAAACCCCAGTATTACATAAACCCCAATTTTATATAAAATATCAAATAAAACACTTTAATGGTTGCAAACAAAATTACATTTAATTACATCTACTGTATGTATGATTAGCCGGGAGGTCGTGTATTTTAGAAACTGAGCGGGGTCAAGGTCAAGTGTGCTTATGTTTTGTTGGTATTGATGCATGTACAGTATGTATGCACGTGTGTGTATTCATGCCCTTGAAATACTAACACGATCTTTGGAACTCAAATACCAGATAGATATGTTAATACACAAAATCAATTCAATCTGCGTTACCTTCAATAGTATACTGACAAAATTATAGACGTGGCACCGTGTATATAATTATGTATGCTTCTGTATTTATGTATTTACGTTTTCGAATGCGTAACCCATATTTATGCCAACACACAATTACAGGAAGAAGCCTTTACGTGTATACCTGTGTCTGAGAACAGTACATGCGGCTGTATGTGGTTCATGAGGTCTACATAATGACACACACACACATGCACACATACACCCACACTCGCACACACACAAACACCCACCCACCCACCCACCCACACACACATACACAGCAGCAGCAACGGTCAGTGAACTGCCGTGTTGATTTACCGCATGCTGAAATTGGATTCACCTGCTGTCTCTCCCTGGCCACAGGTGCTGTTGGTTGGCTAGTCTTGCATTTTTTTTTTTTTTTTTTTTTTTCTATTAATTCATGTATTATTATTTTTTTTAGTGTCCTCACTAGACCTCCATCTAGTATAAAAAGAAACCCCCTAGATCCCTCTTCAAGATAAACCGGCCAATGGCCGGTTCCTTTTAAAATCACAGGCTCGCTATCGCTCGCCAGGAAAAATTCGACACCTAAATTATGAGAAAAGTCTTAATATTGACAACAAATGGGTTGAAAGGTCTTAACATCGCCAAACAAATGAGCCGAAAGTCATAACATCTGAAAACCAATGGGGCTAAACATGAGGGAAAAGGGGGTCAGAAAAGCGGACCATCTCACCTTAACCAATATTTTTAGCTTAGGTCAGTGCTTCTTAAACTGGTGAATGGTTCACCCAAGGGTGATAGAGATTTGTGTTGGAGTGAAATAAACTAGAGGGCTGAATGAAGGGTAAATTATACAATTAGAGTGAATGGTGATGCAAATTCATGTTCATAATAAATTAATTAATGTATTTTCAATTAATTGTTTTCAGTCTTCTCATTCTTGTATGCATTGATGTCTTCCTAACTAATTTTCTCTAAAAAAAAAAAAATTCTCTCTCTTTCCATAGCTTCTATTCCTCTTTATATCATCTCATAATGCAATGAGTAAGTTTAGCGATGAAGCGCGTGACAAACTGCAGCAGGTAAGGAGAGTTGCTAGTGCACTGAGAGCAATGATAAATAATAATAATATATTGAACAAGGAAGTGAAGGAACAGCTTCATGGTAGTAGTGTGATTCCTAAGCTGACATACTGTATGGTAGTGAAACTTGGTCAATGCTTGAATGGCTGAAACGAAAAGGAGGGGAAATTAACTTTCCGAGTTCACATGGAGGCACAATAAAATATGAAGAAGGAATACTTTGAGGTGGTTTGTACATATGAAGGAGTGGATGGTGGCATATTGCCTAAGAGAGTAGGCTATACGAAACTGAGGTGGCGAGGGGAAGGAGGAGGGATAGACCGAGGGTGATTTGGATAGATGCAGTGAACAATTGTGTGAGGGAGAAAGGCAACTTTCTGACAAAGGACAGATTCCCCTTGGAGGCGTTTAGTTAATGACATTCACGTCAGGGACAAGCCGTCTGGCAATTGGCAATTGACAAGAGATATTCAGCAGAATTGTTTCCCCACTCCCTCTCCTGTCAACTTTAGTTTTGTATTCTCCTCCAACATAGCCTACATCTTTACTCTCTTGAACCAACACAATGTGTTAAACAAATTAACTATACCATTAGGATTATCACCCCCATGCAATCAAGAACTCACCTTTGCACCACAATGGCTTAAAACATTCAGAACCGTTAAGCTACCGATTGGTGCAATTGAACTTTATCGCTTTCTTAAAATCAGGCTCCATTAGTTTTAGTTTGGTGTCAAAGCCTCTTGTAAAAAAATAGTATTCAAACAATTTCGGGTGGATAATACATCTAAATTGATATGAACAACACCCACCTGCTGTCAGACTATGTACTCAACCTAATGTTGCAGCGATATATCAACTGGAATGGTTATTTCGAAGTTACAAAGTCATGTTTTGAGTATAATTACTCAAAATAGTTTGGAATTGATAATCAAATATCTGAAGTTACAAAGTCATTTTTAGGGTATAATTACTCTAATGGTTTGGAATTGATAATCAAATATCTTTGACCTATCCAAAAAACAATTGTCTATCCTCTCTAGAATGCCTTGAGCTATTAAGTCAGCATAACTACTGATAACAATACAACTAACGAAAAATAATAATTTTGAATCAATTTTATGGGGAAGGTAATGTAAATAAATAAATAAATAAAATACAAAAAAAAAATATATATATATATATACATACAGCATATATATATATATATATATATAGTATATATATATATATATATAATATATATATATATATATATATACTGTATATATATATATATATAAATATATATTATATATACAGTATATACACTGTATATATATATATATATATATATATATATATATATTATATTGGCAAGATGTCAGCATAGTTGAACATTATTTAAGTGGGTTAACTACTTTTACTGATTACATGATGCAGGTGACCTCCAACTGGGTAGAGAAACAGTAATGACACAACTCCTGTTTAATATATGCTGCATGGGATAGATACTGTCATGTAAATATTATGTATTATTGGTAAAGTGTTAGCGATATCCAACATGTTTAAGGTGGTTAATACAATTTTAGAGATTGCATACTAAATGTAATCATCCTATGAGTTGCTAGGATAATTTTTCTATATTTTAATTTCATGGACGCACTGTATTAGGAAGGATTGGTGTGTTGAGAGATATCCTTCCGTTTTACTATATATTTTCCCCCTAATCAGTAATGTCAACCAAGTTTAGAATTTAAGTCCGGACTGCCTTGCAGGGACCGCAAGGTTTGTGTAGTACGTATATCATTGTAAGTCTTAAGGGGACCGACCTGCTTTTTCTCTCTGGGTTTTATCCATTCGGCCCCATTCAGCATATTGTTTTAAGACGTTTCTTCCCATTCAGGTATCGATTATTTTTCCTGGCGAGCGATAGCGAGCCATCATTGTATAGAGAAATCCGGCTTCGCCGGAGACATTTTTCTACCGAAAAATTCACAAAT
>CM064518.1:30356794-30449294 GCA_032716605.1 Paralithodes platypus | reverse complement strand
CACGAAAGAAATAAGGCAAATAACTATGTGAGGTTTGATAATCGCTATTCATGCCCCTTTATATATTTAGGAATTAAACAATAAATGTATGCAAGAAAATAATTGGTATCTGAAGTCAGTGGGCCTTTAAAGGGAGGTTTGTTTTTTCTGGACACCCTTCGCCATTATATTTAGCCTAATTAGTTTGGTGATTTTAAGGCCTTTTGTGCCATGTAGATGTCGATTTTTTCCTGGCGAGCTATAACCAAACTGTAAGTAAAGAGCTACAGGCCTTCGGCCGGGATACTTTTCTACCGAAAGTAGAAAAGCTTGATGGAGGTCTTGGGAAGGAACTAAACACAAACTAATAAATTAATATAATAAATATAATAAATTCATAAATTCATAAATAAATACAAGTAAACCCTAGACACAGTTGTGCCTTATATTTTAATCAAGCATTTTTAACTTGAAGTTTCTTGTATAACCTCTGCTTACTTTTTGTCTGTATTTATTGTTTATCTTTTTCTTTTTCTATTATTAATATTAATATTGATGATTTTTTAAATTGATTGTTCTTGTTAAAAGAGTACTCTTTGTTTAAATCTGTTGTTACTTCATATTTTGCAATTATTTGTCTTTATATTATATGTATTCATTGTCGATAGTATCAATTGTTTGCTTTTGCGATTTCCTTAGTTTATTTGTGCGATAAATGTAGGTTATTTGTAGGGTAGTTATTGAAAGGGGTCACTTGAGGCATGCTATGCTTACAGGTACCTACCCGATAGCACTATCGTTAGTGAGTGCTGTACTGTATTTTATATATTATTTTGTAATAGTATAGATATCTTATCAATATTTGTATTTTGTACTATTGTTAATGTCTTGTCATGTTGCAAATTTGATTTTAAATAATATTTTGACATTTAACATGTAGTTTCTTTATTCATGCAGAGTTTAGTCAAATTTACCAGAACGTCCCGGACTTCCCAAACTTGACTAATTCCTTTAACGTGACGATAGTGCGTTGTTATATGTGCGATTAGTTTGCTTGGGAAACAGATTAACTTGCTCATGTAGTAATGTACACCCTATGTGGTGGATTGTGTTCTTTTATTTAATAATTTTCATTTTAGTAAGCGTTGTTTCCACATAGCGATTTTGATAATTTAATTTGACTTTATATTGTCCTTGTCCCAATTTTGGTTTGTTTAGTTTGCAAGTTTTACATTCTAATTTAAAGACAACCTGGATTTTTTCCCCATTTGAGGTGAGAGAATATTTAGTAACCAGGAAGTCGGTGTCAGCCAGGGTTTAGAAATGCTATACTGGGGGTCAAAAGGGGTTAAAAGGTCACTCCTTTGGCAGCTTCTTTTTATTTCAACCAGTTATAGAAGCTGACTATATATAATCTATATATATTTTTATTAATTTTACCACAACACCAAACACCTCCAATGAAATTAATGAAATAGCTAGGGCCAGGATTCGAACCTGCGAAGGCTGGTATTTGTTGTCTACTAGAGCATGACGAAGGCTAAACAGAGGATTTTGGTATTTGTCAGCAAATAAACAACATATGTTTGGATAATTGGAATTCGATTAAATACAGTATTTTAAGAATTACTTTAATCTTCAGTGCAGTAGACTACATGTCACCCACACAAACTCCTCCTTTTAACCCCCACTGTTCTCAAGTAACTAAACGACGTACCAGTTTTTACAAATTCGAATCCTGTCCATACACACACACATACACACACACACACACATACAAAAAACAAAAACAAAAACACACACACACACACACACACATATTTTATATCACTGACTGCCATCATATCAATTTGGTAAAATAAATAAGGGATTTTAATAAACACAAAAAGGATACAACCTCTAACTTAAAGGTCAGAAAAGCTAAAAGGTCTCTGGTAGGCAGGTTACAATATTCCAACCAAAATACATATACTGTATGGGGAGTCGAGACATTTCAATTATACTGTAGGTTATAATGTATATATTACTTATTGTACTCTGAATTGGGTCCTACAAAACAATTTATAGTTGCACATACATACATTTGATACAGAGATAATAATATTAACATCAAGATACTATAGCTTGTTTACCAGGTTGTGGATATTTCACCGACGAGCAGGTAGCTATGATTATATATAAAAGTCATGTGCATGTGTGGATTGGATCAGGAAGAGGGGGCGCTGAGACAGTTAGATACCAAAAACAAAACAAAACACACACACACACCGAACAATTAGAATTGCAATGTCCCAACAATTACTAATGAATTTCACCTCCCATATACTGTAGATGAAGAAATGTCTCATCACTTGCATTGTTTTACATATACTTATTTGGTAAATGCTTGGTTAAACTTGCAGCAAATGGGCCACCCCTTGTCATCTTGCCCCGTGGTATTAGGGTATCTGTTAGCGGCCATAACTTAAGGGGGAGGTAGTCGGTTTTTCTGGACCCCATTCTCCCCTATGTTTAGCATATTAGTTTTGAGATGTTAAGACGTTCGGCCCATTAGTTTGGCGATTTTAACACCTTTAGCTCCATTTCGTTGACAATTTTAAGACCTATCGTGCCTTTTAGGTGTCATGGTTTCCTGGTAAGCTATCCTGTAATTATAAGAGGAACCGGCCTTCGGCCGGGGCATTTATCTACCGAAAAATGTAGAAATTTATCTTGAAGGGGTGTCTAGGGGATGTTTTTCTAAGTGTGTGGGAGGTCTAGCGAGGATACAAAAAAAAAAAATGAATAAATAAATTAATAAGACCAAAAAAAAAAAAAAAAAACAGCCACTAGCCCCCTAAGTCACTCCTACACATTACCGAACTTCTGCTCTCCAAAAAGCCTTGATACCTTAAACCACATATCTCTGGAACTCACTTTCTTGGAGTACATTTCCACCAGTTTTCCAGTCACAACAGTATAAATAAAATTGTTATCGGTATATTGCATGGAGATCTGATGATTTTATCACTTTCTCATAAAATATGGTTTGCCTCTCTCCGTTCGTTTATATATATGATATCATATATATATATATATATATATATATATATATATATATATATATATATATATATTATAGCGATGCCTAAACACAAACGCATACACAATCCACACACACATCAACGCCACCCTCCACATCACTATCAACAAAACATACTCATTTAATTAAGCTGACAAAACACACGGGCCATAATGAACATCAACCCCCGAGATTAGCCACTGTATTTCCAAATAAACTGTAAACCGGTGTGCTCATTTACCGTGGCCCGCATTGCTTTATACAATTATTATCGGTAAATGGCACTGTGAACTCCTCATTAATTTTCGAGTGGGATTAGTCTATGATATTAAAAAAAAACAATCGGGGTATAATGGAAGTCAATACACTAAAGCTGTGTACATTGAAAGTGACTTATGTTATATTCTTCAATATACCTTTCTATGTTTATACTAAATAGGTTTATCACTACTTCTATGCTTATACTAAATGGCTTTATCACTACTTTAAAGGGTAAATAATTATCAACATAATACTTACCCTTTCTCAAATCCATAACTTTCACAGCGAACTGTAGTGGATGTAGGTATTATATTAGATACCGAGATTGGCCACTTTGTACAGTCGCTGTCTATAATCCTGATGACATTTTGGAGCCTCGAGCGGATGAAGCAAAATTCCGAAACGAAATGTCAGGACAAGGATATTCAGTTCAGCCCGAGACCGCTTTGAAAATGTGTATACATAATTAATGACCGCGACTGTACGTATGACAACACCGATGTTAGTCAACGGATTCTAACAGAACCCAATCTAGTCATAATAAAAACTACAATAATAATGCATTGAAAAATCATCCTTCCCAAAAAGGCTTACAATGTTTTAAAAATAGACACCAAGATACACACACACACACAGGGTATCATATGGTTCACCTAAGCTGATGGCTACCTAAGCCTTCGGGCGAGACGGTACCGTCTATAGTGAGAATGGTACCATACAGATCCACCCTAAGCCTTCGTTTCCGATGTCGCCAATTGGCTAAATACAGACTACACACACATCCACAGCCATTCCAACAGTACATAAAACACTTAACATGCATTTCCCGCAATACATTCCCAGTTAAGGAGGCGCGATAATAATGAGCTTAGCTCGCATTGCGTGGATTCCCCTTGACGAACAAGTAACTGAGTAACTGAGTAACTGAGTAACACACACACACACACACACACACACACACACACACACACACACACACACACACACAAACACACACGAGCGTTGTGCGTTAGTTTGAACCAAAGTGACAATTTTATCCCCTTCATTACAAACCATATAACCATTCATAAGAAATGTACCAGGCCTAATTACGGTACATAAAAAATAAAATATTTCAACTATTTCCAGTCAATATTCATAAATTTCGCTGACATGATAAAACTGTGTATCGATATAAAAACAAACTTTAGCTGTTATAATACCCTTTTCACCATAAAAAAAAAAAAAAAAAAAAAAATATATATATATATACCGTATATATATATATATATATATATATTAGAACAAATAAAATAGATGCAAATATGTACACATAAACATACACACCCCACCACACGGAGACTTCCCCTCCCCCTTTCCCCAACATAAATTAACTTACATAAACCAAACATAAACCAGCAAACATGAAAAACTATCAGCATTAAAAAACACAGAATATTAAAATATGCCCATTTAACGATTATCAGCAATAAAATCCGGGTAATATCAATAGGACAAAATAATAACGAAATACCTAATAGGCCTACACAAAAATGTAACAAATAATACCATAAAATACAATAAAATATAATAAATAAATAATTAAAATACAAATATCTACCCGTCTACCTTCCCCCGAATCTAGATCAGCACACTGTGATAGTAATCTGTAAGGCTGAAATCGTCCAGGTTTAAATCCGGCACAAAATCCGAGGGGGATTAATTCCTGCCGAGATTGGTACAGTATATTTCTGGTGTGGGGGCACAGGAGAGAAGGGGGAGGGACGGAGGGGGCTTTGGTGGCAACAAGAGAAGGGGAAGGAGGTGGGGATAGGGGAGGGGGTGTACGGGAGGGGGGTGGTGACAGGGAAGGGAGGAGGGAAAAGGAGAGGGGTGTAAGGGACAAGGGAGGGGAAGATGGGACAAGGAAGGGGAGGAGGGAGGAGGGTAGGGGAGGAGGGGGGAGGGGGAGGGGAGGACAGGGGATGATTGAGAGGACAGTGGAATGGCGGAAGGGGCAGGGGAGAAGACGACAGGGGGGAGGAGAGGGGCATTAGAGAGGAGGGGAGGAAGGGACAGGGAATGGTGGAGAGGAGGGGAGAGGAAGGAACAGGGAAGGGAAGAAGGGGGGAAGTCAAGGGGAGAAGACAACAGGGGAGTGGAGGAGGGGATAGAGGAAGAATAGGAGGGATGAAAACCCTAGAGGAAGGGGGGAAAATAAATGTGAACAAAAATATATATACATAAAACTAGGAAAAACATAAGCTAGGCGAGTGGAAAAGATGGGTGAACAAGGGTGTGAACATGTGAGTTAGCATGTAAGGGAAACAGGAAGGGGAAGGGGATAATTATGAAAGTAGTGGTAACAAAATATCATGGTGGGTGTAGAAAACAAGGAACAGAAGGGATAGTAGGTGAGGTAAACAAATAGTAATAATAGTAAAATAGTATATGAAAAGAATAGTAAAGGGCGAACGAAGAGGTGATGAAAACAAGGCAAGTTATAGGAGAGACGGAATGGGAGGTAAAGAAGTGAATGGGCGGGCTGGTAAACAATTTCAGGATACGAGGACGGCCTTCTTTATTATATTCTAGCTCTCATTAGGCGATTTTGCTCAGCTAATTAAGGCATTTTGAAAGTCAGAAGGAAAATTGCGATATTATTTACCCATTTGATTCCTAGAGGTAATTCCTGAACTGCAAAACATCTCCAATTAATAGCCACTTATAATGAAGAAGCGCGTTATCAAATCCTGAAGGGGTTAATAACAGCAAAACAATATATATAGTAAAAAAGAGTGGGTCGGAGAGGGGATGAAAATAGGGCAAGGAAAAGGGAGACGTGCTAGGGAAAAAGCATAAAGGAAAACAAATGTATGTATTGGAAAAGGGGAATGGGGATTGGGTGAAACGTGACTGAGGTACCTGAGGGAGAGGGGCGAACGGAAGGAGAGGGGGAGACGAAAAAAGGGGAGAGGAGGAAGAGGGGAGGGGAGACGAAGACAGGGGAAGGGGGAGGTGAAGCAAGAAGGGGGGTGAGGAAAACGGAGGGAGGGGAGGGGAGAGGAGGGAAAAAAAGGAGGGAGGGGGAGATGAGAGGAGGAAAAACAAGAAGAGGGAGGAGGACGACAAGGGAAAGGGGGAGGGAAAACAAGAAGAAGGGGGAGGGGAGAGGAGAACAGGGGAAAGGGGAGGGGGGTGAAACAAGAAAAGGGAGAGGGGAAAGGAGAACAAGGGGAAGGGGGAGGTGAAACAAGAAGAGGGAAGGGAGGGGAGAGGAGAACAAGGGAAAGGGGGGGAGGGTGAAACAAGAAAAGGGGTAGGGGAAAGGAGAACAAGGGGAAGGGGGAGGTGAAACAAGAAGAGGGAAGGGAGGGGAGAGGAGGACAAAGGGGGAAGGGGAAGTGAAACAAAAACAGGAGTGGAGGGGAGAGGAGAACAGTAGGGGAGGTGAAACAAGAAGATGGGAGGGGAAACGAGGACAAGGGGAAGAGGGAGGTGAAACAAGTAGAGGGAAGGATTGGAGGACAAGGGGAAGGGGGAGGTGAAACAATAAAAGTAGGGGAAGGGAGAGGAAATAAGTACAGGGGGGATATTAACAAACAGAAGATGGGAGGGGGTGAGAGAGGGGAAAGGGATACAGATAGCAGGGGCTTAGAGAGAGAGAGAGAGAGAGAGAGAGAACTATGCATGAATTGCGTCTGGTGTTAAGCATACTAAACCGATATACTGAAATACTGTCAGTAATTCGAAAGTGGTTCTCAATAAATCAGCTTCGCAACAAGTTAAATTTAATAATTAATTACAATCTAGAATAATCATATATACAGTATATTTCAGCTGTGCGTAAAATGTAATAAATACACGTAAAAACATCAGTATAGAACCATAAAAAGGGACCATGGAAAATCATATTCAATAATACGGCTTCATAACTATTATACCTTTAAATTACGGCAGTAAATAACTAGAAATATTGATGGTTAGCTATGTATGTGAGCGCTAAAATACGGTACTACGTTGGTAATATTGTTGCCTGTCCTGTGACCGTAGATAAACTACTTAATATTTATAACAGTGTAGAAGGCTGTGCCCTAGCCAATATCTAAGGCAACACTAATTAACGAATACATGAACGAACGAACGAACTAGCAAAAGAAAGGTTAGAAAAAAAAAAAAAAAAAAAAAATATATATATATATATATATATATATATTATACTCCTATATATTAATGCAAAGCTATTTCTGCTCTTAATATTAACACACACAGAAAATGAACATTTTAGTCCCGGAAATATATTGTTTTTACTTCAATGTGTCAAAAATATTCAGGTTTGGGTTACTTTTCGCTATTAAATGAGTAGTGCCCATGAGACACTTTACTTGTCCATTATATAATATTTTAGTTATGAGTACGGCAAGGAATAATAATGATCTCCCATACGATATTAACCCCTTCATTTCGACGATGTCTTTTTTTTCATGTGTGTGTGTGCGTGTTTATTTCTATGTTTTAAGGTATCTTTGGATGTTTTTTTTTCTAGTTTATTAATCAAGGAACAGTCGGAGTCAGAAAGTTCGTTTGTTCCTACAGGTTCTTCCTAAACTGAATAAATCTAATATTTACGGGAATATAACGAAATATTGCGTCAACATAAAATAATCGTAGTAAAAGTCTCGCCCGAGGGGAGAGGGGGGGGGAAGAGAGAGAGAGAGAGAGAGAGAGAGAGAGAGAGAGAGAGAGAGAGAGAGAGAGAGAGAGAGAGAGAGAGAGAGAGAGAGAGAGATCATAAAAGAAGTCATGTAATCAAGTTACGAATGTCATTATTTTTACGGCAACAATTTTGAGGATTTTTTTTTATATTGTTATGTATTATTCACTTTTTTTTTTTTTTTCCTGAAGATGGAAGAATCTTGGTGATGGAATCATTCTAATCCATTGAGTACCGGTGACGTATTATTTGATTTCAACTACATTTATTCGATCTTATGAAGCTTAGGAAGGATATATGGTAGCTAAAAAGATAAATCGAGATACTCTGTAGCCTTTTCATGGGTAGACGTCTTTCCCAAGCTGAATACAATCGTCTAATAGCTGTCAGAATATAATGCAAATTACGTCACCAGTCCGGAATTGGTTAAAAGTTTGCCTCCTAAGCTACCAGACCATAATTGAAGGTAAATGCTGAGGAAAAAATGGTCTCGTGTGCCACCGCTTACCGGGAAGGAATTATACTACCGAATGGAACAGGACATACAGTTGCCCACATAAGTTCTGTTCCATTCCGTTATCTTATACATGGACATATACTGCGCATGATTGAATTATGAGTATGTGTTTTGTATATGCCATGGTTAACTCATCTGATTAGTCAACTATTAATCAAAAGAATTATATATGTTTTTCCACCAACCAACTTCACTTCTAAACTCAATTAACGAAATCAACAAATACAAGTGGCACTCCAAGGCCTCAACCTAGGATTCTCGCATCGAAATTCCGCGCACTATGCATTACGCTATCAAGACACTCACACTCGCAATTCATTCGTACTCCTATTACTTTCATACACAAGATCACAACGAGGAACAGAACTTATGTGGCCACCTGTACAATGATAAGTCTTCCAGCTATACCCTGTTCATTATAGGTAGGCCAGATATTCCAACCCCAGACGCTCGTAACTCAAAAACGACTTCAGTAATTGAGCTTGAGGGGGGTCACCTGCTTTTTTTTGTCTTTCTCTCCTTTTCTCTCTTTCCCTGGCTTGTATCCATTCGGCCCCATTCAGCCAACTGTTTTAAGAAGTTTATCCCCATCCTGGTGTCGATTTCTTCCTGGTGAGCGATAGCGAGCCAGCATTGTATGGAGAAATCCGGCTTCGCCGGAGAAATTTTTCTATCGAAAAATATACAAATTTAGCTTGCTGTCAAAACAAAATTATATATATGCTGGCTCGCTATCGCTCACCAGGAAAATATTGTCACCTGGATAGGGGTAAACCTCTTAAAACAGTAGGCTGAATGGGGCCGAATGGATACAAGCCAAAGAGAGAGGGAGAGAAAGAGAAGAAAAAAAAAGCGAGGTGGGCTCCCTTAATATGTATACCATTAGAGAAGAGACAACCAGTGAATAGGTGCAGACAAATTACTGCCCATTTGTTCTAGCCCTTTGTTGAGTTATAGTGGTCATTGGTCAAATTTTCTGGCCAACTTATAATGATTAGACAATAGGAAGTTGTTTTTGTTGTTTGATTAGACAATAGGAAGTTGTTTTTGTTGTTTGATTAGACAATAGGAAGTTGTTGTTGTTGTTATCGGCAGTAGCTCAGGGTTAAGCTAGTATCACACGAGAGCTTTTATAGTCAACATTCGATGATCAAAAAGGTTCTGGCAACATTTCTGGAACATTTCGCAGCGGTATCGGAAACTAGACTGAAGATAGATGCATTAGGTAAACCAAAATATTGTATATGTTGACCACATAAGCTGCCAGACCAGTGTTGAGGATAAATGTTGAGTGAAAAAGCGCTCGTGTGATACCGGCTTTAGTAAAAGAGGACAGCTGTTACAAGGAGACAATCATATAGATAATATTTCCTTATAGTGAATACATGGCCTCCGTTCAGGTATTTATTCCCCCTACACCCCCCGGTCCCAACCCTTCTGTGAGTTGGAGGTCCAGTTTGTAAAGACCAATAAAAGGAAAGGCGGGCACTGTAATCAGAGGGGGAGGAGTCAAAGAGGTACACACACACACACACACACACACACACACACACACACAGACAGGTTGACAGGGGTGCATGAGGACAGCAAAATGACAGAACGGTTGGAATTCTGGCTGTGTGGTAGGAATGGTAGTGTGGTAGGGTGAACGGTAGAGTGGTAGGAATGGTAGGGTGAACGGTAGTGTGGTAGGAACGGTAGGATGAACAGTAGTGTGGTAGGAATGGTAGTGTGGACAGTAGTGTGGTAGGAACGGTAGTGTGGCAGGAATGGTAGGATGAAAGGTAGTGTGGACAGTAGTGTGGTAGGAATGACCGGTAGTGTGAACAGTAGTGTGGTAGGAACGGTAGTGTGGCAGGAATGGTAGGATGAAAGGTAGTGTGGTAGGAACGGTAGGATGAACGGTAGTGTGCTAGGAATGGTACAAAGGAGTACAAAGGAGTACAAAGGAAATCAAGCAACAACATATCTAGTGACCCTTCTAGGCTGCTTGTCCTCCAAAACACTGAGGAACAAGTGTCCAAACAGTGGTTTAGAGTGGGTAAGGGAACATTGGAAAGGGAACTACTGCCCTGGAACTAATGTCCGTGGCAGGATTAGGAAGTTAGTAGAGGACAGATGGGTTAGTAACTGAGGGGAGGATAAAATAAAGTTATTCATTTACAAACGCAGTAAGTCGCGGGTTTGATGCGAGATATTTGTCTAGGCGAAGTTTAAATGAATCAACGGTGCTGCAGTCTATGACATCTCGGGGAAGCCCATTCCATAAGTTGACAACTCGATTGAAGAAGAAATTCTTAGCTTCGTGTGAGTCAAAAGATTTACCAATAATTTTGCAACCGTTTCCCCGCGTGTAATTAGATTGGTCGATAGTGAAGTACTTACTACCGTTCATATTGTCGATGCCTTTGATGATTTTGAACACTTGAATTAAGTCGCCTCTTAATCTGCGCTGGGTTAAAGGAAATAGATTTAATTCTCTAAGACGCTCTTCGTATGGTTTGTTCTTTAGGCTAGGTATCATTTTGGTAACTCTACGTTGAACTCGCTCTAGCTTGTCTATATCTTTTTGGTAATAAGGGCACCAGGATTGAACGCAGTATTCCAGAAGAGGGCGGACTAAGGAATTGTAAAGGGTTAGGATAAACGTCTTTGGATTTATGCTCAAATGACCTGCCTATAAAGCCAATTATTTTGTTTGCCTTCTTGACAACTTCTGAACATTGTTGACTCGGTTTTAGGTTACTCGATATTGTTACTCCCAGATCGGTTTCTCTGTTTACATTCTTAAGCTGAGTGCCATTCATCAAATAGTTCCTTTTCTCATTTTGGTATCCGATATGTAGTACTTTACATTTATCCGCATAGAAACTCATTTGCCAAATTTGGGCCGAACATGACAACTTATCTAGATTGTGTTGCATATCGTCAACTTGTTCTTTTGAGAGTACGCTATTTGCAATTTTTGTATCGTCAGCAAATTTTGAGATTGTACAGGTGAGGCCCTCATCTATGTCGTTGATGTAAATTAGAAAGAGAATTGGTCCTAGTACCGATCCCTGGGGTAGTGTGAACAGTAGTGTGGTAGGTACGGTAGTATGGTAGGAACGGTAGGATGAACGGTAGTGTGGTAGGAATGGTAGTGTGAACAGTAGTGTGGTAGGAACGGTAGTGTGGGATGAACGGTAGTGTGGTAGGAATGGTAGTGTGAACAGTAGTGTGGTAGGAACGGTAGTGTGGTAGGAACAGTAGGATGAACGGTAGTGTGGTAGGAATGGTAGGGTGAACGGTAGTGTGGTAGGAATGGTAGTGTGAACAGTAGTGTGGTAGGAATGGTAGGATGAAAGGTAGTGTGGTAGGAATGGTGGTGTGGTAGGAATGGTAGGGTGAACGGTAGTGTGGTAGGAATGGTAGAGTGAACGGTAGTGTGGTAGTTATGGTAGGGCCTTCGATATGTTTAGTGCAACAGGAAAATGTCTCACCGAAGTCCCGTAAGGAGGATGACCAAGAATTAGTAAGATATGAAAGGAGATCCCCCCGTAGAGCGACCTTCAAGGAATCCATGCTGGCGATCTGAGAGTAGATTATGAGAAGAGAGAATAGTTTTAAAAACTTTGGAGATGCAAGAAATGAGAGCAATTGGACAATAGTTGGAGGGTTGGGAGCGGTCACCCTTCTTTGGGACAGGTTGAATGAGGACAAACTTCCAGCAAGAAGGGAAGGCGTTAGAGGAGAGACAGAGAATTAGATAGTGTGGTAAGAATAGTGGATTGAAACAGTCAGGTAGTTTAATTGAGTAGTTGGGTAGAAGAAAATAGTTTGGTAGTGTAATACGAATAGTTGGGTGAAAGGTAGTCAGGTAGTAAGGTTGGATAGTGTGGTAAAAAAAAAATAGCCAGGTTGTGTGGTAAGAATAGTTGGGTGATAGGTAGTCATAAGACGATTTTATGGAGCTTAGGAAGGATCAGTGGGAATTAAAAGGGCAAAACTATCTCAATTAACCCTCCGAATTCCGTAAACCCTTCCTAATCCAAATAAAACAGTCTAATGATAGCTAGAATAAACTGCCAAAACACGTCACAATCCTCAAGGGGTTAAGTCGAATGATAGTCAGTCGGGTATGAGTACTAAGGTCATTGAAGCATAAGTAGTAAAATGAGAATGCTGACAAAAATGGTATATACTTACAGAGTGTGGTAGGAATTCAGGAAATGGTTTGAGTTTGTGGTGGGAAAATGAAGAATGGTAGATAATGTAACATGCACTAGAGTAGGAACGAAAAGGTCAGAAGCAAGCAGAGTGTTAAAACTGCTCGAGGTTGATAGTCAGGCAGGCAGGAAAGTATGCATGATGAAGCAGCTAGGTAGGCAGACAGAGTGACGGTAGTGCATGG
Source organism: Paralithodes platypus (assembly GCA_032716605.1). Lineage (NCBI taxonomy): Eukaryota > Metazoa > Arthropoda > Malacostraca > Decapoda > Lithodidae > Paralithodes > Paralithodes platypus. The sequence goes on along the minus strand of CM064518.1, from coordinate 30,436,390 downwards.
AGGAGTAAGGCAGGGGTGAATGAGGAAGACAGCCTAGTGTTTGATCAAAAAGAGGAGGTAATGGTACATGGCGGCATTGTGTACTAAGTGAGATACAGTAATGTATGAAGCGACTATTGTATGAAGTGATAGTAATGTATTAAGGTGCTAATGAATGAAGAGACTTATGTATTAAGAGGCTAATGTATGAAGAGACTAATGTATGAAGATACTTATGTATGAAGATTCTAATGTATTAAGAGGCTAATGTATGAAGAGGCTAATGTATGAAGAGACTAATGTATTAAGAGACTAATGTATGAAGATTCTAATGTATTAAGAGGCTAATGGATGAAGAGACTAATGTATGAAGCTACTAATGTATGAAGATACTAATGTATGAAGAGACAGTAATGTATGAACATAATTATGTATGAAGATACTAATGTATGAATAGCCAGTAATGTATGAAGATACAGCAATATATGAAGACACTAATGTATGAAGAGACCGTAATGTATGAAGAGACAGTAATGTATGAAGACACAGCAATATATGATTAGAGAATAGTGTATGAAGAGACAGTAATGTATGAAGTGACAGTGATGTATGAAGTGACAGTAATGTATGAAGTGAAAGTAATGTATGAAGTGACAGCAATACATTATTAGACAATAATGAAAGAAGTGACAGTAATACATGAAGAGACCATAATGTATGAATAAACAATAATGTATAAACTGAGAGATAGTAATATACAATAATGTAAGAGGCAAGTAAAAGAGTCAATGAAAGCACACAGCATAGCTCAGAAGAGTTAGCCGTTGACAACATGGTAAAACATTAGCAGGGGTTTAAGGCGGCTTTCTAGGGCCTTTCCTAGCTGATGCTGAGAGGATTGGGTTCTAGTCATGTGGTGATGGGCTGGTCTATCAGAGTGAGAACTGAGCGATCTCTGCCATACCCATAGCTTACTCTGACTGTTCCTTTTACTTATATATTTTCTAGATCTCAAGTGACGGCGTCTCTTCCGTGGATTGACCTCCCAATCTACCAAGATCGGAAGCCAAAGCGTCACATTTGTTTCCTATGCCCCTCAGCTTTCTCTTCATAATTGCCGAGGGGCACAGGGCCCTGGGTGGGGCTTTGGTTTCCCGGGCGTTTCTGTCGCCCTCCTCAGCTCCCCGCCATGGAGTGGCTTCGGTCACCCATGCTTTATTGTGGTCGGCTGGGAGGGTTCTGTGGGGGCGCTCGGTTATGGCCTTGGTCTTGCTCGGGGCCTTGGGGCTGTTCGGCCAGGCAGCTTGGGGAACAGCAACAACAACAACATTAGCAGGGGGATTTTGCAGAGAGGCAGAACACTAGAAAGTTAAGAAAGCTACCAGAAAGACAGAACACTAGACAGGCAAGAGAGGCAGAACACTAGGCAGGTAAGAAAGGTAGCAGGGAGGCAGAACACTAAGCAGGCAAGAGAGGCAGAACACTAGATAGGTAAGAAAGGTAGCTGAGAGACAGAACATTAGGCAGGTAAAAAAAACTAGTAGAGAGGCAGAACACTAGGCAGGTAAGAGATGCAGCAGAGAGCCATGCAGGTATGAGATGCAGGAAGCAGAGGTACACGGAGCAAGACAGAAAGCAGACCCGGTAACCGGGGTGCATGATGCAGGCAGGAACGCAGAAGATGCAGGCACGGTGCGAGCGGTGAAGCCTGGTGAGAGAGAAGCTAGATAATAGTACTGATTCCACCACAACAGTTAAAGGAGGTGCATGTAACAGGAAACGCAAATAGACAAGGTAAGCGTACCAAATGCAATAAAAAGAGACGAGCAGAAAATGCAGGTAAGGTAACAAATTGCATGCGACAGAGGTAAGAACAAACGAACAACAAGCAACCAAAACAAAACGTGTAGATGTTGCAGGAAGACAACATGAGGATGCAAGTGAAGGTAGATTTACAAGAGGGCTTCTTCCGGCAACTTTTTCTTCATAATTTTGCTCTGGTATCGGCAAGTAAACTGGAGGTCGATTATAAAAGGTGACACCATTCTTAGAAACAAAAAGTATATATCAGAAGCAGCCATAATAGAAATGTTCGAAAATGCTGTGGGAAAAATCGTTCGTGTAAATTCACCAAAACCCCTTCAAAACCAGTTCCGCCCTTTTCATTAAATACTGGCTACTAATAGACGACATTATTCAGTTTAGGAAGGGCCTCCAGCAATTAACAGGCTTCGAACTATCTTAGTTAACCCTTTTTACTACCACAAATCCTTCCTAAGTTGCACAAATTCGTCTAAATATAGCTAGAACAAAATAAATAAGATGTCGCTAGTACAGAAAGGGTTAATGTGGGTTGGTATAGTTGGCCACATAAATTAGCACGCACTCCATATATATACTTATGAAAGGAAAATCTGCATGGATGACATACAAACATATTTTGCTATAATACCGTTAATCGATCATATTAATTCATTACTACACAAAATTACACTTCTATTTCAGTCATACTAACTGTTCTTCCATATCTATAATTACCGAGTGCGTGCAAATCAATGTGGCCAACTGTACACGAGGCACAACGAGAAGCTATACGGTAGATTGCATGCGGTACAAAGGCAGGGGACAAGTATGGGCAAATCATCAGAAGGCAAGGATGTACGTAGGAACACAGTATTACAATCAGTAAGATCAGCAAAGGACGTAAATAGGCAAGATACGATTGGTGGAAGCCGCATGATAGGAAACAAGATTGCATATGGTAAACAGAGAGACAGAAAGGTAACAGGATTTAATGAGACAAAACACAAGTAGACACAAATGAAGATGCGGGAGAAAAACAAGTGCATGATGGGAACATACAAGGTAAAATAAGCAGTAAGGCAAGGCTATAGGCACAGAAATAGAAGAGAAATAGAATAGAATGCTACGAGAAAGCAAGCAAAGGGCAAACGAAGCAGGAAGCGAAGGATGCAGCAGACACGGTAACGGGATTGTAAACAGTGGCAAGAATGAGGTAAGCAGAGAGAGAGAGAGAGAGAGAGAGAGAGAGAGAGAGAGAGAGAGAGAGAGAGAGAGAGAGAGAGAGAGAGAGAGAGAGAGAGAGAGAGAGAGAGAGAGATAAAGCGAAGGGGGGTATAGAGACAAGTAGTAAGATAGGTTAATCGGTAGATAGATAGATATGTTTGTCTATGTGGATAAGGGAGATAACAAGCAAAACTGCCTGTGACTAGTGCGAGTGGCTCCCCCAGAGTTGAAAGAGTGACATGGCCAAAATCAAGGAACTGTCGACCCAAAATGCCTGGACACACGGAGTTTGAAGCAATATAAATAGATAGGTAGATAGATAGATAGATAGATACATAAACAGATAGATAGATAGATACATAGGTAAGAGAGAGAGAGAGAGAGAGAGAGAGAGAGAGAGAGAGAGAGAGAGAGAGAATGCAGGCAGACAAGGTAAGCGGAGAGGGAGGAGGAGAGAGAGTTGGTTGGTTGCATGCGGCGGGAGTAGCTTTAAGGGGGTTACTGCTGGGTTTTTGGTTCTATATTTTTTCTATTTATATATTTTTGAGTTTCCTTGCTAGACCTCTATCAAGCTTAAAAAACAACACCCCCTAGACCCCCTGGCAAGATAAATGTTAACATTTTTCGGCAGAAAAATGTCCCGGCCGAAGGCCGATTCCCTATAGAATTACAGGCTCGCTATCGCTCGCCAGGAAAGAATCAACACCTAAATGGCACGATAGGTCTTAATATTGACAAAGAAATTGAGCGAAAGGTCTCACAATCGCCAAACTAACGGAACGAACGTCATCAAATCTCAAAACTAGTATACTAAACATAAGGGAGAAGGGGGTCCCTAAGAAGCGAGTACTACCCCCTTTAAGGCAGCAAGCACCACTACTGGCCCCAATGTGATGTCGGGTCAGCCACTAGAACACGATCGATGAAACTAAAGCTGCCCGACCCAAGCTGACGGAAGGGAGGGAGGGTGGGTGGTGGAGACGAGGGAGGGTGGGGGAGGGAGAGAGGGATGGTGGGAGCGAGAGACAAGGATGGTGGGGTAGGGAGCGACGAGGGAGGGTGGGGAGGGGAGGGACGAGGGAGGGAGCGAGGGAGAGACTAGGGATGGTGGGACGAGGGAGGGTGGGGAGGGAGAGAGGCAGGGAGGGACGAGAGACGAGGGAGGGGACGAGACGAGGGAGGGGGGGGGAGGGAGGGACGGTGGATGGTGGGGGAGGGAGAAATTAGGGAGGGTGGGGGAGGGAGATAGGAGGGAGGGGAGAGACTAGGGATGGTAGGGGAGGGACGAGGGAGTATAAGGGAGGGAGAGAGGGAGGGTGGGGGAGGGAAGGGAGGGGAGGGAGGGTGGGAGAGGGAGATATGAGGGATGGTGGGGGAGGAAGAGAGGAGGGAGGGTGGGAGAGACGAGGGAGGGTGGGGGAGGAAGAGACTAGGGAGGGTGGGGGAGGAAGAGACTAGGGAGGGTGGGGGAGGAAGAGACTAGGGAGGGTGGGGGGGAGGAGGGACGTGGGATGGTGGGGGAGGGGGAGACGAGGGATGGTGGGGAGGGCGAGACGAGGGATGGTGGGGGAAGGAGGGACGAGGGAGGGTGGAACGAGGGAGGGTAGGGAGGGTGGAACGAGGGAGGGTGGGGGGAGACGAGGGAGGGGGGGGGGAAGGGAAAGAGGGAGGGTGGGGGAGGGATGGACGAGGGACGGTGGGGGAGGGAGAGAGGGATGGTGGGGGAGGGAGGGATAGTGGGGGAGGGAGGGATGCTGGGGGAGGGAGACAGGGAGGGTGGGGGAGGGAGAGACGAGGGATGGTGGGGGAAGGAAAGAGGTAGGATGGTGGAGGAGGGTAGGGAGGGGAGTAGAAGGGTGATAAGGAACAGAAGACAGGGAGAGTGATAAGGAAAAAGAGGGAGCGATGGAAGGAGAGTGAATTGTGGGAGATGGGAAGGACAGGAATAAATGGAGGATAGGGAGAAGGATGGATGGGAGATTAAAGGGAGGACAGTAAACGGGGAATAGAGAGACGAAGGGAGGGAATGGAGGAAGGGATAAGATAGGGATAGGGGAGGGTGATGTAGAAAGGGTGAAGGGGAAGAAGAAAGACCAATCAGGGGCACATGGGTGATAGAAATAGGGGGAAATTAATGTGGGCAAGATATTAAGAAAGAAGGGAAGAGGATGGAACCGGGGAGGGAAAAATACATACAGACAGAGAGAGAGAGAGGGAGGGGGAGGTATGGTAAGATGGAGGAAGAGAGTAGACGGGAAAGAGGGAGGATGATTAGGAGGGTGGGAGGGATGTATGGCAAAGGGAGGTGAAGGGACGAGAGAGAGGGAGGGAGGGAGGTTTGGTAAGAGGAAGAGAGTAGACAGAGAGATGGAAAAAGGGAGGATGATTAGGAAGAAGGAGGGAGGGATGGCAAAGGAAGGTGAAGAGAGAGAGAGAGAAGGGGGAGGCGTGACAGGGAGGCATGACGAGGGAAAGGGAGTGAACAGGTGATACGAAGAGAAGGAGGGAGGGCTAGGAAGAAATGGGGAGTGGGAGGGATTAAGGGAGTGAGGAAGGAAATGGAACCAATATATTATCTCCTACTGATTATAGTTTCACCTCTTTAGGTCTTGCCTTACTCAACCCCTTCCTTCCCCCAACCCCTTTATTAAAACAATATATAGTAATACAATAAATAAATATATAAATGTACAAATATATAAATAAATATATGGAAGAACAAATAGAGATGTTCTAGTGAGAGGGAGGTAGAAATGACGGTAAACATGGGGAAGAGGAGTAGCCTATGGCAAAAAAAAAAAAAAAAAAAAAAAAAAAAAAAAGTGGGAAGAATATAGGCAAGAGGAAGGGAGTGGTCGGCAAGTAGAAGGGGGTGAGAAAGAGAGGGAGATATAGTAAGAGGGAAAGTGTGAGAGAAGGAAGGAGTTGGACGAATGTTTGGCAACAAAAAGAAGAGAGAGAGAGAGAGGGGTGCTAAAAGGGATGAAAGGAGTTAGAGAAATTATGGCAAAAAAAAGTGAATGAAAAAGTGCTATAGCAAGAGGATGGAAGAGGGAAAGAAAACGGAAAGGAGGGAGGGAGGGAGGGATGGCAAGAGAGAGGAACCTGAGAGGTATTGCATAACAGAGAGGGGATGACAAGATGGAGGGAGTGGGAAGGTGATAGCGATAGGGAGGGATGGTGGAGGAGAGGGAGTGTGTGGAATGGAAGGAGAGGGAGGAAGAAAAGTGCTAAGATGGGAGTAGTAAGGAGGGAGGAATGGTAAAACAGAGAGAGTGTGATGGAGTGAGGGAGGGAAGGTAGATAGAGGGAACAGGATGGAGAGAAAGAAAAGAGAGAGACAGTCACAGGGAAGAATTAGGAAGTAGAGAAGGACAAAGGGAGGGAAACTACGCGAGAGGAAAGGAGAATAAGAAGGAGTCTAGCAAAAGGGATAAGTGTGTGTGTGTGTGTGTGTGAGGGGGGGGGGGGGGGAAGGCGGTAGGTAAGGACGAAAAAAACAAGAGGAAGAAGGGAGCGTATTGGTTATGTAGTCAAGGAAGGTAGTCGACGGGTGGAGTTCGTATATTAGTAAAGGGAATAGGGAGGAAGGAAACAAAGGGTGATGTGGGAGGAGGGGGATCAAGGGAATAGAAAAGAAGACGAATGGGTACAAGACTCTTCATTTATTTACAACAACAGACGAGCTATAAATGTAGACTTGTGCGGAGGATGGAGGGGAGGTGTGGGGAACTAGTGGTGGAAAGAGAGCGAAGTGGACTATATATATATATATATATATTTCCCAGCTCTCAGTGGGGTTCGAACCGTCGACCGTCAGACGATAGCCAACGCTTTAATCAACTACACCACGGCAGACTAAAAGACACTCAACCTTCTATCCGATTTATGTTAGGGAGAAGGGAAACCCACTAGGCGAATATATTTCAATTCATACCTAGTTGTAGGATCCATATTCCAAAATACCATACAAGGATTTCTGAGTGTCCCGACGCAACTCGGGCAGCAATTGATTTAATTTAATTCTAACCCAGAAAGCATGAGAGTTACAAATATTGAGTATATATCACAAATACACGTGAGCCACTAAATGTTTCCAAGCTCTCAGTGGGGTTCGAACCGTCGACCGTCAGACGATAGCCGACGCTTTAATCTACTACACCACGGCAGTCTAAAAGACACTCGACCTTCTACCCTATTTATGTTAGGGAGAAGGGAAACTCACTAGGCAAATATATTTCAATTCATACCTAGTTGTAGGATCCATATTCCAGAATACCATACAAGGATTTCTGAGTGTCCCGACGCAACTCGGGCAGCAATTGATTTAATTTAATTCTAACCCATATATATATATATATATATATATATATATATATATATATATGCCACAATGTTATTATATTGCATCTATACGAATATACACATGTCCTACATTGATGCAAAAGAAAACAATGAAAGCTAACAGAGTTTAAAACATCATCACTAATCTTCCAGTTCCAGGTAGTCACTAGAGAGTGGTCTGTCACACAGGATTTATCTCCTTTGACATATTCCCCTAGTACCCTGACATCAATACATAACTTAACATTGAAGAGGAAGTTGCCACTACCACACCACCAGACAGGAGCAGTAACAACCCTATCATTTATTTGGAGACCTTGTTGGCAACAGGTATGAGTGACTCCAACCCTTCATTCGTAACTGGAGTTGAGACTGCTATATTTGCAACTGGAAACACATGGACAATATTGTTTGCAACAAGTTGTCGTCCCTCATTTGCAACAGATATTTAGTGAACCCACAATCACATTTGAAACTGATTGTGAGGTACTAGGTCACTCAGCATAACATCCTCGTTTGCAATGGGTTGCCAGCCAGTAGAAAAGCCATTGCAAGTCGACACCAAGAAAGAGCCAACAACACCAGAACTGTAATTGTGCCCAGGAACACTATTTCCGCTGATCCCGCCATGAAGATGAAGGCCTCAAATGGATTCTCCACATAAAACCTCTATCACCTCACAAATTACAAAGTTAAATAAGGGCCAATCCAGCCTCCTTCCTCAAAACCTAGTGTTCCCAGAGAATTCTCCTGCCCGTTGGAATATCAGTTATTTAGTCTAATTAAGATATAGTAATTATCTTGGTGTGAGTTATTAAAATCAGAGAAATAGTCTTACTATATATATTACACGTAATAGATGTGGTGACTATGAAGCATATACGTATAATAAAAGTATAATTACTTTCCCTTCATAATTGCTGAGGGGCACAGGGCCTTGGGTGGGGCTTTGGTTTCCCGGGCGTTTCCGCACCCTCCTCGGCTCCCTGCCTTGGAGTGGCTTGGTCACCCGGGCTTTGTTGGTGGTAAGCAGGGAGGATTTTGTGGGGGCGCTCGTTTATGGCCTTGGCCTTGCTCGAGACCTTGGGGCTGTTCGGCCAGACAGCCTGGGGAACAACAACAACAACAACAATAAAAGTTGAAGACAAGAGGCACCACGTACAGGAACATCTATATTCACAATACTGGTAAGCTTTCGTCAACAACTTGTGTTATGTTCACGCCTATATTTTGTTTGTCCTATTTCTCATCGTTATGGAATTGAACATGGCAGAAGTTATTGCCGAAAGCTTGCCAGTTCTGACGATAAAGATATTGATGTACGTGGTATGTCTAGTTTTCACCTTAATTATATATACAGTATATACACTGTATATATATATATATATATATATATAAACCGGTATATATATATATATAGTTCTCGCAGTGCCAGTATCCAATGCTGGAGACCACCCTCAGAGTTAACAAGGCAAGGAACACGTATTAGCAGAACACCTACAGTACTTAACATAAACAAGAACAAATCAAATGAAAAAGAGTAAAACCCACATGAAGAGGGATGATACAGAAATAAAACATGTATGAAAATAATAGAAAGGTGTATAGTAGAAGACAAGCTAAGCATGATTAATACTGTATTAGTAATAGAGATACAACAGACTTACCGTACTTAAAACAAAGACTTAAAATTGAAAACCTGTAGATAAGAGGTATTTTCACCATAGCATTTGATACGAGAAAGATCAATTTGTTTTTGTTATTATTTGTTCTAACTGTGGTCCTTGTACATGATAAATTATACGATACATTCTTCATTGGTTTACTTTATCTCCACAAAACTATCCCTCTGCCACATTCGAGTGAGGTGAAACAAGGTATGAGTCTGAGTATCCCCGTTGAGAGGCTAGTTTGACCTGAGTGAGTGAGGAGGGTCGACAGGGGTAACATGAGGAGAGGGGAACCAGTGGATTATAGAGAGTAGGGAGAGAGAGAGAGAGTGTGTGTGTGTGTGTGTGTGTGTGTGTGTGTGTGTGTGTGTGTGTGTGTGAGTGAGTGAGTGAGTGAGTGAGTGAGAGAGAGAGAGATAAAACATTATATGTATAACCACTGGAATTATAGCTGTAAATATCTGAAACCACCACGTAATCATTTTTAATTTGAGAGAGAGAGAGAGAGAGAGAGAGAGAGAGAGAGAGATTATATAACACAGTATTATAGGCCGTACAGGCAAGAAGTTACTATCGCCCATATCGAACCCGTACAGTCGCGTTCAAAAGCCATGTCCTACTTACAAGATATTTACTATGCTCACCTCCTTAGCGAAAATAAATAATAAATCCCAACAACACATGATGAAAGTCGTAAATTTTCATTTTGACTAATCGGCATAAGGAGTTATATTCATACATCAAGAGAGCAGAGCAAAGTGGAAGTCGTGAAGCAGGATTAGGATTTTTGCTAGTGACTATACCAGATGATCCGATAGGTTATGTAACTCACGCTATGCTAACTTAGGCCACACGGAAAGGTATAACGTAAAGACAAGGTAAAGGTGAAAGTAAAGGTATAACGTAAAGAAAATGTAAAAGTGAAGAATAAAGGTGTAAAGGAAAGGTATAAACAAAAGGTATAAAGTAAAGGCATAAAGTAAAGGCATGAAGTAAAGGTATACAGTAAAGGTGAAAAGATAAATTGTAAAGGAAATGTGTAAAGGAAATGTATAAAGTAAAGGTATAAAGTAATCGCGAAAAAGTAAAGGTATAAAGTAAAGGTATAAAGTAAAGGCATAACGTAAAGGTATAAAGTACAGGTGAAAAGTAAACGCATAGAGTAAAGGCATAAAGTACATGTGAAAAGCAAAGGCATAGTGTAAAGGTGAACAGTAAAGGTACAAAGTAAAGGCAAGGTGGATAGAAGGTTCTCTACACACATACACTGTCAAAAGGTGTAGCTCTTTAACTGTTCATTCATATAACGTCATTTGTGTTTCATTGTAACTACCTCCATACGATGATATTCAACTTAGGAAAGACCAGTCAGATTTAAATGATAGGTTGTGATCGTCTTGAAACCCTGAATCCAAGAGGTAAGCCCTAGAACTATGGAATATCATAAGGCAGCCGCATTAACCCTTTCAGTTTTCGAGGACGCGCTCATTCATAATATTTGGATATCATTAGACGATTGTATGAAGATTAGGAATGATTCGTGGGAGTTTATAAGTTAATTGATATAATTCCCCGACCACCCCCTTCACCTGATTGCTCGAGATATTTCTTAAACTGCACAAAATCGACTAATGTTAGCCAGAGTATACTGATAAGACGCGTCATATTACTGAAGGGGTTAATCAAGATATCGTCGTCGCACTGAAGGGGTTAAACAGGATAATGATGACCAATCAAAACCCTTTACATAATAAAGATCAAACTATTCACTACAATTTTTTGTTATGACATTGTACAAATCATAATAATCACATATTTATGACACTTGTAGGCTACAGTTGTCCACATACGTTCTGTTCCTCGTCGTGATGTTATGTATGAAAGTAAAATTGGTAGGAATAAATTGCAAGTGTGGTTTCTTAAAATTATCAGTTGGTTAGTCAGATGAGTTAACTACTATTGCATAAGTAACTACACTCGTAAGTCAATCATGCGCATTATATTTCCATGTATAAAATCACGGCGAGGAACAGAATGTATGGGGGCAAATGTACCTAATAATCATATAATTTGTATAATATTTGTAAATGACTCTTATAAATCATATCAAATATTAGGTATCAAGGATGTTAAATCTAATTCATAGTAATTTCCAAAGTTCTTCGTTCATAATAGTATATATTGTTAGAGAAACGAAATATCGACAGTTAGCCTGTATTAATTTTTGAAGTAGTTCTAGGTTAAATAGAGAGAAACCATACAAGAGAAGGGATACATATAATATATACATAAATATATAATTAAACAGATATATAAAGTGAAATGAAAGTGCACCGATAAAAATAAACAAAGACAAGAGCCAGCCAGAAGAACACGGATAGAGAAGAGGCGCAAGAGAAGATACAAAAAAGGGGGGAAAGGCAAAACATAAGAAAACAAAAAACTAGAAGAGAAAATATTCAAAGATCAACATAACACACACAAGCAGATATAAGTAATTCCAGAGAAATACTAAAACAAAAGTCATAAGCTGAATAAATACCAACCTGAAAAAAATAATATAAACAAAGGGTAAAACAGAGGTTATAAAAGAAGAAATATATACAGGGATAATAACACAGGGGAAGTTGTAAGTAGATGAATTCAGTAACAGCGACCATCGTACGATAACTTTCACTTTAAACTTTACTAGTAACGAACCAAATAGTAGCATCGAAAAAGTCCCTAATTTCAAGAAAGCAAACTTTCATAAACTTAGAGCTATGTTTAAAGAAACTGACTGGAGCTTTTTAATTAACAATAACGACATAAATACATCTTGGAAGTTATTCGAAACCACTTACCTAAAAGCAGTGCAAGACTGCATACCATCGAAAATACGGCGTCCCAATAAGCCCAAATGGTGGAATAAAGATATTTCAAAATGCCTGCTTGCTAAAAAATTTGCTAATGATAGATAAAAATCCTCACAAAATGACGAAGAACGGGTGAAATTTGTAGAGCTACGACGCAAAGCCAAAATGTTAATTAAGCAAAGTAAAAAGACCCTAGAGTTACATATTGAGAATCAAAGTAAAACATACCCGACAGAATTTTATAGTTATATCAGAAAGAAAAAAGTAGTTACTTCAACTGTTGGACCGTTAGTCGATGAAAATGGAGAATACACCAAAGACGAAATACAAATGAGTAATGCCCTCAATACCTTCTTTGCATCAGTTTTTACAACAGAAGACTTCAGTGATATCCCTACACCTTCGCCGATTCAGATTGATAATTCAGATGTTCTAAGCAATATCTCCGTTACAGAGAGAGAAGTATTGAATTGTTTAGATAAACTCAAGGTAAATAAAACGCCTGGACCTGATACAATCTCGCCTAGAGTTCTAAAGGAAGCTAAGGATGAGCTCTCCAAATCACTGACATTACTATTCAATAAATCCTTGCAGTCTGGAACTATGCCTGATCAGTGGAAGATAGCCAACGTAACACCGATATTAAAAAAAGGCAGCAAATCCCTACCCAGTAACTATCGTCCAATTAGCTTAACCTCAGTTGTATGTAAAATGCTAGAAACGGTCATAAGAAATAGACTCGTTAATCACTTAGAGGAAAATAACATACTTAAAGGTACTCAACACGGCTTTCGTAAAAAACGTTCCTGTTTAACAAACCTCTTAGACTTCTTCCACGATATCCTCAACCTCTACGATGAGAGTAAAGCTGTAGATATTATATACCTTGATTTTCAAAAGGCCTTTGACAAAGTTCCCCACAAACGTTTACTGCTAAAACTAAAAGCGCATGGAATACAAGACGGTGTGTTGAAATGGATAGAAAATTGGCTCAGCAACAGAAAGCAAAGAGTAGTCATAAACGGTAAGGCATCTAAATGGACCAATGTAAGTAGCGGGGTACCCCAGGGATCGGTACTAGGACCATTTCTCTTTCTAATTTACATCAACGACATAGATGAGGGTCTCACCTGTACAATCTCAAAATTTGCTGACGTTACAAAAATTGCAAATAGCGTACTCTCAAAAGGTCAAGTTGACGATATGCAACACAATCGAGATAAATTGTCACATTGGGCCCAAATTTGGCAAATGAGTTTCAATGCGGATAAATGTAAAGTACTACATATCGGATACCTAAATGAGAAAGCAAACTATTCGATGAATGGCACTCAGCTTAAGAATGTAAACAGAGAAACCGATCTGGGAGTAACAATATCGAGTAACCTAAAACCGAGTCAACAATGTTCAGAAGTTGTTAAGAAGGCAAACAAAATAATTGGCTTTATAGGCAGGTCATTTGAGCATAAATCCAAAGACGTTATCCTAACCCTTTACAATTCCTTAGTCCGCCCTCTTCTGGAATACTGCGTTCAATGCTGGTGCCCTTATTACCAAAAAGACATAAACAAGCTAGAACGAGTTCAACGTAGAGTTACCAAAATGATACCTAGCCTAAAGAACAAACCATACGAAGAGCGTCTTAGAGAATTAAATCTATTTCCTTTAACCCAGCGCAGATTAAGAGGTGACTTAATTCAAGTGTTCAAAATCATCAATGGCATCGACAATATGAACTGTAGTAAGTACTTCACTATCGACCAATCTAATTACACGCGGGGAAACGGTTGCAAAATTATTGGTAAATCTTTTAACTCACACGAATCTAAGAATTTCTTCTTCAATCGAGTTGTCAACTTATGGAATGGGCTTCCCCGAGACGTTATAGACTGCAACACCGTTGATTCATTTAAACTCCGCCTAGACAAATATCTCGCATCAAACCCGCGACTGACTGCGTTTGTAAATGAATAACTTTATTTTATCCTCCCCTCAGTTACTAACCCATATGTCCCCTACTAACTTCCTAGTCCTGCCACGGACATTAGTTCCAGGGCAGTAGTTCCCTTTCCAATGTTCCCTTACCCACTCTAACCCACTGTTTGGACACTTGATCCTCAGTGTTTTGGAGGACAAGCAGCCTAGAAGGGTCACTAGGTCTTTTGTTGCTTGATTTCCTTTGTACTCCTTTGTACTCCTTTGTAGAAGGCATAGGTTACAATAAGACCAACCAGAACACTTCATAAGTAAGATAAAACAACAGTAACATAAACTAGAAAACAAAGTGTGTAGAATTTCAATTGAACAATGGCAGTTGTTTAAAAAGAGAATATTGGAAACCAAGGAAAACAAGGGCATATTTGTTTTTGTTTACTATAAATATTTGCGCGGAATATGAAATGGCAGGGGAGGCATACAATAAGCACACAACAACAACAACAAATATTCAACTTAATATCAGAATATAGAATCAAGCAAAAGAAAGCCGAGAAAAACAATACACAAAAAAGGGGGAAATAAAACAAAACATGGTAATAACAGAACATGGAAGCTAAGAACAAATTAAGTTCCCAAATAATGAATACAAAGGAAACACAGAGACAGCAGTTACATATTCTCAAAGAAACCATGAAGAGTGTCAATTTTGCCTTGAACAATGGCTTTCATCATTGGGTTATTAGGAAAACGACTGGTAATTTGGTTTATCCGAGGAGAGCGAGAGTCCAGGGAGGTCTATGGAGATTAGTGATACAGAGAGACACGAATGATATAAGAGGATAACACAGATCAATGTACAAAAATAAACACATATACAAACATAAGAAAATCCAAGACGAATTAAGAAGACAAAGAGAAGATCAAAATAATACAAAAAAGTATAATTACAAGAATTCGAAGAACACCAAGAAAATACCATGAACAAAAACAGAGTATACGCAGAAAACGAAGTCGAAGTTACAAAAGAGACCAAAGAAAACTATAAGTAGGTAGAGCTACAGTGAAGTAATGGCCTGAGGAGTTTGTAACGAGGTTGTTATTGGTGATCTAAGGGAATGATCGGTAATAATTTGGTTCTGCCTGAGAGAGAGAGAGAGAGAGAGAGAGAGAGAGAGAGAGAGAGAGAGAGAGAGAGAGAGAGAGAGAGAGAGGGGGGGGGGGGGCATTAGAGGGAGGTTTATGGAGATGGACGAACTAGTGAGGCATTAATAAAAATAATGAAGACGGAACAAAAATAAAACTGGAACATACGATAGAGACAAGATAAACACAGACCACACCAGACCCACGAAAACAGGGGAAAGGCCAAATAGAAAAAGGTAGAAGCATAACACAAAAACATAAACGAAAAGACACATAATTAAGACACTCCAACACAAACATACGAACACACAAACATTCACAAGAAGACCAAACACAAGCTTACGATAACGAACACACCAGAAACAGAATTATTGGCAGCTACATGAAACAGAGAGAGAAAACAAAACAGAGAAAACAAAAAGTGCTAAGAGTTAGGGTTGAACAATGGTTGAAGTTGTTTAAAAAGAGGTTATTGGGGATCCAGGGAAATTACGGGTAATTTGGTTCTGCCAGAGAGAGAGAGAGAGAGAGAGAGAGAGAGAGAGAGAGAGAGAGAGAGAGAGAGAGAGAGAGCTAAAAAGAGAGAGAGAGAGAGCTAAAAAGAGAGAGAGCTAAAAAGAGAGAGAGAGAGAGAGAGAGAGAGGTGAGTGGGTGTGTGTGTATCCAAAGAGGTCTGTGGATATGCACGAACTAAGTAAACATTAATAGGAAAGACGTCCTCAGTAAGGAAAACGAAATATATATATAATATAATGTAAAACTTGCAAAATAAACAAACCAAAACGTATACGAACAAAGTAAAAAGACAAAATAACTAATCAAAATCGCTATGTGGAAACAACGCTTAAGTAAAATAATAATTTATAAATAAAAAAACACAATCCACCACATAGGGTGTACATTACTACATGCGCAAGTTAATCTGGTTCCCAAGCAAACTAATCGCATATAATTATATAATAATATATATATATATATATATATATATAGTATAACAATTGGAACATAAACAAAAACTATAAACAAAGACAAAATCAAGCTAACATAAACCTAACAGAGGGTAATCCAAACACAACAAGGTATAACACATAAACAAAACAATAGAAAAATAATGAGAACATGGAATAAACAGAAGAACACATTGATAAGATAATAAGAAAGTATAAACAGAAGAACACAATAATTAGGGAATAATAACAAGGTATAAACAGAACACAATAATAAGGGAATAAGAACAAGGTATAAACAGAAGAACACAATAATAAGGGAATAAGAACAAGGTATAACAGAAGAACACAGTAATAATGGAATAATAACAAGGTATAAACAGAAGAACACAATGATAAGGGAATAAGAACAAGGTATAAACAGAAGAACACAATAATTAGGGAATAAGAACAAGGTATAAACAGAAGAACACAATAATAAGGGAATAAGAACAAGGTATAAACAGAAGAACACAATAATAAGGGAATAAGAACAAGGTATAACAGAAGAACACAGTAATAAGGGAATAATAACAAGGTATAAACAGAAGAACACAATGATAATGGAATAAGAACAAGGTATAAACAGAAGAACACAATAATAAGGGAATAAGAACAAGGTATAAACAGAAGAACAGTAAATATAAACAAGGTATAAACAGAAGAACACAATGATAAGGGAATAAGAACAAGGTATAAACAGAAGAACACAATAATAAGGGAATAAGAACAAGGTATAAACAGAAGAACACAGTAATAATGGAATAATAACAAGGTATAAACAGAAGAACACAATAATAAGGGAATTAGAACAAGGTATAAACAGAAGAACACAATAATAAGAGAATAAGAACAAGGTATAAACAGAAAAAAATAATACAGATAATAAAAACAAAGTATAAACAGAAGAAAACAATAAAAAGGGAATAAGAACAAGGAATAAACAGAAGAGAACAATACACAGGGAATAAGAACAAGGTATAAGCAGAAAAAACAATACAAAATGAATAAGAACAAGGTATAAACAGAAAGAAGAAAACAATAAACAGGGAATAAGAACAAGGTATAAAAATGGAGAAAACAAAAAAGGAATACGAACAAGGAATACACAGACGAAAACAATAAAAATGGAATAAGACATTTAAGAAGACCCGAAACATAAGTACATACAATCAGATTTAATATATCTATATATATATTTAACACGTAACCAAAAATCGGCTCTTAATGGTGACCAAGAGAAATTACTGGTAACTTGGTTCTTCCAGGCAGAGCTAGAGAAGGGGTCTAGGGAGGTTTGTGAACATGAATGAAACAGGGAGGCATAATTAAAAGAAGATTTAGTACAAGGCAATGCGCAAATCAACTTAAAGACAGATCACATGTACGCAGAGATATACAAGCAGGAATAGAAATAAGCAGAAATAAGGAACAATGAACAAAGTATAGGTATAGGCAGAACAAACTAGAGGGGCACTCGGTAGAGCAAATACCTCCACCTACGCTGGTCTTGTCACAAAATATACTTAAATGCACAAAGATGACACCAGTGTGACATATGATCCAGATCGCCTTCTAAATTGAATTACTTCTCCCTTGGCGTATATCCTATCTGCCTACCAAATTTCCTAAAAATCGGTTCATACCTTTGCGAGATAACTTGTTTACAGACTAACAGACAAGGCAGATAAAGAAATGGAGGTGACCACATATCTTCCGTCCAACTACGTTGGCGGAGGTAATTAGAAAAGGAAGACCAACAGTAACAAATTATGCGCTCATAAGCCGCTAATTTACTGAAGATACAAGTAAACTAGAAGCGGGTCAAGTTTAAGTACAGAAACAGCGGAAGGGGTGTAGGCTATGGAACGGTTACCGGTTATGGAGAGTAATGAGGGGTAATAATTCGGTGGTGCGTCCAGGGAAAGACGGTCCAGGGAGGGTTTGGGGGGTGGAAGATGAACGGACCAGAAGAGCATAAAGGATGATTGCTTATTACAGGCAGGTAGGGTCAGGGGGTCAGGGGAGGAGGAGGTCAGAGAAGAAGGTGGTCAGGGAAGAAGAAGAAGGTCAGAGAGTAAGAAGATCAGGGAAGAGAAAGAACGTCAGAGGAATAGGAAATCAGGGAAGAAAGAAGTAAGGAAGAAGAAGGTTAGGGAGGAAGAAAAAAGTCGGGAAGAAGAAAGTCAGGGAAGAAGGTCAGGGAAGAGGAAGGTCCGGGAAGAAGAAAGTCAGGGAGGAAGTAGGTCAGGGAAGAAGAAGGTCAGGGAAGAAGAAGGTCAGGGAAGAAGAACATCAGGGAGGAAGAAGGTAAGGGAGGAGGAAGGTCAGGGAAGAAGAACATCGGGGAAGAGGAAGGTCAGGGAAGAAGAAGGACAGGGAAGAAGAAAGTCAGGGAAGAAGGAGGTCAGGGAAGATGAAGGTCAGGGAAGAAGAAAGTCAGGGAAGATGAAGGTCAGGAAAGAAGAAAGTCAGGGAAGAAGAAGGTTAGGGCAGAAGAAGGTCAAGGAAGAAAGTTAAGAAGGAAGAACGTCAGGGAAGAAGATCATTTTAAAAAATGGTGAGTCTAATAAACAAGAAATGTTAGTGAAGGAGAAGGAAAGATGGACTACAAGAGAGCAGTATATTGTAAAGGCAATGTGACAAAGGAAGACATGCAACAACAGACCTAGTGGTCCTTACTAGGTTACTTGTAATAAAAATAGGAATTGCCACATCAATCAAATTTAGGGCTTCAGCTCCAGAAAAGCTCCAGAAAAAATAAAATACAAAATATATACTAACTAAATACTAGGAACGAAACTGATATGGTCACACATGCAGTCAGTCGGGGATTCATTGCAAGATATTTATTAAGGCCATATTTAAATGTCAGCATTGTATGGCACTCTACAGCATGTCTAGGCAATTTATTCCATAAGTAGAGCACTCTGTTGAAAAAGAAGTTCTTCGCTTCATGTGAATGAAACGCCTTCCGACAATTGTATAACTATTGAAAAATAACTTGCCAAAAGAAACAGATTAAGTGAAGAATAAGAGGATAGGATAAGAACATAGTTTGCAGAGAGAGAGAAGAGAGTTAAATGGAGAAGGGGCTTGGATGTTTAACAAGGGACAGACGATATATAAGAAAGTATATTGTTCAGGGGGGATGGGCCGGTTTTTCTGGCCCCATTCTCCCTCGTGTTCACCCCATTGTTTTTTAGATGTCAAGACTTTCGGCCCATTAGTTGGCAATTTTAAGACTTTACGCTCCATTTCTTTGTCAATATTAAGATCTTTCGTGCCATTTAGGTGTCGTTTTTCCCTGGCGAGCGATTGCGAGCCTGTAATTTTTAAGGGTAATAGGCGTTCGGCTGGGACATTTTTCTACCAAAAAATGTACAAATTAATCATGAAGGGGAGTCTAGGGGATGTTTTCTACAGCTTGATGGAGGTCTAGCGAGGAAACTAAGAAATAGATGAATATATAAATATATAGACCATAAAATAACCACTATCCCCTTAAACCGAGATGATTAAATATAAAAGGAGTTCGGGCAGGTTCCAAATAGATGGCATATGTACAAATTGCAATATTAATTAGAGGAAATGAGGAGAGGATTAGCAAAAATTAAATGATATAAAACATAATACTAATAACGTTAGCAAAAGAGAAACAGGCAAGAATGTATCAAAATAATATAAATATTACTTGTAAGAAAAGATTAAGGGGATAATACAAGTAGTGGGATGCGTTTCATAAAGAGAGTCGATGTATTATTGCATAAACATTGTTTGATAAAGTGAAAGATATTAGGTGAAATTAAGGGGGATTATTGGCTTTCCTGATCCCCTTTACCTTCATGTTTAGCCCTATTAAAATTCAGATTATAAGACATTCGGCTCATTCGTTTGGCGAATTTAAGACCTTTCGCCCCATTTCTTTGTCAATATGATAACTTGTTCGTGTTCTTTAGGTGTCGAATTTTTCCAGGCGAGCGATAGCAAGCCTCTACATAAGGAGGAACCGGCCTTTGACCGGGACATTATCTACCGAAAAATGTATAAATATGTCTAGAAGGGGGATCTTAGGGATTTTTTTTTTTGTTTTATGTTTGATGGAGGTCTTGGGAGGAAACTAAATAAATAATATATAGCAAAATAAATCGACCAATAAACAAACTCCTTCCCCTTTAAGAGGATGCCGAAAAAAGGTAAAGGCGATATATTGGAAAAGAGCTCGTCAGCGAAAGATGAAAGTTAAGAGGAAAAAGAAAATAGGAGAATGTCTCATAGGGCAAGGCGCAATATTGGAAAAATGGCTTGTTAAAACGAGCTTACGAGAAGAGGAGGAACTGCTTAAATGTAGATAGACTATATTATAAGCAAACACTGAAATGAAAATCACAAGAAAAGGCAGGTACGTATAAACACAAATAGGATGTAATTATAGGAAAGTTTATTTGATGACAGATAGAATATCTAGGGCTAGGATTCGAACTTATGCAGGCAGGAGGTCTGTCACCAATACCACTACGGAGGCTAAGAGGAGGAATCTGGTACTTCTACCGGTGTTCCTCCCCTACCTCAACTCGAGTGGGGGACTGACAAACTATTAATCGAAATCCGGCTCCCTTAAGCATGACAAGATGTTTATTTGATGATATATACTGTATAATAGCTAGGGCTGTAAGATTCGAAATTATGCAGGCAGGAGGTCTGTCACTAAAACCATTACGGATGTTAAGGGGGGTCACCTGCTTTTTTTCTCTCTCTGGGTTGTATCCATTCGGCACCATTCAGACTACTGTTTTAAGACGCTTATTCCCATCCAGGTGTCGATTTATACCTGGCGCGCGATAGCGAGCCACCATATTTTGGATAATGAGTTAGACAGCTGGCTAAAGTTGTAAATTTTTCGATAGAAAAAATGTCTCTGGCGAAGCTAGATTTCTCCATAAAATGCTGGCTTGCTATCGCTCGCCAGGAAAAAATAGACACTTGGATTGGAATAAATGTCTTACAACAGTAGGCTGAATGGGGCCGAATGGATACAACCAAGACAGATAAAAAAACAGGTCACCTCCTTAAAAGGAGCTGAGGTTGGGGAGGAACACTCGTAGAAGTACCAGATTCCTCCTTTTACCCTCCGTAGTGGTATTGGTAATAGACCTCCTGCCTGCATAGGTTCGAATCCTAGCCCTAGCTATTATATAGGAAAGGGTTTGCTAAAAAAGAAAAAAAATACAAATAATGGGTGAGCTGGGAAGAAAGGACATATTAAAATGGAGATGCTGTAATGATGAATAGTATATTAGGGATGACGTATGAATAAGAGGTAAAAAAGAGAGGACAGAGAAGTGAAAAACATTGCACGTTGGAGAAAGGGAGCTAGCGAATGTTTCAAAGAGGGCAGAGGACATGTGGAAGAAAATAGTTGATGAGAGAGAGAGAGAGAGTAGTGAAGGGAAGGACAGCTTTAATTAGCAGCATAATGAGAACAAATTATGGGAAATGATCTTAATAGGGTGAAGAGGGGAACCGTATAGGAGGTGATACGAAAGTGGTTAATAGGAAGGGTTGTCTCAAATAAACCAACACACACACACACACACACACACACACACACACACACACACCGTAGCCTAGTAGGTAGAGCTCTCGTCTCACACACGAGGGGTCGGGGGTTCAATCCCAGACCGGGCGGAGACAAATTGGGCTTGTCTCCTTTCATGTGTCAGCCTCAGTTCACCTAGCTGTAAATAGGTACCTGGAATAAGTGGACGACGTTGTGACGTCCCCTCTGGGGTTGGCAAAAATGGTACAAGGCGAGATGGGTATCATATGGTTCACCTAAGCTGATGGCTACCTAAGCCTTCGGGCGAGACGGTACCGTCTATAGTGAGAATGGTACCAAACAGATCCACCCTAAGCCTTCGTTTCCGATGTCGCCAATTGGCTAAATACAGACTACACACACATCCACAGCCATTCCAACAGTACATAAAACACTTAACATGCATTTCACGCAATACATTCCCAGTTAAGGAGGCGCGATAATAATGAGCTTAGCTCGCATTGCGTGGATTCCCCTTGACGAACAAGTAACTGAGTAACACACACACACACACACACACACACACACACACACACACACACACACACACACACACACACATAATTACTGTCAAATCATTGCTAACTCTTTCAAGTTACGATGACGCATTTCTTATCTGTGTTCTGGCTATTATTAGACGATTTTGTTCAGATTAGAAAGGGTAGGCTATAGGAAAATCAAAAGATTGATTGAGATAGTCCCTACTCTTTTAATTCCCACAGTTCATTTCTGAAATCGTCTTATGATAGCCAGAATAAACTGTCAAAACGCTAGCCCATTAAACGTTAGGGGGTTAATGTGGTGATTTTGGTAAATTATAAGTGAGGGTTTGATTGTTTTTGATAATAATAAACTTTAAAAAGTAGACAGAATAAATATAAACACCATGTGAGGAGGATATTGTAGAGTTATATAATGTGTTGGTGTATGTCATTGCCTGATGAAGCTACTGTATATATGCGAAACGTTGTCAATAAAGAGCTCCCCCTCACACGGTGTTTAAATAGATTGTTTTTGCTATTTTCGAGCAATTTATATTTAGTTTGCCTCCTAATTTGAAATATGCACATCTAGCCCACCAACCCTCTTTTTCAAGGAAAACAAAATGAT
Source organism: Paralithodes platypus (assembly GCA_032716605.1). Lineage (NCBI taxonomy): Eukaryota > Metazoa > Arthropoda > Malacostraca > Decapoda > Lithodidae > Paralithodes > Paralithodes platypus. The sequence continues at coordinate 30,413,739 of CM064518.1, read as the reverse complement.
ACAATAAAAACGCCCACCAGACACATCTTCAAACTTAATGTATGCACATGAGTTATATATACCTGTGTATTTCATTATTAATTTAGTTATCCATTCATGTATGCAAAATTTAAAAAAATCAATATATAAATATATACTGATAATAATAAAACATAATAATTAACTAAATATAGGCAAGGTGAAAGTCAATTTATACCTGCAATTATTCAGGCTAGGGAGACATTTTAAGGGGGGTCACCGACTTTGTTTTATCTCTCTCTCATTTTCTCTCTTTCCCTGGATTGTATCCATTCGGCCCCATTCAGCCAACTGTTGTAAGACGTTTATCTCCATCCAGGTGTCGATTTGTTCCCGGCGAGCGATAGCGAGCCAGCATTGTATGGAGAAATCCGGCTTCGCCGGAGAAATTTTTCTATCGAAAAATGTACAAATTTAGCTTGCTGTAAAAACAAAAAATATATACAGTATGCTGGCTTGCTACCGATCGCCAGACAAATATTGACACCTGGATGGAGATAAATGTCTTAAAACAATAGGCTGAATGGGGCCGAATGGATAAAAGCCAAAGAGAGAGGGAGAGAAAGAGAAAGAAACGAGGTGGGCTCCCTTGTATACCAGTACTTCGCAATACTTCAAACATTTATAAAGTCAGAATAGCTTTTAGCAGAGTTCCAGTAGAAAGACATAAAACAATGCAACGGTATGCAAATAATGTAAAATTCCTAGGCATAAAATATCGCGTATCGGTATCGCATTACAGAGGAATGCTCAGTCCTAAATAGTGAAGTAGATCTGCCTTATGAAATATTTACTGTGATTTGTCAAACTAAAATAGCTTAGGTGGAGATTTTTATGTATTTGTTTACTTTATATATTTATTATTTTTGTTAGTTTCCTCCCTACACCACCATCAAGTTAAAAAATACTCGCTGGATAATTGGAGAGAATTTGAGATAAACTTTTGCATTTTTCGGTAGAAAAATGCGCTGGCCGAAGGCCGGCTACTCCTAAATTTCAGACTCGCTATGGCTTGCCAGGGAAAATTGACACCTTAATGGGGCGTTAGGTATTAAAAACCACCAAACTAATGGGGCGATTGTCTAAACATCTCAAAACTAATGGGGCTAAGCATGAGGGAGAAGAATGCCCATAAAAGTCCCATTTACAATTATATAAGTGAACATTATTCCTGCCATATTATACATTACATGCAATATAAGAGCGAGCAAGTTACGTTAAGGGAGCCCACCTAGCTTTCTTTCTCTTTCTCTCCCTCTCTCTTTGGCTTGTATCCATTCGGCCCCATTCAGCCTACTGTTTTAAGACATTTATCCCCATCCAGGTTTCAACATTTTCATGGCGAACGGTAGCAAGCCAGCATATATATATTTTTGTTTTAACAGCAAGCTAAATTTGTAAATTTTTCGATAGACAAATGTCTCCGGCGAAGCCGGATTACTCCATACAACATTTATTGACGACATCAACTCGAAAGGCCACCGATATGTTTTGAGAGCGAGAGAGAGAGGGGGGGGGGGGGGGTGTTAGGCAGATTGAAAACTGCAGGAAAAAATGTTCCAGACTGTCTTCCTCCTTAATATATTCAGTATTTGATAATGGCTAAATCATTACATTAAGCGATTTTACTCGCGTTAGGAATAATCTGTCGGGAGTTAAATAGCCACCTAAGTTATTCCGTTGTTGATCAATACAGATCCTTCCTAAGTGTAACAAAATCGTCCATTGTAAGCCAGAATACAATATAAATAGCGTCATCATGTACTGAAGGGGTTAAAGACAACACTACAACACCAACAACAGTACAACAGCAACAACAACAACAGTACAACAGCAAACAACACTACAACAGCATGAACAACAACACTACTACAGCAACAACACTACAACAGCCACAATGACAACACTACAACAGCAATAACACTACAACAGCAACAACAACACAACAGCAACAACACTAAAACAGCAAGAACAACAACACTACAATAACAACACTACAACAGCAACAACAACACTACAACAGCTACAACAGCACAACAGCAACAACAACACTAAAACAGCAACAACACTACAACAACAACAACACTACAACAGCAACAACAACACTACAACAGCAACAACAACACAACAGCAACAACAACACTAACACAGCAACAACACTACAACAACAACAACACAACAACAACACCACATCAGGAACAACAGCAAGAAATAGAAGGTACTATTTTTCCTTGGGTCCAACCTCAGTACTTGTGGTTTTCTGTGACAACTTTTCACTAGTTTCCATCTATCTCTTGATCCCTCTGTATCAGTTTATCTATCCATCTAGTTGTATCTATTTGTTGTACCTGTCTTTCTGATTGTCTGTATCGCTCTGTCTGTCAGTCTGTCAATATATGTATGTGTGTCGGTCTGTCTATAGGTATATGTAGGCTATGTCTGTAATTATGCTCATCTCTCTCTCTAAGGGTACATCCAGCCCTGGGGGAGTGTTGGTTCTACTTACTTAACTACCGCAATCCAAATTCACGGCCAATTAACCTCTGTGACGTCACTAGAGCTCTCGGCCAATCATAGCGAGGGACACGGAAAGAAAGGAGTGGGGTAGAGAATATAAAATAGCTAGCTAGATAGATATAAGAGCAGATGGGCAGAATATAGACAATTTATGAATATACTGATATAGTAGACACAAACAATGCAGACACAGAACCAGCAGAAATATAGACAAATAAATAAATATATATATATATATATATATATATATATATATATATATATATATATATATATATATAGAGAGAGAGAGAGAGAGAGAGAGAGAGAGAGAGAGAGAGAGAGAGAGAGAGAGAGAGAGAGAGAGAGAGAGAGAGATAGAGAGAGAGAGAGAGAGAGAGAGAGAGAGAGAGAGAGAGAGAGAGAGAGAGAGAGAGAGAGAGAGAGACGGAACTGATGGGACCTTTTATCACGGATTTACAAACTTCCTGACACGTTTCGGGCATCAGGGGAGTTGTATAACGCATTTTATTTAAAATCAGTTTGATGGAAGTTTAGGAAGTGCAAAGGAAAAATGTTCCTTCCAATAATATCCTTATAATATATATATATATATATATATATATATATATATATATATATATATACTGTATATATATATTGTACAGTATATAGTATACTGCATATAGATACTTTATTTGCTTCATTCCGGCAATATTAAAACGAACTGATACATGAGGATCAACTATATTTTACATTATACTGGTAATGCAAATGTGGTACACAATATGCTACTTAAAATTGCAGACTTACAGAACAGTGAATGTGTAATTTGTATAATAGCACAATGACTAAATTCCTCGAAGGCGACCGTGATAATATTCAACACAATTATAATTTAATCACTTTTAACCCCTTCACCAACAGTACGTAATTTTCATCATAATCTGGTTACCATTAGACGATTTTTTTTGGTTTATAATCTACCTCTACAATTCAAATGGGTAAATACTATCTCAATAAACCCTTTTAGTAACCTAGGTCCTTCTTAAATTGCATAAATTCGTCTAATTTTAGCCAAAATCAAAGGAAAAAAGGTATCATGGTGCTGAAGGGGTTAAAGTACACCATGTCCAGTTCTTTATTGTGTACACTTTATTATGGCCATCAATCACAAGACCATTTCACTACTTTAAAAATGATATTGCCAAATTATTTCAGCATGGGAAGGACTCTCTAGAATTGAAGTTCTAGAGCATATAGAATAATCAATTAACTAGCAAGTGTTTATCCGACGATCTAGATCTGCAACTTTATACGGAGAACATTCTTAAGGGGAGAGGGTTGGTCTTTCTGGCTTCCTTTCTCCCTCATGTTTAGCCCTATTAGTTTTGAGATTTTAAGAAGTTCGGTCCATTAGTTTGGCGATTTTAACACCTTTCGACCCATTTCGTTGTCAAAACTGTTCGTTCCATTTAGGTGTCGATTATTTCCTGGCGATCGATAGCGAGACTAATTTTAAGAGGAATCGACCTTCGGCCGGGATATTTGTCTACAATTTTTTTTTTTTTTGTATCTTGAAGGAGGGTCTAGGGTGTTTTTAAAGCTTGAGGAAACTAAAAAATAAATGAATGAATAAATAAATAGACCAACAAATAACCACTACAACATAACATAAAATAGGCGACATAATTATTACCCAGGTATTTTCAGAAGCTGTCAGATTAGCGTTGTGGATAATCGTTGTGGTAAAAAGTGCTCGGTAAATCCCTGTTAATCCTAGCTAATCCGGGATAGAAGGTTGGTTGGTTGGTTGGTTCACCCCTGATTCGCCCCACTAGTTTGGTGATTAACCCCTTCAGCACGATGACGCTTTTTCAATTTTGATTCAGGCTAAACTTAGACGATTTCATGCGGTATAAAAATGACCTATGGTACGCAGACGGTGTATTAAGGTTCTATTTAACCCTTTGAGTCCTAGATGTAGATTGAAAGCTAAAGAAAATCGTCTAATGGCAACCAGAATAGGATAAACATTTCGTCATCATGCTTAAGGGGTTAAAATAACCTTCACCCCATTCTGGTCTCCATTTTTTCTGGGTGAGCAATAGGGAGTCTACTAATTAAAAGGTAAACCGGCTTTGGTTAAGACATTCTTCTACCGAAAATGTATAGATCTAGTTTGAAGGAGGAACATTGCCCGAAAGTTGCAACTTCAATCAAAACCCTCCGTAATTATCGAACAAAAACACCATAATAAATCCCAAACGTCGGATGGGCTAGTGTTAAGGGGGTGGGGTATAATTTTGGGTTTCTTTATCTATCTATCTATATATATATATATATTATATAATTATATATATATATATATATATATATATATATACCGGTATATTATATACAGTATACAGTATATAATTATATATATATATATATATATATATCTATATATATATATATATATATATATATATATATATATATATATATTATTTAGTTTCATCGCTACAATTTCATCAAACTTAAAAGACACCCAAGACCCCCTTTCAAGATAAATTTGTAAATTTTTCGGTAGAAAAATGTCCCGGTCAAAAGCGGGTTCGCCAGGGAAAAATAGACACTAACAAATGGTACGAAAGGTTTGAATATTGACAAAGAAATTGGGTGAAAGGTCTTAAAATTGCCAAACTATTGGAACGAACGTCTTATAATCTCGAAACTAATGGGGTTAAACATGAAGGAGAAGGGGGTCCAAAAGAAGCAACTACCTTCCCTTTAAGTTGAATAAAATCGCGTGTGGGCCATTATAACAAAACAGAACACTTTGCCATCTGATTGAAAGGGTTACACAATTCAGAGTAACTTTCCAGATCACTGACACAGATAATAACACTGGGCTGTGATATGAGTTATGGGGGGATTGTTGGTTTGTCTGCCCCTGGAACCTTGAAACTGGGTGTAGTCACGAGCTATTCGATACACATGAGCACCGTTAAGCACAAGTCATAGTAGCTAAAAATTACAGTTTAGGAGCAAGATATTAAACTACTGATTTTGACTGTACAAGCGTGGTGGTGGCCCGGTGTGTGTGTGTGTGTGTGTGTGTGTGTGTGTGTGTGTGTGTGTGTGTGTGTGTGATTTTTTTGTTTTTGTTTTTTTTATGTGCGGATGGGGGAGACAAAAGGCAAAACTGTCTGTGACGAGTGCCTCCACCAGAGTTGAAAAAGTGACCGGGTCAAATTTAAGGAATGTTCGAGCCAAAATGTCTTGACACGGAGTTTGAAGCAATATAAGTCATAGGATGAGGGAAAGATGGATTCAGGGAAAGAGTTCCACAGCTCAGCTGTTGAACAGAAGAAAGATTGGGAGTATCATTTCACTCTTGGGTTGGAGAGTTGCACAGAGTAGGGGTGGGATTGTGTTACAAGACTGGTGCTATGTACCCTACGTAGAAGAAGTAGTATACACTGAGAGAGCTCTGAGGAACACTGATTATTTAATAGCGATAAAATAGTGAGAGATATGCAACATTGCGGCGAAGAGAGAGAGATTGCAGAGAAACGGTGAGTGGACGTGAGTTAATGACACGAAAGATTTTATTTTCTACTTTGTCTATAAGTGCTGTGTGAGAAGATCCTCTCCACGCATGCGAACAATACTCAATACATGAACGTACTGTGCCCTTGTACAGAGCAAGAAGTTGTGCAGGGGTAAAGAACCACTTGAGACGGTAGAGCACACCCAGCTTCTGGGAAGCCGTTTTAGCAAGAGTGGTAATATGGTCTTTCCAAGTGAGATCAGAAAGAAAACAAACAGCGAGAATACCGAGAGAAAATGAAGGGTTGCTCTTTTATTGTACTTTGTATTTTGTATAAGGGATAGTCTCCGGGGAGTTCTTGATGGGTAAATAAATGGAGATATTGGGTTTTGGGAGCATTGAGAGCAACAAGATTTTCTCTGCCCCAATTGGAAATGGTTGTTAGAGCAGAAGATAAGTGCTCTATGGCTTCATCACGTGAGTTTGTAAGTGATTGCTTGCTGGGGCATTCTGGAAAACTAGTTGAATAGGGCAAGGTAGAGTCGTCAGCATATGAATGGATAGGGCTGGAGGTACAGTTGAGAAGATAATTTATGAATATTAGAAAGCAAATTGGAGATAGGACAGAACCCTGAGGAACACTGGAGTTGATAGAATGAGGAAGTGAACGATGGCCGTCCACAACCGCAGCTATGAAACGGCCAGAAAGGAAATTAGAGATAAAGGCACAGATGGAGGGATAGCAACCGAAGGAGGGTACTTTAGAAATTAGAGATTTGTGCCAGACTCTATGGAAGGCTTGATAGTGCAATAGAAAAGGTTTCACCGAAGTCCCGAAAGGAGGATGACCAAGAGTTAGTAAGACATGAAAGAAGATCACCACTAGAGCGACCCCTAAGGAAGCCATACTGGCGATCTGAGAGTAGATTATGAGAAGGAAAATGCTTAAGATATTTTGAGGTAAGAATAGTTTTAAAAACTTTAGAGATGCAGGAAATGAGAGCAATTGGACGATAGTTGTAGAGTTGAGGGCGGTCACTCTTCTTTGGGACAGGTAAAATGAGAGCAAACTTCCAGCAAGAAGGGAAGACGTTAGAGGAGAGACAGAGACGGCAGAGTTTGCCTAGGCAGGGAGTCAGCACAGTAGCACAGTTTTTTAGTACAACAGGAGGAACACCATCCTGACCGTACGCCTTCTTAGTATTAAGCCCAGAGAGGGTAGAAAGTAATCCTGCGAAGGTTTGGGCGAAAAGTTCAGCTTTGTCAGAGGAAGAAATTATGGTTATGCTATCAGAAAGTGTGTGTGAGTGTGTGTGTGTATGTGTGTGTGTGTGTATGTGTATGTGTGTGTGTGTGTGTGTGTGTGTGTGTGTACCACTATCCGGTTAACGCATATTCCTAATGAAAATTGAGTAGACACTTCGAAAAACATTACAAAAGGGTGAACACATATATTCACCTTGAAATTATGTATACACCTGTGAGAGTATTGAATCATCTTATCACATTACAGGACAGGTACAGTCATGCGCATATATAAGGTTCCAACAATCTGACTCCTTGAATATTTAAAGCTATAGTATTCCGAAGCACTTTTGATATAACGCATCATTATGTTGTCTGTAACGTGTTCAATATTGATTCAAATGAGTGTAATTTGATTGGTCTTTACGAATGTACCAGATTCACTATTCGCCAAATGTACCGTGCACTTGATTGCAATATAAACACCTGACACTATCATTATACACCTTTACCGTAGTAGTAAATGTTTTAAAACAAATAAACTAGCGAACTACAAACGCACACACATCCCCCCCCCCCTCCATACACACGCACACAACCATTACGCGCACACATACAACAAACAGCACACACAAAATTTCAGAACCACGATTACTCTTCCTTACGTAATCATGAAATGCTTCCAATTTCCACCGACATTTAATTTTATCTTAATTACACAACTTTCGAAAAACGTACACAACCTCCACGCAACAGTAACACATATAAAGTTAAATAAATAAAAAACTTGAGTCGGATCCAGGAGCGTACAAAACCTAATTCCCTCAGCACACTTCACTGGCAATTTCATCCTCAATTCCCCTCCAAAAGATGATTCGCTGAGAGGGAGGGAAGGGGGGAGAAGGAGGAGGGAGGGGAGGGGGAAGGGAAGGGGGGCGAAGATCCTGAAGTCAAGAGAGGATTGGATAACCTCCGTTTTGGACACCATTTTGGTATCACAACTGTCTGAACAAAATGGCGATGATGCTTTTTTGTTGTATTACATTTTGCCTTATCATTAGATTAGTCTATGCAACTTACGGAAAACTCGAAGTTTCGAAAAGTTATTTATGATGTTTTTTCCTTCTGAAGTTTGGGAGGTTCGTAAGCAGAATAATTATAATCGTCCAGCACAAAGCTGAATAAAATTATCTAGTGTTACCCATATATAATTCCAGTAACACCATCATACAAAGGAAGGTTATATTTATTAGCTTATAATATATAATTATTGTATCAGAATTATTGACAGATCATTGAACAGTAGGATGTCGATTGCCGTAGATATCAACAAGGGTGTAGAACTGAAAGGTAAAGTTAGTCATTATGGATGCCATGGACTACGTATGAGAGAGATCTGCGGTGTATGGGGGAATTGCTCCGTGTCTTCCGTAGAATAGGGTAATGTATAATAGCTCTGACTCACGATAGATGACATTTTGTGGTAGACATAATTATTATGATAGAGTAATGTACAATAGTTCTGACTGACTATAGATGTAATTCTGGATTAGCCATATCATAGACATAGGGTAACGTATAATAGTTCTGACTCACGATAGATGTAATTCTGGGGTTGCCATATGATTGGGTAATGTATAATAGCTCTGACTCACGATAGATGTATTTCTGGGGTAGCCTTAAGATACGGTAAAACACAATAGCTCTGACTTACGTTAGATGTAGTTCTGGGGTAACCATATGGTAGGGTAATGTATAATTACTCAAGATAGTTTGAGTTCTGAGTGAGGTAAACAAAAAAACCCGGCGTTGATGAAGAGGAGCATATACTGGATTGTTTTGCCTCGAGGAAAAAGGACACAACAAAAAATAACATAATTATTAACATTCTGCAGAGCTTAGAAATAGTTTTTAACTCAATACAATTAATTATGTGGTAAGAGTAGCCAGTCCCACCAAGGTCAACAAGATGGCCGAAGTTGTCCACTCCCTGTGTGCTAAAAAACCTTCCATCCCGGGCCAACCCAACCCAACCCTAACCCGGGACCACGCCATCTCTAATCCCCGGGTACTCTTGGTCCGAACTCCGACCGAAATTGACGAAGCCGAGGGAAGTTTTATCCGGCCTTCCTGCGATGGTGCAATTAGTGAAGTAGTCCGGAACGACCTCTTAAGGGGAGGATTTTGGTTTGTTCCCTAGACCTCTGTCAAGCATAAAATTACACCCCCAAGACCTCCATTAACCTAAAATTTACACCTCCTAGACCCACTTTCAAGATAAATGTGTACATTTTTAAGTAGAAACATTTCCCGGCCAGAGGCTCGCTATCACTCGACAGGAAAAAATCGACACCTAAATCGCACGAAAGGTTTTAAAATTGACAGACATGGGGCTAAAGTTCTTAAAATCGCCAAACTAATGGGGCGAACGTCTTAAAATTTCAAAAGCAATGGGCTAACTCCGGCCGCAATTAGGAACCAAATCAGATGGCTGGAGTAAAGAAGGTATAAGTATGGGGGAAGTTGGTTTTATCCGTCCTTCCTGCGGCGGTGGTGGTACAATTAACGACCTCTTAACATATGGGGGGGGGGGGGGGAGGTTATTAGGGGCTGCAGGCACTACCGGTTCTATTCAAAACTATCCGGCAGTAACTATCTTCAAAACTATCAAGCAGTAACTATCTTCAAAACTATCAGGCAGTAACTATCTTCAAAACTATCTGCAGTCATTATCTCCAAAGCTATCTGCATTAATTATCTCCAAAGCTATCCGCATTCACTATCTTCAAAACTATCCGCATTCCATATCCCCAATAACTTTCTGCATCCATTACCGGTTCTACTATCTCCAAAACTATCCGCATCCACTATCTCCAAAACAATCTGAATCCACTCTCCAAAGATATCCACATTTAATATCTCCAAAACTATCCACGTTCACTATCTCCAAAAATATCCACATTCACTATCTCCAAAACTATCCGCATTCACTATCCCCAATACCTTTCTGCATCCATTACCGGTTCTACTTTCTCCAAAACTATCCGCATTCACTATCTCTAAAACAAACTACATTCACTATCTCCAAAACTATCCACATTCACTATCCACATTCACCATCTCCAAAACTATCCACATTCACCATCTCCAAAACTATCCATATTCACTATCTCCAAAACTATCAGCATCCACTACCAGTTCTACTATCTTCAAAAATGTCCACATCCACTACCACTATTACCTTTTCAACTAATGTTACTATTATCACTGACACTATCTGCATCCACATCTGGGTCTACTATCTACTAAAGTATCTATATTAACTACCAGTTCTACTATCTTCTAAACTATACACATTCACTACCAGTTCTACTATCTTCTAAACTATCCACATTCACTACCAGTTCTACTATCTTCTCAACTATCCGCATTAACTACCAGTTCTACTTTCTTCTAAACTACTGTATCCACATTCACTACCAGTTCTACTATCTTCTAAACTATCCACATTCACTACCGGTTCTACTATCTTCTAAACTATCCACATTCACTACCGGTTCTACTATCTTCTAAACTATCCACATTCACTACCAGTTCTACTATCTTCTAAACTACTGTATCCACATTCACTACCAGTTCTACTATCTTCTAAACTATCCACATTCACTACCAGTTCTACTATCTTCTAAACTATCCACATTCACTACCGGTTCTACTATCTTCTAAACTATCCACATTCACTACCAGTTCTACTATCTTCTAAACTACTGTATCCACATTCACCACCAGTTCTACTATCTTCTAAACTATCCACATTAACTACCAGTTCTACTATCTTCTAAACTATCCACTTTCACTACCGGTTCTACTATCTTCTAAACCATCCACATTCACTACCGGTGCTACTATCTCCTAAATTATTCATTCTACTACCGGTACAACTATATCCTATGCAAACTATCCGAGTCTCCTAGCAAAACGAACCTTGCATGGGGGGGATTATTAGTCTTCATCCATTACCGGTACTACTATCTCAGAAACACTTATAATTACTACCGGTGCTACTATATAAGATAATACTTGCATCCATTACCGGTATTACTATCCCAGAAACTACCTACAGCCACTACTATATCAGAAACTACTTACATCTACTACCGGTACTACTATTTAAAAAACTAGCTTATATCTACTACCGGTACTATCTTATAAACTACATACATACACTACCGGTACTACTATTTAAAAAACTATCTTATATCTACTACCGGTACTATCTTATAAACTGCATACATACACTACCGGTACTATCTCAGAAACTATGTAGCCTAAATCCACTACCGGTACTACTATCTCAATAACTACTTATATCCACTAATCACAAACAGGAGTATTGTGATTAACAAGATTAAATTCAACCACCAACATAATTTGAATAGAGTATACAATAAATCGAAGACACACCAATGCAACTACCAGCACCTCAAACACGTACACTAATCCAACCACCCTTCTTAATTTACACCACTATCACCCCTTCAAGTACGGCTGGCCAATATAGATCCTATCACTGAAATGAACATGGTGAGAAGATAATAAATCCACACCTATCGTATTATCAGCACGAAAGGGGAGCTTCAAGTGAATTTGTCATGATCAAATACGGTACACACATCCCCGAAGCTTGAGTAAGTTAATAATCTTAAGCTACTTTTTTATTTGTTTTATTTGTTTCTCGTCCTACCATTACTATAATCCCCACCACTAGCTCAACAACCACCAACACCATACTAGCATCTCTATCATAACCACATCTCGTCCTACTACCACTAATATAATTGCCACCATAAACTCCACATCCACAACCGTCATCACCTGTATTAAGAACCCCACCAAAACTTCTGCACCACCTCAACAGTTAGAACCGAACTAATAGACCAATTCAAACAGTAGGTATCAATTAGTTCCAACTCAACTAGTATTGTACTGTTAGGATGGGTTAGGATAGGACAAAAAATAGGCACTGATTCGGTTAGACTTGGTTGAATTGGCGATGGTTGAGATCTACTGGTTGAAATGGTCTACTGGCTGAATTGTCGGAGATCCGTTATTGGTATCACCATCACCAACAAATTTGCAATACCACAATTACCTTCTCCACCGATACCAACATAACATACCTTTACTTACACCAATTTACCACGCAATTCCAATACCCATATTAAACAAAATGCGGCCAACCATGTATGCTAATCTTACCTTCAAAAACATATGAAAGTATAACAATATTACTACCAATAATAAAATATTTCATATTTAAAAGTAAAAATCAACCTCCCCCCCCCCCCCCCACACACACACACCTACAAAATATAATCCTTACTGTATTCTTAAATAATCCTAATTATATAAGAATATGATAACAATGGAATTTACTATGAAAAAAGACTATCGATGTGGCGGAGTGGTCTTGCCACTGGACTGGTAATCCAATGGACCCGGGTTCGAATCCCAATATGTCAATGGGAAGATATTATTGGGATGGAATTTGTGCTGTACCTAGAGTATCAGTGCATTACCACAGCACACCAAAATGCCAAAAAAATACCCTCATTGTTCCCTGATTAAATAGCATTGTATGAATATTCCCATACTAAAAAATATACTACAGGGGGGCAATGCCTAGTGAGTTAATTGCTCAATAGGTGGCGTTCTGAGAGTGAGGGTCCGAGTGTGGGGAGTAAGACTGTGAAGCGCAGAGGCGAGGCGGCTTCAGAGATGGGATTGCTTCGAACCGTGAAGCTTCCATTGTCCCACTCCCTAGACTGAAGCAAGACCTCACGGGCCTCACCATGTTCAGCGGTAGAGTGTAAAGGCTATCAGCCTATGCCCGAGAGGGTTGGAATATAGGAAGAAAAAAATAAAAAAAATATGACGCAGAGGTTGCCAGATTATCAATACTAAATAGAGTTCTCTCACTCTTATAATTACCTCTCCAAAATTAGTTTTCTGCCCACAGCTAACTCAAAGACAACTGCAGAGGTTGAAGTAACTAAACTAAAGGTTTCTAAATACCCCTGATGGTAACAAAGGCTTTAAAGTATCCCTAATAGGCTCAAAATCGCGTCATATGTCGGAGGGGGTTAAGGGTATTTTTTGTTGTTACGTAATGAGAGCGCTACTGAATCCACTTATGTGGGAAACTGGAACTCATGACAGTAGAAAGCATCTGTTTATTTTAGCTCAAGCAGTAGTAGTAGTAGTAGTAGTAGTAGTAGTAGTAGTAGTAATAGTAATAGTAGTAGTAGTAGTAGTAGTAGTAGTAGTAGTAGAAGTCAAACCCCAGCCACTCCTCAAGCACCCTCTCAGCCACCACCACCAACTAACACCTCAAATTAAAACCATGGAGAGCGGAGTCAACTTTTTAATTGACTTGGCGGTCTGCAGGGTAGCAGGGTTGGCGATAGTTGTGGGGAAGAAAACAATTCTATGTGAGTGAGGGAGACAAAAGGCAGAACTGCCTGGAGCGAGAGCCTCCCCCAGAGTTGAAAGAGTGACCGCGCCAAATTCAAGAGACGTTCGAGCCAAAATACCTGGACACACGGAGTTTGAAGCAATTTACGTCATAGGAAGAGGAAAAGACTGATTCTGGGAGAGAGTTCCAGAGCTCAACTGTTGAATAGAAAACATACTGAGAGTAACGTTTCACTCTTGGGTTGGAGAGTTGCACAGAGTTGAGGTGGGATTGTGTTGCAAGACGGGTGCTACGTACCCTACGTAAAGGAGGTGGTATACACTGGAAGAGCTCTGAGGAACACTGATTATTGTAGTAGCGATATAGAGTACTTGGTAGAAGTTTAATGATGCGGCATACCTCATTATGTGAAAGTACAGAGGAGAGAAAGATACTAGTTTACCAATTCACTCACTCGCCATAACACACATATACACAAACCTACACCCATATGCACAACTCCCCCCTCCCCCCCCCCACTACACACACACACACACACACACCAAGGGGGAATAATGACAAACTTATAATTGTCTTGGCGGACTGGGGTTCGTTCGTTTGTCGGGAGAGAAGTGTTGCTCAGAGGTGGTGATAAAGATGACATAGTTTGATGCATGTATAATCCTGGAACTGACACTAATGAATTAAATCATGCTCTCAGATTTACTCAAACAGGGACACACACACAGACACACTCTCACTCTCTCTCTCTCTCTTTCTTACACATCCATCCACCCTTTCAATACGCGCAACCCTTATTCAACCAATTCAAAAATCAAACCATTCAATAAAGTCCAATTTGATACACTCAGACAACCACGAACCACATCCCCCCTTCCCTACCACACCACCCCATAATGAACACCAACCAAGGAGAGTGAAGACAACTTTATAATTGTCTCGGTACTCCGAGGGTTAAAGGGAGCCCACCTCGTTTTGTTTTCTCTCTCTCTCCCTCTCTCTTTGGCTTGTATCCATTCAGCCCCATTCAGCCTACTGGTTTAAGACGTATCTCCCCGTCCAGGTGTCAATATTTTCCAGGCGAGCGGTAGCGAGCCAGCATATATATATTTTTGTTTTGACAGGAAGCTAAATTTGTACATTTTTCGATAGAACAATGTCTCCAGCGAAGCCGGATTTCTCCATACAATGCTGACTCGCTATCGCTCGCCAGGAAGAAATCAACACCTGGATGGGGTTAACGTCTTAAAACAATTGGCTGAATGGGGCCGAATGGATACAAGCCAGGGACAGAGAGAAAAGGAGAGAAAGATAACCAAAAAAAAGCCGGTGACTCCCCTTAATGCACCAGGCAAGAAGGGTGGCGGACGGCTGAACTTCTGGATGGGCTTGGAGATTATAATGGTGTAATTGTTGCGGCACAGTTGGATTATCATTAACCCTTTTCAGTACCGGTGACGTTCTTTGCATTATATTTTGGATACTATTACACGATTGTATTCAGCTTAAGAATAACCTCTATCCAAAAAAAATAAGATAAAAACAAATTGGCTTGGAAATTATAATGTGGTAATTGTTGCGGCATAGAAGGATTATTATTAACCCTTTTCAGTACCGGTGACGTTCTTTGCATTATATGCTATCTACTATTAAACGATCTCATCCAGCTTAAGAACAACCCCTAACAATTAAAAGGCTTCAAACTTTAAAAATAAGAGGCTGCAAACTATCTCGATTAACCCTCTTAACTACCACAGATCCTTCTTAAGCTCCTCAAAATAGTCTAAGTATAGTAATAATCTAATATTATGGACATCACCGGTGCTGATAGGGTTAAATAAATAGATTAATTGTTGCGGCACAGATAGATAGTTTTAAGTGAATATATTAATTGTTGCGGCACAGATAGATAGTTTTAAGTGAATATATTAATTGTTGCGGCACAGATAGATAGTTTTAAGTGAATATATTAATTGTTGCGGCACAGATAGATAGTTTTAAGTGAATAGGTTAATTATCGCGGTACAGATGGATAGATGAAAGTTAATAGATTAATTGTTGTGGCACAGATAGATAGTATTAAGTTAATATATTAATTGTTGTGGCACAGATAGATAGTTTTAAGTGAATATATCAATTGTTGCGGCAGATAGATAGCTTTAAGTGAATACATTAATTTTCGCGGTACAGATGGATAGATGTAAGTGAAAAGATCAATTGTTGCGGCACAGAATAGATAGTTTTAAGTGAATATATTAAGTGTTGCGGCACAGATAGATAGTTTTAAGTGAATATATTAATTGTTGCGGCACAGATAGATAGTTTTAAGTGAATAAATTAATTTTTGTGGCACAGATAGATAGTTTTAAGTGAATAGATTAATATTATTGTTGCGGCACATATACAGTAGATAGTTTTAAGTGAATAGGTCAAGAATGCGGCACAGATGGAAACATTTAAGTGATGTAGAATTGGGACTAGTTCGCTCATTGACTTACACATACACAAATACGGTTCAACAGTTAACCTTATCTGTTTACTATGGCGCATCAATTCCGTTAATACTGGTAATTATGAGACGGGTGTAATAAACCTAGAAAGGTTCGAAGGGAATCACTGGTTTACTGGGATAGACGTTAACTCTTTGATTGTTTGAGGTCCTTCTTAAGCTGCATAAAGTCATCGAATTTTAACATAAACAAAATTAGAGAGACAC
Source organism: Paralithodes platypus (assembly GCA_032716605.1). Classification (NCBI taxonomy): domain Eukaryota; kingdom Metazoa; phylum Arthropoda; class Malacostraca; order Decapoda; family Lithodidae; genus Paralithodes; species Paralithodes platypus. The sequence continues at coordinate 30,397,251 of CM064518.1, read as the reverse complement.
ATGTTACTCTCCGTTCAATCTCTCTCTCTCTCTCTCTCTCTCTCTCTCTCTCTCTCGTTCTATATCTACTCACAATATACCCAGAAAGCTTATCACACCGCCATTTACAAACATATATGCATAAGAAAAGGATCTACCCAAACATTAGGATAGAAACCACGACCGCAATCTGATCTTCGTCTACTATTATTACTCACATAGTACCGTACTGTATATACACACACACTCTCTCTCTCTCTCTCTCTCTCTCTCTCTTACACACACAAAACATACACAGAATCGTGCATACACACAAAGAATACACACCCACACATAAATATATAAGTGCAAACTCGTTTTGTAAATATGAGAGAGAGAGAGAGAGAGAGAGAGAGAGAGAGAGAGAGAGAGAGAGAGAGAGAGCACATATCTCAATTCACTTCACTTATTCAGCTAAGAAAGTAGCTAGGCAAGGGTGGGTTTTCATGAACTAATTTAAGCGTATTTTGACAGATGATACAGTTTCTCAATAATCTGCTGTCCCCTTATTCCAATCGCTTACACCTCGGTTGAATACAAAATACTTAGACTGATCCGACTTGATTCGTTGACCCACAATCTGGAAACCAATTCTTCTCGTGTAATTTGGCTGTAAAGATCTTTCGAACACACACACCCACATACACACACACTCCAGCCACACATACGTACCCATTCCTCCGCTTTACACATCAAATAAATGTAAATATCAACCCATGTACTCTTGCCCAAAATATATTCATAGAATCAATCACACATATAGCAACTTCCCATCATCTGCCGCATGGGAAGAAGCAGGATCACGCACCATTACACGTACACCTTTGGACCCTCGTGCGAGCGCGCGCACACCCACACACACACACACACACCCACCAACACACTGTAGATTTTCAGCCTCACGGCTGCAATAAACCGACAATAATGATAATTATTATTATTAGTATTATTATTTACACACACATACTACAATGTCCGATCATCTGCTGCAAGGGAAGACGCACATACACGCGCCGATACACCTACACTTTTGGACCCATAAACACACACACACACACACCGACAGACACGTGCGCAGGAGGTCATAGGGTACGCATCTATTAATTAGCCAGTGACGCGGGAATCTATATATTATTAAAACTCCAAGAAGGCAAGAAGAGAGACGAGCATCTTTCTCTATCTCCCTGTCAGCCACTTAACAGGTTTTTTTATAAACACACTTCTCCCTCATACATAGGCCCCATTAGTTTTGATATTTGAAGACATTCGCCCTATTAGTTTGCCGATTTTTCGAACTTTCGTACCATTTATATGTCGACTTTTTCCTGCCGTGTAGACTTATTCTTGACGATCAAAAGTGAACCTGCAATTTAGGAGGAACCAGCCTTATAGGCCGGGACATTTTACTACAGACAAATTCACAAATTTAATCTCGAAAGGGAGTCTCAGGGGTAATTTTTAAGCTTGATGGAGGTCTAGGGAGGAAACTAAAAAAAAAAAAAAAAAAAAAAAAAAAAAAAAAAAAAAAATGTCATGTGATTGGGAGATGAACGGTTGGTGTTTGCTGATTACACAACACTGGTGGCGGATTCTGAGGAGAAGCTGCAGCGAGTAGTACAAGAGTAGTATGTGGGAGGAGGAAGCAGGTGAATGCCCAAAAAAGTATAATACTGGTGTTTAATAGAGATGCTCGTAGGGTAAATCTATATATATGACTGGATGGGGAAATGTTGGAACAAGTGGAGTGTTTTAAATATTTAGGAGGAGTGATAAGCAGGGACGCAGGTGTGGGAATGGAGGTAAGACAGAGTGTGTGAGGGAGGGAAAGTTTTCGGAGCAATGGAAAGTATGTGGAAAGTGAGAAATCTCGGAATGAAAGCTAAAAGTTCAATGTATCAAGGAATAGTTTTACCAATAGTGATGTATGGGGCTGAGACATGGGGTCTGAATGTATAAGAGAGATGAGCTGCTTGAGGAGTATGTGTGCAGTAACGCGTAGAGGAGTACACTGGGACAGGTGTATGCCACAGGTGTATGCCAGGTGTATGTACACTGGGACAACAGGAACCCATGTCGGCCAGAGTGGAAAAGATGGTGCTATGCTGGTATGAACATGTGGAATAAATAAAAGATGAAAGGCTTACAGAGAGTATAATTATATGAGTCAGAAACAAGGGGAAATAGATTGTGAGGAAGACCTAGGAGGAGATGGAAAGATGGTGTGAAACAAGTGTTGGAAGATAGAGAGACGACTGAAGAACAAGCAAGAGAAGTGGTGATGAATAGGAATGAATGGAGAATGCTTGTGAATAGATGAGTGATAACACGGTCGTAGGACGAGAGGGTCGGACACCAGTTGGCCCAGGGAACCGGTGTATACATGAAGGGCCTAGCCTGGAAGTAGTGTGGGCGGACATTGTGGTGTGTTCCGCTGCATGTCTACCGGAACCTCTCCGGGAGTTCTGGGATCTGGGGGTTGCTGAAGGCCCATAGTGATCCTTGGTCTCTGGGTCTTCTCATGGGCGACCTAGATGTGTGCGAGTTTTTTTTAGGGCTCTGTCTCGAGTCGGCCACCCCTAGCTATCGGGTATGTGCCTGAGTATATTATACATACATACATTAAATACACAATAATTCAAATTTACTCTTATAGCTTAACTTGAGATATGTCTAACCTCTGCAGTATGATAGGTTTGCCGAAGCTGAAAAAAAATCATCAGAAGGGAGCTAGAATAAAGTAAAATAAAACTCCTGGTACTAAAAGAGCGAGAACAAGGAGAGAGGAAGAAAGACAGCAGCTTCCTTTTCTCCCAGTCAGCTACTTAGGAATCATTGGCTGGAGAAGGGAACACGCGCCAACATCTTAACAGGTTGCTTTGGTGCCATCAGGGGCTCGTCATAACTTGAATATAGCTGATTTCGTAAAAAGCTACAATTGAAAAAAAATATATATAATATATATATATATATATATATATATACTGTATATATATATATATACCTGTATATATACAGTATACAGTATATATATATGTGGCTCTTGTCCTACTCTTCATCTACAAAATTATATATACTGTATATATATATATATATATATAATTTTGTAGATGAAGAGTAGGACAAGAGCCAACAGTATACATGTTGAGAATTATTTATTTGCAAATTTTCGGACGTATCACACATCCATCATCAGGCTGTATTTCAACATACGATCCTAAAAAGAAAATAACCTAGTGTAAACATATGTAAGTACAAAGTTTGTAAGGATCTTAACTTTTTCCAAAAGTAATAATACAAATATACAAAAGAACTTCATCCTTTTAATCAATTAATATGTTATTAGTATAAAGCTTGAAAAGATCTTTTTACTTATATCCAACTGTATAATAAAACATATTACTGCACACTTGACGGTGGCTGCGAAAATATTATGCAAAAAACACACTAATGATTTTTACGAAAATTATTAGACAATTTTTGTATCATTAAAAGTCAAATTATGTTTAAATTATTATGTTGACTAACACACCAAAAAATGAAAATATCTATTAGATATATATACAGTATATACAATTCAAAGGCAATCCTTATAAGTTTATATTTTACACTTAACCAAACGAATAAGGACATTCAAAAATTGATGTGAACAAAAATGATTAATCTAACCTATCAATATAAATTTGAAAAGGTATATGAAGTACATACACACATGTAGCTTACTATGATGTTGAGAAACTGCTGTGTAGGTGGTGACGTCAGTCACCACCTACACAGCAGTTGGAAAAAGTTAAAAGATCCTCACAAGTTTTGTACTTAACATAATTATGTTTACACTAGGTTACTTTCTTTTTAGGATCGTATGTTGAAATATAGCCTGATGATGGATATGTGATACGTCCGAAAATTTGCAAATAAATAATTCTCAACATGTATACTGTTGTGGCTCTTGTCCTACTCTGCATCTACAAAATTAGATATCCTGGAAATGTACCTACCACTGACATAATATATATATATATATATATATATATATATATATATACAGTAAATATTTAATACAAAAATAAAAACTCATCGGTGTAATAAATCAGGTACGGTAGTATTTATAATGTTTGGCGCAATAGTCTGGCAGTGAGAACGAACACCCAGCAAAATCAGGTCATTAAATATCGTCAAGAATCATATCTATATGCTGGCCAAATTCAGGTGAGCATTAAACAATATGAAAGACAAAAAATTACCTCCAAGAAAATGACAAACACAAATATGATACTTTTGCAAACACAACCCAATTCATGCAGCTTAGGAAGGACCTCTTACAACCAAAGCGGTGAACTTGATATCCTTGACTCCCACAGATCCTTCCTAAGCTTGATTGGATATTCTAAGAGTAACCAGATTAAATGTAAGAGCGCGTCAAAGTACACTGGAAGGGTTAAGAGAGATAATGGAGGAGGATAATTTTTGCCCACTTCGAATACTTTGCCAAAAATAAATATGTATAAAAAAAGGTAATCAAATTATTGGGTATATTGACAGCGATCTACTTTTTCTATATCTAATTAAATGGGTTTATCACTATAATTTGTTTTATACCAATATGCATAGACAAGGGTATATTTATATAAGACACTTTATTTACCCCTTTAATATCCATAGCGTTTCAACGTGTGAGGATAATTTCCCACCTCACATAACCGCACTCTCTTTCTGAATAGAGTAGGAACTCCACACCAACAGCCGGCGAATTAACCAATTGAAGATTATGATGCGTTTTGACAGTGTATTCGGGTTATCATTAGACGATATTATTCATTTTAGGAAAGAACTGTGAGAGTCAGAGAGATGATTGAGATAGTGTTTGCCTTTTCAACTGCTACATGGCTTTCCAAAACTGAATAAAGTCGTCTAATTAGAGCCAAAAAAATAACTGTCAAACTGCGTCATAATCTTCCAAGGGTTGAAAACACGTGCTGACCGATTTAAAGATATAGAAACACCAAGAACTGAAAAGATGAGCATATTTATCTTCCTCTCTAAACAGCTCTACTCAAGGAAGCTGAAGGACGAAATACGCACCAGCAGTTTTATGCACCCCACAGTAACTTTTTCCACCACCAGCAGACATCCCATTCTAAACAGCTCTTAAGGGGGGACGGTTGGTTTTCTTTCCGGTTCCCTTTCTCCCTTATGTTTAGCCCCATTAGTTTTCAGATTTTAAGACGTTCGGCCTATTAGTTTGGCGATTTTAAGACCTTTCGCCCCATTATGTTGTCAATATTAAGACCTTGCGTGCCATTTAGGTGTCGATTTTTTCCTGGCAAGCAATAGCGAGCCTGTAATTTAGGAGGAATCGACCTTTGGTCGGGATATTTTTCTACCGAAAAATGCACAAACTCATCTAGAAAGAGGATCTTGGAGATGTTTTTTTAAGCTTGATGGAAGTCTAGGGAGGAAACTAAAAAAAAAACTAAACAAATAATTAAATCGACCAATAACTAAACCCTTCCCATCTTAAGAACGAACACGCGTCAACAATTTTACGCACCCCACAGTGACTTTTTCCACCAGCAGCAGATTTTCTACCCTCCATCCTCCGGGACCTTGGCGTTAATTAGGTGCATTATGCCGGACAAGTTGATTATACCCTGTTTTATACTTGGGCTGTTAAGGAGAAGGGTTCACGTCACAAAAAGATCCTAATCGGTGTTGTTGTTGTGTTGCTCAGAATCGGAGACACTCTAGATCGATAGATGGATAAATATATACACAGATAGATAGATATTTATAGACGGATACATAGAGTGTTAGTTTAAGGGGGGATGATTCACTTTTTGGGCGATTTTTTCATGTATTCATTATTTTTCTAGTTTCCTCCCTAGACCTCCATCAAATTTAAAACAAACATCCATTAGATCCCCCTTCTAGATTAATTCGTACATTTTTGGGTAGAAAAATTTCCCGGCCGAAGGCCGGTTCTTCCATCATTACAGGCTCACTATCGTTCGCCAGGGAAAAAATCGACACCTAAATAGCACGAAAGGTCTAAATATTGACGACGAAATGGGGCGAAAGGTCTTAAAGTCGACTAACTAATGGGGCAAACATCTTAACATCTGAAAACTAATGGGGCTAAACATGAGGGAGAAAGTGGTCCAGAAAACCGGCAAATCCCCCCTTAACTGATAAGACAGATAGGCTACGTAGACAGATGTTGACGTAGGTACAGCTACAGACAAATATTCGTGATCTCTTGCATTTGTCTTTATGCAATATATCCATTTAGATCACATAAAAAAAAACTCACCGGTACAGCAAGGGTTAATGGGGATAGTTTGCCTCCCTTGGATTCTTATAGGTAACTCAAAGGTTGAATAAAATGCTCTGATGAAAGCCAAAATAAATAAAAAGTACGCGAATATACTGAAAGGGTTAATCCAGTACTCATTACACTGCAGGCCCTCCCAAAAAGAGTGAATTACTTTTTGGGAATGACCAGGCCGTTCGTACCGTGGTCATTCAAATCAAACTTCTTTTAATTTCGATTTGTCGTAATGGGAAGTACTGGAATAGACTCACTCACTCTCTCTCTCTCTCTCTCTCTCTTTTTCTCTTAAAAATCCTTCTTTTGTTAATCTTTTACTTCCATTGTCCTTTATTTGATGTTTTGATCACTATTCTAGATTAAATCCTGATTTTATTTGGGGTTCTACAGTACTCTATCTACCGGAATTATGTCCATTTGGATCTAAAAGGTCTGTGTGGTAAATATGTATATGTGTAAATCTACCTCTTCCCCCTGCCCTCTCTCTCTCTCTCTCTCTCTTTCTTTCTGCACATTGACGTAACATCCATTAAGAGATCAACCACGGCTAGTATTTATTTTCTACTTTTTTCCACTCCTGTTATTGGTTTTCCTCTTACTCTTTCTGCCTCGCCAATTTTTTGTTGTGTGTACTTTTACTCTTTTCTTTGCTTGCCCTCCTCTCGCTCTCCTTCTTCTCTTCTTAATCTCTCCCTCTTCCTTCCCCTTCTACTTTTCTTTTTTTCTTCCACATATCTTCCTTTCTTCCTCCTACTCAGCATCGTTCTCCTCCTCCACCACCTTCAAATTACTCTTCGTCCTTCCCTCCTCCCTTTCCATCTATTTCCATTTAATCTCTTTGCTCAAACTTATCTTTTCTTCTATCCCTTAATTCTGTATTGAACCACCTCCATCTTCTCTTCCTTCGCTTCCTCTTCGTCCTCCATTTCCAACTGATCCTCCACCACATTATCATCTTCCTTCTCACCTCCTCCTCATTATTATCATCATCATCAGCAGCAGCATTATCATCGTTCTCAACCTCCTCTCCCTCCTCCTCCCGTGGCCAAATCTTGGGAAATAGCCCAGTACGGAAGCAAATTAGGGTCACCCGCTCCGCAGAGCCTAGCTGCCTCAGAGAAGGGTCCAGAGCCCTGCTAAATTTTAAAGATTAACCCATGTAGTACCAGTGACGTCCTTTTCATTGTGTTCTGGCAACTATTAAATTATTGTATTAAACTTAGGAAGGACCTCTAACAATTAAAAAGCTATATACTATCTCAATTAATCTTCTTAGCTACCATATATCCTTCCAAAGCTTCATAAAATCGTGTAAATGTAACTGAAATCCAATAAAAAAGCCGTCGCCGTTACAGAAGGGATGAAGTATGATGTACCGAGACACGTGGAGCCCGACACGAGGCGCCCGGGACCTTCAGGGTACGGATTACGGCCACCCACTGGAGTAATGGCAACAGACAAGGGGGGTGAGAAAGAATGGGGGGGGGGGAATATGTGGAGGAAGGAAGCGGATAGCAGGAGGAGGAGAAGGTGTGGGGGAAGAAGGAGGGGGGGGGGGGGAGAGAAGGTGCGGGAGGGGGCATTGCAGACGGAAGAGGTATGAGAGGAAGAGAAAACGGAGGAAGTGTGGGAAGAGGAATACAAAGGAGAACAAACTGCAACAGACCTATTGGTCCTTACGGGGCAGTTTGGATATCTAAAACTACTATTCTACTGACTACGAGGTAGAGAAAAGGATAGGAAAGAAGAAGGCTCCTCCCCACCCACCACTCCCTCCAGCTAATGCTGGCATGGAAACAGATAGGAAAAATACCATGTAGTATTGAAAAACTGACACGGAAATTCGGACAGGACAGGGAGAAAAAAGAAGTTGATTTGTAATCTAAGCTAACTCTATTTACTACAATTCTGAGAGGGAACATGTATGAAAATCAACATACATTGCGGTATGCGTTGACATTTCGTTGCGCGTTATTCTGAAAGAAACTGTGTTAATCGGGGGTTATTTGCCATGTGTTTATCTAGATGGTTCTTAAATGTTTCGACAGTATTACAGTTTACAATGTTCGAGGGTAGTCTGTTCCAATTATTCACAACGCGGTTGAAGAAGAAATGCTTCGCCTCGTGAGAATGAAAACGCTTGCCTATAATCTTATAACCATTGTTTCTCGTGTTTGCTTGATTGATCGTAAATAATTCGCTTACATTTAGGTTGCTGAATCCCTTGAAGATTTTGAACACCTCTATTAGGTCACCTCTCATTCTGCGCTTTGTTAAGCTAAAAAAAAATAGTTCTTTTAAGCGCTCTTCGTACGGTTTATTACGGTTTATTACGGCTATATAGGAGGAGGAGGTGTGAGAAAAGGAAGAAGATGTTTGGGAGGAAGAGAAGATGCTATGAGGAGGATTACACAGGATTAAAGGGCATGCAAGCAACTCAAGATCTACTGATCGTAGAGCTGTTTGTTGAAGCTTAGGAACTGGAAAGGGACTATAGTAGAGGAAGGTTAGGGATTAGGAAAGGATTAACTATTGCACTTGAGCTAGATACCTGTGAGAGAAAATGCAATACTCAAGAACAAACGAAATCAGTCAGCTGGGTTCCAGGGCGAGATATTTATCTAGTGATTTTTAAACTCTAGCACTGTGCATTTCATTTTGTTCAATTATAAATTGTTTGCTTCATGTGAATGAAAGACGACGATTGTATAACCATTACTTCTAGTGAACTTGAAATTACCAATTATAAAGTATAATTTTCTTACCATGTTATCATGGCCCTTGATAATAAAAATATATAAATAATTAAGTCCACTCTCATTCTGCTTTTCGGTAGGCTAAATGCAAGTCTCTACCAATATGGCTTATTTATAAGTAATTAAGTCAATGTAATTGTTCTCCTTTGAACTCCCTCTACTTTTTTAATGTCCTTGTTGTAATATGGAATAGGAGAACTAAGGACAAGGAGAAAGAGAAGAAAACGGCGAGTAAATACAAAGAACAACACGAAGAAATGACAAAAACAAATTAAATAAGGAAGTGGCAAAGGTGATGGTGGTTTAGGAGGAATGGAAATAGGTAGTGGTGGGGATGGTGGAGTAGAAGGAGGCTGAGGTGGTACTGGAAGAGGAGTGGACATAGGAGCAGATATGGGAGACAGAGGAGAGGTTAATGCAGAGTAAGAACAGATAAGTGAGGAGGGTAACGAAGACGATAACGAGGAATAGCAGCATAAATAAAATAAAAAAACATATGATGAGACACTAAAGAAAGTGAAGCAGGGGGAAGTGATACAAATGAAAAACATAAATGAAATGGGTAAAAAGGAGAATGAATGGATTAAATAGGGTCAACAAAAGAAGGAGACCACAACGCGAAGGATTTTAGACTAATTTTATTACTGGATAGTACCTAAGACTAAATTATAAAGCTGTAGAACAACAGTGAAGTTATAAGAGGGCGAGAATATAATGTAGTGACCGAGTCAAATGTTATGTTTATTTGGTGAAGTATGAAAACCGAAATATTAGAGAATTATTTATTATAAACTATGAGGCCATATTGGGAAGATTGAAAACTCCCCAAAAGACAAGCGAGATAGACAAACAAATAAAAGACAAAACTACATAGACATATACAAACATAAATACATATATATAAAACCTCACAGTAAGACAAGACAATCATAACAAAATACATCGACAGGACAGTCAGACAGAAAGGAAGAGGAACAATAACGAATACAAAATGTTGAATCGTATAGTAACAAAACTCATATATGGAGCAAAGATAATAATAATACTAATAACACATATCAAAGTAGATAACATACTGCAGAGGAGTAAAGTGACACAAAGTTTATTAAAAAAAAAAGGTAAACAGAAAAAAGTTAAATGACAAATTTATCTTAATCTCAATAACTTCAATTACAATGATAGCTTTCGTTCTTATATTCTCGCTAAAACAAGAACACGACAGTATATTAAGGTCAGGAATAGATTGGAAGGTCATCACCCCGGATGCTGTCCTGCTGTAAACTGTATTTTATTTTTTAACATGAAGTGGCGTGGAGCTAGTAAAATCAAGTACAAAAGATTACAGAGAAATGGGTGATGAAAGGCTTACAAAGAGAATATATGAGTCAGAAATAAGGAGAAATAGATTGAGAGGAAGACCTCGGAGAAGATGGAGAGATGGTGTGAAAAGAGGGTTGGAAGTTAGAGAGATGACTGAAGAACAGGCAAAAGAAGTGGTGATGAATAGGAATGAGTCGAGAATGCTTGTGATTAGATGAGTGATAACGCGGTCGTAGGGAGTGGGGGTCAGGGCGCCAGTTGGACTAGATAATAGTCCATCAGGCTCCCGGCCATTCATATACTGTATATATGAATTTGCGTCATCTGAATGATTATGTTATAAACTGACAAGATACACTTCCTGTCTGTTATATTACACACAACGAACAAAATAAAGAAAAAAACATAACTCTTTCATTACGGTGGCGTCATTTCAACAACATTCTGCAAAAAACATTACACGACTTCACTCAGTTTAGGAAGGAGCCCTAAAAATCAAAGGGGTTATTAACAAACTTGAAAGAGAGAAAAAATAGGCTAGGAGAAAACATGATAGGAAAGATATTATAAAACAAAAAGACTGGGAAAATTATTATTAAAGCAAATAGTGCAAAACACATTCTAAAGAAGAAAGAGGAAAAGAAAGAAACCATAGTAAAACACAGTAGAGGAATAGGTAGAAGGAGAAAAAGAGAGATACAAAGATAAATGAGGGGACAGAGAAGTGCAAAACAAATATGAATTAATAATAATAAATATACAGAAATACAGTGCAATTTAGAATTATACGTACGAAACCACAAACAATCACAGTCGAAATCTAAGAACTATTACCATTGTCTTTTCTGCATTACTTTTAACGATATTTGTGTTGTAAATTTCTAGCAGTAAAATGTCGAGATTAGGTTGAGAATTGGGCTGCCACTCCTCCGACCGTAAATAACATGGAACCTTTTTAACCCTCTCAGTACCAGCACCGTCCAGTTTTCTTTATTTTGCCTACTATTAGACGATTTTATTCAGGTTAAAAAGGGCCTACAACCATCGTCTTCCTTCGCACTATCCCACTTAACTCTGTTTTTACAATGACAGATCCTTCTTAAATTGCACAAGATCGTCTAATTAGAGCTAGAATCGAATTAAAAAGACGTCGCCGGTACAGTGCAGACAAAATTGAACAGATGAGAGAGGACAAATAATGTAGAAAGGAAAAAACAAACAAGAAACTTTTAAAAAGGAGGAAATATGAGGAATATGGTTAGAATGCCATAGGAATATCGCAAGGAGAGACTACGAAGAGGAAGTAAGGGGGAAGAGGGACATATGCAACAGTACAAGACAATAGAAAATGAGACTGGGTAAAGAAAAGATTTAATATTGTGAAGAGACGATGGAAAATAAATTAAGAACTAGTAATCTTGAAATGAGTGCATACATATAAAGAAAGGGACGAAAAGGGAAAAAGAACCAATAAGACATATTATAAGAAAAGGCAGGAACCTTAAAGAGAAGAAGAGTTAAAGGGAAATACATAACAAAAGAAGAATAGACGAAGGGAAATACACAACAAAAGACGACAGAAGACAAAAGACGAGAGAAGATACAAAGGGAAATACATGTCAAAAGTCGACAAAAAGAAGATACGAAGGTAAATACATTATAATAAAAGTGAACAAGAAATGTCCATCTTCGGTGATTTTAATGTTCACCACCACCAAGCCTTCTCTCATTTCACTGACCAACCTGGTGAACAAGACTACATCTTTTCTATCCTAAATGACCTAGAGCAGTTAGTTCAGCAACCCACCCGTATCCCGGACCGCCCTGGAGATCGGCCCAACATCCCTGATTTATTTCTAACCTCTAATCCTTCTGCTTCCACTGTAAATATTCTCCCTCCGTTGGGCTCCTCCTATCATAGGTAACCTTATTTAGGTTACCTGTCCTGTTTCTCCAGTACGGCCTTCAAATATGCTCAGGCAGTGGCTCTTGTGGCATTTTGGCACTGCCGACTGGGAGGCTCTTCGGCAATATTTTTTTGATTATCCATGGAAATATTTTTACTTCTGTGGTCGGGGACCCTCAGAGAGTGCCAAACGCATTACAGAGGTAATCCTCTCGGGCATGGAAGCATATATTCCATTTTCTTTCTCTCAGTATAATGCCAATAAAATCTTGGTTTACTCACACTTGTTCTACTACTGTCCGCAATAAGGAAGAAGCATTCAAACAGTATCGTCGCCTTCAAACTCAAGAATCTCATACTTTTTATGTTTTCTGCCTGGAATCCAGCCACATCTGTTCTTTGACTCGCCAAAACCTGTTTCATCAATAATAAATGTTCTGAACTTTCCAACTCTAGCTCTTCCCAAGCTTCCTGGAATCTAGCCAGAAACCTCTCCTACAATTTCACTTCCTTGTCTTTCCCTCCGCTTTTTCACTCTGACGGCACTTTTCGCTCAAACTTTCGCTACAACTCCACCTTGGATAATAACCGTGATTATGACAATCAATGGTCTTCAGAAATTTCTCAGTGTAACCTCCTCCTTTATGGAGAGTGGGGGGCACCCGCCTTTTAGCATACTCCCACCCCTATTCTGTCCAACTCTCTAACCCAAGACTGAACAGATTTTCTGAGTCTTTCTTCTACTCAACAAGTAAGCTTTGGAACTCTCTCTTTCAATCTATCTTTCCCTCATCCTATGACTTAAACTGCTTCAAGCTCCGTGTGTCCAGACATTATGACTCTAACGTGCTTTGAATTTGGCTCTCTGTCGCTCTTTTAACTTTGGGGGAGACACTAGCTACAGGCAGTTTTTGTCTCCTTCACTCACATAGAAAACAAAGAAGAGACGAAGAGAAATAAATAACAAAAGAGAAAGAAACAAAGGGTAATACATGATAAAGAGAAAAAGAAGAGAAGAAAATAAATACATGACAAAAGAGGAAAAGAACAGTAGACGAAGTTAAAGATACCTGATAAATGAGACAGAGAAAAAAGAAACCAAAAACACACACAAGAGGGGAAACCAGAGATACGAATTTTGGCCGAGGGAACTGTAAAGAGTATCAGTCATATCGCCGACAATTCTCTTCGTCCGCACTCCAGTTGTTTTCCCTCACTAGAAAGAGAATAATTTAAGCTAAGTTCAGGTTAAGTTAGAGAAAGATTTGGTTGGGTTAAGCTATGGTAATATTAGGTTTGGCTAAGTTAGACTAAGATTAGGTTAGGTTAAGTTACGGAACGAGTAGGTTAGGTTAAGTTAGAGTGAGGAAGGCTATATAATAGGGTAAGATGAGGTTAAGTTAGTGTACGGTTAGGATAGAGAACCTTAAGTTAGGGATTGTTTTTAATATATTTTCGTAAATCACGTTATGTAAATTAGGGAATAGGATGCCATTTATGAACATTTAAAGTCAACTTATGAAGCATCTGCGCTATAACAATGTATTTTATTTTCTCCATTTGCCTTCACTACTGATTTATTAATACAAATGATCAGCTTTTTATAAATCCGATATAATCCCAACCCTAAATTTACATCCAGTCAATTTCCAAGGCAAGTGATTACTTCCTAAGTTAACCATGCGAAGAACATACGTTAGTTCTGCTCTAACTCCACGAGAAGGATCCATCATTCATCTTAAACAAGTTAAGATACGTGCATGTGAGTTAATTGCTCAATCGGTGGCGTTCTGAGAGTGAGGGTCCGAGTCTAGGTGGTGAGACAGTGAAGCGTAAAGGTAAAGCAGCTTCAGAGATAGGGCTCCTTCGAGCTGTGAGTGGAGCTCTAAGTGCTTGACGTGTCTCATTCCCTAGACTCGAACAAGACCTCACGAGTGGTTGGATGTGCAGGCTCTCAGCCTATGCTCTAGAGGTTGTAGTAGGAATAAATAGAAAACAAACAAAATTGCATGTATGAGCCCCAGTTACCCATAGGTGGCCATCTTGACAGTGGAAACAGGGAGGGTTATCTGAATTTGCAATACAGCAGTTACTGTATGTACGAGCCCCCGGCTTAAGCACCACTTTGCCACCTCTAGGATCCATATGGAGTATGGAAGCAGTACACTTTCTCTTACAGGGCCATGAAGCCTTACTGTTAGAATAAATAAGAATACAACTAAGTAGGTTAAGCGAGGGTGAGTCCACTCGGAAAGTAGGAGAAAAAACGACAAACAAAAGACCCCCAAAACAAAACGACCCACACCCCGACAGTAAAGGTAGGAAAGTCTGTGAGGTAAAAATGGTGTAATTGGGTTTACAGTGGGAATCCTGGCCCCTTCTGCTGCTACTCCCGCCCCCTTAGATGCCTACAGAAAGAACACTCAGGGGGACGAATTTAACGCTATTCTGTGCCAGATACTTTTTCCCCCATCTCGATGGAACACTTGCACACATGGAACACTTTTGTTTTGTTTTATGTATGCTATTTTAGATATATGGGAGTACATAATTCAATATATAATAAACAACCTCAATGTTTTCTTTAAATAGTGCTGACATATAGGCATAGTAGCATATGTTTACCTGTATAGTTTTATGCGTGCCCAACTTAACATATTACAACATTACTGACGCCTGCCCGGGATGTAACACAGCACCCCATACTGATATAGTCAATATATTTTAATTTAGTTTGGTCTAACCTACCTTAAGGGGAGGCAGTTGTTTTTTCGAGTCCTCCTCCTCTCCCATGTTTAGCTCTATTAGTTATGAGATTTCAAAACATTCGCCCCATTAGTTTGGCGATTTTCAGACCTTTAGCCCCATTTCTTTGTCAATATTAAGACCTTTCGTGCCATTTAGGTGTAAATTTGTTTCCTGGCGAGCGATAGCGAGCTTGTATTTGAAGAGGAATCGGCCTTCGGCTGGAACATTATTCTACCGAAAAATGTACAAATTTATATCGAAGGGGGGTCTTGTGGATGTTTTATTAAGCTTGATAGAGGTTTAGAGAGCAAACTAAACCCCTTCCTTAAACCAATGAGCCGAAAGAGTAAATTATGCAACATAATACCGTCTGAGCTCCCTTAAGCTAACAACCTAGTATAACCAAACCTAGTCTAACCTATCTCAGATTAACCTAAACATATCTACCTTAACTTTATTTCTTTTGCTTATCGTTTTAAACTCTTCCATATCTACAGTATATAAAAGTATCTCATCAAATGTAAATTAAGAGTATCTGAGCAGTAACATGTGTGTGTGTGTGTTACTCAGTTACTTGTTCGTCAAGGGGAATCCACGCAATGCGAGCTAAGCTCATTATTATCGCGCCTCCTTAACTGGGAATGTATTGCGTGAAATGCATGTGAAGTGTTTTATGTACTGTTGGAATGGCTGTGGATGTGTGTGTAGTCTGTATTTTTAGCCAATTGGCGACATCGGAAACGAAGGCTTAGGGTGGATCTGTATGGTACCATTCTCACTATAGACGGTACCGTCTCGCCCGAAGGCTTAGGCAGCCATCAGCTTAGGTGAACCATATGATACCCATCTCGCCTTGTACCATTTTTACCAACCCCAGATGGGACGTCACAACGTCGTCCACTTATTCCAGGTACCTATTTACAGCTAGGTGAACTGAGGCTAACACATGAAAGGAGACAAGCCCAATTTGTCTCCGCCCAGCCGGGGATTGAACCCCCGACCCCTCGTGTGTGAGACGAGAGCTCTACCTACTAGGCTACGGGCTGTGTGTGTGTATGTGTGTGTGTTTTTATGCATGTACGTGTGTGTGTGTGTGCATCTGTGTGTGTATGTGTGTGTGCGTGTGTATGTGTGGGAGAGAGATATGTGTGTGTGTGAGTGAGCTGTGTATGTGTGTGTGTGTGTGTGTGTGAGTGAGCTGTGTATGTGTGTGTGTGTGTGCGTGCGTGTGTATGTGCGTGTGCGTGTGTATGTGAGTGTGTGTGTGTGCGTGTGTATGTGAGTGTGTGTGTTAGTATTATATACAGTCGATCATATACTAAACACAGGCCCCAAACCCTACACAATTAACCCCAAACCCGGCGTACTAAGAAGAAGGGTGCCGTCCCCGTAGTGAAGCCCTCCAAAGGTGCCGAAAGCCGCAGAATTGGATGGCAAGGGGCCGTATAATAGGAAGCCGGGAGGTGGTTAGAAGCCATAGAACTCTTAAATTCTGATCTAAATACTATCTCCAATTGGGGCAGAGAAAACCTTGTTACCTATAATGCTTCCAAAACCCAATTTCTCCATCTATCTACCCGTCAGGATCTCCCAGCGGACTATCCCTTATTCTTCAACAATACAAAAATCAATCCTTCATCTTCTCTCAATATTCTTGGTGTCTCTTTTTCTTCTGCTCTCAGTTGGAAGGACCATATTACCAGTCTTGCTAAGGCAGCCTCCCAGAAGCTGGGTGTGCTCAACCGCCTTAGGGGGTTCTTTTCCCCTGCACAGCTTCTTGCTCTGTACAGGGGCATAGTGCGTCCTTGTATTGAGTATTGTTCACATATGTGGGGAGGGTCCTCTCACACCGCTCTCCTAGACAAAGTTGAAAGGAAGGCCTTTCGTATCATTAACTCCCGTCCACTCACTAACTCTCTGCAATCTCTCTCTGTCCGCCGCAATGTTGCATCTCTCTCGCTATTCTATCGCTACTATAATAATCAGTGTTCCTCAGAGCTTTCCCAGTGTATACCACCTCCTTTACGTAGGGCACGTGGTACCCGTCTTGCAACTCAATCCCACCCCTACTCTGTGCAACTCTCCAACCCAAGAGTGGAACGTTACTCTCAAACTCTCTTCTACTCAACAGCTGAGCTCTGGAACTCTCTCCCAGAATCAGTTTTTCCCTCTTCCTATGACTTAAATTGCTTCAAACTCCGTGTGTCCAGGCATTTTGGCTCGAACATCCCTTGATTTTGGCCCTGTCACTCTTTCAACTATGGGGGAGGCACTCGCTATAGGCAGCTCTGCCTTTTGCCTCCCTCAATCACATAGAAAAAAAAAATATATATAAATTGGCCTGTTGAGTTCAAAGAGACCCGAGCGTTACTTGACAGGGCTGTGTAAAATTCGTGTAAAAGGCCCTATATATCTCCTGGAAATGAGATCGCGGTGGCATTCTTTACGTAGGGAATGGTTGTACTCTGTACCCAGGATATCACTTAGCAGGTAAAGGCCCGGAGATGAGATAACGTAGCCAGGGTTGTTGAAAGGTAGGTGGCCTGTTGCATAACCTCACATGGCATTATGATGAACAAATATATAAATATGTAAATAAAATTGAGGGTACACGGAGTTTCAGTCTCGGGTGAGTAAGTGGTGAGACGTCTATCAAAAGAGATTTGGCCCATTACATCACGGATACACTGTAGTCGCTAGCATTATCTTAATTGTGATTCATGCATTCATTATTATCCCAACTAAGGGAAATATCCTTCGCATTTAGTGGAGGAAAAACAATACGCCCCACGCATCCTATTGCGTATCATAAAAGGCGACTATATGGGGTTAAGGCGTAAGTATGAACCTCCGGTCCTCCTATACAGTAAGGTATTATTATGGCACTGGCTTGTTGCGGCACTGTTTATGCTGGTGTAGTTACAGATAACGCAGATGCAGGTGTTTCGAGGTCGAGTCCCGGGAGGATCACATGCTTTTGTTAATTTAATTTGAGGGTGATTGATGTTAAGAATTAAAATACATTAACATTATTGCTGAGGCACGGTTAGCACTATGCCATCATCAGCCACATTGATGGCATGATGAGGCAGTGTTTTGGCAAGACTATATTCTATTACACTCTAACTTCTGAAAAGCAATCCCGTCTGAGCCATTAACATGTAACGGTAATGACGCTGAACCATTGCATGCATGTACAGTCGTGGACCTATGTTCTTAACCACCCTATAGTTTACAATAGGCAATTAAAACTTTTATAATCAATTTACGAATAAACTTTCATTTGCATAGATTGACAAATTAAAACTTGCATTATCTTTGAACTATTATTTATAAACTGATCGCTTTCATATGTAATACTTGCAAAATGAAAATCACAAGGCGATTAAGAACACATGACCAGAACTGTACATATATGTATTCGATATATTACCCAAAGAAATAGACAAAGTATAATCAAAACAAGGCAGATAAAGATAACTTACAGCTGGCAGATAGTCACTACAGCCTTTACGTTCATTCAGCGCCATACAACCTTACCTGAAAAAATATGTACATATATAAATATAACAAACGTAAACAAACACACGTAAGCATAGCATCACAATACACCATAATATCGAACAACATATATGTATACTTCAGGCTTACGAAATTATCCAATATGATAACGCAATAATAGTATCGCCGTTACATTCCATATTATCCGACCGAACCAGCGCCAGTCGACTTGACCCCTTCTGTACCGGCGGCGTCTTTGTTATTATATTATAGCTACATTTAGACGATTTTATTAAGCCTAGGAAGGATATATGGTAGCTAAAAGGATTAATTGAGATAGTCTGAAGCCTTTGAATGAGTAGACGTCCTTCATAAGCTGTACGAAATAGTCTAATAGTTGCCAGAATAGAATGAAAAATACATCATCGGTACAGAAGGGGTTAAGGGGGGTCACCGGCTTTTTTATCTTTCTCTCCTTTTCTCTCTTTCCCTGGCTTGCATCCAATCGGCCCCATTCAGCCAACTGTTTTAAGACGTTTTATCCCCATCCAGGTGTCGATTTCTTCCTGGCGAGCGATAGCAAGCCAGCATTGTATGGAGAAATCCGGCATCGCCGGAGACTGTTCTATCGAAAAATGTACAAATTTAGCTTGCTGTCAAAACAAATATATATATATGCTGGCTCACTACCGCTCGTCAGGAAATATTGACACCTGGATGGGGATAAATGTCTTAAAACAGTAGGCTGAATGGGGCCGAATGAATACAAGACAAAGAGAGAGGGAGGGAAAGAGAAAAAGGCGAGGTGGGCTCCCTTAATATAAACATAGCTATAGTTCGGAAGGCAGTGAACCTGAAGTTCTAGTTTAGTTGCAGTATCAGGTAAGCGATAATTGACCACTTGCGAGTTTCAGGATATAAGGAAGGTGTAGTTTTTTACATTGATATATAGCAGAATTACCAGCTAAAATGCGGTTGTAGTACATATATAAATACATACAACTAAATTCAACATACGTTTTATCAATTAGACATCTACTTTATTATTGTATTTCTGTTTAATACCGATGTTTACGGCACCAACTTCCTTATCGCCAGAAGCTCGCTAGTGGTCAATTACTGGATTATGCTGGTTTGGTATTACAGTATATCAGCTAAATTATAAGTGAATGATGACAGGATAAATCTAGGTTTGCTATTAGACCAGGTATAAGAAAACAACTGATTCGCCATGGTTAATATTTTAGGTTAACTGCAAAGATAGAAAATAGATAACATTTGACGTCATGGTTAATATTTTAGGTTAACTACAAAGATAGGAAAGAGATAATATTTGAGGCAATATGTGAGTTTATTTTACGATTACATTATTTAAGCATCTGATAAGCAGTATTCTATGTTTGCATTAAGATCACGCAAGGTTAAATAAATCATAATCGTATATATTTTTAGTTAGCTAAAACTATAATGATATGGATACAACCGAGGCATGATCAGTAATATTTTAGATTAGTTGTATGATCCGATTAAGGATAACAATTGATTCATGGTAGGTGGAGTGCTGGTTTGCTAGAGGATCAGGAAAGTTATGACAACGAAATAGAGATAGGAACAATAATAAAAATGCTATAATATAAAGTAAGGTACAAACATAAAATTAATATAGGTTATTAGCTTATGGTCCATGACACTCTAGGCTAAAACTATTATATATAGAACACCATTTGAAAGTAGCACTTTATTGACAACGTTTCGCAGATAGCTTCTTCAGATCACAGTTACCTCAAATGGTGTTTCTGTTCATTCGGTCAACTTTTCAAAGTTAATTAAACCCCTTTCAGAACGATGACGTAATGTTCAACTTATTCGGAATACCATTAGACGATGTTATTTAGCTTATAATCTACCTCTAGGACTCATTGGGGTAAATACGATCTCAATAAACCCTCTGATTAACATAGGGCCTTCTTAAGCTGCATATACAGTCGTCTAATGTTAGCCAGAATACAAGGTTAAATAGGCGTCATTGTGCTGAAGGGGTTAAAACATAAATATCCCTAACGTTCCCGGTCCCATCCTTCCCCGTATTCCATAACCCCTGCACATCATGCTAACCAGGATCATATAGGGTTACTTAAGGGGGGAGGGTTGGCTTTGTATGAACCCCCTTCTCCCTCATGTTTCCCAGTAGTTTTCACATTTTAAGACGTTCGGCTCATTAGTTTGGCGTTTTTAAGACTTTTTGCCCCATTTTCTGTCAATATAAAGACCTTTCGTGCCATTTAAGTATTTATTTTCCTGGCGAGCGATACACAGTCTGTAATTCTGCCGACAAAATGTACAAATTCATCTATAAGTGGGACCTTGAGGATGTTTTTATTTATTTTGTGTATTTTTTATATTTATCATTATTATTTGTCTTAAAGCTTGATGGAGGTCTAAGGAGGAAACTAAAAATAAATAAATAGTAAATTAATATATAAATCGATCAATAAATAAACCGTCCCCACTTAACTTGGTATCGCAAAACCATTTATTCCCTCAACTCTTTTCGGCAGCTCAGATTTGGCAGCTTGAGTTAAACAATAATAATTCAGTAACCTAAACAAATATATTTACAGTCTACAGTAGTTTCTGATAAAAGCTCACCCAGCAATACTGTCGGGAAAAATTGGCTTTCGAAAATTGGCTTTAAATTATTTTGTGTGAGACTCCTTTAACTCAAGATCTATTTATTCTTAACCCATTCAGTACCGGTGAGGTTCTTTTAATTATATTCTGGCAACTATTAGATGATTTTATTAGGTTGAGTAAGAACCTCTAACCATTAAAATGCTACAAATTATCCCGATGTATTCTTTTAGCTAACATATATCCTTCCAAAGCTGCACAAAATTGTCTAAATATAGCTAGAATAAAATAAGATATACGTCGCCGGGACATAAAGGGTTAGGGATAGCTATAACAGGTAAGAAAGAATAGAGCTCATAATAGGAAAGATTTTACTTTTTGATGAGGCAACGTATAAAATAAGGCTTCTGAACGACCTCGATAGATGCCAATGTTTATTGATAACTTGTAGGGATACCATATTATGACATACTAAAATATTCTGTGGTGCTGTAATAATATGCTATGCCATGATACTTCGCTACACTACGATACGTTATGCGATGTTATGATACTGTACCTGTGTTATGTTCATCTATGGTATGCTATATTATGTTAACTTACGTAATGTCGGCTCTGATATAATCATGATAATAAAGTACGATGTATTACATTATTTACTATGCTCTTTCACGTCATGCTATTTTACGATGTCATATTATTCTAGATATGTTATGGTATTGTATGAAATGCTATGACATTATATGACATGGCAAGCTATTTCATAATATACTCCTATTTTATCAAGATGCTATGCTATTTTATGCTATGTCTATTTTTTTCCCCCGAAGCTCCCACTAATAAACCACTTTTAATTAACAAAAGCAAGCGAAGCAAGACTGCAGATCAACAGCACAAACAACACCAACAAATGTTCGGAGGTGGTAGAGAAAGGTCAAGTATACTGGCTCCAGGGTGGGATTCGCAACAACATGAACGGGGTCACACGAGATGCTGTTTTCCACAATGTTTTCTCGGCAACTTAATCCCTTGAGGATTATGACGCGTTTTAGCAGTATATTTTGGTTATCATTAGACGATTTTATTCAGATTAGGAAGGATCTGAGGGATTGGAGGCGTAATTGAGTTAGTTTTGGCCCCTTGCATTCGTAGAGGGCCTTCCAAAACTATTCTTCTATGTCTATGAAGGAGACAAAAGGCAATGCCTGTATCAAGTGCCCCCCTGACATTTCTAACATTAAGAAAAGTCAATCAGTGAATATCTATCTATCTATATATGAGAATATTTACGGCTCGTTATCACTTATTTTATAATTATACAAGGTTAGGGGTCATAATTGCAGGGCTACTTATAATGATTATAATACAGAGCGTACGAAAATTATCTTGGGTTACTGAATAATTATATAACTTACTTTTAATCAGCCAGATTAGAAATACCATCAAAATACCAGAATAAACATTCATGTGTCACCGTTTACATAGGAAGTAAGTCAAAACGGCCATACTCTCAAACGTCCGCAACCAAAATGGCTACACTCCAAGACGGCTTATATAGTGTGGCAGCCAAGTGACAGAATGTGTGGGAATTGTGCATTTGTTGAGAAATGCATCAACACTAGCACATGCAATAAAAAAGGCCACATAATAAAAATTAGATGGGGAGACATTATCGGTTTAACATATGTTGGCTTTGGCAGCCCTTTTTCAATTAACTTGCATTAGAGTCCTGAAGCACTGATTTGTGCCCCAAACTGTATACCTTGATAGAGATGCCTAACTAGTCTCAAAGGACTCGTCTGGACAACTTATAATAAGACCATGTTTGGCTATATAATTATGACTGTTTAACTTGTACTGATTTCTGTAGTTCAACAAATTACCATCGAGGCAATTGGCAACATTTTTGTTTACCGAATTGTGGCATGATGATAAACTACAGGAAAATGTATTGGTCAAACAGTCAATATTAGCCAAGTGCAGCACTGTGTAGTAAGATTCTGGTAATATCGTTATTTCATATTATATGCGTCTAAGTATTAGACTAAATCAGTTCTTTTGAAGTCAATACACTATTGAAACAGATTAAGTAACTAATTAAATTATTCATATAAGCAGGTACTGTCCATACCAGTTTATATACAGAAAATAGTCTATATACAGTATATATTTTCATAATTTCTTTAACGGCGAGATTTTACATTTTTTACATTCCGAAATCAAGAATATATTCAATTTAGCAAGGCACCTTAGTATTAAAAGTATAAAAAAAAGTAAACGAACCAGATTTAAATGTGTACAACACTTTACTTTTATCTTAGTTGCAGCTATAAAATGTTATCCGACTTACCACCAAAAGCAATACTTGCAGGAACACTCTTTAAAGCTTTTTCTAAAAGTGTGAAGTAACTTTCCATTTATCGAGAAAAGAAATTCAAAGTTTTTTAAAGGACTGTAAATTTGTAACGTCTTTTGCATACTATTAGCTTAGTGGCATAAATAAGAGAGAGAGAGAGAGAGAGAGAGAGAGAGAGAGAGGTGAGATTCTCTCTCTCTCTCTGGTTTGCTGACCTTTTCTTTCACTGTTATAGAATATTTGAATGAGACGTTTGTCAGTAATATTCTAAAGCCGGATCTCCTCGTTGGGACCAAGTGGGCTGTACGTTTATGAAACACACACTCACTCACTCACTCACTCTCACACTCACTCACTCACTCACTCCCACACTCACTCACTCTCTCTTGCAGACTACGAGGTCACCTAATTTAAGTTTTAAAATACTGAACTGGGTTTGACAATGTGGATTATAGCAAAATGTTTAGCCTCAATATAAATACAACACGCAACCATGGCTGGAAATTAGAATTGAAAAGGTTCAGCACTATAATTATTTGTGGAAACTTTTTCACATATAAGATCTGTTTTACCTGAAACAAACTTCCCTCAGAAGCTGTAAACAGTTCTTCAGTAGAGCAGTTCAAGAAGAGAGTAGATAGTATTTTGCACACTCTGTAATGAGTGTAGTGCAACTTCGAGTATGTCCTCGGAATGGACCACAAGGTCTCTGAGATACTAACTATTCCTCGTAACTCCTTGTAACTCTATCTCCCTGCATACCTTACTTCCTCTCGGTCAGTCTAAATCCCCTCTCCCCTCGTAGAGAAGAAAGCCCGAAAATTATTGAGCGATGTTAAGAGACACATATATTATAGGAATAAGTCGATAGTCTTACTTCTATACGGCTCCTGGAATATGTTGTAGAATTCTGGTTTCAAGCACTCAGGGATGATATAGAGCGATGAGAGAAAGTCCAAGCTAGAGCTACAAAATATATTCCGTAGCTTGTGAGACTGACCAATGAGAACTGTTGAGATCTCTCGTTATCTTTTCGGTTATACTCTTAGAGTATGAGCCCAACATGTTGAACCTTTGGAAATACTAAATGGGACCTCCGTCAATGTGGATTTCAATAAATTGTTTAACTTAAACATGTATATTGCAAGTACTGTATTATATATGTAGATACACGTTTATACATAATATAAACAAAAATACTACCTGGATCATACTTTTCTCTTTAATGGAATAATATATGTTCAGTAATACAACTTAAGAATAGCTTATATACTATTTTGCACAATATGTATTGACTATAAATTATCTTTCTTTCATCTACATATCCTTCTTTGATGGACCGCACGGTATTTAATACACTAATTATAACTTGTAACATCTAATAACCTTCTACCCACCTACCTCTCTACCCCCCCCCCCCTAACCTTTCTATCTATCTATCTGTCTATTTATCTATCAGATCAAAATGCCCGCTACCTTTCTCTCTCTCCCAGATTCCCCTCTCTACTTTCTCTCCAATCCACTCACCCTTGCCTGCCTCCAGTATAAGAAACTTTACCCTTAAAAACAATAACATCATACTATATAATAGCTTGGTTAGGCCACACCTGGAATATGCAGTTTTGTTCTAGACCCCATATCTAAATACACATAACAAAAAACTAGCAGGTCATGAAAGGTTATATCTAAAATTTGCAAATATCAGCATTTCTAGCCTTTTTCATTGTACGGTGACTTGCAGGAAGGAATATATAGTGGGGATAAAGCTTTCTGTTGTTTATTATTCCTTTTGTGCCACATTTGTTATCAGTGGTTTCGTAATCTCTAATCGTCAGTGTATCTATATAAATATGTGTAACTCCCTCTACTGTATCTCTCTCCCCTTCCTCTCTCTCATCACTCGGGCCTTCCTGTTTACCTGGACAGTTGTACAGGTGTGGCATAGCGACACACACACTCCTTTATACCTAACTCTTCCTTTAACTCTCTCATCACTGGCGCCTTCCTGTTTACCCGGACAGTTGTGGCATAGCGACACACACACTCCATTGTATCTCTCTCTCTCTCTCTCTCATTCCTCTGTCTCATCACTGGCGCCTTCCTGTTTATCCAGACAGTTGTACAGGTGTGGCATAGCGACACACACTCCATTATACCTAACTCTTACTTTAACTAACTCACTCACTCTCTCTCTCTCTCATCACTGGCGCCTTCCTGTTTACCCAGACAGTTGTACAGGTGGGGCATAGCGACACACACTCCTTTAAACCTAACTCTTCCTTTAACTAACTCTCTCTCTCTCTCTCTCTCTCTCTCTCTAACTCTCTCTCTCTCTCTCTCTCTCTCATCACTCTGGCCTTCCTGTTTACCCAGACAGTTGTACAGGTGTGACATAGCGACACACACACACTCCATTGTACCTAACTCACTCACTCGCTCTCGCTCGCTCTCTCTCTCTCTCTCTCATCACTCGGATCTTCTTGTTTACACCAACAGCTGTCCATGTGTGTACGCGACAGCCTTGATTGTCTTGTACTGACAACATGCACACTCCATTATCACACCCACACAAACACATACACACACACTCTCACACACAGTTTCTCTCACAGTCTTTCTCTCTTTCTTTAATTAATCACCGACTGATTAAATTTTTCAAAAGTTTAATTCAGAACCTGACAAATTAAACTAACGGACTAAATATTGAAAAAGGGCTCGTGTGACTTCGCCTTAAGAAGTGTGTCACCAGAAGGAATCCACCTACAACCTATTTGTCGATATCAATGTAAAAGAGACCAGAAATTGTGCCAAGTGCAATTGTTGGAAAAATATAATTGTTACAGGGACACAAATGGAATCACCTTAATACGAATCAAGGCACATGTAGCAAAATAAGGGTCGAAAACTCCCCCTGAATTGCCATATAAAAGTACAGTTTAGTATATAATAACGCAACATGAAAACGGGTATCTCCAGAATACTTGGTGGCCCACAATTGGCAGATCCCTTACCCGTTCTTACAGCTAACTTAGAAATCCCTCCAGCCATGCAACCGATCCTAACTAATGGCGGTGTCACACGAGCGATTTTTCCGTCAATTGTTACGGGCAATTCTTGTCTGGCAGCTTTAAAATACAAGTTCCATAAAAATTAAACTATCTAACATAATCTAACTGCGATCTAGTTTTCGATTCCAATGAACAAATATCCCTAAATATCACCAGAAAAACTTGCTCATGGAAAATTGACGGAACAAGCGCTCGTGTAACATTGGCTTAAAAAGAGAAGACAAGAGGATCACCGGCGAACATCGGTATAGGGAAAGAGGATTAGCGGAGGGTTGAGACAGCGGCAAAGAATGGAATAGCCTTAGATATCACACACAAAGGACTATAAAGGGGAAAACAGCAAGACAATGAACTAGTGATATGGGGTGTACAAGATAGATAGATGGATAGATAGATATATAGATAGAGAGATAAAGTGAGAGAGAGAGAGAGAGAGAGAGAGAGAGAGAGAGAGAGAGAGAGAGAGAGAGAGAGGAGAGAAATCAGACTCCAATTTAAAGAGATACTTTGGAATCAATACCTTCATATAAGAATACATTATAGTAAATAAAAATACAACGAACAAGTGTGCTCAGTAGAAAACATACTGTATATCCGCCAACCGGGCAAACCTGAGTGTCAATGAAATTCCTTTTACTTGCGGCCATTTAGGTCGACGGCCATTTTGGGCAGATGTGGTAATACAAAGGAGTACAAAGGAGTACAAAGTACAAAGGAAATCAAGCAACAACAGGTCTGGTGACCCTTCTAGGCTGCTTGTCCTCCAAAACACTGAGGATAAATTGTCCAAACAGTGGTTTAGAGTGGGTAAGGGAACATTGGAAAGGGAACTACTTCCCTGGAACTAATGTCCGTGGCAGGATTAGGAAGTTAGTAGGGGACAGATGGGTTAGTAATTGAGGGGGGGATAAAATAAAGTTATTCATTTACAAACGCAGTCAGTCGCGGGTTTGATGCAAGATATTTGTCTAGGCGAAGTTTAAATGAATCAACGGTGTTGCAATCTATAACGTCTCGGGGAAGCCCATTCCACAAGTTGACAACTCGATTGAAGAAGAAATTCTTAGATTCGTGCGAGTTAAAAGATTTACCGATAATTTTGCAACCGTTTCCCCGCGTGTAATTAGATTGGTCGATAGTGAAGTACTTACTACAGTTCATATTGTCGATGCCTTTGATGATTTTGAACACTTGAATTAAGTCGCCTCTTAATCTGCGCTGGGTTAAAGGAAATATATTTAATTATCTAAGACGCTCCTCGTATGGTTTGTTCTTTAGGCTAGGTATAATTTTGGTAACTCTACGTTGAACTCGTTCTAGCTTGTCTATATCTTTTTGGTAATAAGGGCACCAGGATTGAACGCAGTCGTCCGAGTGACCATTTTGTTCTGTGACGGTTGTTGTACATTTTTTTTTTTTTTTTCATTGCTGATTTAATTCGTGGTCAACACTGGCACAGTGAAGCGATTTCATCACTCTAATAGATATTGGAGGAACCAATGGGCCGATTTAGTCTCTAGATGTTTTCGTCCATGGACGTGTTTGTCTGCAGCCGTTTTGGTCCGAAGTCATTTTTATCCACGGCTAATTTGGTAAGTGGCTGGTTTTGTCCATGGTCGGTTCAAGTTGATGGTATCCACTGTATACAACATACACATGTCGTTCAAGTACGTTAAGGCATGTTAAAGATGGTGGCATGTTCAACTTAAATATTAAGCCCTTAATACCCAGTTGGGGTCATACCGTCATCATTGTGTATAATATATCAAGTCTTCAAGCATCTATAGTCTATTCGCTGTAAGTAGGCGAAAAATTATGACCTCTAACCTCCGTAACTAAAAAATGACTAGAGTAATCGAGCTAATATTTTTACCATTTGGGAAGAGTCAGTCAAGGAATAGATGTAAAAATTTAGCCAATTTGCTCCAGCCCTTTTTGAGTTACATAGGATAGAGGCCTTGACTTCTCGCCTACTTACAGCGAATAGACTATAGTACGCCTCGTAATTAGTATCATGAGGAGCGGTCACAAATTGTCCATGGTCATATTTCTCAGGGTTTATCTTAATGTGGGGATTCGTCCAAAAATAATCGTTTCCATTAAACGGCGATTGTGGCTTTTTCTGGACCCCATTCTCCCTCACGTTTAGCCCATTAGTTTTGAGATTTTAAGACATTCGCTTCATTAGTTTGGCGATTTTATGACCTGTTGTGCCATTTAGATGTCGATGTTTTCCTGGCGAGCGATAGAAAACCTTTAATTGTAGGAGGAAGCGGCCTTCGGCCTGAAAAGGGGGTCTAGGGGTGTCTTTTTGAGTTTGATGAAGGTCTAGCGAGGAAAAAAAAAAAATAAAGAAAAAACACTAACCCCATAAGATACTAAATGAAAGTACTGATGAAGTTTCATGTACATCTGTCCATTAGTTTGTAAGAAATCCTGTTCACAAACAGACAGGCATACCAACCAACACCCAGCGACAATCATTATATCAGCAAACTTCGTTAGGCGAAGATAAAAACAAGAACAGTTATATAAACCAATTATATTCAAAAGTAACAACTTATGTTCTATGAATTATATGATTTAGTTAAATAGTTATATAGTTGGCACTATAATAACTAAATAGGATTAACAAACCCTTTCTTCAACATAAGATCCAGATAACATGACAATCGGTGATTAATTTTCATTTGTCTGTATCCAATCCCTTAGCATGCTCACATATCAGCTAAATTTACAACCACATAAAATAAAAGCTTCTCCAAAAATTAAAAGCAATATTGCATTCTGAATTATGCATTAAATCACAGCTATTGCCTTAATTACCTTTGATAAACCTTGATTAATGCAACATGAATCAAATTAGGCAGGCTGAGAAAAAAACAATGTCGACCCAAACAATTAAGTGCATTACGTTCTTGTATATCAATAGTCCTGAAGGGAATAAGTGGCCACTAATGTTTTAAGCGATATATATATATATATATATCATAATCCTAAGCAATATATGAAATAAGATTAACATCTTATATAGTCTAATGGACCAAAAATTATTCAAATAAATGGAAAGTCAACTTAATACGTTAACCATAGTTATTGAAGCTTCTTAAAAACTAAACCTACTAAATCAAAGTAAAATAACTAAGTAAGGTGACCAGGAAATGGAAGTGGTTTAAAACCTAAAATACAAAAATGGAAACCCAGTACAAATAAATATACTGTAAACTCTCCCTCAATAAGTCTAAAATCTCAAATATATCACCCAAATGAACCACCAAGGACAAAATATTGGAAATGTTAAGGTTGAGGCTGATGGACTGTTGAGATTAAGGGGAGATGGGTCGTTTTTCTGGTACCCTTTCTCCCTCGTGTTAAGCCCCATTTGTTTTGAGATTATAAGACGTTGGGCCCATTAGTTTGGTGATTTTAAGACCTTTCGCCCCATTTCGTTGTCAATTTAAAGACCTTTCATGCCATTTAGGTGTCGATTATTATCTGGCGAGCGATAGGGAGCCTGACATTTTAAGAGGAATCGGCCTTCGGCCGGGAAAATTTTCTACCGAAAAATTTACAAATTCATCTTGTCTAGGGGGCGTTTTTCTAAGCTTGATGGAGGTCTAGCGAGAAAACTAAGAAATCAAGGAATAAATAAATTAATAGAAAAAACAAAAAACAAAAAAACGGTCCGTCTCCACTTAAGTTAAGCTCGGGGTTTTGCTTCTTTTACATTTTAGGATCATGGTGTTTACCTGATGATGGCTGCTTGAGCAGGCCGATAATTCTGAAGATGCCACTTTATGGGCAGTTTATTTACCAATATAGAAAACTAATGTTAAAATTCATTAACAATACAAAAAAATGCTTTCTTACAGTAAATTTCAGATATGTTTTACGAATGATTGTATAATAGGAAATGTCTTCAATATAAATGTTAGAGTAGCAGACCACCAGTTGTGCTCGAATATTATTTAAAAAACTTGTTAACCTATCCGAGCTGTAACACTTGGTATGTGGGATGTTCGGGGAGTTCCTTTAGGGTAAGGATATTAGAGCACATGGGTACAGGCCATATAAAAAGGTTATTTAATTATAATGTCCTTTTCTGCCGTTACAAATCACTCTAGGTTTCAAGATCATCCATTTTCACCAAGTAATTTTCATATCATCATTAAATTCGACAGCTCATATAAGGCATTACTGGGCGAAAAACATTCCAAAAAGAAGCGAAAGCCTTAGCTAAACATTTCCAATAATTATTTTGATTACTTTTTTGGGTGGTTCATTTATTTGGGTGATATATTGATATTTTAGACTTATTGAGAGAGATTTTATGTTTATTTTTAGTGTGCTTCCATGTTTGTACTTTAGGTCTCAAGATGCTTGGAGATATAACTTAGTTCTTTTAGTTTGGTTAAGTAGGTTTACTTTCTAAAGACATTTCAATATGGTTAACGTACTAAGTTGACTATACCCTGATTTGTATATCTTTTGGTCCGTTAGACGATTTTTGTTTAAATAAATATATAGGCCTATATATATATATATCATCTCAATATTGCGCCTATTCAATAAAATTTGATTTCCCGTGTGTATGTGTACACGTGTCTAAAGTGTTTATGTATGCGTGTGTGTACATGCTAGTGATTAGAGAATATGTGCTAGATATACAGGTGTGTCTGTATGAGATGTGTGTGTGTGTGTGTGTGTGTGTGTGCTAGTGATTATAATGAATGTGCTTAGTATAACATATTGTGACCATGTGTATCTATGAGAGAGAGAGAGAGAGAGAGAGAGCTTGCCATTGTGTATGTGTGAAAGACTGCAGGTGTGGACTGCGGCGGACATTGTGAGAAAGTTTAACTGTGGGGTCAAGTTTTAATCCGGGGAAATGTTGGGTTAGAGTTCCCATGTTTATGTGTGTGTGTGTATGTATGTATGTGTGTATGTATATGTGTGTGTGTGTGTGTGTGTGTGTGTGTGTGTGTGTGTGTGTGTGTGTATGTGTACTCAACACTGGTCTGGACAACATAAAGAAGGTAAACGTTAATATAATGTTGTCCCCTACATTAAGGGGAGACTGGCCGTTTGTTTGGTCTATTAATTAATTTATTCATATATTTCTTTAATTTCCTCCCTAGACCTCCATCAAGCTTAGAAAAATACCCCCTAGACCAAACTTAAAGATAAATTTGTACATTTTTCGGTAGAAAAATGTCCCGGCCGAAGGCCAATTCCTCTTCCAGGCTCGCTATCGCTCGACAGGAAATAATCGACACCTAAATGGCACGAAAGGTCTTAAAGTTGACAATGAAATGGGGCGAAAGGTTTTAAAATCGCCAAACTAATGGGCCGAACGTCTTATAATCTCAAAAATAGTTGGGCTAAACATTAGGGAGAAGGGTGTCCAGAAAAACGGTCTGCCTCCCCTTAATCTCCCAACAGCTTACTTTTCGTTACCGGTGCAAACAATCAGTTAAATGATATCCGGAAAAATAAATATACGCCCCCCCCCTCCCCCCGTTCAAAATAATTATAATCAACCTGACCCAAGGCCGGTGTTTCCTAAGAACTATTCCCAACTGAATATGTACAATCGGGGGTATTAAGTGCTGTCATTGATTCCAGTGGTTTTCGCTCAAAAAGTGTTATTGGTATGTTTATAGTTACTGGGAAAAGTGCTTATCCCTCAGAGTATTAGTCAGTGTCCCAAACTTTGTGAAATATCTGACAACACTTATTAACCTCAACCGTACAGTATAATGTTCACCCTGTACACTAGACCAATAAACAATCTCTACACTGGTGAGCTGTAAATAATTTAGTGTGAACGGAATTAATCGGGTGAAACATACGCCTTTGAGATATTATCATAAGATTTCGGCCCACTTCCAGAATGTTTAGAGCGTTAGTGAAAAAGATTGCTTTTTGGTCGAGTGTACAATGCAATCTAGTAATTGGCTTGAGCGAAACTAGATTAACTAATGATACTGAAGCTCTCTATACACTACCTGGTTACAATATAACTAATAATCTTAAGTCGGCATGGAGGAGGGATTTAATTATGTCTTAACCCCATGAGGATAATGACGCGTTTACAGTATATTTTGGCTAT
Source organism: Paralithodes platypus (assembly GCA_032716605.1). Lineage (NCBI taxonomy): Eukaryota > Metazoa > Arthropoda > Malacostraca > Decapoda > Lithodidae > Paralithodes > Paralithodes platypus. The sequence continues at coordinate 30,364,510 of CM064518.1, read as the reverse complement.
CATTAGACGATTTTACGCCGCTTAGGAAGGATCTGTGGGAATTAATAGGGTGAAGACTATCTCAGTGAACGCTCCGACTCCCACAATTCCTTCCTAAACTTAAGGGGGCCCACCTCGCTTTTTTACTCTTTCCCTCCCTCTCTCTTTTGCTTGTATCCATTCGGCCCCATTCAGCCTACTGTTTTAAGACGTGTATCCTCATCCAGGTGTCAATATTTTCCTGGCGAGCGGTAGCCAGCCAGCATATATATATTTTTGTTTTGACAGCAAGCTAAATTTGTACATTTTTCGATAGACAAATTTCTCCGGCGCAGCCAGATTTCTCCATACAATGCTGGCTCGCTTTCGCTCGCCAGGAAGAAATTAACACCTGGATGGGGATAAACGTCTTAAAACAGTTGGATTGGGCCGAATGGATACAAGCCAGAGAAAGAGAGAAAAGGAGAGAAAGAGAAAAAAGCAGAAATCGTCCAAAGATAGCCAGAATAAACTGTCAAAATGCGTCACGATCCTCAAGCGGTTAAAAGTAATATTAAATTTCATGTCATTCAGGAAAGGAAACTCACGAAAGACTGTTGTGAATATCGATTTATAGAATGTAATATCAGGAATAGAACGGAAATTGTCAGGTGTTATTTATAGACCTCCCGACTCTGACTTACTCTGTTTTTAACTCGACGCTTTTAGAATGACAATAACATTAAATCTAGTGAGAAAAATTGTCATATCATGGGTGACTTTAATTAGTTCAGTACCAGGTATGTCCTTTTCATCATATTATGGCAACTATTAGACGATTTGATTCTGCTTAGGAAGGACCTCTAGCAATAATAAGGCTTCAAACTATCTCAACCAACCCTTTTAACTACCCCCAGATCCTTCTTAAACTGCATAATATCGTCTAAATATAGCTAGAATAAAATATAACACACGTCGCTGGTACTCAATGGGTTAATGTAGAATTGTTGAACTTCAAAACTGTTAAAATGTACAAGTTTGCTAATATTTTTCTACAGTAACTACTTCTATGCATGTACTAACCAACCAACTTGTGTCAGAAATCTCTCTGCCGCTTCAATCAACCATATTTGGCCTAGTGACCTTAAGGGGGGATGGGTCGTTTTTCTAGTCCCCTTTCTCCCTCGTGTTCAGTTCCATTTGTTTTTAGATTATATGACGTTCGGTCTGGCAGTTCTTTACCATATCATCATAGGCCTAAATATGTTCCTGGATCTGGGTTCGAAGATATGATCCATATCGCCTCCTAAAATTGAACTTCTTTAGTGCATATCCTATCAGCTCACCAAATTTCGTAACATTTTCCAGATATCCCCCTAGATAGACTCCTTCTTTGGCGTATATCCTATCTGCCCACCAAATGTGAAAATCGGTTCATAAATCTGTGAGATCTTTTGTTTACAGACAAACACACGGAGGCGAAAACATAACCTCTGTTCAACTTTCTTGGAGGAGGTAAAAATAGAAAAAAGGTATGGGATAACATTTTCTGTAGCATGAAACAGGAACCTGAAGTTAGGGAAAGGAAATTTGAAGGAGAGAGAGAGAGAGAGAGAGAGAGAGAGAGAGAGAGAGAGAGAGAGAGAGAGAGAGAGAGAGAGAGAGAGAGAGAGAGAGAGAGAGAGAGAGAGAGAGAGAGAGGACGAATTTAGCTATCGGAATATAGATATCTTCGGGGGGGGGGGGGGTAATTCTATTGTTCATATTTACCGTTATTTTTTGTTTTATTATTATTATATACAGTAGCCTATATACAGTACACAGTATATATACTCTATATTTTTGTTTCCTCCCTAGACCTCCATCGAGCTTAAACATACACCCTCAAGATCCCCCTTCCAGATAAATAATATTTGTATATTCTTCTGTAGAAATAAGTCTCGGCCAAAGGCGATTCCTCCTAAAATGCAGGCTCGTTTTCGCTTGATGGGACAAACGACACCTAAATGGCACGAAGGGTATTAACATTGACATAGAAATAGGGCGAAAGGTCTTAAATTTGCCAAACTAATGTGGCAAAAGTCTTAAAATCGCAAAACTATTGGGCCTATTAAGAGGGAGAAGGGGGTCCATACAAAAACAAATACCTATCAAAAAAAAATACAAATTTATCTCTAAGGGCGATCTTAGGGATGTTTTTTTAAGCTTTCTCTCAAATGTACAGGCTCACTACCGCTCGCAAGAAAAAAAAATTGACACCTAAATGGCACGATAGGTATTAAAATTGACAACGGAATGGGACGAAATATCTTAAAATCGACACAGTAATGGGGTGAACGTGTAAAAATATAAAAACTAGTGAGGCTAAACATGAGGAAGAAGGGGCACCAGAAAAACGACCCATCTCCCCTTAAGCGAGCGGGACTGACTTTCTCCCCGATAAGCCAGTCTCACACCACCGATTTTTCCCGCAACTACAATTGGCAACTCCGGTTTGCAGAATATAAGATGAAGTTTATATGAATTGTGTAACATAAATTGAATACATGCTCGGACTAGTGTTATATACGAATATATATGATCTCGATAATTGTGTCACGTAAGTTTAATATATGCTCGGACTAGTTTTAGATACGAATAATAAAATTTATTTATATCACTCCCTACACCAAACACCTCCCAATGAAATTAATGAAAGCATGTGATCTTCATTGGATTCGAACCTGGGTTACCAAATAAACAATTTAAACACTAACTATTACACCATCAAGACAGTTAAAGATTAAGTAAATGACTATGATTTTATATCCAATATAAGAGATCTCAGAAATGTTGTGGATACAGAAAATGTCTGCTAAATGATCTTGTGTGATACCCTCTCTTAGTCATTGCTGCAGCCGGCATAACTTTTATAATTACCAAACTTTTAGTAACTAGGCCAACGACATGAGGAGCAGAGAGTTGATCCGGTATTTGCCGCGGATGAAAATGGTGGATGGAATAAGTAGCTGACCTAAATGTTTATATTGTTTCGTCTGGTCGGATGGAAATATTGTACATAAATATTGTACCCACATGAAAATATATATCCGTAGAATATTATGACAAACACAAATTGAAATTTTCTTCTCACTAAAATGATATACTAAGCCTAAAACAATTCAATTTATTAACATCGTAACACAATAAAATAATGACCACAAACGATATATATATATATATATATATATATATATATATATATATATATATATATATCTATATCTATATATATATATATATATATATATTAATATATATAAAAAGAGAGAGAGAGAGAGAGAGAGAGAGAGAGAGAGAGAGAGAGAAAAGTTATATTGTGATTGTATCTAAATTCAATAAAATAATAACACTCACACACTCATAGACTGGTAGTGTTTTTTGCGTGGACTGGCAATTAATCGGAAGCAGCTTATCTAGTCTGGTTCCACTGGGGCGTGTCCGGCCACTCGCTCAAATTTGGCAACACGGTGGACGCTCCTATATATCTGCAGTATCCATATTTATTTCCACAGGCACACACATTTTACTCTAGCCATCTGGTCTGGTCAAACACAGTATGCATATATATAGAGTACATATATATATAGAGTATATATATATATATATATATATATATATATATATATATATATATATATATATCACACGACCAAATTACACGCTTACATAGCTATTTCATCCACACATACAACCAAACGCTATCACAACACAGACATGCACGCACTCACTCTCACTCTCTCTCTCTGTTTAACCATCTTGGTGGTGGGTAATGGTTAGTGTTTAAACATCTGTGTGTGATAACCCAGGTTCGAATCCCGGTGGATCACATATATGCTTTCATTATGTCATTGGAGGTGTTTGGTGTTGTGGTGAAATTAATAAAATATAGTTTATCACTCCTTATCTTTCAGAGTATCAACTACTAGTTTATAAATGAAGACTGGATATAACTGCAGGGATCAGAAGTATTTTTTAATTATGTGGGTTTGTATAAAACACATACACTCAAACAGAAAGCTAAAATATATATGTGTATAGGAAAAAATAACAAGATGAGAGAGAGAGAGAGTGTGTGAGTGCGTGTTGCAGGGTTGTATAAGTCACGTGCACTACCGCTCCTACCTAAAGTCTCATATCATACACATAGCATATTGCATAATTCAGAAACTATATCATGTTGTATTCCGAGCCACGCATATACGCTACTATGGATCCTCGGCCCACTCTTTCTATTGCGTATCATGCTCTGTACAGTCACATCAAAAGGGCATGTTCTATGAGATTAATCCTTTTGATGATTATGACGCATTCTGACAGTTTATTAGGTCCATCATTAGACGATTTTATACAGTTTGGGGAGGAACTGTGGGAATTATACAGGTAAAAACTATTTCTATTAACCCTCTGACTCCCATATACCCTTTTATTCTGAATATAATCGTCCAATAACAGCCATGGATGAGGAAAGTCGCGCCTTTTGTCACCCTCACTCACATGAGAAAAACAAAAATTATGTCGGGAACTGCTTGGGGTGGACTGGTCCAGTAAATCGCGCGAAGAACCCCCCGGGATTGAAGTTGGAGAGTGACTGTAATTACGTATCTTCACGACGGCGTATGCCCAAATTTAACAATAGACTCTGTTTTTATTGTTGGAAGGATAGATAATGAAGGTGGATTTTGAATATAGATTGTTATACAGTAGTTCATTTGCATAACGGATAATTAAACAATTAGAGATTATGACGCTATTTGACCATTTATTTTGGCTATCATTAGACGATTGTATATAACTTAGGAAGGATCTGTGGGAATTATAAGGGCATAGACTGTCTCAATTAACCCTCTGACATACATATACCCTTCCTAATATGAATAATATCTAAAGAAATGCGTCATCGTATCTTCTAAGGGTTAACAAAATATACTGAAAACAACTCAATAACACAACTCAAAACACTGGTTGAAGCAATCTGATGTGGGAAAGTTGCTTACAAAAAATTGAGTTGATATTTGAGGTTTTGCGATTTCGTTCCAATGTATCTTATTAAGCAGCGGATTACTTAACTGATGAATTAGCTCCTTTATAAGAAACTATACTCGTAGTATAATCTCGTTCTTATTGTATGACAACTAAACACAGATTTAATGGGAACTTATGTGAGCGACTGTACACATTAAGATTTCACTACTTACATAACATTATATTATATATCATTGAATACAGATTTTTGCTCTCTCTCTCTCTCTCTAAATGAAAGACGGACGAGGGTAGAATTTATGACTCGGCTGGAAACATGTCTCGTGGGAATAGCCGTGAGGGAAGCTAGTTCGTTCCTGTATCACTTCCTTGATCCCCCCCCCCCCCTCTAGCTCCCCTCCTCCCCCCTCTCCCTCGCGCGCGCTCTCTCTCTCTCTCTCTCTCTCTCTCTCTCTCTCAAAACCGACAAATATTATTACACTAAAGACCTAGGAGTTCTACTTCCAATGCAGCTCTTGTTTAAACCTTAGATCAACTGTAAATAATGCTAGCGGGTAGATCGTTTGGGTTTATTAAGATGGAATATATATACAGTATATATATTTTTTGTTTATTTTATTTTATTTTTTATTTTTTTTTTTGGGGGGGGCATTGTATGTTTCATTAAGTTTAATATCACAGTAAAACATTTAAACGATTGAATTCGTGCAGTGTAGAGCGGTAAACTTATGATCATAACTTGGAAATTAACAATAATAAAAAATAAAAAATACACTTTGTGCTTCAAGGTACTGAAAGGTTTTGGTTAAGTTGATAGGCATGCATTGTTTTTGAACGGTAATAAATCCACTAACTTGTGTTATTGAAAAAAATAAAACACCAAGTCGTCGAGCGACAATTTTGCATATTATTCACCTGCTGAAATATTACACATTGAAATATTTACCGAGGAAGGTGGTTGGCAATAAAACACCTGCAAACTGACATTTAATTTGAGCATCCTTAGTTAGTTTCCTATACTTTCAATTAAATACACTTTGGGGAAAAACAACAACAACAATAACATCAACTTATATAAACAAATAACAAAATCATGAAAAGGGTATGTTAAAATTCAATAGTACATTTTCCCCTCCAATCTATAAAAAAAACAAAAAAAAAACAGGATTGTCTAACAATTGGTATTGTGTTCATGAAAGCTGCTGAGGCCGGATACGATGTGATGCACGTACGTCACAGACGTGGGCCTTGTCCTTTCCCAGATTGGCTTCGCCTCTTTACATTTTTCATGTAGGCTACCCACTACTTTTATTTTTTCTTGGACATGGCTAGAGTGAACAGAATTAGTTTTTTCTCCTCCATATCGTCATCCTCATATAGTCACTGTGCACCGCCTTCCATCTTGACTGGTTGAACGATACTTGCTCTGTAGAAACATCCACATCTGGTGTGAAAATGCCATTTAAGCTGGACTGTTAGCTCGAATGCATGATCTGTGCAGATCCCCCCCCCCCATCTCTCTCTCTTTCTCTCTCTCTCTCTCTCTCTCTCTCTCTCTCTCTCTCTCTCTCTCTCTCTCTCTTTGGCCTTGCTCGAGCTTTTCCAATTCCCAGCCAGCTGCTGCACCGCCCCCCAAATAGTTAAAAATACCGGAGATGACAGGCGCTGCGACACATTGCCACTGAATTTCTCTCGCCCCGGAAGGATGATGAATGTTGTAGAAGAAGAACCTACGTGATGGGAGTTTTCTATCCAGTCGGCCATGGCAAAATTGATGCGGGGAAAGGAGGAGGATAGGGGAAGCAAGATGAAGATAAGAAGCAAGAGGAGGAGGAAATAAGAAGAAAGAGGAGGAGGAGGGAGGAGACAGATGTGGAGGAGGAAGAAGGGAGGTAGAGGAGGAGGAAGAAAAGAAGCAAGGGAATCCAATGGAATAATAAGGACTTCAAAGGACTTACAAACTGAAATAGACCTATTGGTCCTTACGTGGCAATTTGGATATCTACACTGCTAAGCTGGCTAAGTACTAGGTAGAGAAAAGGATAGTAAGGCAGACGCTTCCTGCTTTAATGAGAAGAGGTAAAGAGGAGGAGGAGTTTGCAGACGGAAATGATGGGAAGAGGAAGACGTAAAGGCGAGACTCTCCTTGACAGTTCCACGAAATGATGCGCGGAGAGAAGTGGGAGCTGGTGAGATAAATGAAAAAGAGTTGAAGTTCGTAAGGTACAGACAACAAATATGGAATACACCAAGACAAAAACAATATACAACCACAAATTAATATTGAAAAACAAACCGTAGTACAAATAACAAAACAAGTACAGCAACAAAAATAATATCGGAAATATAATTGCTCGAGACTTTCCAGACGATGAGGACGAATAATAATAACTTCTATAAAAGGAGGAGGAGGAAAAGACAATTAAGAACTAGAAAGGAGAAGGAAGAGGAAAAGCTTTGTTTGACAGTTCTCTGGATGTGTGGGAAGAAGAGATGAGCATAATAAGGAAGACATGAAGACTTTTGAAGAACATGAGTGGGAAAAAAGGGATAACAATATCACCAACACTACCAACAACAGCACACACAAAACTAATACAACAAAACAAATCGACTACAACGAAGTAACAAATAAATAAATAAATATATATAGATGTAAGTGGACCTTTAAGAAACACGGGAAAGTATGTAAACTATTAATCATAAACAAATCAAAACAAATCCACCAGAAGGCAG
>CM064518.1:30302750-30356694 GCA_032716605.1 Paralithodes platypus | reverse complement strand
ATAGAGAAAAGGGGGAGGGGGAGGTGAAGACATTTAAAAACAAGAAAATAGAAAATAAGATGAGAAAAGGCGAGTAAAAGCAACAAGGCACAAAAGAGACACGGGAAAAGAAAAAAGAGAGAGAGAGAGAGAGAGAGAGAGAGAGAGAGAGAGAGAGACAGAGAGAGAGAGAGAGAGAGAGAGAGAGAGAGAGAGAGAGAGAGAGAGAGAGAGAGAGAATCTGATATCAAGGCCGGAATCTGGACGTAATAAAAGGGAAGTAATATGTGGGGCGGATATTATATAATATGGTAGTATGAGAGACCAGATATTATGGATATATATATGATTTGATATGATGGCAGGCAGAGGGAAGGAGGAGGACAAATTGGTGTGTGTGTGTGTGTGTGTGTGTGTGTGTGTGTGTGTGTGTGTGTGTGTGTGTGTGTACAATAAATGTATTATGTAAAGAATGCCAATTTGGTGATGCTTTCGTAAGAGAGCTTGTTTCCTATGCAATCACTTTGGAAACAGGGTTCGACTTACAGCAGATTTAGTCTTAACTGTTAAAATTAACTCCGAAAAATTGACAGCAGTGGTCCTAGTAAATATAACTGGAGGACTTTCACTCTACCTGCTTTAAGGGAGCCCACCTCGCTTTTTTTATCTTTCTCTCCCTCTCTCTTTGGCTTGTATTCATGCAGCCCCATTCAGCCTACTGTTTTAAGACGTTTACCCCCATTCAAGTGTCGATTTCTTTCTGGCTAGCGATAGCGAGTCGGCATTGAATGGAGAAATCAGGCTTCGCCGGAGACATTTTTCTATCGAAAAATGTACAAATTTAGCTTGCTGTCAAAACAAAAATATATATATGCTGGCTCGCTACAACTCGCCAGGAAAATATTGACACCTGGATGGAGGTAAACGTCTTAAAACAGTAGGCTGAATGGGGCCGAATGGTTACAAGCCAAAGAGAGGGAGAGAAATAGAAAAAAAACGAGGTGGGCTCCCTTAACGTAAGCACATCACATTAATAAAATAACGTATTTTTATTTAACAGGATAATATAACAACCTTTTATCATAATGATGAAACACTAATGAACCAAAATTATCTCTATCGATGAAAGAAGATATTGCACATTTATAAACAGCGGACATTTTTGGAAAGCAAAATAAAAATATCAAAGTAATTAACATATACAATTACAAAATTACACAAACAAGCAGGAACAAAAAGCAAAAATATATACATATATCACAAATTCATATAAATGGATAAACAAAACTCCCAACAAAAACAGAGCGAGGGGTGAAACCAGAGGGGAAGAATTAAAAGATCATGATTTGGGTAATTAGAATCATACCATTGTGTAAGTACAGGAAACTTATTAATAGAAGTTTTAATAAAATGTAACTGACTGCCGAACAAATAAACACATAACGTATTTTATATGTGAATAAGTGAGTGTGTCAGTCAGTCAGTAGCCAATCCGGAAGTTTCTCATTGTTATAAGGCATGACCAGCGTTGGATAGTGTTGGGGCTTGTAATGAAAGGTAAGACAAACAATTATGTGTTTATTTTTTGTTGTATCTCTATGTGAGTGAGGGACACACAGGCAGAACTGCCTGTATCGAGTGCCTCCCCCAGAGTTGAAAGAGTGACAGGGCCAAAATCAAGGGATGTTCGAGCCATAATGCCTGGACACACGGAGTTCGAAGTAATTTAAGTCATAGTAAGAGGGAAAGACTGATTTTGGGAGAGAGTTCCAGAGCTCAGCAGTTGAATAGAAGAAAGACTGAGAATAACGTTTCACTCATGGGTTGGAGAGTTGCAGAGAGTAGGGGTGGGATTGTGGTTAGGTATGAAGTCTTTGACTCGCAATGACTCGGGGACACATCGTCATTATCATAAATACCAGTCACCTCAATATATATTAGGCTACCAGAAATCAGCTCAGCAATTAGGACGACATAATGCCAATTTTTATCCAAATGAGACTAATATTTCATAGTTGGGCATGCAAGCTTGCGATTAAAGTATCACCTGATATCTGGTGGGTCAAGTCTATCTGCATAACAAACTGCAGCTTAAAATTGAAAAACTACAAATTGCATTTGTCTTACAGTCTATCATTAAGCCCCAAGAGCAAGAATAATAATAACAACAAAGTCGACCATCCATAGGCCTTCCAAACAGGTAAAGCTGCTGCAGGAAAACGAATAAGATTAAAAGCTTCCATGTGTCTCAATTTTGCAAGATACGAAGCCTTCATGCATGCACACTTCAAATATATCCCATTCATAATTTTGAGTAACCCCACCCACTTAAAAATAATAGAAAAAAGTGTATTTCGAGCGTATTATGAAAGCGAAATTGCAGAGAAAATATAATCTCAAGCTTATGCAAATACTGAGAACGAGTTGTGAAGAAAATATTCATGAGAGCAAGCGAACACAAAACGAAAAAGCATCACCTAGAGGAAAACATACCCAAATTTCTTCAACTTTGTTCGTTTTCGTTGCCTTTTTTCAACACAAATGTGTTTGGCACATACACCCATTTTTCCCCCAGTAAGGTAATGGCAATAGTTGTGCTCACAGAAAATACATATCCGATATTTTGTGTCCGATTCCTTTGATTGATGGCTACTTGTGGGTCATTGTGACCAACCAAAATATTGCCAGGGTTCGTCAATCCTTACCGATTTTACCTGTTGATCTTGGATGGCTTCGTTAAGCAAATGTAAGCTATTTAATGGGCTCTATAAACGCCTGTGTATCACTTAGAAACATTTATAACTCGAACATAAAATTCGCATCTACTGTATGTACCGTACGTCCCTATTAGCTTGAACGAAGACAATCTGTAATTAACTTACTCATATTAACGTTGCATTACTCTTTCAATCAACCACAGTTCAAAAACTGTTGTTATAAATGTCATAGTAATAGAGAACGGTAATTGGAGTATTGAATGTCTTCATCCCTCATGAGCAAAGGGATGGGGTAGTTGTACAGGACCCCAATGGAAATACGCCTAATCGGCCTTATTGAGCTATCCTTAGCTAGCTTAGCATGCGCTAGCTTTAAGAACTATTATTATTATTATTATTATTCCGCTTATGGTACATACATACATATAAACAAACACATACAGTATATATACTTTATATATTTTGTCTATGTATATGAAGGAGAAAAAGGGATAACAAGTCTCCCCCCTCCCCCCTCAAAGTTTAGAGTGACAGAAGTCAAGGTACGTTAGAGTCAAAATATCTGGACACACGGAGCTTAAATGCGTTTGACACTCACTCACTCTCTCTCTCTCTCTCTATATATATATATATATATATATACATATATATATATATATATATATATAGTAGACTAGCCTGCAGACAGTTCTATAAAGTCGTAGGCCACCATCGGGTCTTCCAACCCTCGCTCCTCAGTGCCGCTCTCGGCTTGCTGCTATACAATCGCTTCCTGGAATTGAATCACTACACACCACTCACACCATGCACTAGTATATGTGTATAATATATATATATATATATATATATATATATATATATATATATATATATATATATATATATATATATATATACGGGTAATACTTTCTTTCTTAATGATTAGGGTGAGGGCGGTTTTAATCTTGGCTGTATTTAAGTAAATGATCTAGGAACTAATGAACGGTGTGCCTATGCATGTGTGTGTGTGTGTGTTTGTGTGTGCCATACGTGCTATGTATCGTGTCAACTATGTGTGTGTGTGTGTATGTGTTCGAAGTTTGTATTTGTGCGTGTGCCAGTGTGCTCGTACTTACTATATTCTATCTTCAAATTGCCTAAAAAATGTGTACAGTGCCATGCAGTTCAGGCATTTAAATATCGCATGATAAATATCTTGCCAGGAATCTCGGACTCTGTGTGCAAGTAATATTCCCGTATCAATATCGTTCATAGTTCAACAATTTTGATTTCTGGTCCACAGTTTTTCTGGAGCTAATTTCTCCTGTTGATTGTTATGACAATCATATTATTTTTCTTTTCTTTTACAAGTAGCCTAGTAAGGACCTTTAGGTCTGTCATTGCTTGCCTTCCTTTGTATTTGTATTCCTCTATATTCACAAGTAACTTTACGCAGTTGTACTATTATTTAAAACTAAGGGAAATAACCGCAAAGATTTCAATGGCTCTTAAAAATTCAATATCTTGCAAAACTTTCAGATGGAATAAAACTCAAATTGTCGAATACTTGTATACATAGTCCATACAATTCCACGTATCCGAAATTCCGACCACACGTCCATCTCTGTAAACACGTAGACTGTAAAAGAAAATTACATACCTGTGCCTCCCTCATTGTTCTACCAGTATTTACCCATCTATCTACCAGTATCTACCCATTTAGTTACCAGTATCTACCAGTATCTCCCCTTCTATCTACCAGTATCTCCCCTTCTATCTACCAGTATCTCCCCATCTATCTACCAGTCAGTCTACCCATCTATCTACCAGTATCTCCACATCTATCTACCAGTATCTACCCATCTATCTACCAGTATCTATCCATATATCTACCAATATATCCCCTTCTATCTACCGGTATCTACCCATATATCTACCAGTATCTACTAATATATTTACCAGTATCTACCCATCTATCTACCAGTATCTACCCATATATCTACCCATCTATCTACCAGTATCAATCCATCTATCTACCAGTATCTACACATCTATCTACCAGTATCTACCCATCTATCCACCGGTATCTACCTACCAGTATCTACCCATCCATCTACCAGTATCTACCAATCTATCTACCAGTATCTACACATCCACCCATATCTACCAGTACCTACCCATTTATCTACCAGTATCTACCCATCCATCTACCAGTATCTATCCATATATCCACTAGTATCTACCCATCCATCTACCAGTATCTATCCATCTATCTACCAGTATCTACCCATCTATCCACTAGTATCTACCCATCTATCTACCAATATCTACCCATCTATATATCAGTATCTACCAATCTATCTACCAGTATCTACACATCCACCCTTATCTACCCATCAATCCACCAGTATCTACTCATATATCTGCCTATCTATCTTTCCCATCCATCCATTCCCCCCACCCCAGATCTGCTGTAGCCCTGCCTATATAAACACCTCCCAGCCCTCCCATTGTTCACCGACGTGTCAGTCAGCCTTGCTTTTATTGTGCACGAGAGAGACAGACCTGCTCCTTCCCCTACAGCCCCTACCAGTGTTGCTACCTCCACCACCACCGCCACCACCACCATAAAACACGCCCAATAGTCACAAAAGTAGCCCAATAATAGCGCAATCTCTTTATTTTCAATCACCGTTTTCACCGTCAGCGTCAAACCTTATTGACATTTTGTCCCATTCAGGTGTTTATTTTTTTCCTGGCGAGCGATTGCAAGACTCCAAAACAGAAAAAAACGGCCTTTGGCCGGGACTTTTTACTATCGAAACATTTACAAATATAGCTTAAAGGGGGATCTGGTGGCATTATTTTTGGTACTATGTTCTGATTATATATTCTAAATGACAACCTATAGCCCACAACTTTTGCGAACGTTTCCACAACTGATTTTCAGAAGTAACCAAGTTGTGCGTGAAAATCGCGGCCTTGGCAACTCTGTCCCCTACCCAGCCAGCCATTTCCTTGGCCTTTTTATATTGTTTCCCCCGGCGAGGTGTGTGGCTCCGGGAAACAGCAATATCGCGGTTGGGAGGTTTTTCAGGCCCACGTCATCGGAGTAACGAGATGGATACGTCAGGTGTCACGTCAGGGGAGAGGGGGAGGGGAGATGGGGTAGATAATGCAGGGAGAATGGGTAGAAAGGGGAGAGGTAGGAAGCAGAAAGAGAGGGAAGGTTGGGAAATATGATGTGTGACAGGTAGATGGGTGGAGAGGGAGCAGGGTGAGAGGTAGGTGGGAGTGAAAGGTAGAATGCAGGTGAGAGAGGAGGTACAGTTAGAGGTATATAACTGGAGGGAAGGAAGGGCGAGAGGCAGGAGGGAGGGAAGGAGAGTGGTAAGGGTGTGAGGTAGATAGGAGGTAGAGTGTAAATCAAATTTTGATGTGATGAAATATTGATGTGAAACAATGTTGATGTAATTATAATGTTGACGTAGGTACAAGGATGCAAATATAATACTGGTGTAAATATAATCATTAAGTAAAATAATGTTGCTATAAGTATAATATTAATGTATATAAATTGTTGATGTAAATACAAAGTTAATGTAAATATATTCTTAGTAAAAATATATTGTTCATGTAAAGATAATGTAGAAATAAATATAATATCGATTTAAAAATTATCTTGATGCAGACAATATTGATGTAAAAATCAATGTTGAAGTGCAGAGGTAGTGGAAAATTTTGATGTTAGAGAATGTAAATAATAATACACAATTAGAATAAAGATAATGATGTAAAGAAAACGTTGATATGCAGAAAGTGAAGGGTAGACTGAAGAGGACATTATGTAATCAAATATATTAGGAGTAGGGGAGACGGGAGCGATAAAGATGATTGAATTGTTCGGTAGGGTAAAACAGACTAAGCTAATTGGGAAGGGATGAATAGATCTAAACGGATAGGATACCATGATAGTGTACAGGAAGAGACAAAGGTAGGATCTAAATAATGACTATCTGTAACTCCCCTTTGGGATATAATTGATTATAACCCACCGTATTCGCCCACTCAAACCTCTTAAGGGGAGATGGGAGATTTCACTTAATTTGTTTTTCTTTTCTAGACTCCCTTCTCGACCCTCACGTTTAGGCCATTAGTTTTGACATTTTAAGACGTTCACTCCATTAGTTGGGCGATTTTAAAACTTTTCATCCCAGTTTGTGTCGATTTTAATACCTTAAAAACAAATCTAGTACATAATATAAGCATAGTAATTTGAACACAATTATAAATTACCAAGGATATATCAACGAACCCTAACACACAAAAATATACATCGAATATGTGCAAAATAGCTTGAGAAAGTGTTTGTATCGGTTAAACAATTATCACACGCTGATTATAATTATGAGTAACAGTATAGTTTTGTGGATTAAACATTAACTATTGAACAATAACATAAATCCGCTACAATATATGTTAGTGTGTGTGGGTGTGGGTGTGGGTGTGTGTGTGTGTGTGTGTGTGTGTGTGTGTGTGTGTGTGTGTATTATTCTCCACAGCCATTGTGTTATTCCAAGTCTCCCCTTGAATCCAGTTTTCTATGCCGCCTCTTGCCTCACATTATCCATTTTGGTGGTTTCTTGTTTTGGCAGATTTATTGTAATTGTTCTGCCATAGTAAGATATTAGAACGTTCTTAGTGGGTATTAAGGTGGTGTTATTCGTTTTCTCGATCACATTATTCAGTGGTTTTGAATATTGTGGATCTAACTCGCTGTCTCTTTCACCCCATGTCTCTGTCTCTCCCCCCCCCCCCTCCCTCCCTCCCTCCCTCCCTCACTCACTCACTCACTCACACTCTCTCTCTCTCTCTCTCTCATAGGGAAATTATGGGTTTATAATCAGATAAGTTTAAGAATATCAAGCACAAAATGTACCTGGATACAATTCCACCAATATGTCACTTGATTTCCGGTATTTTTCGGCTATTTATTTTACAAATATAAAAACTACACCACTATAAATAATTTGCTTACTATATAGCAACCCATACCAATATATAAAGAGCCTCGAATTAATACAAAAACAAACTCTAGTCAAAAACTCTCAGAGAAAATCCTAATGTGGTTCAACTTAGCTACTCAGTGATGTGTTTTCAACTTTAATTGATCTAACAGCAGACGATTTGATTTTGCTGAAGAAAGATGTGTCATGTAGACTAGGTTACCTTAAACTTTCTAAACTAAAACTTTTTAAGCAACCTATAGTGTATAGATAGGATTCCAGATACCTCCAGACGATATTCATTATGTCTCGGAAGGCTCACCCGTCGTCAAGGGGTTAATTAATTAGCCCTGACCTACCTCCCAT
The DNA here is from genome assembly GCA_032716605.1 of Paralithodes platypus. NCBI lineage: Eukaryota > Metazoa > Arthropoda > Malacostraca > Decapoda > Lithodidae > Paralithodes > Paralithodes platypus. The sequence goes on along the minus strand of CM064518.1, from coordinate 30,348,647 downwards.
ATTACATACTGTCAAGCTAAAGTTATTCGGTAATAAACGCGTTAGTCTTGCTCATATATATATACGGTAAGCATATATATAATAAAGTGTGAAGTTTTTCAAGGTAATAGTAGTATTGTGGGTTACCAATTAACCATTTTAATCGGATGACCCCAATTGGTTTAATTTGACCTACCTCCAGACAATTGTACTAATCATAGAAAGGACTTGTCAGAGTTACTGAATATGGTTTGTATTTTCTAAGCTCAGTAAAATCATTTGAAATTATAATTAGTTAACAAATAGTCGCCTGATGGAAATTATTATATACCTATGATGTCACCTCGAAGACTTGTAAATCGCCAAGCTTCAATTAATTATATGATAATAATTACGTTAGTCACGTTTTCTATGTGAAGTTAACAATAAGAAACCGTATGGAATAATAGCTCATAAGTAGTGCTTCGGTTTGGTTATCAACCCTTTCAATCTAATGAGGACATTTGGCATGTTATTAACTAAGAGTGTTTTTTATTAATTTAATTTAATTATTTATTGTTAAAGTTAATTTTGGCAAAAATCTAACTTCCTTAATATTTTATTCTGGCAGCCAGAATCAAAGTAAAAATGCATCCCCGTCTACTAAAAGGGTATTGGTGATGGGCTGGTCTATCAGAGTGAGAGTTGAGCGTTCTCTGCCAACCCATAACTTACTCTGACTGTTCCTATCACTAATTACATGTTTTCTAGATCTCAAGTGGCGGCGTCTCTTCGGTGGATTGACCTCTCTACTGTCAACCTAGGTTGGCAGAATGGGAACCAAAGCGTCACATTTTCCCCCTTGCCCCTCAGCTTTCTCTTCATAACTGTTAAGGCGCGCAATACGGACGTGTATTTTCCTTAACTCCCATATCACGCTAGCTAGAATGCTATATTTCTATACAAGCCAATCTTTCAATGTCCATGACTGGGATAAACATCCCTCCAGCGAGAGTTCTTAAAAATTCTTACATCCTTCTCCTTCCTGTTTTCGCTTTGGCTGTTTTCTTCTTCCCAACTCTATTATCTTATTTGCAACTTCTTTCTCTGGTTGCCCCGTCTTCATCTTTCATCTTTTTCGTTGGTTCATTCTTTTACACGATTCTCAAGACTTTAGCCGCTGTCACACGCGCGAATTTTCCGTCAATTTTTCATGAGCAAGTTTTGTCTCGGTATATTTCGGGACTTGTTTGCACTGGTATCGGTAACAAGACTGAAGGTAGATTATTTTCTCGGTATATTTCGGAACTGTTTTGCACTGGTATCGCTAACAAGACTGAAAGTAGATTATGTTAGGCGGTTGAATTCTGATAAAGTGTCATTTTGGAAGCTGCCAGACCATAATTGCCCTTAAAATAACCTCGAAAAACGGCGCATGTGACTCAGGCTTTTCTCTTTTTCTGGGTGCTCTTCCTTTAAGGGGGGATGGGCCGGTTTTCTGGACCACTTTCTCCCTCATGTTTAGCCCCATTAGATTTCAGATGTTAAAATGTTTGCCCCATTAGTTCGTCGATAATAAGACTTTTCGCCCCATTTCTTCGTCAATTTTAGACCTTTCGTGCTATTTAGGTATCGATGTTTTCCATGGCGAACGATAGTGAGCCTGTAATGTTGGAAGAACCGGCCTTCGGCCGGGAAATTTTTCTACCGAAAATTTAACAAATTAATCTACAAGGGGGATCTAATGGATGTTTTTTTTTTTTTTTTATGGAGGTCTAGGGAGAAAACTAGAAACATAATGAATACATGCAAAAATCGCCCAAAAAGTGAACCATCTCCCCTTAATTTGCACATCTTGCTTTCCGCTCTTTGCCCTCCTTTCATAACTATCTCATTAAAATGTGTCTATGATCTTATTAAAGCCTCTATTTCTTATTAGACTGTCAAAGTTCAACATGTTTATCCCTCGATATATTAATTTAAATACTAAACCAATTATTCTTCAAATTAAGAAGAAATCTATCATCAGCAGAACTACAATTTTCAATATCATAATCATAATCGTTAATATGGATCTTTTTAAATCGGTATATTTAACTTACTGTCATTGTTTTACCTTAAACTGTCAACAGAAAATTATATATATTTTTACATATGCGACCATGACACCTTTAAACATTTTCGTTAGCTCAGCGTTTTGATAATAATTATACCTTCTATGCATTTTATGATTTTATATTTCTTATTCCCAAACCTTTTAGTCTTAACCGATTAAATTCATACATTTTAACATGTTATCCTAATTAACAGGTGACATTTTGAAGCTCTCCCACATCACAGCGAGGGAATACAAGTGGGTGGGTAGACCAAGGGGAAGATGCACAGTCGGGGGCAGAAGTACGTAAACAACATTACCTAATGATTTATAACACACACACACACACACACACACACACACACACACACACACACACACACACACACACACACACACACACACACACACACACACTTCCCCGTGGCGTAACGGATGGTGCGTCTGGCTCACAAGTTCACAACCAGAAGGTCCAGGGTTCGAGACCCGGGCGGGGAAGAGACATTTGGACAAGTCTCCTAACGATGTAGCCTCTGTTCACCTAGCAGTATAAATAGGAACCTGGTATAAGTGGAGTAAGTTGTGACGTCCCCTCTGGGGATTGGTGGTCTGTTACAAGGTGAGAAGGGTATCGTATAGGTCAACCTAAGCCTTCGGGTGAGGATGGTACCGTACAGATCAACCCAAGCCTTCGATTTCAGATGTCACCAATTGACTGATTACAGACTACACTCACATCCAACGATACACTAACACATGACATGTACTTTATGCAATAAATTCCCAGTTAAGGAGGCGCAATAATAATTAGCTGAAGCTCGCAATTGCGTGGAATCCCCTTGAGAAACAAGTTTGGTGGTGAATTACACACAGTGAACGCAAATAGTGAATCCCAGCAAATTAACTCTTGTGGCTCAATCAGTCATCAAAATAATTAGTCATTGTATCACAATAGTGCCTCCAATATTTTTCAGAAGATCCTGTCCCCGACTGTGGACAATTGTCTGCACAGGTAGCTATACCCCGTTTCAAATAGGTAGGCCAGAAATCATGAACCCTAACCTCTATAACTCAAAAAGGGCTGGAACAAAATTAATGGGCTGTCAATTTCCATACATATTCCCTGGCTGACCCTTCCCAATTAATGGAAGTATTAGCTCGATTACTCTAGTCGTTTGTGAGGTACAGAGGTTAATGTTCAAGAGTTATGCCCTACTTTTTTGGAACAGGGTATAGTGCTGATTTTATTGTGTATTCATTAGTTTACGACCCATCCCACTAGCCCTATAACCTCCATCGATAAGCCCCACTTAGTAGACCCTTCCATTCAGTCCCACCTACATCGCCAACTTCAGATTATGTTTATCTATTTATGTTTTCACTACCTTTCCCTCTAAGCCTCTACAATTCAAACCTCATAGAAAAGCCCTACTTTCTTCAGTACCTCATCTTTTTCAGCACACATTCTTAAGGGAGCCCACCTCGCTTTTTTTCTCTTTCTCTCCCTCTCTCTTTGGCTTGTATCCATTCAGCCCCATTCAGCTTACTGTTTTAAGACGTTTACCCCCATCCAAGTGTCAATATTTTCCTGGCGAGCGGTAGCGAGCCAGTACATATATATATTTTTGTTTTGACAGCAAGCTAAATTTGTAAATTTTTCGATAGAAAAATCTCTCCGGCGAAGCCGGATTTCTCCATACAATGCTGGCTGGCTATCGCTCGCCAGGAAGAAATCGACACCTGGATGGGGATAAACGTCTTAAAACAGTTGGCTGAATGGGGCCGAATGGATATAAGCCAGGGAAATAGAGAAAAGGAGAGAAAGATAAAAACAAAAAGCAGCTTCGACAGCCGTGGCCACGTCCGTCTCCCCAACTCTAGCATCATATATTCATGTTCTCAATAATGACTCAATCGAACGCTCGACAGTTCCTGACCTCCATCGCAAGGCCTCCCACTATTGTTCCCTGTCTACCACTCCTCCTCCAGCACCTTCTACTGTGCCCACTTCCGGCTACCCCTAGCACCCTCCTGGCTTTCTTGTTTCTTAAGGGGGGTGACCTGCTTTTTTTTATTTTTCTCCTTTTCTCTCTTTCTCTGGCTTGTATCCATTCGGCCCCATTCAGCCAACTATTTTAAGACGTTTATCCCCATCTAGGTGTCAATTTCTTCCTGGCGAGCGATAGGGAGCCAGCATTATATGAAGACATCCGGCTTCGCCGGAGAAATGTTTCTACCGAAAAATTTACAAATTTAGCCTGCTGTCAAAAACATTTAAAAAATATGCTGGCTCGCTACCGTTCACCAGTAAAAAAATGACACCTGGATGGGGATAAACGTCTTAAAACAATAGGCTGAATGGGGCCGAATGGATACAAGCCAGAGAAAGAGAGAAAAGGAGAGAACAAACAGCAGGTCACCTCCCTTAAGGGCCGTATTTATTTGCTCATTATTGAATGTTGTTATCAGTTTGTTTTTAGTTTCCTCCCAACACCTCCATCAAGCTTTTAAGCCCCCCCCCCCCCTTCAAGATAAATTTGTACAAAATGTACTGGCCGAAGGCCGGCTCCTCTTAACTTACAGGCTCGCTATCGCTCGCCAGGAAAAAATCGACACCTAAATGACACGAAAGTTCTTAATACTGACAAACAAATGGGGGCGAAAGGTCTCAAAATCGCTAAACTAATGGGCCGCACGTCTTAAAATCTGAAAACTAATGGGACTAAACATGAGGATGAAGGAAGGGGGGCCGGAAAAAACGACCCATACCCCCCCTTAAGATTCCCAGAAGTCGCTGTTCCAGGAATTCCCACTCTACCTACTCCCAGCCTCTTCCCGACCCCTTTCCTCCCTCTTCAGAAACACTGCGTTCCATTTTCATTTTCATTTTTTTTTTTTTTTTTTTTTTTTTTTTAGAGTTCCGTATTGTTGACGCTCTTCGGTCGAATTCACGTTGCCGTATATTTGACAATGTTAATGCACTTTCCGTTTGCGCAAGACACTCCACATGTTTTCAAGTCCGTTTTGTTGAAGCTCTACAGTAGGTTGTGGCAAGGTTTTATCTGGGTTCCATTCATTTGTGCATGTTTAAGGGGAGATGGGTCGTTTTTCTGGTCCCCCTTCTTCCTCATGTTTAGTCCCATTAGTTTTTAAATGTTAAGACGTTCGCCCCATTAGTTTTGCAATTTTAAGACCTTTTGCCCCATTTGTTTGTCAATATTAAGACTTTTCGTGTCATTTAGTTGTCGATTTTTTCCTGGCGAGCGATAGCGAGCCTGTATTGTTGAAGCTTTAGGATTAACCCTTTGTCTCGCACAGACCCATCTGAAATTGATTAAATCGTCTAATTTAATTTAATATTAAAGGACTAACCTGACGCAGAGACGGTTCTATAAGTCATACCTGGTATATAAAAAGCTATATAGCCTATGTATGCATGAAAAAGCTATATAGCCTATGTATGCATGAAAAAGCTATATAGCCTATGTATGCATGAAAAAGCTATATAGCCTATGTATGCATGAAAAAGTAGAATTTAAAAGAAAAGGAAATTACAGTAGTCTATGTTTGTGGATCTTAAGATAACCAGAGGTATTTCCTAAGTTGATATTTATCCTTTAGTGTTAGCCAGACCAAGTCATTCCAAAACAGATTGAAATGGTTAAATTTTAGCAAAGAATGCAATAAGCGAAAAATACCATAGTAGGAAAGACATAACCCTTTCAGTATATTGTAACGGCACTTCCATTATATTGTTTTGGCTATCATTGGACGATTTTATGTAGTGGGCCGTTTTTCTGGTCCCCTTTCTTCCTCATGTTAAGCCACATTAGTTCTGAGATTACAAGACGTTTGCCCCAGTAGTTTGGCGATTTTAAGATTTGTCGCTCCCTTTTTTGATAATTATTGTGTTCTCTCCACTAGCCAAACTTGATTAATTAAATTAACAAACACCTGTGGCAGTCCGGGGATTTGAACCCAGGACGCTCACACCGAAAATCAACACACTTATGCATTGCACCACGAAGACAGTTATGTTAAGACCTTTCATGAATTTTTTCCTGGCGAGCGACAGCGAGCCTGTAATTTAAGAGGAACCGGCCTTCGGCCGGGAAATTTTTCTCTCGAAAAATGTACTAATTTATCTTGCTGGAAGTCTAGCGAGGAAACTAGAACATAAATAAACATATCAATAAATAGACCCCCAAAAATAACCACTGTCCCCTTAAGGACTTTTAGGACTTATAGGTGTATGCAAACTCAATATACCCAATGCTCTTACAGACCCTTACTAAACATACTAAAGTCGTCTAATGATAGCCTAAATAATACAATATAATGAAGAAAGCTGTCCACGGAAACTGAAAGGGTTTAAAGGGGGAGGGGGGATGGTTGTTTTGTTATGAACCCCCTTCTCCCTCGTGCTTAGCCCCATAGTTTTGAAATTTTCAAACGTTCGGCTCATTAGTTTGGCGATTTTAACACGTTTCGACCCATTTCGTTGTCAAATTTAAGGACTTTCGTGCGATTTAAGTGTCGTTTTCTTCCTGGTGTGCGATAGCGAGCCTGTAATTATAGAAGGAGCCGGCCTTCGGCCGGAACATTTTTCTCTTCAAAAATTAACAAATCTATCTTGAAGGGGTGTTTGTTTAAGCTTGATGGAGGTTCAGCGAGGAAACTTAAAAATATATGAATGAATAAATAATTAGACCACAAATTAACCATTACCCTCTTAAATGACAACGTCCCTGCTACTATCACCCCCCCCCACCACCACCATCCTTCACAAGCGGGCCTCCCATTCACCCGTCTTGCTTAACATTACACCCATTTGTCCCGCTCACCCACACTACTCATTACAAAGACTTGAATGCTTTTTTTATAACATTAGTATTGCTGTCATATTCCTAGTCTTCTAAATGGTTATCTATCTATATATTTATCTATCTATATATACAGTATATTATATATATATATATATATATATATATATATATATATATATATATATATGTGTGTCACTACCTCGATATTTCTGCAGAATCAAGTCGCCTGTTTATAACTAATTTCCTATAGGGAACCCTACTACCGCAATGATACACATGGGGTATACTAATATAGGTATAATTGCACTTTCAACTTATATAGATTTAGAGTTTTAGAGTTCACAGATAGGTTTTTCTCGCTTCTCCACTCCTCTCTTCCCTATCCTCCACAATCCACATGCTTTCCTCCAAGTTATTATAAGCACTACCCGTCTCTGTATTAAGGGGGGTGACCTGATTTTTGTCTCTCCTTTTCTATCTTTATCTGGCTTGTATCCATTCGGCCCCATCAAACCTACTGTTTTAAGACGTTTATCCCCATCCAGGTGTCGATTTCTTCCTGGCGGGCGATAGCGAGCCAGCATTGTATGGCGAAATCCGGCTTCGCCGGAGAAATTTTTCTATCGAAAAATGTACAAATTTAGCCTGCTGTCAAAAACATTTTTTTTAAATATGCTGGCTTGCTACCGCTCGCCAGGAAAAAATAGACACCTGGATGGGGGTACACGTCTTAAAACAGTAGGCTGAATGGGGCCAAATGGAAACAACCCAGAGAGAGAGGGAAAGAGAGAGAAAAAACGAGGTGGGCCCCCTTAACTTAATATCATCCTCACTCCCTCCCTTGCTTTCTTCTCCATTCAAACAGAAGTCAGAAGTACAGAATATTAACAGATATATTAACCAAGGAACGAAAAATAAAGGAAAATTCGTGTCAAGACCATACCAATCAAGTTCAAACATGTGAGAAACGACTCACATATATCTAAAAGAAGAAAAAAGAAGAAAAAGAAGAAGAAGGAAGAGGATGACTAGTAGAAGAAAAGGAATAAGAAGAAGAAGAAGAGGAAGAAGAAGAAGAGGAAGAAGAAGAAGAAAGGGGAAGAAAAAGAGGAAGATGAAAAAAGAGGAATAAGAAAGGAAGGAGAAGAAAAAGGGAGAACGAAAAGGAAGAAGAAAGAGGAAGAAGAAGAAGGTAGAGGATGAAGAAGAAGAAAGAGAAAGAAGAAGAAAGAGGAAGACGAAGAGAGATGAAGAAGAAAGAGGAAAAATAAAGATGAACAAGAAAAAGAAAATGAAATATAGAAAGAAAAGATAGAAAGAATGAAAAAGATAGAAAGATAAAGAGAGAAGAAGAAAACAAATAATCGTAGCATACTGAGGGCAGCATACCGTCAGCTAGTACTGGAAGGGCAGAACATAATATACTACTGACTAAACGAGAGAACTATAAATACTGAGGTTAGGTGCATGTCCGAGGTACGTCAGAGGCCGCACGATACCAAGGACAAACTTCGCGTGAGGTCGGTCTTGTTTACTTTGGCCACTTCCGAGTAGTTTATTATTAGTTTTCCCCTAAACATAAAAAACAAAAATCCTCCCCAGAGCAGTTTCAAGCTAAAAAAATCCCCACCCTCCCGCTCCCCCATTGGCTGAGGCAAAGCCATCCAATGAATGACGTCACTGCAGATCGACCATCGGATTGACAGGAGAGCTCGCCCGGGCAACAACCCCATTGGCCGACCCAGAATCCCAGTGCTGAGAAACACGGCACAGAAGAAGAGGAAAACACGGGCACAATAGTGAAGAACACGAGCACCCACATTCCCATAACTGAAAGCTCCAAGTACAGGAACCCTAATCCTGGAAGCCCTGTGATTAGCCGGTGGCGGAAACCAGCACCCGCCGCTAAGCCTTATAAGGACCCATCCCCCACCTCTCAACAGCAGCCCCCAGCTCCCCCTTCTGCAGTACCTGGCCCAGTAAATGGCTCTCAGAAAGGCACCCGTAAAAGTGATGTTTTGACGAATGAAGAAGAATGTTATAGACTGCCCTCGAGCCTTCCCCAGCCACTACTGCAGTTGCCGCTCTCTATCAACTGCCCCGAGTTGCTTGAATTGCAGGCACTGATACAAAAGCACACCCTTGGCGCTCTCGATCCATACTTCGAACACTAAACCACCCATTGAGAGACTGAGCTGCCCAGAGTACTGAGGGAGGAAATATGGCAAGAGACTGAAGCGCTAGCATAGTGGATGGTATCGTGGACTGCAGACCAAGTGGACCTCAGATCGAGTCTACACCAAACGTCAGGGATTTTTCCGAGGTGATGTGATTGTTCCTGCTGTTCTACAAATATCCTGGCTACACCGACACGTCAAGAAAACACCTCCTATATCGTCATTAATTCATAGCATAGAAGATGTTGTGAACGACCGTATTGCTGCTCTCTCCAAATCAAGTGACGTGTAATAATAAGGTGTCGTCATCTAGTGTGGCGGAAACGAAGCAACCAACACCTTGAAGCTCCACTTCGAACATCTAGTGCGACACAAATGAAGCACCAAATATTTCGAAGCTTCCATCGATAATCTCGGAGCCTCGTATGAGTTACAGGCTACTGAACAGCCTACAGTCCCGAGGTTGAGACATAGAAGAAGAAAAAATATATAACTATAAAACTACTGAGGCCGCTCCTGACAGAGAAGGCTCAAAGAAGACCCGCTACGAGCGTCTTTCGAGTGATTGACAAAGATGCAACTGACCACGAGGCGATAAGCAGACGAGACGCCTTGGCCCTGGAGCACCAGCCTCATCACCTGTTGGTATAGTTGTAATAGACAACTATAGGGCCATTAGACGGTCGATAGATTACTTTTAGCAGTACTGATAGACACTTGATAAGGCTACTCGCTTGACCCTTGTGCATTGAGAGACCTTTTGATTATTATTGTAAACTTGCTCAATTAACTTTGAGATTATTTCCCCTAGTAGCAATCAATTAATTAGTTAAATGACTAATGTTGTCTGAACAACAAGTCCTGCCGAGTTAGATACATAGTTAGCTAGAGCCCTCGCCTGCGACTAAGTATCGAGATTAATGAGCTAGACAGTTCGGAGTTTAATGAGCTTAGTGAATGAGTTAGCTTTTCCCGATAATTAACGAAGTCAAACTAGGATCCGTTAGGCCCTCAGCAACGGATAATAGGAATTGCAAACTGAAGATAAGAGCGTAGAGATGAGAAGTATATTGTTCACGTTAGATACCCGCACCCACGCATATATGGCTCCATAAGATAAATACATAAGTTCTTTGGAACACCAATACGAGTAACAAATTGGCATACGTAATCAAGAGAGTACTCACGAGGAGTCCATTACGAAACTGAAATAAGAGGCAATTGCTGTTGCCGCTAGAAAGCCGTTCACGGTAATAACGCTACCAAGAGGTTAACTATTTGCCGTAATTAGAGATTGATACTTGGTATTAAACTAAGAGATTAATAGTACTGTTTACGAGACTTAATACTTATTAAAATAGAAGATCAAATATTTGATTACGAGGAGAAATTAGTTACTTATGTGTAACCTACGAGTTGAAGCATATTCTAGTAGTAAGAGATTAAGTCCTTTAACGTAAACATTAATAAACTAGGACGTTGTTGTAAAGTAAGTTATTATAATGACTGTGGCCTACGAGTCCAGCAGTATACACAAATACCTAGATATCATATTTTGTATTTCTATTTATTGTATCTCGTGTGTTGTCTGTTATTGTGTCTGACATTCATGGCAATAACCTAACTGTATATTAATTTTTGTCATAATTTGTTTGTGTTATCCAGCTGAACATGCGGTAGACCCCAGCCTTATTTGAATTGCATAACATAAATATACTATATTTCATACACGAATGTAAATTAATGTGATACATGCTAAAGAAATTTATATATACAGACCAGAGTTATTATCGAACAGCAAATTTAATTGTTAGGCTACCAACCCATTCCCGAAAACAAGACAGCGAATTGAACGCACTGCCTTAGAATATGCAGGGGATTCATTCGTATTCACCCTCTCGGGGATCAAAGCGTCTGGCAATAGAAAGATAGCAGAGTAATTACATTTAATACGTAAGAATAAGCATTGACACAGAAGTCAAAATTCTCAGAAGTGCCATATTATAAGCATAGAAACTTGCACTCGTAACATTTTCTATTCAAGTAATACAGTATATGCATAGTGAGTTCACTGCTCAATAGGTGGCGTTCTGAGAGTGAGGGTCTGATTCTGGAGGGTGAGACGGTGAAGCACTTGAGCGAAGCAACCAGCCGCTTCAGAGATGGAGCTGCTTCGAGCCATGATGGATGCTTCACATGTCTCACTCCCCAGACTGGAACAAGACCTCACGGGCTTCACCGTGTTGAGCGGTGGAATGTACAGGCTCTCAGCCTATGCCCGAGAGGGAGTAGTTGGAATATAGAAGAAAAAAAAAACAAGTATGTAAATGAAACAAGAGAAATATAAACATTGGATAAACTTACCTTTTCACCAATGCAGAGATAAAGATCAACAGAGGCCTCACACCACACATCTGAAACAATAAACACACATGATAGAAGGTTATTGAAATGTATCTTAACACGATAGGTGGATTCCTAGGTAATTTTGAAGACACTCGCGGCATTTATATCCAATCTAACGTATCAATTATATTCAGGCCAAACTTTCAAAACACACCTACTGTATATATCAATAAAATACATACACTTGATTAAGTAAAACTTGTTTAACATTGATTACAAGCATTAGACAACCTAAAAAACATCGCCTAACCTTTTTTTAATATGCATGGGGAAAAAGGGGAATCTTTAGAAAACGTGTTGGGGATATTCTAAAGTTAGAACAAATGTAAAATAAATATACAGTATATAAAATCCACATTGTTAAAAAGAGTATATATATATATATATATATATAACTAGGGCTAGAATTCGAACCATACAGGCAGGAGGTCCAGTAACCTATACCACCACGGAGGTTAAAAGAAGGATTTTGGTACTTCTGTGCTGCCATCTTCAAATAAACCGCTTTTTTATTATTATTATTATCATTATTATTATTATTATTATTATTATTACTCACCCAAACATTACACACACTCCACCACTAACAACACACACACACGTAAAGATCTATTCCAGACTGCCAACACCTTAACATTACCGACTTCCTTATTCCTTCCAGAACCACTCACATCCCTCCCACACCACTTCTCTCTCTCTCTCTCTCTCTCTCTCTCTCTCTCTCTCTCTCTCTCTCTCTCTCTCTCTCATTTCAAGCGCTATTTCCCTCCTGTAATCATTCGCCTTTCCGCACTCTCCACATTCGTTTTATATATTATAACACAAATTCCTCAAGGGATCAAAATGTTTACATACATGTAGTTTTGTTTCAATTCTCGCTGCCAAGGTTTCACTTAAGACCCCTGGTGGACGCTTCTAAACACGTTTCTTCCTCATGTTTAGCCTCATTATATTTTAGATATAAAGACGTTCGCCCCAATATGTTGGCGATATGAAGACTTTTCGTGCCATTTAAATTATGATTATTATTTTGTTTTGCCAGCAATACCCAGCCTGCAATTTAGAAGGAACCGGCCTTTGGCCGGTGCATACATTATCATGGGTGTCTTGGGGGTATTCTTTTAAGCTTGATGGAAGTCTAGGGAGGAAACTAAAATAATATTTTATATAAACAAATAAATACCGGTAAACAAGTAAAACCAAATCTCCTCTTAACCCTTTCAGTAATCGTGGATGTGTTTCTTCCTTTATTTTGGCTATTATTATTGTATTCAGATTAGGAAGTAATTTTGAAAGTCAGAGTGATAATTAACAGATTTACCCCTTTGATTCCTAGAAATCCTTTCTAAACTCCATAATTTATGATCGTCAAATAATAGCCAGAATATAATGAAGAAGACGCAACACGGTATCCTGGACATGTAATAAATATGAAATTGTGTGTCTTAATGTACAACCAAATTCAATATTTCACCAAAAACCTACATGAAAATGTTTGTAAAATTATGCGACAGGTTTTCTAAGTTGTCTGAGAAATGTACATTTGGCCACATTAATTTGAATACACTATTTTATATGTATGGAATGGAAAGTAGTAAGATGGAATTAGAATTGTATTTTCTTATGCAATAGTTATATAATATTACCAATTAACGGTTTAACCCTCTCCGACATATGACGCAATTTTGAGCCTATTGGGGATACTTTAAAGCCTTTGTTACCATCAGGGGTATTTAGAAACCTTTAGTTTAGTTACTTGAACCTCTGCAGTTGTCTTTGAGTTAGCTGTGGGCAGAAAACTAATGTTGGAGAGGTAATTATAAGAGTGAGAGAACTCTATTTCTTATTGCTAATCTGGCAACCTATGCGTCATAAATGCGTGAAAGGGTTAATAGCAAATTAATCTTGTAAGTAAATCCCACTATGTTTGCTTCCATACATAAACTCATAGTGAAGGTACTTAAAGTCGCCACTGTACAATAAGGAGAGGTATTTTTAACTATTATAGAAGTACCGGCAATAATGTAGTACTGTTCGTGGGCTATTAGCAATATATCTGTTATCTGTTATAGGGTGAATGTTAACCCTATTTGGTACGAGGGAGGTTTTCTTGTCCTTCTCCTGTATCGCCTTATTAGTTTGGAGATTTTAAGAAGCTTCACTCCATTAATTTGACAATAATAAGACGCTTCACACCATTCAGGTGTCAATTATGTGCTAAGCGAGCGATAGTGCGCCTGTAACTTAGAATATATCGATCTGCCTGCAGCCGGAGCATTTGTCTGTAGAAAAATATACAAATTTAGCTTGGAAAGGGTCTGGATGGTGCATTATTTTAGTTCAAAAGACGTATTCTTTAGTCTAGGGCAGTGGTCTTCATTGCGCGGCTCGCGAGCCAGTGGCGGCTCGCAATGACCTGATTGGCGGCTCGCAAGAGAGGAGAGAGAGAGAGAGAGAGAGAGAGAGAGAGAGAGAGAGAGAGAGAGAGAGAGAGAGAGAGAATTCATCATTAATCAGAGAAAAGTCCAAAGTATTAGATATAAATTGCATCATTATGCCGTATCAGACGTATCACTTAATAACATTGCTAATGGGAATAGGCCTAGTGGCCCTGGCAATTCTTTACTTTTCATAATTATTCAACACAGAGAAAAGGAGAAAAGAGAGAGCACCCATTATACAGAAATGATGAGAGAGAGAGAGAGAGAGAGAGAGAGAGAGAGAGAGAGAGAGAGAGAGAGAGAGAGAGAGAGGAGAACGAGCCTTCTGTAGCCTACAGGAACTGGAAGTGTGAGTTACGTAAATCCAGCGCTCGGCGGCCCATACTCAGCCAGTCTTGTCCATTCACTCTTTTTATTAACACCAAATCAGAAAAGTTGGTTATGGTGCCTCGTAAATTAGTGTTATTTTATGAGTAAAATACTGTTTCGGTGTATGCATGAAATGTATGGACCTAAACTCGTATTCTTACAAATTCAAACGCTGTATTTTCCACATTTGGTTATTTGTTCACCAATTTGTCGTATTCCAGGCAGTGAATTATCCAGGCTATAATCAAAATGGACACATTTATTATAAAACGTAAGCACACAAAAGAAGATGAACCACCAGAAATACAACCTTCTACAAGTCAATCATGTAAATTTCAATATAAAAATTGTTAATAGTCTTGTTCTATAAATCTGTGGCTATGGAAACTCACAATAATATGTAATTTAGTTCCTATAAGTTTGTTTTCTACTTATCCATGTGGCTTATTTGCCTTATGGCTTATGCGGCTCTCACTCTGAATATGTCCTGAACTTTTGGCTCTCTTGAACAAATTAGTGAATAACACTGGTCTAGGGGATAAGCTAAAATACATTGCTCGAAATTGGCAAAAAAAAAAAAAAAATATTGACTCTACCTGTACCATTAATAACCGCTTTTCTCTCCATTCCTCCTTGCTTTGTTCTCGTTCTTTATATCTCTCTCTACTCCTATGTCCCTCTCTTTACCACCCATGTCCTCTTTTCTCTCCATTGCTTCTTGCTTTGTTATCTTTCCTTTTATCTTTCTCTACTCTTCTATACCATCAATGTCCCTTTATCTCTATTCCTCCTTGCTTTGTTCTATTTTTTTTTTATTTTTTTTATCTACTCCTCTGGTTCTCTTTCTTGTGTATCTTTCTCTCTACTCCTCTATCCCTCTCTGTGTTGAAATGGATAGAAAATTGGCTCAGCAACAGAAAGCAAAGGGTAGTCATAAACGGTAAGGCATCTAAATGGACCAATGTAAGTAGCGGGGTACCCCAGGGATCGGTACTAGGACCAATTCTCTTTCTAATTTACATCAACGACATAGATGAGGGTCTCACCTGCACAATCTCAAAATTTGCTGACGATACAAAAATTGCAAATAGCGTACTCTCAAAAGAACAAGTTGACGATATGCAACACAATCTAGATAAATTGTCATGTTGGGCCCAAATTTGGCAAATGAGTTTCAATGCGGATAAATGTAAAGTACTACATGTCGGATACCTAAATGAGAAAGCAAACTATTCGATGAATGGCACTCAGCTTAAGAATGTAAACAGAGAAACTGATCTGGGAGTAACAATATCGAGTAACCTAAAACCGAGTCAACAATGTTCAGAAGTTGTTAAGAAGGCAAACAAAATAATTGGCTTTATAGGCAGGTCATTTGAGCATAAATCCAAAGAAGTTATCCTAACCCTTTACAATTCCTTAGTCCGCCCTCTTCTGGAATACTGCGTTCAATCCTGGTGCCCTTATTACCAAAAAGATATAAACAAGCTAGAACGAGTTCAACGTAGAGTTACCAAAATGATACCTAGCCTAAAGAACAAACCATACGAAGAGCGTCTTAGAGAATTAAATCTATTTCCTTTAACCCAGCGCAGATTAAGAGGCGACTTAATTCAAGTGTTCAAAATCATCAAAGGCATCGACAATATGAACTGTAGTAAGTACTTCACTATCGAGGGGAAACGGTTGCAAAATTATTGGTAAATCTTTTAACTCGCACGAATCTAAGAATTTCTTCTTCAATCGAGTTGTCAACTTGTGGAATGGGCTTCCCCGAGACGTTATAGACTGCAGCACCGTTGATTCATTTAAATTCGGCCTAGACAAATATCTCGCATCAAACCCGCGACTGACTGCGTTTGTAAATGAATAACTTTATCCTCCCCTCAGTTACTAACCCATATGTCCCCTACTAACTTCCTAGTCCTGCCACGTTAGTGGCAGGGCAGTAGTTCCCTTTCCAATGTTCCCTTACCCACTCTAAACCACTGTTTGGACACTTGATCCTCAGTGTTTTGGAGGACAAGCAACCTAGAAGGGTCACTAGACCTGTTGTTGCTTGATTTCCTTTGTACTCCTTTGTACTCTGTACCATTATGTCCCTTCTTCTCTCCATTCCTCCTTGCTTTGTTCTCTTTCTTTTTATCTTTCTCTATTTCTCTCTACTCCTCTCCCTATTTCCCTTCCGCCCGTTCAGTATTATAGTTGTTCGGGATAAAGACAGCCATTATACCGACGATTGCATTTCCGGGAAGCATTTTTAGCCTCTCCCCCTCTCATTCGCCACTGTGGTTCCTTCTGCATTCTCCCTCTCCCCCCCCCCCCCCCCCCCCCTCTCTCTCTCTCTCTCTCTCTCTCTCTCTCTTGTCTTCTGTATCCTCCCACCCCCTCTCTCTCTTTATCTCCTCCTCCTCTTAGTTGCTCGTTCTGTTTTCTTCTTTAGCTTCTCTTTTCTCTCGCTCATCCTCTTCTATGTTTTTCCTTTTCTGTCTGTCTTTTTTCTGTATCCTCCCCTCCTCTCTTTCTCTCATCCTCCTCTCTCTCTCTCTCTCTCTCTCTTTGTTGTCTTCTGTATCCCCCTCTCCTCTCTTTCTCTAATCCTCCTCTTTGTTTCTCTTTCTCCCACACCCGTCTTTGTTTTCTTCTTTATCTCTCATCTTCCTCCTTCCTGTTTCCTTCCTGTTCTTCCTTATCCTCCCCACTTTTTCCTCTCTCATTCTTGTCTCCGTGCCCTCCTTTCACCTCTTCCCCCCCTTTTATCCTTCTCTCAGTGTCCTAGTTTATTGTGTCACCCTCTCCTTCCCTCATTTTCCTCTGTATTTATTTTTGTTCATCCCCTCCCTTCCCCTTCTTCCATACTCCTCTCTGTTTCCTTGTTTATTCTTTCTCCCTTTTCTCATTATCCTCGTTTCTTTTTTTATCCTCTCTCTCCTCTCCTCCTTTGTCTTTTCTTCCCTTCTTTGCGTCTCCTTGTCTCTACCCGCACATATAATACCGTAGTTTTGTTTGTATATCTTCTTTCCCTTTCTGCAACATTTTCTCCCTTGATATATTACCCTCTGTGTGTTTCTTATGTGAAATATATCTACGTTAACTCAAATCAGTTCCTTCATTTCATGTTGGCTGTTATTAAACAAGTTTCCTAAGTTTAGAAAGGATCTGTGGAAATCCCAAGGTAAATTGAGATACATCGTAATCCTTAACTTTCTAAGGCGTATAACACCGTCTAAAATCAGTAATAATAAAATATATAAAAAAGCTATCATGTTACTGAACTAATGGTAAATATTTACCTATGTTCACGTTAAAATATCCTCAAGTAAACTATTAAGAACTGGTCAGGGGACTAGTTAGAATTTGTAGGATGTTTAATTGAAGTGCGGAAATCAGTATTTACTGAGTAATAAAAGTCTTAAAATGCGCTATGTTTTACGGGAGGGTCTGTACGCCGCCACATACGCGTGGCCCGTCCCACTGCCCAAAATGTACAAATATATTAGATTAGATTAACCTAACCTAACCTAACCTAACCTAACCTAACCTAACCTAACCCTAATATAATATAATATACAGTAACATAACATAACATTACCTGGGAAAGAGAGGGCAGGGACCCTGGGTGACCCATAGCGCATTTTAAGACTGTTATTTCTCAATAAATACTGATTTCCGCACTTCAATTAAACATCCTACAAGTTCTAACCAGTCCCCTGAACAGTTTTTAATAGGTTACTTGAGGATATTTTAACAGGACCAAAAGTAAATATTTATCGAACTAATTAAGGGCTTAGCTTGTTCTCTAGACCTCTTTCAAGTTAAAAAAAAAAAAAAAAAAAAATCACCCCCGGTTTCTCCTAAGTTACAAGCTCGCTATTGCTTGCCAGGATATAAGAGACACCTAAATGGCACGAAAGGTCATAATATTGTCAAAATAATAGGGCGAAAAGTGTTATAATCGCCAAAGAAATAGGGAGAACGTCTTAAAATTTAAAATCTAATGGGGCTAAATATGAGGGAGAAAGGGGTCCAGAAAAAAAACTTCCCCGTAACACTATCTCGCCTGCCAATATTTTCTTGCAAATATACCGTATGTCTTGACTTATTCATGCTGACAATATATTTTCGCATCCTATGATAAACTAGATGATTAGTTATATTCATATTGTTCATCCTCGCCTATAAATCCATTATTTGTGTAGTGTATGCATTTAATAATTAATATATGTATTCCACGGAAAATATTTCACACATTTATGTTGGTGATGGTTGTCGAGTTGGTGGGATGGGTAAGGGGAGGGGGACTTTTCACTTTGAAATAGATAAAATAACAATGCGTTTGTTTTGTATTTTCGTTATAACTAATACATAATTCTTTCCGATCTTCAGTAACAGTCCATTCAAAATTCAACTTTGTATATATTTCTAGTAAAAATAAAAATGCATAATTTAACATCAATGAAAACACTTTACTTAAAATAGTTTGATGAATGAGTAGGTCATATAATTATCAAGGGAGAAACATACTGTAATGTTGAAGCTGTGAAAGGGAGATACTACCGGTACCATTTTGCATGAAATTATTGTATTATTTTTGTAATTATCCAAATGAACCAACCGAATAATGATGTACCCATATGTCCGCTCAACAACCTATTTACTCACATGCATACGTTTGTTTCTATGTTGATGAGAGAGACAAAAGGCAGAACTGCCCGCAACGATTGCCTCCCCCAATTGAAAGAGTGACAGGGCCAAAATCAAGGAACGTTCGAGCCAAAATGCCTGGACACACGGAGTTTGAAGCAATTTAAGTCATAGGATGAGGGGAAGATGGGTCAGGGAGAGAGTTCCAGAGCTCAGCTGTTGAATAGAAGAAGGTTTGAGAGTATCGTTTCACTCTTGGATTGGAGAGTTGTACAGAGTAGGGATGGGATTGTGTTGCAAGACGGGTGCTACGTACTCTACGTAGAGGAGGTGGTATACACTGAGAGAGCTCTGAGGAACATTGATTGTTGTAATAGCGGTAGAATAGCGAGAGAGATGCAACCTTGCGGCGAAGAGAGAGATTGCATACCGTTGGTGAGTGGGCGGGAGTTAACCAACTTCCGCCATATTGGTGACACTTTTCATCGGGCTCTCTTTACACTCAAATATGTCTATATCCCATAATAAACAAACAATAATACTGGTACAGCATAAAGTTTGGTCTTTGTATCCAAATTTTACATGGACAAATACCTAATATCACCCCTTTGTTTGATACGGCGTCATATGATGCCCAAGGATAAAGATAGTCGATATATCTTACTGCAGGAACTCACCATTCGAGCCCAGTTGATATCTCTGCTAAGCGGCACGCATCTCTCAGTACCTTCGGACATCGTCTCTTCATCGTGAAATATTTCCATAATCATTATTAAATCTCAAACTATATACAATCAAAGTTGAGGGCGTGTCTCTGGGCAAAACACCGGCATAGTCTAATGGCACCGTCGTTTACATGTGGGGGATAGACAAGAATAAGCCAACATATCAGTTTGGATAATGGCTGTGACCGCCATCCGCAGTAACAGTTTTCTCCATTTATGACTTTAACAAACGACTAAATCACGATCTACCTTCAAAATTCCGCTTGCAGTGCCGCCGCCGCTTCAGCCGGATGTCACTGATCGGGTATGTCACCACCGAATTGTTAGAGAACCGCGAAAAACTATAAATAAACGAGAACAATTCACTAAACAATCCACACGTTAGCGCCGCGCCGAAAGACAGAAAGGAAGGAAGGGAGGTTGCCAGGGGAGGTGTATACGAGAGAGACAGAGGGGGGTGTCAATAACGCACAGGACAATATATCAGTTAAATCGTAAGTAATTAATCCGTCACAGTTCTATCATCATGAACTACAATCACACTTTACCTCACTAATACTGCCTGTATGCTACCCTTCCTCACAAACTTCAAAATTAGTAAATATTCAACTCTTTAGGAAGCTTTTATAAGACTTTAACATATACCTTGAGGAGAGAGAGACCTCCCACCTCTCCTAAATTCACGGTCAAGGTTGCAATCATAGAGTAAGAATTACTAAGAGGGGCGTGCTTGGAAAATCAGCCGTGTTAATAGTAGTTGGCCATTGTTTACAGATTCGGCTGGAACCCTGCACTAGATGGCGGTAGCGCATAGCTCCTCCCTATCACGGGAAAATACTTCTGTCGTCTGTGTATTGACAGTTCCTCTCCCTTGCTGTAATGGTGTACACGTGTCTCGTGTAGAGTCTGTAGAAACGCATGTAACTTGTTTGCTATCACCATATCAGCCATAGTAATTATGAATACAATGATTTAAGAGTACACTGATATGCAAAAGCACTCCAAAGTATTGCCTACACTGAACAATACTCCATTAATCCCTTCTGTACCATCGACGTATATTTTATTCTAGCAATATGTAGACGATTTTATACAGCTTAGCAAGGATCTGTGGTAGTTAGAAGGGTTGATTGAGATAGTTCGAAGCCTTATAATTGTTAAAGATCCTTCCTAAAGTGAATACAATCGATTAGTAGGAGCCAGAATAAAATCAAAATACGACGTCGGTATAGAAGGGGCTAATTACATAGCTTACCAAGCTGAACCAAGCCTCCGTGATGATGTAAGGAGGCTGTGGTTGACCTTGAGAATAATTTATGGTTTGCAATGGATCATGAAGGCTGTTGATGATTATTTGATATTGACTGTCAATTTATTAACAATGAATGTAGCCTATATGAAAAACTAATCTCAATTGAAGAAAAGTATTTACATTGTAGGAAATATAAGTTACTAACTTGGAAGTACACACAGCCAGACTCAAACTTTGGTCAAACATAAATAATATATATATATATATATATATATATATATATATATATATATATATATATATATATATATATATTATACCGTATATATATACATATATATATAATAGTAGGATAAGTAGGGATAAGTCGCCTGGACCCATCTTTATTCTCAAATTTTCGGCTTACATTAAGCCATCTTCAGGAGTACCATATAAT
This sequence comes from Paralithodes platypus, assembly GCA_032716605.1. NCBI lineage: Eukaryota > Metazoa > Arthropoda > Malacostraca > Decapoda > Lithodidae > Paralithodes > Paralithodes platypus. Next base: position 30,327,318 of record CM064518.1, on the reverse strand, counting down.
CCCTAAAAAAAAAGTAAAAACTCATAACAGAAGGAACAACGGGATCACTAATAAGTCAGTGAACAATTAGTAAACAATTACAATCTATGCTATTATTATGTTCCTTCCAACAACCAACCATACTCCTAAAATCGATTAATGAAATTTACAAACACATGTGGCAGTCCGTGGATTCGAACCCAGGATGCTCACACCGAAAATCAACACCTTATACATCGCACCACGAAGCCAGTTAAAGGTTGGTGGACACTGCCTACGATTTATTATGCAACTTCGAATCCTGCATATCAATCTAAGCATGTACACACATCCCAACTGCAACTCACGTAGGCTATGCATATGTGAATGGAAAGAGCAATTAATGGGGCCTTAACCACTTAGGGAAGTCCTCTCGATAAATTACTCCTGAACCAATATCAATTATTATGTTCCTTCCAACAACCAACTATACTCCTAAAATCGATTAATGAAATTTACAAACACATGTGGCAGTCCGTGGATTCGAACCCAGGATGCTCACACCGAAAATCAACACCTTATACATCGCACCACGAAGACAGTTAAAGGTTGGTGGACACTGCCTACTATTTATTATGCAACTTCGAATCCTGCATATCAATCTAAGCATGTACACACATCCCAACTGCAACTCACGTAGGCTATGCATATGTGAATGGAAAGAGCAATTAATGGGGCCTTAACCACTTAGGGAAGTCCTCTCGATAAATTATTCCTGAACCAATATCAATTATTATGTTCCTTCCAACAACCAACCATACTCCTAAAATCGATTAATGAAATTTACAAACACATGTGGCAGTCCGTGGATTCGAACCCAGGATGCTCACACCGAAAATCAACACCTTATACATCGCACCACGAAGACAGTTAAAGGTTGGTGGACACTGCCTACTATTTATTATGCAACTTCGAATCCTGCATATCAATCTAAGCATGTACACACATCCCAACTGCAACTCACGTAGGCTATGCATATGTGACTATATTAATATTTAAAAGTTTAAAATTTATAAAACAAATACTGAAACCTCACAGTTAGAAGTAGAAACTGAAACATCTAATTAAAAATATATATCGCTATCTCGTAATTTATTTAAGAACATAGTGAACTATCAACAGACTATACCTTTACAAAACATAATACAAAAATCACATAGGTGTAGTCTGTTGATAGTTCACTATGTTCTTAAATAAATTACGAGATAGCGATATATATTTTTAATCGAGCTGACATTGCTATCCTTTGGGAAGAGCCCACCAGGAAATAGGTGTGGATATTTACAGCCAGTTTGCTCTAGGCCCTTTTGAGTTACAAAGAGGTCAGGGATCAAGATTTTTGTCAAGTTCGTTGGCGCTACCTATAGTAGTGTGATATCTGTATTACTGAGATGGTATTTGTATTGATGAGGTATTTATATTATTACTAGTAGTAGTATTAATATTATTATTATTATTATTATTAGTTGTAGTAGTAGTAGTGTTATTCTATGTTTTCACCAACCAACTTCAATTGTAAACTCGATTAATGAAATCAACAAATACATGTGGCTCTCCAAGGACTCGAACCTAGGATACTCACACCGATATTCCGCGCACTTATGCATTACGCTATCAAGACAGCATCAATTAGTATGTTTAATATTATTATTACTATAGTTGGTATTGATAGTGATGATGTATATATTTCTGAAGTGGTTGTACTTGTTGAATTCTCTCTCTCTCTCTCTCTCTCTCTCTCTCTCTCTCTCTCTCTCTCTCTCTCTCTCTCTCTCTCTCTCTCTCTCTCTCTGGGCTTGATGATGTTGATGATGACAGTAAAGAGGAGTCGTATTGTATTTTTTCCCCATTTTGTGGTGGTAGTAGGAGTGCTGAGAGTACTTATGCTTAAGGGGAGATGGGCCGGTTTTATGGATCACTTTCTCCCTTGTGTTTAGCTCCATTAGTTTTCAGATGTTAAGATGTTTGCCCCATTAGTTTGTCAATTTTAAGACCTTTCGCCCCATTTCTTCGTCAATATTTAGACCTTTCGTGCTATGTAGATATTTTCCCTGGCGAACGATAGTGAGCCTGTAATGTTTGAAGGACCGGCCTTCGGCCGGAAAATTTTTCTACCGAAAAATGTACAAATTAATCTGGAAAGGGGATCTAATGGATGTTTGCTTTAATTTGATGGAGGTCTACGGAGGAAACTAGAAAAATAATGAATACATGCAAAAATCGCCCAAAATGTAAACCATTGTGTATGGCATGATATTAGTGTTGGCCTTAACGATGCCATGGTTGACGTAGTAGTTGGCGCATTAGTAGTACCGGTAGTAATTAATTTTGTTATGTGTATGAAGGAGACAAAAGGCTAAGCTGCCAGTAACAAGTGTCTGCCTCATATATGAAAGTGACAGAAAAACAGTGTTTGTGGTGTGCTTGTTTAATGTAGTGAAAGAAATAGGAAATGTGCGTGAGAGCTAGCTGGAGTACTCTCTGTGTAGGTGAGACACTAACAGAAACATTGAGGGAAGCCAAACAAATGAAACCGGAGTTCTAGCAACTCCTTTCGCATGCCAATGAGCCCCCCCCATTGGATGTCGTCAATCAATCAATCAACATTACAAAATACTGTATACAGTAATAGAAGTAGTAGTAGTAGTAGTAGTAGTACAAGTAGTAGTATTTGTAGGTACTAATATGATCAAAACGTTTATATATTATTGTTGTTGTTGTTGTTTGTGGCGTTATTGTTGCTGATGATGATGCTCCCTTTAACTGTCCTTTCTTGCTCCCTACTCATCTCCCTAAGTACCCTCATGAAAGCAGTTTTTACCGTTTTTCTTTTTCTGCATCACTAATGTATCTCGGTACTCTCGTTGCTGCTTTTTTCCGGCATTCTAAATTCCCTCAAGTACCCTCTCCCCTCCACCCTCTCTTCCCTCAAAATTATATATTTTCCCGTCTCCCTCACCCTCCTCCCTCCACTCTCTCTCTCTCTCTCTCTCTCTCTCTCTCTCTCTCTCTCTCTCACGCTTACTCGTATTCTCTCTCTCTCTCTCTCGGGGTTCTTATATAAATAGTATAATCTTACTGGCGCTTTTTCTGGAATGTTGTTATAGGCAGCTTTATTAAGCTTCCTTCTCCTTTAATGTTTAGTTTCGTGTTTGTGCATTTATCATTCTAGTCCCCATATGCTTATTATCCTCAGATTCATTCTGTCCACTGCCTTCTTTCTCTTCTCTCATAACTCTTCTTCTATTTGCATGCTTAAAGGGTGGATGGGTCGCTTTTCTGGTCCACCTTCTTCCTCGTGTTTATCCCCATTAGTTTTCAGATTTTATGATGTTCGGCCCATTAGGTTGGCGATTTTAAGACCTTTCACCCCATTTCTTTGTCAATACTAAGACATTTCGTGCTATTTAGGTGTCGATTTTTTTCCTGGCGAACGATAATGAACCTGTAATTTTGGAAGAACCGGCCTTCGGCTGGGACACTTTTCTACCGAAACATTTACAAATTAGTCTAGAAGGGGGATGTAATGGATTTGTTTTAAAGTTTGACGGATGTCTAACTAGGTAGGACACAAATAAAATAATAATAGTCTACATACATGATTAAATTCGTACGCCCATCTCCCCCTAATCCTATTCTCTTATTTGTGTAGTGTATATCCTCTTTGAGCCCTCTCTTTTCTGACTATTCTCATTTGTTATTGTCTCGCATTCCTTCCTTACACCCCTTTAGCATTTTGTATTTAGTTTTCCTTTCCTTTCTTGCCATTTTCTATTTTCGTTCTCTCTCTCTCTCTCTCTCTCTCTTTCTCTCTCTCTCACTGATCTCCCTTGATTCCTAGCCCCCCCCCCCTCTCTCTCCTTCAAGTTTCCTCACTTCATTCTTTCTACATTAAATTCGCATTCCTCTTCATCATCACTCCCCGTTTATCCTTCTCATTTCAATAACGGACATGCCTTTCACCCTGTTCTTATTATTATCATTAAATCACTTATCTCTCATTCTTTTTTAACTGCTTACCTTCTTCTTCTCCTTTCCTATTCCTTGTTTTTCCCCCTTTTCTCCTTACACATTTCGCCCTTCCTTCTCTCTCACTTTATTTCCGATCAACAATTTTTCATTCGATATATATTTTGTTCTTAGTATCTCCTATCACCTCTCCATTTTCCCATCAATCTTCCTACCTATCCCTCCACTCAGTCTCCTTTCTTCTTCTGTTTTACTTAACTCCTTTCCTCTTTTTCCCCTTCTATTCCTTCTCTCTTTCATATTTCTAATCGTGTCTCTGTTTCAGCCTCACCTATTATCGTGTCTGCTTCCCCCCCCCCTCCCTTTCTCTCTCACTCACTCACTCTCTCTCTCTCTCTCTCTCTCTCTCTCTCCAGCCCCCTCCAGCCACACAGGGATCCATCGCCCCCTTTTTAATGACTACATAATTTTCCGTCTGAGGGGGCCCTAAACTGTTTACTAAGCCCCCTGTCCTGTAGTCAGAAAGTCCCCGGAAAACACAGTACCGTTCCGTGTCCAAGTAAACACAGTACCGTTCTCGACAACTTTTCACCCCCACAATTTTTTTAGAAAAGAATATGACGAGGGGCTTCTAAATTAGTTATTAAGGGAATAATTTAACTTGAGTTGTATTTGTCTACAGTATATATATATATATATATATATATATATATTTATGCTTAGCTCCCTTACTTTTGAGATTATAAGACGTCCGCCCCATTTGTTTGGAAATTAAATGGCCTTTTGCCCTATTTCCTTGTCAATTTTGAAACCTTTCGTGCCATATATTTCCTGACGAGCGATAGCGAGCCTGCAATTTAGAAGGAACAGGCCGGGACATGTTGCGTATTGCTACCGAAACATATATAATTAATCTCGAAGGGGGTCTTGGGAGTGTGTTCTTAAGATTGATGAAGTCTAGGGAGAAAAAAAAAAAAAAAAAATCCCTTAAGTGGTATGACATGACCACTATAGCCCAGTTGCAGTAGGTAAGATTCTATGCTTGCTATAAGTGTCTAGTAATACACTTTTGGAGCGAGGGCTAGAGAGAAATGGCGCAATATAAGTAACCTGAATATTATTATTATTATTATTATTATTATAAAGGGTATAGTACAACGTAATACTAGGCATGTTATAAGGTCATGAAGGATGCAACACAACGTAATGTTCTGCCTGAAGTGGCCCTGAACTGTTTGTGAAGCCTCTGTTAGTATAGCCAGAGATATTATGGGGAAGTACTGGACACATTTTCACCAAACACAAATTCTAAATTAGCTATCAGATAACGTCAGGTATAGAAACTTTTACTAATGACAGGTAAGATTATAGGCTAACTATAACGACACGCAATGTATTAAACAATTTACGGTCGGTCATATATGTTTATGTTTATCTTCAGCCTTACCATAATGTGCCCTATCGTGTTGTGAACTATATAGTAAGAGTGTGTTATGTTTATGAAACATAACATATGACGGTATGGGATAGGGAATATACTTTCTACAAGCTCTAAACTATGACCGTTGTTCATAGAAGATATAATTCTAGGCTAGTTATACGATATGGCAAGTAATTATAACAATAATTGATAATATTATATGTTAGCAAACAGATGGAATATGATATAAAACTGCTTACTAGTAATTCTTACAGTTCTGGTTTAATACAGTATAAGATCACGAGAGGATTAAATTACACAATTATCGATGTGAGGAGGTTACAAATTATTTACTAAGCCAACGATGCTGCAACCAACAGTCTCTGAAGTATCTATCTATTGCCAGACGAATGATCACCGAAGGGGTGGCCACGAATGAATCGCCCCATGCACCTCTGTATATACTCTCTCTCTCTCTCGATATATACACATATATATATACTGTATGTATATATATATATATATATATATATATATATATATATATATATGGGATGGGACGAATGCTAAAGAAAGAAGGAAGAGCAAGAGAGTCGAACAGAGAACAGGAAGAAGTGAAAAGGAAAACAACACACAAGACAGTTACTCATAAAACAAATATATAAAATTAAATCACAGAAAATAAGGGTAGACGAATGCTGAAGATACTAATAAACATGATAATCGATACGGAACAAGAATAAGATAAGGCATTGAATACAAAATAATAGAACAATGCTAACATCAAAATATGAATCTCCCCCAAAAATTGTTAGAAGGAAGGATCAACGCCCCATTTATGCCTTATAGAATAATACTAAAGAGGATAACGAAGGAAATGCGGTAAAAGACAATGAGCGGATCAACGACTGTCTGTCCTTTAAACCAGACCACTAATGAGGCAAATTATAGGATGGGATGAGGGGGGGGGGAGGGGGGAGAGGTTAGGAAGGATGATAAATGGTGAGGAAGGAAGAAAAAAGTAGAGAAGATAATACGGGCCAAACAGAAATAGGGACAGGAGAGAAGGAATAGAAATACACACAGAAAAACTATGTATTTTGGTACACAAATAAAGACTGAACGGCAAAATCACATAAATACCTTTTAAAATAATATGCTAGTCCCAGAATAACAAATGAGGTAGCGAAAACGAAAATGAGGTGTTCAACGAGGGGCTGTCCTTTAAACCACACCACTAATGAGACAAATGATGAGATGGGGAAGGGGGTATATGAATAACGCAATTATTATCTCAAACCGTCAATACAGAATGGAACAAGTTTGGCAGTTTTAACAAATCCTTTAAATGCATGGGAAATAAATTATCTGCAGAATAATAACATGAACCAATAACATCAAGCACATATAGATAATTAATTATAATTGCAAGACATATTTATAACGTATTATTGATACAGTGATGTACCATACATATTTATACACAAATTCGTAGCAAAATTATTATATACATTCAAACATTTGTGATTGCCCACCTAACAAATTAACATAAAATGATACGATAGACTGTACTACATAATATAATTGGATTCGTACCAATTATATTTGTCTATCTAGCCTATTTATGTACTCAGGCCTGTTCCCATTTTCCTTATTCTTTTTTCTTTCGTTTTTTTTTTCCTTTTTTTTTGTTTTTTGTGGGTGGGTGGGTGGGTGGGGGGGGGGGGGGGACCGACACGAGACCGAGTGCGAGCCCGAACAGGGACAACACAACACAACAGAAAACAATGAACACACAAAAACAAAACACAAATTCACACACCTACACAATACTATTTTAAACTCTTGCCTAAGGAACAGTGCGCGCCAACCAATTTAACACATATACATAAACTAAATATTTACTATTCTATTTAAAGGTTATTTCAAAACACAAATAAAACAGATAATATTCAATAAAGAAGAATAAACATGACATAAGAGTACACAAAAAAGACATCGACGGAAAAATGCTCACGAACAACAAAATATACAAAGGACAAAAATACTCAGCAAAGGAAAATATTTGGCAGAGACGATCATATGAGGACAATGTATGACACAAACAATCAGTAGAATACATATATTCCAATCCTTGGAAGCGGGAACAAGAGAGAGGATGGGAGGAGAAGGGAAAAAGAACGATAGAGGAAGGAAGAAGACGAGGAGGAGAGTCGAATACCAGACACAAACAAAACCCGAGGAAAGAAAGTGAGTGTAAAACGGGATAAACAATAATAAGGAAATATGAAAGAATAAGAAACGTCGAATACGAAACAAGAATAATGCAGGAAAAAAGATATCAAAATAAATAAAATAAATACATACATATATGATACAATGTTATTCAGAAGAAGAGTCCAATATCTAACTATTTTCATCTCCATTATGACTGTCAATTGTTGTTTGTAGATTATAATTTCTCACAGTTTAATTTAATTGAAGAAGCAATATCACACAACCTCAAAGTAATAAGAAACGTGTTATGGCTTTCAAATTCCGATACAAGTCGCTGCTAAAACTGATCGTGTAAAGCTGAATAGGTGATGACGTGTGACCCGTGATAACCTTAACAATGTGGTGTTCTACGTATCCCTGGAAACTCTGGATTTGGTAAATTTTCTCGTACGAAGGCGTCAGTGGTGTTATGGAAGGATCTGGACTGAGGGGAGAGGAAGAGAGATGGGAAGGAAAGAAGTAAAGAGAGGACAAAGGAAGAGATATAGGAAGGAAAGAAGTAAAGGAGAAAGGGAGAGAGATGGGAAGGAAGGAAGTACAGAGAGAAAGGGAGAGAGACAAGAAGGACAGAAGTAAAGGAGAGGAGAGGAGAGATGGGAACGAAAGAAGTAAAAGAGAAAGGGAGAGAGAGATAGGAATGAAAGAAGTAAAGGAGAAAGGGAGAGCGAAGGGGAGGAAGGAAGATAAAGAGAAGTATAACCATAATGCATTACTGCCATCCCTAAGTTGGCATCCAGTTGGCACTTCATCCTTACCTTACAATAAAACTCCTTGCGTAAAAAATATACAGTTGTTGTTGCTTGCCTTTTTTTTTTTTTCATTTACTCGTGTATATACAACACTCAGTACGACGACATCCTTTTTCCTTCATAAATTTCTACCTAACCTTAGACGATTTAATTCGAATTTATAATGTCGTTTTTGTAAGTGTAGGAGCCAAACATTACCTTGAATACATTCCTTAAAGCAAAAAGGCATCTTTTGTTATTACTTTGGTCTGGCTAACATACCATGATTTTCTTCAGCTTACATAAGGTCTCTCGTCGTGCGTGGGTCAGGGCACTTTCTAAATAATTTAGATTTGCTTCTGGCTACAATTTTTCTTTCATTTTCATAGTTTTATGTTTCCTTTCTCCTCTCTAGCCATTCTACAAATCCACAACACCTCGTTTTTTTACTTGTTTATCGTCTTCCACTCCTGTTGCCGGTGTTCCAAAATCCTCGTTTTTTATGTGTTAATGCTCCTTTCTTCTCCCCCGGCAGCGTCTGTTCCTTGTATCTTTTCTTCAACTTTTACTACTTATTGTGTTTTTATGTTTCTCGTCCCTTCAGATTTTCCAGTAGTTTTTTTTATATTCTTGATGTCGTAAACTTGTTTATTTTCCTCATTGTTTTCCTCGCGAACTTTTTCCTTCTCGGTTCCCCATCTCTGTCTGACTTTATATATATATACAGTATATATATATATATATATAATGTCAGTGGTAGGTACATTTCCAGGATATTTAATTTTGTAGATGAAGAGTAGGACAAGAGCCACAACAGTATATATGTTGAGAATTATTTATTTGCAAATTTTCGGACTTATCACACATCAGGCTATATTTCAACATACGATCCTAAAAAGAAAGTAACCTAGTGTAAACATATGTTAAGTACAAAGCTTGTGAGGATCTTTTAACTTTTTCCAAAAGTAACAATACAAAATATACAAAAGAAGAACTTCACCCTTTTAACCAATTAATATATATAATTGTTCTTTCCATTCACATATGCATAGCCTACGTGAGTTGCAGTTGGGATGTGTGTACATGCTTAGATTGATATGCAGGATTCGAAGTTGCATTATAAATCGTAGGCAGTGTCCACCATTCTTTAACTGCCTTCGTGGTGCAATGTATAAGGTGTTGATATTCGGTGTGAGCGTCGTGGGTTCGAATCCACGGACTGCCACATGTGTTTGTAATATTTCATTAATCGATTTTAGGAGTAGAGTTGGTTGTTGGATAGAACATAATAATTTATATTGGTTCAGGAGTAATTTATCGAGAGGCCTTCCCTAGTGGTTAAGGCCCCATTAATTGCTCTTTCCATTCACATATGCATAGCCTACGTGAGTTGCAGTTGGGATGTGTACATGCTTAGATTGATATGCAGGATTCGAAGTTGCATTATAAATCGTAGGCAGTGTCCACCATTCTTTAACTGCCTTCGTGGTGCAATGTAAAAGGTGTTGATATTCGGTGTGAGCGTCCTGGGTTCGAATCCACGGACTGCCACATGTGTTTGTAACATTTCATTAATCGATTTTAGGAGTAGAGTTGGTTGTTGGATAGAACATAATAATTGATATTGGTTCAGGAGTAATTTATCGAGAGGACTTCCCTAAGTGGTTAAGGCCCCATTAATTGCTCTTTCCATTCACATATGCATAGCCTACGTGAGTTGCAGTTGGGATGTGTGTACATGCTTAGATTGATATGCAGGATTCGAAGTTGCATTATAAATCGTAGGCAGTGTCCACCATTCTTTAACTGCCTTCGTGGTGCAATGTATAAGGTGTTGATATTCGGTGTGAGCGTCCTGGGTTCGAATCCACGGACTGCCACATGTGTTTGTAACATTTCATTAATCGATTTTAGGAGTAGAGTTGGTTGTTGGATAGAACATAATTTATATTGGTTCAGGAGTAATTTATCGAGAGGCCTTCCCTAGTGGTTAAGGCCCCATTAATTGCTATTTCCATTCACATTTGCATAGCCTACGTGAGTTGCAGTTGGGATGTGTGTACATGCTTAGATTGATATGCAGGATTCGAAGTTGCATTATAAATCGTAGGCAGTGTCCACCATTCTTTAACTGCCTTCGTGGTGCAATGTATAAGGTGTTGATATTCGGTGTGAGCGTCCTGGGTTCGAATCCACGGACTGCCACATGTGTTTGTAATATTTCATTAATCGATTTTAGGAGTAGAGTTGGTTGTTGGATAGAACATAATAATTTATATTGGTTCAGGAGTAATTTATCGAGAGGCCTTCCCTAGTGGTTAAGGCCCCATTAATTGCTCTTTCCATTCACATATGCATAGCCTACGTGAGTTGCAGTTGGGATGTGTGTACATGCTTAGATTGATATGCAGGATTCGAAGTTGCATTATAAATCGTAGGCAGTGTCCACCATTCTTTAACTGCCTTCGTGGTGCAATGTATAAGGTGTTGATATTCGGTGTGAGCGTCCTGGGTTCGAATCCACGGACTGCCACATGTGTTCGTAATATTTCATTAATCGATTTCAGGAGTAGAGTTGGTTGTTGGATAGAACATAATAATTTATATTGGTTCAGGAGTAATTTATCGAGAGGCCTTCCCTAGTGGTTAAGGCCCCATTAATTGCTCTTTCCATTCACATATGCATAGCCTACGTGAGTTGCAGTTGGGATGTGTGTACATGCTTAGATTGATATGCAGGATTCGAAGTTGCATTATAAATCGTAGGCAGTGTCCACCATTCTTTAACTGCCTTCGTGGTGCAATGTATAAGGTGTTGATATTCGGTGTGAGCGTCCTGGGTTCGAATCCACGGACTGCCACATGTGTTTGTAATATTTCATTAATCGATTTTAGGAGTAGAGTTGGTTGTTGGATAGAACATAATAATTTATATTGGTTCAGGAGTAATTTATCGAGAGGCCTTCCCTAGTGGTTAAGGCCCCATTAATTGCTCTTTCCATTCACATATGCATAGCCTACGTGAGTTGCAGTTGGGATGTGTGTACATGCTTAGATTGATATGCAGGATTCGAAGTTGCATTATAAATCGTAGGCAGTGTCCACCCTTCTTTAACTGCCTTCGTGGTGCAATGTATAAGGTGTTGATATTCGGTGTGAGCGTCCTGGGTTCGAATCCACGGACTGCCACATGTGTTTGTAATATTTCATTAATCGATTTTAGGAGTAGAGTTGGTTGTTGGATAGAACATAATAATTTATATTGGTTCAGGAGTAATTTATCGAGAGGCCTTCCCTAGTGGTTAAGGCCCCATTAATTGCTCTTTCCATTCACATATGCATAGCCTACGTGAGTTGCAGTTGGGAGCGTGTACATGCTTAGATTGATATGCAGGATTCGAAGTTGCATTATAAATCGTAGGCAGTGTCCACCATTCTTCAACTGTTAAGCCTTCGTGGTGCAATGTATAAGGTGTTGATATTCGGTGTGAGCGTCCTGGGTTCGAATCCACGGACTGCCACATGTGTTTGTAATATTTCATTAATCGATTTTAGGAGTAGAGTTGGTTGTTGGATAGAACATAATAATTAGTATAAAGCTTGGGAGGATCTCTTTACCTTTTTTTTTTTTTTTTAAATAGGACCAGAGGCTATCGACCCTACTGGATCATTAAGCCCACGAACAGTCACGAAGTATGCAAGACCGGAGCCCCCGAGCCTTCCTCAGATTTATACACCCAGATATATTGGGTATATAAACCCCACCTGAGGACCCTATCCTATTCCCAGAACGCAACCAGAACTGTTGCCTCTACCAAGACTCCCCAGTGACACCAGTCCCTTAATCACTTGACTGATATCCAACTGTATAATAAAGAATATTACTGCACACTTGACAGTGGCTGCGAAAATATTATGCAAAAAACACATTAATTATTTTTCCGAAAATTATTAGACAAATCTTGTATCATTAAAAGTAAAACTATGTTTAAATTATTATGTTGACTTACACACCAAAAAAGACAAATATCTATTAGATATATATAAAATTCAAAGGCAGGCCTTATAAGTTTATATTTTACACTTAACCAAACGAATAAGGACATTCGAAAATGTATGTGAACAAAAAAGATTAATCTAACCTATCAATATAAATTTGAAAAGGTATAATTATGAAGTACATACACACATGTAGCTTACTATGATGTTGAGAAACTGCTGTGTAGGTGGTGACTGACGTAAAAATACACAATTAACTCCTAGTTTATATACACACAAAATATGAGCTGCCAACTATGAATTTACAAAAGTGACCGAAATGAACAGACTAAACAAAGAGGAAAAACACACCTAGACCTCAAGAAACTTAGTTCAACAAAAAGCACTCACAGAAACAAAACAGTGGAAAACAAAAGACTGAAGCTTCCTATAAATGAAGCTATGTATTTAATTCTGGTTTGCATTTACTTATATAGTATGTTTCAGCAATAAAGGTATCATTCTTGTTCCTAAATTTAGATATAATTTTAACATTTCGTTCACTGAATCTATGGTCGAGTCACGAGAATGATTTCTGATAGAAGAAAATTGTTGCTTATTTATATAGTTACCAGTTCTGATACTCGTCCCCATTTGTCCCCCATATTCTGGATCGGAAAGCTCTAGAAGAGCAACCGATATCACAGGACAGTGAGGACAATCAAATTGATACACAATATTCGAACATATAGAATCAGGAATATTATCTTTGAGCTTGAAAAAATATTTAATTTTTACTTTATTTGTGAAAATTATACGAAAATTTATAGCATGGAAATTAATGCGAAAAATACTATTTAGTTGTTTTCTTAATTCAAAGCTAGATTTACCGTAAAATGGCATTTTTTTTTTTTTTTTTTAAATTTAGGAACATCATAAACTATATCTCTACTGTTGAATTTTGATGCAAGGAAAGGCTTTACAATTTTGTGAAACAGATTTGAACAATAATAATAATAATTATTATTATTATTATTACCATTCCCGATCCTATATGTTCGAATATTGTATATCAATTTGATTGTCCTCACTATATCGGTTGCTCTTCTAGAGTTTTCCGATCCAGAATATTCGAGCATATGGGGAAGAGTATCAGAACTGGTAACTTATATAAATAAGCAATCATTTTCTGCTATTAGAAATCATTCTCGTGACTCAGACCATAGATTCAGTGATTTTTTTGTTTAAATTATATCTAAATTTAGGAACAAGAATGATACCTTTATTGCTGAAAAATACTACAGTATATAAGTAAATTCAAAACAGAATTAAATGCATAGCTTCATTTATAGGAAACGTCAGTCTTTTGTTTTCCACTGTATTGTTTCTGCGAGTGTTTTTTGTTGAACTAAGTTTCTTGAGGTCTAGGTGTGTTTTTTTCTTTTTGTTTAGTCTGTTCATTTCGGTAACTTTTGTAAATTCATAGTTGGCAGCTCATATTTTGTGTGTATATAAACTAGGAGTTAACTGTGTATTTTTACGTCAGTCACCACCTACACAGCAGTTTCTCAACATCATAGTAAGCTACATGTGTGTATGTACTTCATGTACCTTTTCAAATTTATATTGATAGGTTAGATTAATCTTTTTTGTTCACATACATTTTTGAATGTCCTTATTCGTTTGGTTAAGTGTAAAATATAAACTTATAAGGCTTGCCTTTGAATGTTATATATATCTAATAGATATTTTTCTTTTTTGGTGTGTTAGTCAACATAATAATTTAAAAATAATTTTACTTTTAATGATACAAGATTTGTCTAATAATTTTCGCAAAAATCATTAATGTGTTTTTTTCATATTATTTTCGCAGCACTGTCAAGTGTGCAGTAATATTTCTTATTAAACAGTTGGATTATAAATAAAAAGTAAAAAAATCCTCACAAGCTTTATACTAATAACATATTAATTGGTTAAAAGGATGAAGTTCTTCTTTTGTATATTTTGTATTGTTACTTTTGAAAAAGTTAAAAGATCCTCACAAGCTTTGTACTTAACATGTTTACACTAGATTACTTTCTTTTTAGGATCGTATGTTGCAATATAGCCTGATGATGGATGTGTGATACGTCCGAAAATTTGCAAATAAATAATGCTCAACATGTATACTGTTATGGCTCTTGTCCTACTCTTCATCTACAAAATTATATACATATACAATAGTAATATAACTCCACGTACTTGTCTTTTATATATCAGTTTAATCTGTTTATCAATCCCCATACATTTATTTATATAAGTCTTCACAGCGTTCATTACAAGTTCCTTTGTCTCGTTTCTTATTTGTCATAATGCGTTTTAATTAATAGTTATTGTTTCAGTATTATCCTTTATCCCTAATTCCCTCCACTTAGACTCGTGGTGGAAGTCTTTGTCTTTCGTTCTCTTATTCCCAGCACTGTTTTTCCAAATTTTAATTTACACTATTATTATTACCTCTCCTTTTTATTCTTGATCCACTTTATACTATTTTCTCACTCTTGGTTCTCTCTCTCTCTCTCTCTCTCCCCCATTTGTTTCCAGTCTCCACCTCCTCTGTCCGCTACTTATATAATTTTCTTTATTTTCCATCTTAGTGCCATTTATCACTTGCTCCTCCTCTACATTATATATTTGCCCTTTCTTTATCTTCCTTGCTTACATTTCTCCGTTCTTAATATCTCTTATTACTCCCTCGCCATCTCCCTTTTTGCTTTCTAAGGCTATTTATCTTGTCTCATTTCGTTCGTTCTTCATCTTCTGTGTCCTTCTTTCCATTTGTATTTGTTACTTCTTTGCTTTGTCCTCATCTTATCTTCGTCTGTTTGGAGAGAGAGAGAGAGAGTGTGGGTGCGTGTTAAATCTACTTGGTTCCCCATACAATCCCCCCCACCCCCCACACTAATTTTTTTGTATTTTTTTCTTTCTGTTTTACCAGTTTAAGTTTACCTTCTCATCCCTCTCTTCATCTTTTCTCTCAGATATTCTCCGATCTTAGTCTCCCTCAGTCTCCCCTCCTTGTCTCCCTCTATCTCCACTCGTATCGTTCATGCCTTCCCTTCTCATACTCTCTTTTACCCCTTTTTCGTCCGTGTTTTTGTTATTCTGCGTGTCCGTCATCCCTCTCATATCTTTCCATTCCAATTCCCTTCCACCCCTTCTCTCTCATAATTATCTTCGTGTTTAGTTTTCCGCATCACCTTCTCTCTCCACAGTACATCCTTCTTTCTACATCTATATTGTGCATGCTCTCCCTCATTAGTCTCTCCTTACTTTCCTTCCTGTTAATACAAACTCCTAACAGTTGACAAAATGGAAGAGGAAGTACAGTCAAGAGTATAAACGGCGACGCATCCATTTGAAACAGTATCGAATGCAAGCAAGATACTACAATGTGTGTGTGTGTGTGTGTGTGTTTCCTCTGTCTTGTTTAATATATTTTTCACACTGATATAGCCGAAATCAGATTTACCAGTCACAATCCCTATAAGACAACCCTCCTTACTACACCAAGTATTGCCAGATAAAATTGCAAGGCCCAGAGCGAGGGTGGGCCAGCTGGATCTTTGACAGGCTGTACATCCCTTATTTTTCCCAATTCTTTTCGTCCTTAGGCCTCCTAAATCATCCCCATCTTCATCTCCCCCTTTCACCATATATATAACTTTACTCTCCGTTCTCATTTTCTCTTAAACTATCTCTCATTTCTTTCCATTCTTATCTTCCTTTCCCCCTATCTTTTCCGACCATTTTGTTCCTTCTTAGTCTCCCTCATCATCCCCGCTCTTCATCTCCCTCTTTCTCCATTTATCTCGGTTCTTTGTCCTTCCTTCCTTAATTACCAACCATCTGTCTTCCCCGCTTTCGCTATCCTTCTTTTTGCCGTCTTCTTTCTTCTCATGTTCCCGTTTCTTTTTCTATATGTCCTTAATGCATATGTTCTAGTTATCGGCTGTGGTTCTCCTCCTACTCGAACACACTCACAATCACTTACTCTCTCACACGCGTTCTCTCTCTCATATATATATATATATATATATTATATATATATTATATATTATTATATATTATATATATATATATATATATATATATATATATATATATATATATATATATATATATATTATATATATATTATAGTTTATATATTAGTTTAGTTGTCCCTTAGCTATCATGGGGTGTTGATCTCTTTCGATGTGCTTAGGTTTTTGAGGTACTGTACATGGGTGTTTTTTGTATTTTTGTGATTGTGTGCTTATCAATTATCAAAGAATTTTGGCTTTTTTGTTTGATGTTCATTGTTTACAGGATGGAGTTTGAGGCCAGTGGGTTATGATTAATGTTGTTTTGTATGTATTTGGGAGCTTGTTCACTAGGTATATTTCAGCTTATTAAGTGATAAAATGTATTACATTAGATCCATTTTCTTTCTAATAGTATAATACTTATTTTGTATATATTTAGGATCAGTCTGTATAACCTGAAGATGGCACCTTGTTGATGCCGAAAATTCGAGTAATAAACATGGCGTATGGCGCAGCTCTATCTCTATTCTTCCTCTTGTTATATATATATATATATATATATATATATATATATATATTCATATTTATATTATATATATTATATATATATATATATATATATATATATATATATATATATATATATATATATATATATATACTTTACACTCGCCTTCATCTTCGTTATCCTTTTTGCCACATCCCTGCTTCGCTTCCTCACCCTTTCTATGCATTAAATGTTGCCGTCGCATTCGCTGTAGTTTTCCTTAACATATGTTCTCTCTCTCTCTCTCTCTCTCTCTCTCTCTCTCTCTCTCTCTCTCTCTCTCTCTCTCTCTCTCTCTCTCTCTCTCTCTCTCTCGTAATATCCAGCTGCCCTTCCCCCATTCACTATCGTTCTAACCATCTCCCTCCTTCACTTGCTAGTCTGCTGTCCTTGCCACTATACTATATACGCCATTTGTAATTTTCACAATCAACATTTGTTCTTTTACCATATTTGTTAACATATTGAGTGGGAGTTTTGCAAGCCTAAACCTAAGAGTAACATATTATTTTTCGCCGATATTCCTAAGCCAAACCAAACTTCTTAGGACAATACTTATCGAGGTCCCACAGCTTGGCCATGGGAAGCTAGAGGCTTTCTCAATAGGCCTACACAGAAACGGGATCCAACCAGACGTAGACAATTTTAGCATCATGGTGACGTAGGTATCGCATATACAGTAAGTGCTTGTTCACTCCTTCAATAATATGACGGTATCTTAATTGTATTTGTACTAATACAACTCTTATATTCAGATTAGGAAATACAAAATAGGAATCACAAGGGTAATAAACAGGTTGTCTGTGGATCACATAGTATATGCTTTCATTAATTTAATTGGAGGTGTTTGGTGTTGTGGTGAAATTAATAAAACAAATATTATGTATTATATAGTCTAATAATAACCATAACAAAAATAAGAAAGGTAACGTAGTAATAAAATAATTAAAACAACCACTCATACAAAGGTTCGGTAGCAAGTTTGAAAGGTTGTATGGATAAAATATGGACAGTTCTTGATGGCTGACGAATGTTTGTATGAGAGACAAGAGCGTCCGTAAAGTTTCAATGGTAGACTGAGAAACCTTTAAGAGCTGCATGACGAACATACACATGGAAATAATGTTATCTCTTTTATTCCAATATAGACATTGTATCTAAACTACGGCAATAAAGACATGATTATTCTAAACTACTTCAATAAAGCATGATTTTTCTGAATTACTGCTATAAAGACATGGCATATCTAAACTACTACAATAAAGACATGATTTTTCTGAATTGCTGCTATAAAGACATGGTATATCTAAACTACTACAATAAAGACATGATTTGTCTAAACCACTGAAATAAAGTCCTGATGTTTCTAAACTATTGCAATAAAGTCCTGATTTTTCAAAACTGCTGCAATTACGACAATTTGTATAAACTACTGCCAGATAATTGTGCAAGCAGCTTCATGAACACCTCTCGAAGTCTGATAAAAACTCGTGTGACTAATTTAACCCGAAGAACATTTTCTATCATCTACTCTTCTGACAGACGATTTTCTTACATTTTGAAACAGTCTGCATCAAATATTTAACAGATGGAAAGAGAGGGACAGTAGCGGTTACAAATGTTGAGGTTTTTTGTATATATATATATATATATATATATATATATATATATATATATATATACTGTATATAATTATATATATATATATATATATATATATATATATATATATATATATATATATATATATATATATATATATATATATATACTATTTTCTCTCTATCTCTAGTTATATCTAAATTAATATATCTAATCTTAACTCATATACCTGACTCAGTGTTTGTGGAATTTACTGTATATGGATACGACGATTTATGGAAACTTTGAATACTTGTGTAACGTATATACACTTATGAACACCTGGCCAACACCAATTGTTATTATAGGATTTTTCCGGTTATTGTTATTATTTGTATTAGTAGTATTATTAGTAGTAGTATTAGTAGTAGTAGTAGTAGAAGTAGTAGTAGTAGTAGTAGTAGTAGTGTAACCATTATAATTATAATTATTTATAATTATTATTATTTATATTATTATTATATTATTATTATTATTTCTCATTCCTAACATCCCTCAACTCTCTCACGCATCTCCCTCCCTCTGGATAGATATTTCTCCACGATACAACCCTACACTACGATCAATACTACAACCCGGAACTAAGACATCTGCCCATACAAGGGAGAGAGAGAGAGAGAGAGAGAGAGAGAGAGAAAGAGAGAGAGAGAGAGAAATTACAAGCTACAAGGAATAGTTAGTATCTCAGAGACCTTGTAGTCCATTCCAGGTAGATACTCGAGGTGGAAGGACAGAGATTGTTTAGTGCACTACACTCATTACAGAGTGTGCAAACTACTATCTACTCTCCTCTTGAACTGCTCTACTGAAGAACTGCTTACAATCATAGGAGGTTTGTTCCAGGTAGAATAGATCTTATATATGAAACAGTTTCCACATATACTAGTGGTGCTGAACTTTTCCTATTCTAACTTCCAGCCATGTTAGACAACATGCAACATGTTGTATTCATATTGAGGATAAGCATTTTGCTATAATCCACTTTGTCAAACCCATTAAGTACTTTAAAAACTTCAATGAGCGTGTGAGAGAGAGTGTGAGTGAGTAAGTGTGTGTGTGAGAGAGAGAGAGAGAGTAAGAGTGAGAGAGAGAATGAGAGTAAGAGTGAGAGAGAGCGAGAGAGGAGAGAGAGAGATATGGGGGGAGCCATATAGAGAGGAGTGGGAGAGAGAGAGAGAGAGAGAGAGAGAGAGAGAGAGAGAGAGAGAGAGCGAGAGCGAGAGCGAGAGGGGGGGGGGGGGGGGGGAGATAAGAGGGATTAAAGGAAGACCTATAGATCGTACTCCTAAACGGTGGTAATTGCTCTAGTTGTTTCCTATTCTTGGCTAGTCTACAGTATATACTGTAATACGCTAAACCCTGTTCTAAATAGGCAGGCCATAAATCGTGAACCCGTACCTTTGGAACTTAAAAAGGGCTGGAGCAAACGGGCTGCACATTTTCACACCTATTCCCAGGCTAACCCTTTCCTTATAGTAGATATATTAGCTTAATTACTGTAATCGCTTTTAAATTATAGAGGTTAGGAGTCAACCGTTTTGGCCTACTCACTTGGAATAGGGTATAGGTAAATACTAAATGTAATGATAAGTATACAGAAAGTCATACTGTATTTTCATTGCAAATAAAACAACAAACGTATCATGTTGATTGGTTAACCCTTTCAAGATCCGATTGTGAATTTCTTCTCTGTTTTCAGGCAAGCATCTTATTAGCCAATTGTATTCCGATTAGGTATATGGAAGTTAGAGGGTTAATTGAGAGAGAGAGAGAGAGAGAGAGAGAGAGAGAGAGAGAGAGAGAGCGAGCGAGAGAGAGAGAGCGACTTATCCTTTACCTTCCTCTTCCCAACCTCCCACCTATATTACCTTGTAAGACTTCACCAATTAAGCTGCCTCTCTGTTGCCAAATGTCATAGTTCAAAGGAGTTGGGCTGGTGTCACACGAAAACATTTACTGCCAATTTATAAACCTGAGTCACTAAATCCGAGACAATGATCATATGTAGGGAAATAAATTATCTGATAATTGGAATTTTGTGACGAAATTTGTTATAATACATCACATAACTTGTAATGGCAAAATAAAAACAAGAAGAATTGTAGCACAAATTCATCTAAATTACCTAATCAATCATATGCCTACTTTACCTCAGTATTGACTCCCATATTGTGACTCCGATACATCCACCACTTAAGCCGGCGTAATACGATCACCTTTTGGTCATATCAATGCCAGATTAAATAACACAAATCTCTGACAATACCAAGATCAATTTTAGCGGATTCCACACTCCCGATACAATAATCCGATAAAAGAGCTCGTGTGATGCCAAGTTTTGAAGCATATGGACTACAATAGAACATTGTATTGTCTTGATTGCGTTCGATACTGATCCAAATGGTTATTTCGTCATTCAATGCTCTTCACTGTTTTGCTCTTCATCGTTGTGAAGCCTGTACGTTAACAAGTATTCCATAAATTTAAGATAGTGTACTGTGGGATATACAGTATATTTCCGTTATAATAGGAGTAATATTTATTAACATTATCGGATAATAAATTAAATTTCAGTATATTTTATTATATGAGAGAGAGAGAGAGAGAGATTTGTTATTCCTAAACAATATAAATTCGTCTAATGATACTCAATATACAAGGAAGAAACGCGTCATTATATTGAAGCAGTTAGTATGTCCATAATTACCAACAAACACTTAGTCTTTACATTGCTTTAAGTTTTCTGTGCTACCTATCCTTAGTGAAAATGATTAGTAAATGCACATTATCAGTATTTAGTTGATATGTTTGCATACATTTGTAATCAACTTGATCATCATTAATTTAAGCAGGCTATATAGTTTACATTAATTGTGCACAGATAGTTTTCGTACAATCTAGCTAGCTATCAATGTTTCTATTAATCTATGTATGTACTGTATCTATGTACCTAACTATCCATCTGTATATTATATATATATATATATATATATATATATATATATATATATAGAGAGAGAGAGAGATATATAGATACATCGGTATATCAAAGGCCCTTTATGTAACGGGAAAATCCATTGTAATAAAAACAATCAAACAATGCTTTTCAGTAATATAAACATAAACAATACTCATCAAGCGAGTTTCCCTGTTGTCTGAAGTCGGCCATTACCTATTGTCGTGTTCATAGTTAAAATAAGACACACAGAAGAAAAAAAACTATACTTTAATTAAAAAGGAAGAAAACTCTATGTCAAAGTTAATTCCTCCAGACAAAAGAATAAGGACACTGAGTGAACGGAATTTTATAAAGTTCTGACAGAGAGAGAGAGAGAGAGAGAGAGAGAGAGAGAGAGAGAGAGAGAGAGAGAGAGAGAGAGAGAGAGAGAGAGAGAGAGAGAGAGAGAGAGGAAGAAGAAGAAGAAGAAGGAGAGACAGAGACAGAGAGAGAGAGAGAGAGAGAGAGAGAGAGAGAGAGAGAGGGGGGGGAATAAGGGAGAGAGAGGAATAAGAGAGAGAAGAGGAAGAAGCAGAATAATAAGAAGAAGAAGAGGCGAGAGCAAATGGAATGACTATAATATGTATGATGAAATTAAATGCAACGAGAAAGACCGGGTAAATAATAGATGAGTGGCCAGGACAGGACCAAACAGGGTAGACCAGGACAACACAGGCCAGGACAGGACAGGACAAGTGGGGAAATGAAATGAGACAGGAAGAGAGAGAAAAGTCGTAAACAAGTGAAAGGAGAGAGAGAGAGAGAGAGAGAGAGAGAGAGAGAGAGAGAGAGAGAGAGAGAGAGGTAGGGGGAAGAGAGTGAGGCGGCATCATTCTTAGTAGGTTGCATAATTTAATAGTTTAATTAATTTGAAAATACAATAATAAACAAAAAACGCTACACGAAAAGTCATCAAGCGAAAAGTTCCCCAAAGAATATCAACATATAAAAGAGAAAGAGAGTATTAACAAAAACCCGAAAACAGTGTCGTAGTATGTGAAGAGAGTAAATATGTTAGGCTAGACTGAATTAAACCATTTCTAGCAGCAACAACAACAAAAATAAGAACACTAATAATAATAACTAATATAAATTCTCACAATTTAAATACATTAGGTTTGAAATTCGACAGTTGATTTTAGACTTCACATTATCTAATATATATACCTTCTCTATCATGTACTGTATATATCTCCGTTTTATTAGTATTTCTCGTTCTGGGCCCAGACAAGTTCATAATTATATAAGAAGGGTTTTGAATATTACAACCCACAGGATATACAACCTATTTTTCGGAATTATATATTCCTGTAACAGGTTATCGCTCTGACTTATTTCGGTTTCGAATTTTAAGTCATACTAATATTTCAAATACAAAGGAAAGGGAGATCGGAGTAACCAATGACTTGTTCCTCTTTAAGAGTATGTATAATCGTGCTAACTAAAGCATGTTCAAGCCCGGGATATTATATATATATATATATATATATATATATATATATATATATATATATATATATATATATATATATATATATATGCATGATAATCAGTATCCTTATAACATGATATTTCAAAATGTTTGACCACTCACCTTAAACCTGATTAACTAATTAGCTAAAACTCATCTGTCTCAAGTATGTCTAGACTTCGGAAAGATAAGGTGTTTTCCTTTTAATCTTCCGACATGTATCTAATTGATTACTCTTCTCTAAAGACAAAGTGGGCAAATGTCCCTCGTTCCCTTCAACATGAAAGCAAAAAGCCAGGTATTCACACACAAGATTTAACTACTATACTCCGTTCTTTCTAGGTTGGCCAGTTGTTCTGTTTCAGTGGATAAGTATTTGTCTGAGGCAAGAGTTTCCAGCTCCACGCTCCATAACCCTTTCAGTATAGCAGAACGCATCTTTAATTATATTCTGGCTACTATTAAGGGGGGATAGGCTGTTTTTTATGCCTCCCCCTTCTCCCTCATGCTTAGCCCCATTAGTTTTCAAATTGTAAGTAGTTTGTCCCATTAGTTTGTCGATTTTAAGACCTTTCGCCCCATTTCTTTGTCAATAATAAGACTTTTCGTGCTACTTAGGTGTCGATTTTTTTCCTGGCAAACGATAGTGAGCCTGTTATTTTGGAAGAAGCAGCCCTCGGCCGGGACATTATTCTACCGAAAAATTTACAAATTATTCTAGATGGGTGATCTAATGGATGTTTTTTTTTTTTTTAAGTTTGAGAGGTCTAGGGAGGAAACTAAAGAAATAATAAGTATATGAAATAATCGAAAACAAAATAAACCCTTTCCCCTTAAACACCTATTTCACTAAATTTAAAAATCTTGTAAGAGTCAAAAGCTTAATATATTTTTTATTAATTTCACCACAACGCCAAACACCTCCAATTAAATTAATGAAAGCATATTATGTGATCCACCAGGATTCGAACCCGGGTTATCACACACAGATTTTTAGACACCTTAACCATTACACCACCAAAACGGTTAATATAGATAGTGAAATTAATTTCACCCTTTAATTCTAAAATATCCTTCCTGAAATTCCTAAAATCGCCAATTAATGACCAGAATAAAGTGTGTAATATCGTCTTAGGTCTTCAAGGTAATAATAACTATAATCATAATATAAATATTAATAACAATACAAATAATAATAATAATAATAATAATAATAGGCCTAATAATAATAATAATAACAGTATAAATACAGAACAGTAATAAAATGAAAACCCCGTATGTCGACGCGCAAGGTTATAATAGTATGTAAAAAGAAGAGTATATTAGCAAAACCCGAGAAAATGTTGCATTTTGTGTTGCAGGAGGACTAGGAGGAGGAGGAGGTAAAGAAATGTTGGACTGCTCAGAGGGATAATGAAGATTAGTCGGGAAGGGAGGCCAGGGGAGGAGCTTTT
>CM064518.1:29990250-30297750 GCA_032716605.1 Paralithodes platypus | reverse complement strand
TTGCGTAGGTGTGACTAGCCGTGACGTAAGAGTGGGGGGCGGGGGGCGGAGGGATGTGTATATACGCGGGGGGTTAGGTGTCATAGTTCAATATTACCAGAGCATACAAATACATAACAGCAGCACAAAATAACGGTAACGCAGCAAAACAGCACCATTACATAACATCATTCATATCACCATGGCATTATAACACCGTGACATTATAACACCATGGCATTATAACACCATGGTATTATAACACCATGGCATTATAACACCATGGTGTTATAACACCATGACATTATAACACCATGGAATTATAACACCATGGCATTATAACACCATGACATTATAACACTATAGCATTATGACACCATGGCATTATAACACCATGACATTATAACACCATGGCATTATAACACCATGGCAATATAACACCATGACATTATAACACCATGGCATTATAACACCATGATATTATAACATCATGGCATTATAACACCATGATATTATAACACCATAACATTATAACACTATGGCATTATGACACCATGACATTATAACACCATGACATTATAACACCATGATATTATAACACCATAACATTATAACACTATGGCATTATGACACCATGACATTATAACACCATGACATTATAACACCGTGGCATTATAACACCGTGGCATTATAACACCGTGGCATTATAACACCGTGGCATTATAACACCATGACATTATAACACCGTGGCATTATAACACCGTGGCATTATAACACCGTGGCATTATAACACTGTGGCATTATAACACCGTGGCATTATAACACCATGGCATTATAATACCATGGCATTATAACACCATGACATTATAACACCATGACATTATCCCTTTTTAAACTGCACAAAAATCGTCTAATAGTAGTCAGAATATAGTTAAAACGACGTAGCCAGTACAGAAGGGGTTAAGGCGAACGTTTTTTATCGTGGTACCGTTTAAGAACCTGGCCGTATAAGCACCTCACTGTTTGCCAAATGAGGAGGAGAGGAGAGAGAAAAGGGGAAACGCAAATATAGCCATGGGAGAAGGAATGTCTGTGTGAGTGTGAGTCATATGTGTGTGTGTGTGTGTGTGTGTGTCTGTGTGTGTTGAGTGAGGTTACTGGGAAGGAGAAAGTTATGCTTGTGTGTGTGTGGGGGGGGGGGGGGGGGGGGGGTGCGCCATGTGAAGAGGAAAGTTTAGCGATGTTTTTTTTTCTTTTTCTCCTATGTTATATGTGTTTCCCGAGTGTGTGTATGTGTCATGTGTGTGTGTTCCGCGTGTGTATGTTGTGTATGTGTGTTATGTGAGTGTGTGTGTGTCATGTATACGTTGCGTGAAGTTACTGAGAAGGGTAATGTTTACAGGAGGAAGCACTCGTTGCCACCGTTTTCCTTTGTTTACCACCTCCGCCACCACCACCTCGATCTGGCTCAAGCAACAGGGGAAATCCGGGTGGCATATTACACAAGTTAAGGGGGTAGTGCTTGGTTTTTGGTCTATATATTATTTTATTGATTAATATATTTTTTAGTTTCCTCGCTAGACCTCCATCAAGCTTAGAAAAACACCCCATAGACCCCTTTCAAGATAAATATGTACATTTTTCGGTAGAAACATTTCCCGGCCGAAGGCCGATTTCTTCTAAAATTAGAGGCTCGCTTTCGCTCGCAAGGAAAAAATCGACTCCTAAAGGGCACGAAAGGTCTTAATATTGCCAACAAAATTAATCGAAAGGTCTCAAAATCGCCAAACTAATGGAATGAACTTCTTAAAACCTCAAAACTAATATGCAAAACATGAGAGAGAAGGGGTTCGAGAAAAAACGAGTACTAACCCCTTTAAGACGATTTCATACTCACGTGCTACTCTCTCTTCCTTGACGGTAACTTATCGGAACCCAACCTAACCTATCATAACCTACGAACACCAAATTACCCTTACTGTAAAGTTGGACTAAGTTAGATGAGGATAATTAGATTATCATAGGAATAACCCCTTCTCTACCGGCGATGTCTTTTCAATTTGATTCTAGCTACATTTAGACGATTTTATGAAGCTTAGGAAGGATATATGGTAGCTAAAAGAATTAATTGAAATCGTCTTTAGCCTTTTAAATGGTAGACATCCTTCCTAAGCTGAATGAAATCGTCTAGTAGTTGCCGGAATATAATAGAGCTAGGTTTCACTCTGGCGCGAGTGTACGGGGTGCAAAATGTGGCGATTTCATTTTGAAACTACATACACATAAGGAATACAGAATATATAAATGTTGCCCACATATGTTATGTTCCTCGTTGTGACCTTATGCACGAAAGTAAAATAGTATGAATGAAGTGCGAGTGTTATTCTTTTAATTACCAGTTGACTAACCAGATGAGTTAACCACTTCGTTACAAACTACAGTCGTAATTCAATCATGCGCAGGATATTGTGTTAATGCATAGGTGTTTTCAAGTGTTACAAAACAAATTAAACCGTTGCCTAAGGCTGTAGTTTATTATCTACGTTAAAGGATAGGAATGCATATAACATTAGCTATTTTCATTATCACCATTATGTCTGTCTCCATTTAGCCGTATATGTAATACAAAAATTAAAGAAAAATATGAAACAGATATAGCGACAGACAGGTATATGAGTGAAAGAGGTGTTGGGTGGGAGAAGGGACGCCGATTGGCAGGGGGACAGAGGTGTATGGTGAAGAATCATTCTTGCCCACCCCATCAGGGATTAGGGTAAGGTGGAATATACTGTATATATATATGGTGTCCCGAGTTCGAATCCCCGGAGGACCATACGCTTTCATTAGTTTATTCAAGTACATTGGGGTTTGTAATGGATAATTAATGTTAAGAACGGGGTGTTCCTTAATATATAATTATATATATATATATAAATGGATAGCGTAAATATTACTACATAGCAATATAAGACAAAATAAATCATATACAGATATATCCAGTATATTAAAAAGCGACAGGATAATATACACATCTCTGTGACCGTGTGGTTAAAATTCTCGCTCCAAATAATGGTGCGCGTGATTGTCCTAAGTTCGAATCCCATTCCCACGTCATTAATTAGATGTTTGCCCCTGAACGCACACATTCAAAAGTTGTTAACTCTTACCCTGCTGCTCGCGGAAACAGGAATATAAATATGAAGGCTAAACAACAAAATATGTGCTGGATTTTACTATATAAGTTTCAGTCTAAACTCGATGAACCTTTTGTTTACATAAAGCATATAACAGTGATTTAGATGTAAAACAAGAAAACACCTACCCAGTCACACACGCAAACACACATTAACTTTAACTCTCTCTAACTCACTCACTCTCACACTCACTCACTCTCACTCACTCACTCACTCACTCACACTTTCTCTCTCTCTCTCATATCTCTTCCCCACTCTCACTTGCTCTCACTCTCTCTCTCTCCCTCTCTTACATAACTATGGAAGACGTCAAAGGGCTAGATCAATGGGGGCCAAGGTCGAACAAAAAATGAAGATAAAATAGAAGGGGACTAAAACGTGGAGGAAACCTTATGAAAGAAAGGTCATAAGGTACTCGCTCTTATATATCTTAACCTACACAATCTATCTGTTATTTGCATGTCTGTCAGAGTATATTTATATAAATGTATCTCTTAATCTATTGCTATTTCTGCTTATATTTTCATCTATTATTATATGTGCATCAGTGAACATATCTCTATTTCTGTCGATCTATATGTTGAGCGAGAACCAGAACTTGCAATGAAACACCCAGTAACCCCCGCCGCTTCCAGCAGTACATATTCGACAGGACCCGTCTATACAACTTTCCAGCAACTCCCCCTCCACGCCCACGTCTAACCAGTTATTCTGGACACAAACTTCATGGTCCTCATCCCCCGTGTCCTTAGTGGAAGCTTCGGCGAACTATGCTTGGGCCTGGTCCCCCTCGTACCAAGAAGAAGTACCCACCGCCCCAGAGCCTGTTCCACTTATGCCCCTGCAGTTGCGAGCCCCATACCCCTCCCAGACCAATGCACACCCACACACCAAAAACCAAACCAAGGGGCAAAATTGGAAGAAGAGGAAACAGAGACCAGTGATTGGCCAAGCCGAATTGCATGACCTTCGACCTTACCTGTCCGGGAAAAACCCAGATTCAGGATCAGAGGATTGGTAACAACAACTGCCACGCAACCTGATTGGTCTACCAGGAACATCCGTAGCACAACGTGATCCTGACATATATAATACCCGGAGACACCCCTCAAGAGGTAAAATATGATACACTCTCCATAAGCCCCCCCCCCCCCCACACTCAGCTCTCTACAAGCTCCCTTCCTCGGTTCTCCCTAAGTACCCACGATATGCTCTCCCTGGGCCTCCACGTCCCTACTCCGACTCAACTACTAACACCACAGCCATCCCCCTTTGCCGATTTTAAGCCTGACACTGCGGACATCCCTTTCTGTCTTCACCAGCCCGAAGGTAAAGAACTAGACATCCTTTCAGAGAATTGAGAATTTCAACAGCTTAAGACGCTGATGTACGGTGCCAACGAATAATTCTCCCAACTAAGTGAATAGTGGAAGGCCAAAATACGGAGGACATTGAGGGAGTGTGGCTCCCTAACTCAAGCCAGGTCCATACAACTCCAATTTGCTTAAGTCTGCCTAATGTAAGGTGGGCCAGTGTGTATGTTGCTGAAGTGTCCGCCTGAAGTGTGGTGGACTACCGTGTGTGTTGATGAAGTCCGCCTGAAGTGTGGTGGACCACGGTGTGAGTTGATGAAGTCCACCTGAAGTGTGGTGGACCACCGTGTGTGTTGATGAAGTCCACCTGAAGTGTGGTGGACCACCGTGTGTGTTGATGAAGTCCGCCTGAAGTGTGGTGGACCACCGTGTGTGTTGATGAAGTCCGCCTGAAGTGTGGTGGACCACCGTGGGTGTTGATGAAGTCCGCCTGAAGTGTGGTGGACCACCGTGTGTGTTGATGAAGTCCGCCTGAAGTGTGGTGGACCACCGTGTGTGTTGATTAAGTCTGCCTGAAGTGTGGGCCTATGCCTGTGTCATACGAGGTCTCTGAAGTCTTGTCTAGTGTGTGATAGACCAACGCCGACAATCCCAGGCATTTTAAAGTGTGGCTGAGTCCTGTGAGTATGCTAGAATTCATAAGTGCATCGTCCTTTAAAATCGACGAAGCTTGTATCAGTCAAACCAGTGCATTATATCCCATTCCCTGTGTGTTCAGCCGAGTCAATATACCTTTACCCTCTGTTCAGGCCATCCTGGGCTACCCCCTTCCCCCCCCCCCCCTTTCCCCCCCTCCATCTATACACTTCTCTATTTATATATATATTTGTCTACCTACTATAACGACTACACCATCTATTTATCTATATATATATATATATATATATATATATATATATATATATATATATATATATATATATCCAACTATCTATCTATCTCGATAACCATAGGAAGAAAACAAGAATTAAAAGGAAAAGTCTGATAATAAATGAGGTAAGCAAAAATATATACTGTATCTACGACAAAAAGGACAACACGAAAAATACCTATAATATATATATAGCTTTATACACATTCATGTCATTCAACTCGTGTATTCATTCACAACCCCTGGCAGAGTTGTATCTATTTATGTTTGATTCAGAGAACTTGCAAACAAAAATACATTCTAAATATGACATAGCGGACTAATTCTTCTTCTGGCATTTGAACGTTACGGAAGGGTAAATATTAGGCTAAACATTAAAATGTTCCACCATTAGCCATAAATGAAGAGACAGACAAATAGAGACATAAAAATAAATAGGGGCGTAATTATAATTACCAAACACACTACAATTTGATTCCCCACATAGGACTCATGTTGATATAGTGGTAAGCGGAAATGAAGCCGGATGACGTAGGCATTCATGGCGTTATTATTATAATTTGTTTAAGCCCTTTTTCTTGCTCTTCACCACATTATATTTCTAACCCGGTTGGAGCAATGCCATTTTCCCAAAAAAAATCCATCTGGTTTGGGCAATTACTGATTGTCCTGTACCTGGCCATGCCCATGTGGGAAACACCTTCCATGTCGGTCGCCAGTTGTTATCTCTTGTTTGGTTCTAGAAGCGATCCTCCCAGTCACTGCCGTGTGCATAGGATTTGTCCTCGCGATATCCCAAATCGCTCATCTTAGCCAAAAATTCCGAGTTTATAAATCCTATGGTAAACTCTATCCTTATCGATTTTAAAAGGACTTAGTTCTCCCTCTCTCCACGCTAGTGATCATTTATATTTTTCTTATACTTGATGCATTTCCATAACCTGGCTATATTTTCATTAAAAACATATGTGTACGTACATTAAGCCAATCCATACCATTTTTTAAGGGTTTGGGTTCTCTCCCCCCCCCCCCTCACTCCATTTCTGATTGACTGCGGTCCGAATGATGGCTGAGGCATATATATATATATATATATATATATATATATATATATATATATTATATATATATACTGTATATATACAGTATATATATATATATATATATACAGTATATATATATATATTGGAAGTTAGTATAGCCAGGTAATATATTTTCTTTAAGGCATGTGAGATCCAATAAAACAGCATAGTTAGCGTTAATATGTGTTTTATTGAGAGATTCAATGTCTCGTGCAATTTTCCGATGTCGGTCGTTCAAAAGGTACAATAATGAACCGAAGTTATCAGCAGGTTGTGGGGTGGTAGGGGTTGTAGGAGGTTGCACGAGACATTGAATCTCTCAATAAAAAAACATATTAACGCTAACTATGCTGTTTTATTTAATCTCACATGCCTTAAAGAATATATATATATATAATATACAGTATATATATATATATATATATATATATATATATATATATATATATATATATATAGAGAGAGAGAGAGAGAGAGAGAGAGAGAGAGAGAGAGAGAGAGAGAGAGAAAACATACACACGAAGGAAGAGAAGTTGCAAAGACTTTGCTATCCATTCTAAGGAAATACTCTAAAAGAAAAATGGAGTGTACAGTATAATCGTTTATAAAATGTGCAAAATGCGATGTAATAATCTTGAATTGCACAATATTAAACTTCTACGAAAAGTGTGATGCAAGTATAATTTTTAATGGTTTTAAGTATCTTTAGCTATGGTTGCCTATTTAATATTTATACTGAAGTTGACATATCGTTACAATCCACATTTCCAAACCCGTTTACTAATTTATTACTTTAAAGATCTCGCTCTCTCTCTCTCTCTCTGCCATTAAAAGAAACAAATAGTCCAGCTCTGGCCCAGGATTAATACTAGGCCATTGTGTGTTTTTACAGCCAGACATTAACTCGCAAATTCCTGCTCTAATTACACTGGCAGGAACAATTGAGAGAACTGGGAACTACACTTTGGGCCTAAACAAGCTTAGCACTTTGAGGGCTGGCTACCATTAGACGATTTGAATCAGATTAAATATACTAGACATATATTTGAAAGAACTATATGGTCTACTTTGGCCCTGAGAAGTGGCTGATTTATTTATTTATGTATTAATTTATTTATTTATGTATGTTTTTTGTATAATTTACTAGCTACCATTGGATGATTTTACTAGGCTTGATTACAACGGGAGGGAACACTGAGAGAACTATGAACTACATTTTACGCCTTATCATGCTTAGACATTCGAGTAAGATGGTGGTTTCTTAATGCTATACTGGCTATCATTAGAAGGTTTGACTCAGCTTAGTTACACTGAAATTATTGAATCAGAAAACTATGAGCTACAATTTGGGCCTCACTAAGTTTCAGTCCTTGAATATATACATTATTTCCTGGGCTGAATAAAATCGTTATATGTTAGTTGGAATACAAGAAACAAAGGCATCATTGTACTAAATAAGCACATTTAAAGGTGTGGACATTGTTTTAGAGTTATATGATAAAGGGCTTGAATTGAGGCATAGGCGCTTACCGAACCCCTTCGAAAGCTTGCATTTGTTAAACGAGGCCAACCACGATCAACAAGTACTGCATTGATAGACCCTGGAAAGATTTTGGATTGTCACTATGACCCATAACTAGCCACCAATTATGTGAATCAGACAAACTATTTCGAACATATTATGGCTTCTGTGATTGCGCCGTTTAGATATTGTATGTAGATTTAGGGCCACTGACTATATGGAATATCGTCAAGACTCTAGAGCAAAAAGCAGAAACACAAGAACATGAACAAATATTGTACCGAAGAAGTTGTTTGAGGTAGCTTTACAATCATAGACTCTGAGACGTCGTCTTAAGATAAATAGGTAATGTTTGCCAGAATGGAATGTTCAAACACACCAATATAGTGAAATATAAACACCTGCATAGAAACACCATGCGATAATAAGAATGTTTATGACACTATGATATATTCGGATATAGTTTTACGGTAGGCTAGAGTAAGTGTTGCAACCACAAACTTCAGTCAATGTACTTTTCAGCTTAGTGTAGTTTCTAGACAAACGCAAATATACTAATACCTTACAAAAGATAAAAAATCAGTGTTATTATAACCAGTATAAAAATCAAGTCCCCTGGACTGGATACTGATGTCCACCATGCTTCATGAGAATGTCAGTATTGGAACACGAATAGTATATTTGTAACGGCAGGTGTATATGTTGATGGTTCGGTTGACTTGAGGTGAAGTATTGACTATGAATCTAACACGGGAACACAATATTATTAAAATGACAACTTCGTTAGATATGCCAAAGATTTAATCTACAAATTGTAGGCATAAACAAACAAAGCTTGAAGACTTTGTTTTCAGATATATACCGATAGTTCCTATCCGTGGACTGGTGGTAAGTTGATAATAGCAAAATGTTATCCAGCTGCAATGGGTATGTAAGGGCAGTACCGGGGTCACAACACTCCACAAGTTACGTAAGGTTAGAGCTCTGTAATGGTGTTGTGGTGTGTTCGTGTTACCGGGCAGTCTCATAAACTGGTTCACTACCCTCTTGCATACTTTGCTCGGGGTGGGGGGGGGGGGGGGCGGGTAATATATTTTGTCACCTACTCTCTCTCTCTCTCTCTTTCTGAATGCAATTGTGTGTGTGTGTGTATGTGTGAGTAGTCCCAATTAAAATATATTTTTAGTATTTTCGAAAAGTTCTTTTGTCATTAAAAATATCCATTATATGTATCAATATTTGTTTAGTATTCCATCTCGTTTCCAATTTAATTGTCGAAGCCATTTCCAGATAAACTGCATCACTCCTATCCATCCAAACATTTAATTAATTAATTATTGTATTTTTGCAAATCAATTTGATTACCCATCTTTAAATTATCTCGACCCGCTTAGTCTTGGAGGGTAATTGATGTCAGTAAGCCTTTAAATTTGTTATTCATTCATTCTTTCTTAATATACCACAAAATCTGATCCAATTTCTTGCTCGATTTAATTTTGCTTTGGAAGGAATTATGGGAATCTGTAAGTTAATTGAGATCAATATTAACCTTCGAATCTTAGAGTACCTTTCAAAGATTAATAAAATCGCCTTAGGTTGGCCAAAATACGGTGGAAAAAAGCGACATAGTGCTGAAAGGGTTAAAAGGCTATTGACCTTCGACCGGATACGCAAAAACTTACGATTTCGCATCCCTCTACGATTGTCGTATCTTGACAGTTGGCATCGTGATTCTCACGCCAGTAATATTAAAACACATTACAACGGCGTATACTAGCCTATGACTGATTTATTTTATATCTATGGCAGAGATATGACATTGCAAACATTTAACCCACTCAGTATACAGTGACACTTTTATTTATTTAACTTTGATATCAATAGCTAGGCGATTGTATTCCTGGGGGCGAAGGTTCGTTCGTGGCCACCCCTTCGGGATAGCTTCGGGGATCACGGCGTCAGGCAGTAGATAGATAGACAGATAGATTCCTTTAGGACATATATATGGTAGGCAGAGGCACTAGAGGATTAATAGAGATCGCTTAAATCCTTTTCATTCATAGATATCCTTCCTATACTGAATGATTAATAAGTTGTCTCATCATAAGCCATAAATATATCAAGGTCGTAAATCTATGATCATCTTAGAGTATCCTGACCCGTCGACTGTATTACATGAGGATTTGTTTCAGCTGATCTGGAGAAATTAATAAAAAAAAACAAAAAAACACAGCCTTCAGAAGAAAGAAACCTTATATATACAAGATCTTTCAAAAAGGAAACTAAACAAGTACCGACAATATATTCTTCATAAACCAGGTAAATATTGGTGATAGGAATAACAGTGGGATATTCAGATCAACATACAAATCCAGACATACACACACCAGACACAAAAGCTACACAATTAAGGGGAGGCACTTGTTTTTTCGGGACATCCTTTTCCCTCATGTTTAGCCCCATTGGTTATGAGATTTTAAGACAATCTCCCCAGTAGTTTGGCGTGTTCAGACCTTTTGTCCCATTTCTTTGCCAATATTAAGACCTTTCGTGCCATTTAGGGGTGGATTTTTTCCCGGCGAGCGATAGCGAGCCTGCATTTTAAGATAAATCGGCCTTCGGCCGGGACATCTTTCTACAGAATAATGTACAAATACATATAATAGGGGGGTCTAGCGGGTGTTTTTTTTAAGCTTGATAGATGTTTAGAGAGCAAACTAAACCCCTTCCTTAAACCATTGAGCCGAACCAGTAAATTATGTTGCACAACACACTGAGGACACAATTGCTATACCGTACATACACTAAGTAATTCGCAAATAGGTTTGTATATATATATATATATATATATATATATATATATATATATATAAAAATAAATAATCAGTAAGCCCACTTGCATATACAGAGGTTAACGAGTGCAAATATGCAAGTGTTAACCATACGCAAAAATGCAGTAATGCTAAAAAACTAATATACTGTATACTGAGAAACATATGCACATAAACATACAAACTAATATACTGTATACTGAGAAACATATGCACATAAACATACAAACTAATATACTGTATACTGAGAAACATATGCACATAAACATACAAACTAATATACTGTATACTGAGAAACATATGCACATAAACATACAAACTAATATACTGTATACTGAGAAACATATGCACATAAACATACAAACTAATATACTGTATACTGAGAAACATATGCACATAAACATACAAACTATGACCTTTTTTTCTGTAAAGTTAACTCACAAGAAAATACACAATACATATGCAACAAAATGTATAGAATCAAGTACAATGGCATGAAAAACAAAAACACAGACACAATAGCACCCAAAACACAGACACACACACACACACACACACAAACAAACACACACCAAACCCCCTACCCATCAAACAACACACATACACACACACACAGCCCGTAGCCTAGTAGGTAGAGCTCTCGTCTCACACACGAGGGGTCGGGGGTTCAATCCCCGGCCGGGCGGAGACAAATTGGGCTTGTCTCCTTTCATGTGTTAGCCTCAGTTCACCTAGCTGTAAATAGGTACCTGGAATAAGTGGAAGACGTTGTGACGTCCCATCTGGGGTTGGCAAAAATGGTACAAGGCGAGATGGGTATCATATGGTTCACCTAAGCTGATGGCTACCTAAGCTTTCGGGCGAGACGGTACCGTCTATAGTGAGAATGGTACCATACAGATCCACCCTAAGCCTTCGTTTCTGATGTCGCCAATTGGCTAAAATACAGACTACACACACATCCACAGCCATTCCAACAGTACATAAAACACTTAACATGCATTTCACGCAATACATTCCCAGTTAAGGAGGCGCGATAATAATGAGCTTAGCTCACATTGCGTGGACTCCCCTTGACGAACAATAACTGAGTAACATACAACTTCATTCACACTATCATTCCAACTGTTCTGGCATCAATACAGTTAATCACGTCTATCCTTATATATACTCATTATTCCGCCAAATGTGTAAAATACTTTAAGTCTTCCTATTCCATCCCGCCCGTCTTATCCACTGTACTCACTGTCAATTCAGGTTTCATGTGACTTTGAATGAAATATCCTACATAATAAAGTAGCGTTTGGGAAGTTGACAATTAAAATAAAAATAAAACATGATATGATAAAGCTACTTAACTGTTGTGTCTATACTTGGATCACTTAACAGAAGGCTACAATAATCAACATTTATATTATATGCAGTATGTAATATTCCAAATTATATAATGCAATATAATCTTCATATCGTATTTATCAAATTATATTAAATGTATATATGAGAGAGAGAGAGAGAGAGAGAGAGAGAGAGAGAGAGAGAGAGAGAGAGAGAGAGAGAGAGAGAGAGAGAAGAGGAAAATTCTACAACATAAATGGCACAAAAAAGGTCAGGCACAAAGCACTCTTCTATTCACACCCACATAAACACACACACACACTTTTCAGTACGGTTGTGTGTAATATTCTTCTGTCTAATGTTAGACGATAGTATCGTGCATATAAACAAAAAAAAACACACACTATTCAATTTAACTAATTGACTCCAGCATGTCCTTCCCAAATTCAGCAAAATCGCTTACTGTTAACCAGAAAATAAATCAAGTAGCCCACAACGCTTATTTTCTCTAAATTCTGAAGACGAGTTCGTTCACGCACTAGCCACACGACATATTACCATTCTCCAAACGGGACATTCGCTTCGCATAAATACAGTATTTGCTCTGTGTTAACCTTTTATCTACGGGAGGCCTTCTTGTAATATAATAGTCTTTAGGTAACTATAATGTATGAAATAAAGGAATAATTGTAAAGAAGGCATTAGTCGAGATAATGCTAAACCTGTTACCATGAGACATCTTTCCTAATCTGAAGAAAATCGCTAAATGTTAACATGAATAGAGAAGATATTAATACAATATAAGCAACACCTAGAGACTCCTGCACTGTAAACACTGAACACCTAATTGCTACCCAAAACATACAAAGGGTAAGTGTTTCAATCGCTTACGTGTTTTATTTGTAATATACAAACCGACTAAGCACTGTTTATGTGTACCATATTGTTACAATTGAGGGGGGATGGGCAGGTTTTTCTGGTCCCCCTTCTTCCTCATGTTTAACCCCATTAGTTTCCATATTTCAAGACTTTCGGCCTTTTAGTTTTGTCGATTCTCAAACCTTTCGTCCCATTTCTAAATAAATATCAAGAACTGTCGTGCCATTTAGGAGTCGATGTTTAACCTGGCGAGCGATAGCTTGCCAATACTTTCAAGAAAATCTGGCCTTTGGCCGGAAATTTTTTCTATCGAAAAATGTACAAATTTACTCTTAAAAGGGGGTCTAGGGAGTGTTTTTTTGTATAGGTTTGATGAAGGACTAGAGAGGAAACTAAAAAATGTACTGAATATATAAATAAACAGACCCAAACAAATAAACACTGTCCTCAGCTTAAATATTCACTATTGATAGTGCGTAACCTGACTTCCTTGGTCAATTGTACACAGACGTTTCCCTGACTCACCCACCGAGCGTCCTGCATGGCTAGACGGATCAATACCCAGACATGCACACACAATGAAAGGGTTAAAGAAGGAAACAGACAAGAAAGAGTTAACATTCCTTGAACGAAGACCATGTACAGTTACGCTCGAAAACTGCATCTCACCTTCACAACTTACTTTTCATACAATGCATTATATATATATATGAATGTTCTTGTCAATACCGAAGAAAGCAAAAATATGAAGGCTTTGTTCAAGTGGGTTAAGAAGGGTTTATATATGTTTAATTAATAAGAGATCCACAGTTGATAACATGTTGATTGGAAACAACCTTTGAGAAATATTGCATCACCGAACACTAAAATTCGAGGAACCGAACGAAAAATCATATATCAGTAAACGTTAAAGCCACTAGGAAGACTTTTGGGTTTCACTCCTATTCGTATTATTTCCATGGTTCAGAGGATTACGTGACTTCTATATATTCCAGTGTGTGTCTGTGTGTGTATGTGTGTTGTGTTGTGTGTGTGTGTGTGTGTGTGTGTGTGTGGGTCTGTGTGTATGTGTGTGTGTGTCTGGGTGGATGTGTGTGTGCGTGTGTGTGAATGTGTATGTGTGTGTGTGTGTGTACCTCCCCCTCCCGTGTTCCTGGAAATGGCTGATATAATGGCTAGGTGTGGCGCCCCCTGCACCAGTACTGAAGGAAAACGGAAATTCGATTATGAAAAATGAGAGTATGACTAATTCTAACTTAATTTTTATTTTCCGTTCGTAGAGTATATACAGTACTTGGGATTAAAGGCTCAGATATTCGAATATTGGGGCAACCTTAAAGTATATATGCTAATGACTGTACTTGGTAATTACCGACATATTGTTTTAAGTCGGCCTATAATTTCTGACGAGCTGATGACTTTATAATTTATATTATTAGATATACTGATATAACAGAAAATAACCTACAGTATAAACTAATGGATTGCTGTCATAAGTACCTGCAGTACATGGCACTTTACGTATTATCTTCCTCCTCTAGGTTCAGGAGTGTGTGTGTATCCTCCCCCTTTCAACCATGACTCGTATCCATAACATGAGTCTATCGTAGGAAGACAAGAGAAGGATTATTGCCAAATATGATAATAAAGAGGATGTTCTAATTACCGTTGCGGACCATGAGATTAACCCCTTCTGGAACAGCGACGTCTTTCAAATTTTATTCTAGCTATATTTAGACGATTTTGTGCAGTTAAAGAAGGATCTGTGGTAGTTAAAAGGGTAAAGTGATAGTTCGAGGCCTGTTAATTGCTGGAGGCCCTTATTAAACTAAATATAATCGTATGATAGTAGCCAGAATAAGTTAAAAGGACGACACCGGTACAGAAGGGATCAAGAGAATGACCGCATCAAATGAAACTATCGGAAAAAAAAAACCACACGATCACGATTGCCGTAGCCATGTAGGTAGAGGCAGTTTAGATTGATGACGAACCATTGAATTTCCTGGTAATGATTATTGAGGCCGTACTGATAATTACACAGAACGGATTAAACCAAACCGTACGAGACACCATCATATTAAAATGTAAAACTTGCAAACAAAGTCAAACCAAAACTGGGACAAAGACAATATAAAGTCAAAACAACATATCAAAATCGCTATGTGGAAACAACGCTTACTAAAATAAAATTTATGAAATGAAAGAACACAATCCATATAACTGTATATTTCATAATATATCCTTCCTTTGATAATTATAATCACAATGTTCTTCAATGGGTTACGATTAACCTTGTATACTGTACTGTAGACACATGATTCTAAATAGGATATATTATGTACTTTGTATAGGTTACCCTTATCATACATATCCACTAATGTCACTCATCAGATGTAATACTACTATTCTGCAGTAATGTAATGGCCTAACAGATAGTACTGTATGAAAAAAATACAATAATACATATAATACAATATTGTTACTGATGACGTAAATTTATACAGTACTGTATGTATAATTTAATCAAATGGATTACATAATTCAGTATTTTTACCTTAATGTGTTTGAATGGCCTTCTATGTTTATCTACTTTATCGATGTGTTGATGTTCATTGTGCACATATGACCAAACATAATGCAGATAGGACCATTTATATTGTTCCGGTGTAATACTGCCAGACTCGTGAAATAGCAATGTTGCCAGATGGTTTTCTATTGTCCATCTCTATACAGCAATAGTGCACTAAATATTAATTTCCGAATTTTTATAACTAAGCTGTACGGTATATTTCCCTCAATCACAAAGCCCTTTAAGGAGGCCCACCTCGCTTTTTTTTTCTCTTTCTCTCCCTCTCTCTTTGGCTTGTACCCATTCGGCCCCATTCAGCCATGTTTAGGTAATGTGTAGCTTCCTGGGGTACAGTTCAGTATTTATTGGATGCTTTAAGGGACCCCACCTCGCTTGTTTGCTCTTGCTCTCCTTCTCTCTTTGGCTTGTATCCATTCGGCCCCATTCAGCCCACTGTTTTAAGACGTTTACCCCAATCCAGGTGTCAATATTTTCCTGGCGAGCGGTAGCGAGCCAGCATATATATATTTTTGTTTTGACAGCAAGCTAAATTTGTACATTTTTCGATAGAAAAATGTCTCCGGCGAAACCGGATTTCTCTATACAATACTGATTCGCTATCGCTCGCCAGGAAGCAATCGACACCTGGATGGGAATAAACGTCTTAAAACAGTTGGCTGAATGGGTCCGAATGGATACATGCCAGGGAAAGAGAGAAAAGGAGAAAAGATAATAAAAAAAGCCGGTGACCCCCCTTAATTCGTGAACTCAGAATGGTTTATGTAATGTGTAGCTTCCTGGGGAACAGTTCAGTATTTATTGGATGCCTCAACCTCAATTACACTCGTCATCTCCTTCACTGGATCAATCAACAGTACCACAACACAAACAAACGCACTAATTACCAAACACTGGAGATAAACAAAGGCAAACACATACACGTAAACACACACACATACACACACACACACGCACACACACGCACACATGTATACAAACAAACACACACACACATATTATACTACGATGATCCTACTGATGGATCAACAGTACCATCAAACGGACACGATTATATATTGTGGCTCTCTCACTCTCTCTCTCTCTCTCTCTCTCTCTCTCTCTCTCTCTCTCTCTCTCTCACACACACATATATAATTATACGGTGTTAGATTCCTTACATACGATCCCTCCTTACACACAAATTATCAATACGGTCACACACACACACACAGACACAGACACACACACACACACACACACACACACACACACACACACACACACACACACACATCTGGATAATAATGTTACTATATCAGGTTAATGACACCCACACACCCACACCCACACCCTGATAATATACAGTACGGCATTGTTTTCATTACAGCCAATCTCTCCTTACAAACATTACAACAGCATGGGTCGTTTTTCACGTCCCCCTTCTTCCTTATGTTTAGCCCCATTAGGTTAAATATTTTAAGACGTTCGGTCCCTTAGTTTGGCGATTATAAGAACTTTCGCCCCATTTCTTTGTCAATATTAAGACTGCTCGTGTCATCCTGGCGAGTGATAGCAAGCCTGTAATTTAAAAGGAACCGGCCTTAGGCCGAGACCCTTTTCTATAATTTTGTTTACAAATTTATCTGGAAGGAGGGCCTTGGGCAGGTTTTTTTTTAAGCTCAATAGAGGTAAAGGGAGGAAACTAAAAAATATAATACAATTATACATAAATTAGCAAATAAAAATAGCCCATCTCCCTTTAAACCTTTCAGTATTACCATGTTTTTTCACTCTCTACCGGCAAACTTTGGGCGATTTTACTCAGCTTTGGACGGCACTCTAGGAATCGAAGGGTAAATATAGTCTTAATTAACTCTCAGACTTCTCAAATCCCTTCTTAAACTGAATACAATCTTCTAATGATAACCAGAATATAATTAAAGAATGTTTCATGGTATTCTGAAAGGGATAGCATATAAGATTAATGACACATCCGTACACATACAAACTCCCTTACCATCGCAACATTAACTCTGACAGGCGTATCCCACCTACAAACACACATTTATACACACACACGTAACGCCTCTATGCATATACACACACACAACCCGATTTCCATACAAACAACTCCTCCCCCTCCACACACACACACACACACACACACACACACACACACACACACACACACACAGCCCGTAACCTAGTAGGTAGAGCTCTCGTCTCACACACGAGGGGTCGGGGGTTGAATCCCCGGCCGGGCGGAGACAAATTGGGCTTGTCTCCTTGCATGTGTTAGCCTCAGTTCACCTAGCTGTAAATAGGTACCTGGAATAAGTGGACGACGTTGTGACGTCCCATCTGGGGTTGGCAAAAATGGTACAAGGCGAGATAGGTATCATATGGTTCACCTAAGCTGATGGCTACCTAAGCCTTCGGGCGAGACGGTACCGTCTATAGTGATAATGGTACCATACAGATCCACCCTAAGCCTTCGTTTCCGATGTCGCCAATTGGCTAAATACAGACTACACACACATCCACAGCCATTCCAACAGTACATAAAACACTTAACATGCATTTCACGCAATACATTCCCAGTTCAGGAGGCGCGATAATAATGAGCTTAGCTCGCATTGCGTGGATTCCCCTTGACGAACAAGTAAGTGAGTGAGTAACACACACACACATCATACAAGGATATATTTATTTATTTAGTTTGTTGTACACTAGCAACCCACCACATACGGTACACGTTACCCCCTGCACACATACATGCACACCTATACACACACGCACACGCACACATTTATAAAAGTACTCACACACACATACACAAGTAGAAACAAACGCATTGATTCACCCTTCGATCGCGCATAAGAGTGATTGACATCGCTAATATTTCGGGTAAATGACTCGCCCACGCACGCAAACCCCTCTCAGGACGAGAGCCCACGTTTTAATAAACTCTACCACGGCGTGATAAACAATATAAACAATCCTATTTATATACACATTTTTGTATAACGCCATAGTAGAGTTGATTAAAGCATTGACTCTTGTCCTGACTGTCAGATTACTGGCATTACTTACTGTTATTACTAGAGAGACTCATTCTCTCCACTTCACTAAAAATAGCATTCCCATAATACCAATGTAATCATAACTCATTACCATCAATTATATGAACAAGAACAACAATAACACCACTGTCACAATTACCCGTATAATCCCGAGTTTTATGTCAACATTTGATGGTCAACATTT
The DNA here is from genome assembly GCA_032716605.1 of Paralithodes platypus. Classification (NCBI taxonomy): domain Eukaryota; kingdom Metazoa; phylum Arthropoda; class Malacostraca; order Decapoda; family Lithodidae; genus Paralithodes; species Paralithodes platypus. The sequence continues at coordinate 30,278,845 of CM064518.1, read as the reverse complement.
ATCCGGCCACATTTCCGGGATCTTTTGTTCTGGCAACGGAAACGCGTGACAGCATTATTTGAAAATGTTTGCCCCATAAGCTGACTGCCCAATGATGATGATAAAAACAGATAGAAACAGTTATAATCATCATGTCTGTATCTATTCCAACTAACCACTTTCACCACCACCATCAGAAATCCCTCCACGTCCATCACTAACTGTGTACCTAAAACCTCAACCTTCAATAATTTACTAACTATTCCCCAAAACATCATCCACCACCACAACTACTATAGTCTTTTCATTATATGTGGGCCAAAAATCTTGACCACTAACCTCTATAACTCATAAATTACTAGGGTAATCAAGTTAATATTTCTACCGTTTGGAATGGATCAGCCAGGGAATACGTGTTTATATTTACAGCCCATTTGCTTTAGCCCTATTTAAGTTACAGCGGATACAGGCAACGATTACTGGCCTACCTATAATGAATGGGCTATAGTCACCAACATTACCAACACTAACTACAGACGCGCACAACCACAACAACTACCAGGCACAGTACCACCACCACCACCAATAACAACCACATACAATACCAACTACCAGAAACATTACCATCACCATTAACACCACCACCAGCAACAACACACACAACAATAACAAAAACAGGCATTAACAACACCTATACTACCAGACACATTATCACCACCAGAGCTTGGACTATATAAAAGTTGACTGTACTTCCATATATGTTGTATTCCTGAAGAAGCCGTAGAAGGCGAAACGTTGAATAAACCTGGGACCATATCTGCACATGTGTTTTTAACCACATTATCACCTCCTACAACAACAATAACTATAATCACAATAACCATACTAGTAACTAGCACCAGCTACCAGACACAACAACAACAACAACCACAACAACCATCGGCATTAACAACACCAGCTATCAAACACACTCCCACCACCAACAACCACATATACTTATCAACCACAAGTATTATCAGCACCACCAAATCACAAACACCTCCGACAATATTCACACCACCGCATATGCACCAGGAACCAACATCTCACTCATCACCACAATACCATCCATAACTACCAATCATCACCAACACCACCACCAATACCTATCACATTAATTCATCCCACAACACCACCACCAACCTTCACCACTATCGACACCAATGACAACCACCACCAACAGCAAATACACCCTAACACCACCACTACTAACCACACCAACCACCACCTCCACCAACACCAATCTTACCCTAACACGACCATTACTAACCACATCAAGTACATCCACCACCAACACCAATTATACCCTAACACTACTATAATACCACCACTACTAACCACACCAATAGCAACCACCACCAACACCAAATATACCCTAACACCACCACCACCACCTTCACACCCACCACCACCATCAACAATTCCCTCCCACACACGCCACTAACCCATCTGTTTGATTTACTACACCCACACAAACACTACTCTGATCCCAAGCCTTCACACACACACACACACACACACACACACACACACACACACACCCACACACACACACGCACACACACTCACACCCACACCCACACCCACACCCACACGCACACACACACACACACGCACACACACACACACACACACACACACACACTCACACCCACACCCACACACACATGAAAATTCATACTCTATATACGAGGTGCGTCAATAGTACAGCCCATGATTGTGATCTGCATTAGACGGTAGTTGCTATGGTAACCGGTAAATACGTGGCACTGAATTAATAGCCGGCGAAAGGGATGCATACATATTAATATATACATCCAAAGGTTAAAGCTTCTTCTTCTTCTTAGCTATGAGTGAAGCCAAGGCTAAACTTATTGGTTATTCGAAGCCACAACAACTGCGTCAACATAGTGGGAGTGCGGAGGAGGGTTGGAGAGACTCAATTGTTTAAGGGGATATGGTTGATTTTTCTGGACGCCCTTCTCCCTCATGCTTAGCCCAATTAGTTTTCAGATTTTCAAACTTTAGGCCCATTATTATGGTGATTTTAAGACTTTTCGCCCCATTTCGTTGTCAATATTATGACCTTTCGTGCCATTTAGGTGTTGATTTTTTCCTGGTGAGCTAGAGCGAGCCTCTATTCTTAAGAAGATTCGGCCGGTACATTTTCTACCGAAAAATGTACAAATTTATATAAAAGGGGGATCTAGGGGGTGTTTTTTAAAGCTTGATGGAGGTCTAGGGAGGACACTAAAAACATAATAAAAAGATAAATAAATATCCAAATATATACGCCCATGAAACACCTTTCAAATTTGACCTTTTATCGCTGCATATTCGCAGCGAGTAAACTAATAGACACAATCGATAACAAAACTTAATATTAAAAGCGGTCTCCAGGTATTCCAGGGAGTTACTTATTGGCTAAAAGATTGACAAATTAGTACTGATCTGTGAATGTAACACACGAATGTTGACCCCGAGTAGCTATATACTGTAAATGTTGCTATACAGTCAACTTCCATCAAATATAATGTATAATGCTCTTACTATATTTGATTTATTCATAGTTAGATGTCTTATACCCGATGCCTCTGTTCACTTTTCAGTAAAGAGGAACCTATAGAGTTGTGGAATTTTGTGACGTCCCTTCTGGGTATGCTATCTATCTATGTACTCAGGCCCAATCCTTTTTTTTTTTTTTTTTTTTCTGTATAAACCTATAATATATGCTGTAGCCCCTGTGTGCCAGGCTAGGTAACTCACCCTCTCCAATCTACAAAGATTTAAGATATGGGGATAAGCGCCTCAACAAAGCGCAACGTGAGTCATAAGATTTAAACATATCAAATCACACAAACGCAGCACAAATGGATCGGGATGATCCCAAGGTCTAAGGCACCACACGCTAATGGCACAGTTCTGGTGTTTAGGATTTAAGTCATCTAGAATCCGAAAAGGTGTTTTGGCTCTCCCGATAGAAAATGATTATAGCGTGGTCCGCCCAAACCAAGCTTCTCAACTATCAACATGAGTTAGTCTACACATCATTCCACCAATGCAACTGTGTATGTACTGTGGTCGAAACTTAGACACCTCAAAGTCGCCAAAGGTCGCATGTGACCTAGTAGTTAAGGTAGCATAAGCATAGTATTGTACCTAGATTAGGAAGCTATATATTTCCAGCCGCAGGGCTGTAAATGAACAAAAATAACAATAATTATTACAAGGTATTATTACTCACACTCACACTCACACTAACACCCACACACAACCTTCACAGGACAAAAAGTTCCGGAGGTGTCCAACTACGTGACACTCGGGTGACATTAGGCGACACAAGCAATAAAGCAATAATAGAGGGTGGCCACGCGACTTACCCGAACTGTCCCCCTAGTCCCGCACGCACAGGTACAGGCAAGGTGTAGTAGTCCCTCCTATCCTACCCTCACACCCAAGCTAACACTCTGAAAACGGGATATCACAATTGTTAAAATCATAAGCAAATTTGTTTTCTGTACTTACATATATATATTTAATGATTGTGTGTTTGTGTGTGTGTGTGCGTGCGTGCGTGTGTGTCACTATACAAACTTTCATCTTCTTAAATCAGTAAATACATCCCAACAAGAACAGATACGAAAAGACATAGGTGAGAAAAACATTGAAATAAGGATAAAATGATAAACGGAACACCCACACATGAAGCAGACATTTATCAAGCCCCACCAACGCGTCGTTTTAAGTATCACTGACAGTATATCATCTGTGTGTTGCTTATAATTCACTATGATACTTTCTAGAAAATAACACAATTCTTATTTTCGTGTCAATTTCGTGCTCCATCGCTCGTGTGAACTCGCAAACTAGAGTTTGTATTCTAACATAGCGTATGACTAATAAATACGGAAATACACACACACACACACACACACACACACACACACGCACGCACGCACACACACGCACACACACACGCTGTGGGTAAGTTGTGGATGCGCCACCTCTGGGTTCCACCTGGTTCCCTGCCCACATCCTACTCCTTCTGGGGGTATGTAGGCGCCCTTGTGGCAGCCATAGTCAAATATGTTGACTACTTAGGATAAATTAGGTTAAGGAATTGTGTATTTTCAGCCTCATTGCCTGCCGGCTCGAAATAAACCGATTATTATTATTATTATTATTATTATTATTATTATTATTACACACAGACACACTTATACATGGCCATCAGGATGAAAACTCCTTTCCAAGATTGGAAGGGATTGTAGCGTGGTCCCTCAGTCACCAAGGTGACCAACAGTAAGCAGCCTGTACTAGCCTACACGTAGTTCCATGTCTCTAAGAGTTAGTGTTTTAGTGAAAGGGCCGGTGCCTCGGTACCTCCTCGACCATGTGGCTCCTTAGTTTGGTAGACTAACTTTTAACGAATTCGTTGTATTTAACCCTTTCAGTACCAGTGTCATATTTTAATTATATTCTGACAGTGATTAGACGATTTCATTCAGCTTAAGAAGGTCCTCTAGCAATAATAAGGCTTCAAACTATCTTAATCAACCCTTTTAACTACCACAAACCCTTCTTAAGCTGCATAATATCGTTTATATATGGCTAGAAATATAGCCAAAGTCACTTCCCGATGCCTTCCTCTGTGCTTCACCGTATTCATTACAGTCATATTCAATTTCTTAAAACAGGCTTATACGATTTTGTTTACAAAACAAATATTTAGTAAACATCTGGTTCAACAGTATGCAGAGCTATTTTCGTTCTCTCTGTGTGACACATATTTCTTTTCACCTTTTCGCTATGTTTTCTCGTTTGTCTCTTGTCGTTTGTATTCTTCTTTGTGTGTGGGTGTCAGTTTGTTATTTCATTCTATTTCTATTATATGTCTGTTCCAGTGGACGTAGCATCCTTCTTGTCTAAGCCACCTCACTCGGCTCTAAATGTATATGTTTTTCATCTCTCTCTCTCTCTCTCTCTCTCTCTCTCTCTCTCTCTCTCTCTCTCTCTCTCTCTCTCTCTCTCTCTCCTCTAACATCAATTCCCTATTCTTTTGTATCCATTTACACCAACCTTCCCAATTCATTTTTATATATTCAATATAATTATACCTTCATACCACAGCAAAAAAAAAAAAAAAAACTCTACTCACGTTGGGCCTTTTGCTCCTTAAAATTCCATGACTTTTTGTTCACCAATAAATGATACGGATACGGTATATTTCCATTTCCTTTTTCCGGGTTTCAACGAGCGTAAATGGATGAATAGTTTTTCCTTTCTCGTGAAACGGGAAAAAAATCATTCGTTCCCTCCGGTATCCAAAATATTAAATAATAAAAATCGAATACAAGGAGTACAAAAATGCTAACTCCCCTTCCCCGACCGTAGAAGTTAAACAAGTGGGGATATGCGCGAACTTACACCACGCTTCTCTTGGACGCGGCGTTCATCTTAGTTTCATATGCCTTCGGGTATATTATTCATCCAGCTGTACAGTATATTGTCCAGGTTACCACAGTGTAATTCCCAGGAGGAGACATTACAAATTCCCACTAACTCCAGATTCCCATTTACTGCCATGTGAACCGAGGCATTGGTTGTACGGAGACTGCCCATCCATCTCCCTCTGCCCGAGAATTGAACCCAGGACCTTTTGATTGCGAATCGAACGCATTGCCATTGCGCCACAAGCCACCGCACCTGCTAGTGTATATATATATATATATATATATATATATATATATATATATATATATATATATATATACGGTATATATACAGTATATATAGCAAGGGCGGAGGGAAGAGTGGTGATACCCGCCTTCAGCTCTCCCGTTCATCAACTACAGAAAAACAAAAATATGTTACACAACGGCCAATATCCATCTATATACAATATCTATATTTACCCCTCCACCCTGACCTCCACACTCCACATTGATCCCTTCGTCCTTACTGGTCCATTAAACATTTCTTCTACACACACACACACACACACACACACACACACACACACACAGCCATGCACAATTGCACATGCATTTTGATTCATAGATGACTAGATAGATAGATAAATAGATAGATAGATAGATAGATAGACAGACAGATAGAGACAGATAGATAGATATATAGATGAATAGATAAATAGATAGACAGATTGAATGATTGATTGATAGATGAATAAATAAGACAGATTGAAAGACACATATAATGACAGACAGCAAGGCGGAACCACAGCCCCCATGAGGAAGACAACAGAGTGACTGGAGAGAGACAGTAAGACCCAACCTCTCCTACTCCTGACATGTTAACAAAGGGCCGTTCCTCCAGCAGGTGGTTAAGAAGGCCCCTTTATAGTGGGTGTTTGTCGCTGTGAGGTGGAACTCAAAATAGCCAGGTCATTCAGGCTCGGGCGTCTGGGTATGAAGGTCTTCTGTTTGTGTTCTGCATATCCGTGAGCAACCATACAACGTGCAGGGTTCATTCATACGGAGGTGTGGGGGAGTGGTCTTGCTACTGAGCTGTTAATCCTAAAGTTCTGATTTCAAAATATATTTGGAGATATTGTTTTGATGAGATTTGTATGGTTCTTAGTTTCAGTACATTACCACAAAGTCCACCGACACGCTATAAAAACACTCTGCCTGCTTTCAATACATTAGCATTGTATGAGTAGGCCCATAATCAAACTGTGTTATGGAAGGCAGTACCTAACGAGCGAAAACCGCAATAGGTGGCAAAAGAGAGTGTGTCATCCGACATTACGAAACGAGACAGTGGCGATGCAACTTCGAATAGCTGAATAATTAATGCACTGTGCCATAAGCTGAGAGATGGTAAGGCGCCGCTAATCGGGGAAGCCAAAGTGTGAATGACCTGACTGCAAATATCTGTCTGACTCGTTTTCTCACTCGACATCCGGAAAATTAAATGTTGAATTAATCGTGTTGAGCCATCGATTCTACAGGATATACAAAGCATATGTCGGGAAGCAGAGTTAGAGCATACAAAATATACTGTACATACTGTGATATTTTGTGCACTATTTTAACTCAAGAACAGTCCTCGAAGATGGATAATTTTTCATCTACCCACAAAATTATAAATCAAATAATAAATTGAACATTATGCCTTGATAGGATGAAACAAAACATATATGCATTTTGTACTGTTATCTCTACGAAACTGTGGAGGTTTAGTATTCTTTCATTAATCAACATTCACATACAAGCTAGCCTTTTCTCGATTTGTGAAAGGCAACACCCATTCCATAGGATTAACCCCTTCATTATGGTAACTATATTGTATCATATGCAGACAGAGTCTCTAATCAGCTTAGAAAGGAACTCTAGGAATTAAAGGGTAAACATTATTTTAATCTGCCATTTGGCTAAAACTAGGCCCTTGAATAATAATAATAATAATAATAATAATAATAATAATAATAATAATAAATAATAATAATCGGGTATTTATGGCCAGGACAATATGAAGAAAGGCGTCATCGGACTGAAAGGGTAAGACATTCGGCTGACGTATGCCTGAGGATCTGGGTTCTCCTAATGTGCGTAATGATAGGAGCCGCTCCCACTGATTAATTGAATGCAAATCGGGAGGAGGAAACGAGACACGGAAAAAGAGAACAAATTCAAATAAAAAGTGAAAAAATGGAAATCACTAATTTTTTTTGGAAAGAACCATACAGTATATTACGATGATCAAGATCAAATGCATAGATTCATAACTCCAACATTCTCCCTTCTCTAGTTGTAACACATAATTTAATTTTGCCCAAACTGGGCTTAGGTGCGTAGAGAAATACACTCCAATTATCAAATACGCCAATTCACATTCATCCTATTTCATGGACCTTCAATATTATGGCAAGATGAGAGGATATACTGCATACAAAGGTGCCTCCACCTTGGAAGTTATGGGAGAAGTCTGAACACATTGGAATAAGCCTTACCTAGAAAATTGCTGAAAGAAGTCAAAACACGTTGGAATGAGCGTGGGAATGTGAAAAGAAGCTTGGAAGAAATAGTATAAGAAGCTTGAACACGTGCGAGAAACCTAAACCAGTTGGAAGAAGCCTAGAAATAATTGTTTTAGGAAGTATGCATCCTGAAGAAGTAACAAGAAGCTTGGGCACGTTAGAAGAAGCCTGGACATGTTAGAAGAAGCCAGGTAACGTTAAAAGAAGCCTGGTCACGCTACAAGAAGCCTGGACACGTTATAAGCCTGGACACGTTATAAGCCTGGACACGTTATAAGCCTGGTCACGTTAGAAGAAGCCTGGACACGTTAGAAGAAGCCTGGACACGTTTGAAGAAGCTTGGACGAGTTAGAAGAAACCTGGACACGTTAGAAGAAGTCTGGACACGTTCGAAAAAGTTTGGACGCCTATTGTATTAGAAGAATCTTTGAACATTGGAAGTAGCCTATACATAAAATTATGCCTGTAAATGTTAAGAGAAACCGTGAAATCTTGGACAAAGCCTGAAAACGTTGAAGTGAACCTGGAAATGTTAGATGAAACTCATATATGTTGGAGGCAGCCTAAAAAGGTGGAAGAAGCCTGAACAAGTGGGGGAAAGCCTGATCATTTTGGAAGAAGCCCGATAAGGGAGAAGCCTGGAAATGATGGAAGACGCCTAGACATGTCGACGGTAAATCTGGAAATGCTGCATATTAGTACCTCCCAGTTCGTGCTCTCCCCAGGGTTGAGTCCACGCCGGGCAGGGAGGCACCAGAAATAATAAGAGAGATACAACGATACTGGATTCTGGAGTTAGGGTCCTGTTACATAAGTGCTTTTTCTGGGACATATTTCAGGTAGTTGGTGGCTGATACTTTCAAATGTTAAGTTTTATTATAATTCAGCCATCTAACATAATTTACCCTAATTCGACTTTCCGACACCAGTCCCAAAGAGCCCCGAAATGTTGCGAGAATAAACTGGTTTATCGAAAATTACCAGAAAAACACTCAACTCGCGTGGCATCGTCTTGATCTCTTTATGTATGTGAAAACAAAAAAATGTTTTTAGCATTCTAGTTAATGATGCAGGTATTTATTGGGGGATGCAAGGATGACGAAGAAGGGGATTACTGGGAATATATTAGGAAACTATAGATGAATTATTTGGGACATTAAAGAAGGGGATTTCTGCGAATATACTAGGAAACTATTGATTGACTTACTGGGACATTAATGGGGGGGGGGATTACTGGAAATAAACTATTCAATTATTGATTGATTTACTGGGACATTAAGAAGGGCATTGGTTCGAAAGAACAAGGTAACTATAGATCGACTTACTGGGACATTAATTAAGGGGGGTCACATTTTTGTTTTTCTCCTTTTCTCTCTTTCCCTGGCTTGTATCCATTCGGCCCCATTCAGCCAACTGTTTAAAGACGTTTATCCCCATCCAGGTGTCGATTTCTTCATGGCGAGCGATAGCGAGCCAGCATTGTATGGAGAAATCCGGCTTCGCCGGAGAAATTTTTCTATCGAAAAATTTACACATTTAGCTTGCTGTCAAAAAAAAATGTATATATGCTGGCTCGCTACCGCTCGCCAGGAAAATATTGATACCTGGATGGGGGTAAACGTCTTAAACAGTAGGCTGAATGGGGCCGAATGAATACAAGCCAAAGAGAGAGGGAGAGAAAGAGAAAACAAAACGAGGTGGGCTCCCTTAAGGGGGTTACTGGGAATATACTAAAAAACTAAAATGTACTTACTAGGACATCAGAGGAGGAGATTACTAGAAAATTACTATGAATTTGTAGATGGTCTTAATGGACAGTTTGACAAGGTACTTGTAGGAACTACCGGGATATTGTACAATGAATGACTTAATCAAATAACATTGCATTGCAGCCTACAGTGTCAGGGCCCTTATAAGGTTGAAACGCATATAAAGCGAAGATGACGGTGAATAGAAAGGAACAATAACTTAACAGAATCAAATGAAAAGGCGAAAAAAGACATATGCCGAAAACTATATTCTATAAGGGGAATAAATGCATAAGGGCACACTAAATCACGATACGAACACAAATAGCACGACAAAGGGTAATGCAAGGTTAAATTCGGGAAACTCGGATAAAGAAGAAGTGAGGGAAGCGTCCCGAAAGTGGCATTGTAGATGGGGATTACTGAGGGATACTGGGGTACTGGCGAAGGGGATTAATATGGATAACTGGCTCACTGGCGAATGGGTTATCGGAGACTGCTGAGAGTACCGGGACACTGTAAAAAGGGATTATTAGAAATACTGGGTCACTGGCGAAGGGATTGCTGGGGTGTATTTTGAAGGGAATTATTGGAGATTACGGCCGGGAACTATGACGAAGAGAACTACTGAAATTTGTTTGGACACTGATGAAGATGAATTCTAAGACAGTAAAGAGATATTACTGAAATATATTTGGGGATTACTGTATATTATAAGGGAAATACTTGGTCATGATGGGTATTACTATTGGTTACAAAGATAATGACGAAGAGGACAATTGAGGTGTAATGGATGATTAACCAATGGGATTACTGAGAAACTGATCAAGGGGATTATTTGGGTTTATATGACGAAGGGTATTACTGGGACACTGGCGAAGGGGATTACTGGGGTACTAACGAAGGGGATTACTGGGACACTAACGAAGCGGGTTACTGGGACGCTGACGAAGGGAATTACTGGGACACTGACGAAGGGGATTACTGGGACACTAACTAAGGGAATTACTGGGACCCTAACGAAGGGGATTACTGGGACACTAACCAAGGGGATTACTGGGACACTAACGAAGGGAATTACTGGGACACTAACGAAGGGGATTACTGGGACACTAACAAAGGAAATTACTGGGACACTAACGAAGGAAATTACTGGGACACTAACGAAGGGGATTACTGGGACACTAACGAAGGGAATTACTGGGACACTAACGAAGGGGATTACTGGGACACTAACGAAGGGGATTACTGGGACACTAACCAAGGGGATTACTGGGACACCAACCAAGGGGATTACTGGGACACTAACCAAGGGGATTACTGGGACACTAAAGAAGGGAATTACTGGGACACTAACGAAGGGGATTACTGAGACACTAACGAAGGGGATTACTGGGACACTAATGAAGGGAATTATTGGGACACTAGCGAAGGGGATTACTGGGACACTAACCAAGGGAATTAATGGGACACTAACGAAGGGGATTACTGGGACACTAACGAAGGGGATTACTATGACACTAACGAAGGGAATTACTGGGGCACTAACCAATGGGATTACTGGGACACTAACGAAGGGGATTACCATGACACTAACGAAGGGGATTACTATGACACTAACGAAGGGAATTACTGGGACAATGCTAATGGGAATTTACCAAGTTATTGCCCTTTCAAATTCCGATTAGGTATTTCTATTCTGTGTTCTGGCTATTATTAAACGATTATATTCAGATCAGGAAGGGTATATGGAAGTCAGAGGGTAATTGAGATAGTCTTTACTCTTATAATTCCCACATATCCGTCCTTAACTATATAAAATCTTCTAATGATAGCCAGAATATACTGTCAAAATGCGTCATAATCTTCAAAGGGTTAACGAAAGGGATTACTGGGATACGAACAGTAGTGGGACGCTGGCCAAGCCTCCAACTACTTGTAGTGCTTGTTTTTTGATGTATGCATATATTTGTTAATATATTTATTAGTTTCCTCGCTAGACCTCCATCAAGTTTAAATAAAACACCCCCTAGACCCCCTTTCAAGATAAATTTGTACATTTTTCAGTAGAAATATGTACCGGCCGTTCCTTCGAAAATTAGAAGCTCGCTTTCGCTAAACAAGGAAACATTCGACACCTAAATGGCACTAAAGGTCTTAATACTGACAAAAAAATGGGGCGAAAGGTCTCAAAATCGCCCAACTAATGGAACGTACATGTTAAAATATCACAGCTAATGGGACTCAACATGCAGGAGAAAAAGCAACTACCTCCCCCTTAATGTTGTGAGTAAAGCACATCAGCAAGGCTTTTATTGATATAGTCTGTTCATTATAATTAGACCAAAAACCTTGACCACTAATCTATATAATTAATGAAGCACTAGAATATGCAAGCTAACATTTCTACCAGTTGGCAAGAGTCCACCAGGGATTAGGGATGAATGTTTACAGTCCAATATTATTTATCTAGCCCTTCTTTGAGTAACAGAAGTTAGAGTTCAAGATTTCTGGCCTAATTATATATTTAATATAGACTAATAGGTTCACAATTATAAGGCGAACAGTTATAGTGCCATTTCAGCCGATTTGTTATTCAGAATAAAAAACAAAAAATACTATACCTTATATTTTAGTTATGGTGGATGTTGTTAATAATCAGTGAAGTATATCTCTACTCAACCCTTGTCACCGCTTACCATTCTAGTTGGCACAGTACTAATCAACTTATTCGACTACAAACGTTGAGCACTTGAGCGCCTAATAGAGTACATTCAAGCCTTTCTTTACATTCACGTTAGCCAAAATATAATTTCCCTCCCACATTACCGATCTATCTACAGGTATATGTCGGTATTAAATATTCCTTCTCTCTCACGCTCTATGACATACTGTATACACACTTTTATTTTTTTATTTATTTAAAGGTGTAAAATAACCAGTGTTATTCAAAACTTTTTAAGTGTATACCTCCTCCATTACGGAGAGTGGGTGGTACCCACCTTTCAACATATTCCCCTATTCTGTCCAACTCTCTAATCCAGGAGTGAACCGATTTTCCCAGTCTTTCTTCCACTCAACAAGTAAACTTCGGAAATTTCTCCCTCAATCTACCTTTCCCTAAACTTACGACTTAAACTCCTTCAAGCTCCGCGTGTCCACACATATTGACTCTAAAGTACCCTGAATTTAGGTCTCGGGCACTCGTTCAATCAGGGTGGGAGGAGGGGGAACACTCGTTACAGGCAGTATTTTAATTAACATTTTGCAGCTGTTGAATTCATGGGTGAGGTATATATACATAACTGGTTTCTGGAATGCATGTTAATAGATGACGATAATTATATTATTTATAATAGTGATTATGATGTTGATACAAAAGGCAACTTTTGTCTCAACATCATAATCACTATTATAAATATAATGTTATCGTCATCTATTAACATGCATTCCTCAATCCAGTTGCGTATATACTGTATACCTAACCCATCCATTCAACAGCTGATAATGTTTAATTAAAATACTAAAGCGGTAAAAAGATTACCTAACATTTCCCCTATTCATTAACAAATAATTATTTTCCGGGATATACGCAGCATGATCCCATGATATTCAGTGCACCCAGATTAAGGGGACAGTGGCTGATTTTTTGGTCTATTAATTAATTCATTCATATATTTGTTTTAGTTTCCTCGCTAGACCTCCATCAAGCTTAGAAAAACACCCACTATACCCCCCTTCAAGATAAATTTGTAAACAAATTCGGTAGACAAATTTCCCGGCCAAAGGCCGGTTTCTTTTAAAATTACAGACTCGCTATCGCTAGCCAGGAAAACAAAATCGACACCTAAAATACTCGAAAGGCCTTAACATGGACAACGAAATTGGGCGAAAGGTGTTAAAATCGCCAAACTAATGGGCCGAACGTCTTAAAATCTGAAAACTAATGGGGCTAAACACGAGGGAGAAAGGGGGCCCATAAAAACGACCCATCTCCCCTTAACATGTTCCGCGACACTATTGCTAATAAATCATGTAATATCTATAGAGCAACACAATAATATGACAATGTTAACACTTTGAAGATTATATTATTCAGTTTAGGAAGGATGTGGGATTTATAAGGGTAAAGAATATCTCAATTAACCCTCTGATTTCCCTATATCTATCTATTGTATCTATTGTAGAGTTTGCCACAAGCAAGTGGCACCGATGAGTGTGTCGCCCTTCGGTAATTTGTATAAGGTTTATTCCCCTAGACAGGTTGCCGACCAAGGCTGACGAGTCCCATCCACCCAGATTTGTATAAGGTTGTCTCCCCTAGATGAGTTGCCGACCAAGGCTGACGAGTCCCATATACCCTTCCTAATCTGAATAATATTGTCAAATAATAGCCAAGAAACAAAAAGAAATGCGTAATCGGATCTTGAAGGGGTTACGAGCAATAAAAAGGAGTATATCTAAAATGCGACTATAATATCTATCAATCTATCTATCTATCTACCTACCTACCGACCTACCTACTTACCTACTTACCTACCTACCTACCTACCTACCTATATATCTATCGATCTACCGATATATCTACCTATCTATCTATCTTTCTATCTATCAATTTGGTGTTGGTTACCATAAAGCAATAAAGAAAATGTTAAATATGAGATTCTGGGAGAGTAATCACGCTGCATGTAGTAGAGGTGGACAAATGATTTTTAAGCATTTTATCAATTGGATCAAAATTAGATTTTTGCATATGATACTATTGAAACCATGTGCATACATTGAAAAGGGTTTTCATTATTTTTTTAATGAATCTTATATTGTAAAGGATGTGGAGAGGACGCTATTGAATGAATATGGATTTCAGAACTTAATATTAAATTATATTGAAGCAATAAAATCAAGAATTTATTATGTGCAGAATACAGAGCCCACATTACGTTAAACAATATGCCTATGTATTATATTTTTTTATTTTAGTATTATGTAAAAGATGTACAATGTATCTTTTATGAAATAAAACTATGACTGACTGACTGACTGACTATCTATCTATCTATCTATCTATCTATCTATCTATCTATCTATCAATCTATATATCTATTTATCTCCTCTATATATATATATATATCCACCTTTCTATCTATCTATTTCCTACTTTACTCTTCCTTCTCCGACTGGTTTTACAGATGAGGGAACTTTTTCAATATCTCCGGTGCACGAGAGCCATTGGACGTCCATCGTAGACATTAGGAACGGCAAAAAGAAGGAGAGTAGAGAATGGGTACAGACAGCTGACTAAGATATATAATTCAATTGGTCTTTTGTATTCTAGGATGGGCATAACACCAATGAGGAAAAGTGTCTATATTGTATGGTGGGGCGCCTATATGTAAGCACGGAGAGTAGTGTTGGTTAGAGATTATGGTGTGAGGTATTCAGTGATAGCTTTATATTAATGTAGATAGGTGAGGTGTAGGATCTAAAGGATATGTGGGGAGGTTCTTTAGGATGGCTATAACAGCAGTGAGTAGTGGGAGTAGGGTAGGAGGTATTCTAGGATGATTGTTAGGTGAAGTGTGGTGACTGTAGGGTATGGTGGAAGGTACTCTAGGATGGCTGGTGAAGTGTGGTGATGTACAGTAGGTTATGGAGACAGGTATTCTAGGATGGTTAGTGAAGTGTGGTGACTGTAGGGTATGGTGGGAGGTATTCTAGGATGGCTGTAAGGTAGTTGAGGTGTAGGGGCTCTATGGAATGGAGGGAGGTATTCTAGGATGGTTGGTGAAGTGTGGTGACTGTAGGTTATGGAGGGTAGAGTCAAAATAATTTTTGTCTCATCACCTTACCTCTTACGAATTCTCGACAACCTCTCTCTACACACCGCAATGTTGCATCTCTCCCACGCTTCTACCACTATTACAATAATCAGTATTCTTCAGAGCTTTTTCATTGTATACCTCCTCTCTTACGGAGACAGGGGAACAAATACATAACATTATCTCTCTCTCTCTCTCTCTCTCTATATATATATATATATATATATATATATATATATATATATGTTTGTTTTCTTCCTATACAATATAGGGCCTATACGTTCTTGAATTTTAATTAGTGATTATACAACATAAATAGGGGTACGAGCAAGTGCTAATCTTGTCTGCACCCTCACATTATATACTGGCCACACGTGATGGAGGGTAATAAGGATCTGTAGTCAGCATTAATTCATGGTAATTAACGTCGTTATAGGGAAGATCTAGGTCAAAATTGCAATTATTAGAGATAACACAAGTGTTAGAAGCTTCGAATGTATTCACCATATTATTAACTTGCAGCTATAGAGCAAGCGCTTTCTAGGTACACTCGGATACCATAGTCTCTAGCCCACTCATACACATTTGTGAACTTCACCTATTTCTAGTTATGGAAGCATATCTCGGGAAACGAATCTATGAATATATTTTTTATAATCAACTACAAAACTATGTATACTATTTATTGATAAGCAAGTTCTATCCAAAAATCAATCCGGATAGATATAATTGCATAGATAAAAACATAGAGGGTCCACGAATTCTCCTGAGTGGGCTAGAGACTATGGTATCCGAGTGTACTTGCACAGATTATTATTCATAAGTCTTAGCAACTGCTAGTATTTGTTTCTAAGTGTTAGAGAGCAGATTATTCGCCTATTTATTTATTTTTTGCAGCCTGTATTTACAGTTTCACATTGGATTTAGCTCATGAATCGATATTTTGTTCTGCTCTCGAGTTTATAATATACAATTAAGTAATTAGCTAAGAGATGTATCATATTATCATAATATACATGAAGACTTTCAAAGATTATAATGGCTTGTCATAAGAATCTCACAGCTTCAGGAAAAATCAACAAATAATTAAAAAATTAACACCCTTTCTACTTGGCCTTGGTTCATATTCTATTACGATAATTGGCGCATCTGGTGTTATTTGGCAAGTTTGTCTGCAGATTGAAGGCTCCTATTGTACATTAGACTATACACAATGTTTGTGTTATCTTTCACGAATACTGGTCTACGTTTAAAGGGGCAGCAGCCTAGATATAATTGTTAATACGACAGCACAAGTGGTACCACTACAGATATTTATTGATTGTCACCTTAGAATATTCGTGTTTAATGGCCATATGTCAACACCTGAGTAGACCATTCAGCTTGATAAACTTAATAAGCAGAAACTAATTAAAACAAATTAATTAAGAATAACACTAAATGAAATAGAAAACACGCATTCCACAAGGATAGTTGATGAAGTAGTATACCAGCAAGTAGTATTAGTTCAGATTTTTTGTTTCACAGATTAGTACACAGCTATACAAATTTGTCTTTAACTATAAATTGCTTTGACTATATACTTTGGCTAGTTCATATGGTACAACACATTATCAAACAAGCGAAATCGAAGAAAGGGATGCTTCGTAATCTTCTCGTGACAATAAAAAGATTTACGATTAAAAGTTTCTTCAAGGTCATTATCTTTAGTCTACCATGGAGTGGATAATTAGATTCTGCAAAGACTCCAAAACTAAATAGGACTATATTACTTGAACATAACATATTGGAAAATATTTTCTTTTACATTACCGGGCAAACTAAAGATTTTGTTTTGTTTTCTACTTTCCGAGTAATTTACATTTGGGTAACGCGTTCTTATTTTCCTCTATATCAGATAATATGAAAGTAGACATTGGCAATTTATTTCATATGTATTTATCTATTTATGTATTTATTTATATTAGTTTATGTGTATGGAGCAGAAAAAAGGTAATGCTGCCTATACCATGTATCTCTGATATCAGTATTAACAATAGAATATTACTAACCTGGCAAAATGTGTGACACTTATCATTATTATATGTAGCATTATATGTACACTATTTTGTATTGTTTAACATAATTGCTCAATAGAATGAAAGACAAAGAGAGATGGTGAAATATATAAGATAGATACAAATACTGATTGATACAGACAGATAGGTAGACAGATATAAATAGGTAAAAGAGATATACACAGACAAATAAATAATAATTACGAAACTTTAACTGTTTGATATATTTCTGTGTATATACCTTTGCAACGACCTACATAATGCATTGTTTACATTCTGCCAGCATTACAGAGGATAAACACAGACTCTGGCTTGCGGTAGATGCGTGCTTACCTAATCGTGCTTACCTAATCGTATTTAGTGGGGGAGTAAGAAGAAGTCCTCTTGTATGGACCCCCACCTCTATTTACGTATTTCAAATTAGTGAATTCCCATATATTTGTCATAGTTTTTCGTGAAATTTGAAATATTGTCCGACACAATCACCCACTCGGGTAAGGAATTCTAATGTTTGATTACTCTTATAGAGAAACTATTGCCTCTCAGGTTGGTTCTCCAGTGGCTTGGGCGTTCAATTTTTAGACTGTGTCCTCTCAGTGAATTTGTGCTAATTTTGACAAATCTGGTGTAGTCTATGTTATCCAACCCATGTAGCAGTTTATAAGTCTGAATCATATCCCCCGAATTCTTCTTTCCTTCAGAGTCTGAATTCCAAACTGACGACATCGTTCCTCATATGCTGAGCCTGCAAGTTCTGGGATCATCCTGGTTCTCCTATGTTGGATTTTCTCTAAGTGTTCAATATCTTTAACTAGAAAAGGCGACCAACACTGCACTGCGTATTCCAACAGTGGTCTGACCAAAGACAGGTAGAGAGCCATGAAAATGTCCTTATTTACAAATTCAGAATTACGCTTGATAATCCCCAATCTACTGTTTGCTTACTGCGTGCTTAACAATGAAATACTATCCCTCTCCAAACAACTCCAGAATCTTACACGATCGAAATTAACCTAGCTCACCAAACAAGCTTCGTGAAAGTATATATGTTTTCGATAATTATCAATAAATAGAGGACAATAATTGTGTCCATATTTGTATCGTCCAATGTTGTACATAATCTTAATTCAATTATAGTCACCATTTTAATTTTAAGTGGGGCTAATTGACGAATATGAATTTTTAATCAATAAATACTTTAAGATAAATGTACCTCACATGAAAATAATATACTAAAATGTAATGTGTAGGCTTAAAAATACCATCGCACGTTATACTAAAACGTCGGCCAGATCGAAGGCTATAATTATAACTAAAAGAAAATATGGAGGAAGACTTGTAAATGCAAATACAGTACCTACTTCTGAATGTATAAATTAGGGTGTGTATGAAGAGAAAGAACAGGCCCAATGATAAAACAAAACTGTTTGTTGCTAACACTCAATAATATTATTATTATTATTATTATTATTATATTATTGGTATTTTAACGGCAAAACATTCCAAGTGGGAATATAAAGATTTAGATTAAAAATATTGATGATGACCATTAGGAAAAGCATAAATATATAGAATGCTTACTGTAAACAAACATATTTCTATCATTGATGACTGTGCTTCTCTCGTACAACACACCTCAATTATTTACAATATACAATCGATTATGAAAACTTCTGAAATATGGGCCTCAAATTAATGTGAACTGTTTTTTGTTTCATATCACATGTTTCTAAACACTACAGCGTTGCTCGCTTGTACCTGCCATAGATAATTCTCCCCATGTAATTAATTATATGTCCTCCAATACCTGACTTAAACCCTAAACCATAGCTATATTCAACGGGTGGACAGAAAGCCGACACGGATACTGTGGCTCTTATTGGGTGGCACGGTGTTGAAATAGAATAACAGAACTGTATCCTTAATGTGGGTGTTTCTTCTCCATACATTTTATAGGAAACGGACGCTTCGAATTGTGAAACTTAACCCCTTCACCACCATTACGCAATTTTCATCATATTCTGGTGACCATTAGACGATTTTCTTTAGCTTATAATCTCCCTCTACGACTCAAAAGGGTATATACGATCTCGATAAACCCTCTAAATAACAAGTCCACCTTAAACTGCACACAATCATCTAATTTTAGCCAGAATCAAAGGTAAAAGGCGTCATGGTGCTGAAGGAGTTATTAACCCATTCAGCACCATGACCTTTACAAAAACAGATATCTAGTCTTTATAAACATACATTGTGCAAAATATGTATGATTTGTACAAAAAAAAGTACGTCACCAGTATTCTTTAGCAATAATTCCGCTTGATATTCCTGAAAGCTTTAGGAATTTCCATTGGGTGTACAGAGCTCATTAACATGCAGATACCCTCAAAGACAAGGCTTAAAAGAGAATAATTAAGGTCAAAGGTTACCAACACAGGCGCCAGAATGCATAATTCTACAGAAGACATTTGGTGATTAATTAATTATCACTATGAACATTGCTCAGCTAATAATACTTAAAGGTCACAGAGTCCGTCATCGCACACATATTATGAGTAAATAATAACACTCTTTTTACAGTGTTAATTTTGGTAACACAAACGGAAAATTAATGTATTAAGAGAATAAACGGCTGAATACTTTTAGAATATGAGAGAAATCAACAGGATTCGGAACTTTCTGTCCCGGATAACAAACACTACAGGCCACACACACTCACACACCACCATACAGATTCGGCAACCACGTAAACACGAATTGGTGCTACCTTCACACTTGCGCCAGATTATAATGTACAGTCATATAGAATGGTTCATTGATTATATATATATATATATATATATATATATATATATATATATATCTTTGGATGATAGAAGAATGACTATAGATCAGGCAGGGGAAGTGGTGGTGGACAGGAGTGAATGGAGAATGCTTGTGAATAGTCGAGTGAACACGTGGTCATTTGGAGTAAGGGGTCGGGCGCAAGTTGGACTAGATAATAGTCCATCAGGCGCCTGGCCCGGGGAGACGATTAATATGAAGGGTGCGCCTGGAAGTGTGGTGGGAGGGCTTGTGGCTTTGGCTCCGCTGCATGTCTGCCTACCGAGATCGGAACCTCTCCGGGTGGTCGGGGGCCGGGGGAGTGCTGGAGCCACCTTGGTGACCCTGGTCTCTGGGTCTTCTCCTGGGTGACCTGGATGTGTGTGAGTTTGTGCTTTTATCTGTGTTTATTCGTTGTTTTTATGTTGTTTTTGTGTTTTCCCTGTTCTTGCTCGGTCTTGAGTCGGCTACCCCCATAATGGGGATTGGGCCCTAGCATATAGATAGATAGATAGATACGGTATATATATATACAGGGTGTTTCATAAATACCTTTCATAAATTTCAGAATGAATAGACCTAGCAATAATAAATATACTTTACTAGGTGACGGTTTTGGAAATTTTTCATATTTACCGGGATATTACACATTTTAGTTTAAATAGGAAAGTCTAGGGGATGAACACAATCAGTAGATTACCATCACCTCAATTTCTTTATTTTGTCATAAATATTTGAACATCAATATATTTTACAGTATTTACAATAGGTATTCTTGGTGACCATGTAATCGGACCTTTTATGTTACCACAACGACTTACAGGCAATGTGTACACCAGATTTCTTCAGGATGACTTACCCATACTACTTGAAGATGTGCCTCTCAGAACACGTAGACAAATGTGGTTCATGCAGGATGGGGCTCCAGCTCACTTTGCACGAGGTACGAGGGATTTCCTTAATGTTATGTACCCTGATAAGTGGATAGGCCGTGGTGGTCCCATCGCCTGGCCACCTAGATCACCGGACCTAACTCCACTTGACTTTTATCTTTGGGGACACTTGAAGAGCAGGGTGTATGCTACACAAATCAACACCCGTCAGCAACTGTGGCAACGAGTTCAAGAGGCATGCAGAGAAGTAAGAAACACACCAGGGATATTTGAAAGAGTGCGACAGTCTCTTATGCGCCGAGCACAAGCCTGTATCAACGAGGGTGGGAGAAACTTCGAGCAACTATTGTAAATACTGTAAAATACATTGATGTTCAAACATTTATGACAAAATAAAGTAATTGAGGTGATGGTAATCTACTGATCGTTTTCATCCCCTAGACTTTCCTATTTAAACTAAAATGTGTAATATCCCGGTAAATATGAGAAATTTCCAAAACCGTCACATAGTAAAGTATATTTATTATTGCTAGGTCTATTAATTCTGAAATTTATGAAAGGTATTTATGAAACACCCTGTATATATATATAGAGAGAGATATTATGGAAACAACAGGAAGTAGTTCCTTGAATATTATCAATATCGAATAAAACCTTCCGTGGTCATGTTTTTGTGGGTCCCAGAAGAGAAAATTAGCGAGCAAGGACCTTATTCAATGAAAATCGAAAGTTAAGGAAATCTATTCAATGACCAAATTGGATGTCAAACAGACTCACATGAACACATACAGACAAGCACACTAAACGAACCGATTTCCAAAGTTAATAGAGCCTAAATCATTTACAATGAGCTAAGGAAGCTAACCACCCAATTATTGTGTTATATCTTGTATAAGTGTTGGAGTCAACGTCATTATAATAGGTGTGGGACAACGCCCCCATCCTCCCAAACATACAAGTGAACTTGGTGACTATCTAACAATACCAGTACCTACAATAGCAAGATTATCGAATAAAAAATATCCATGGTAATTTTTTGGGTGTTTCAAGAAGGGGAGAGTGTGGGGCGAGGGCTTCAATATTTTTTAATCAAAGGTTAATGGTAGATATGTGTGTAGTAATAGAAGGTGCTGACAAAGTCTCTTCTAAACTATTTCGTTCTCGAGATACTTTCCAAACAGCCAGACATACACAAACACACACACATACATGCAAGCTCACTAAACATACAGACAGATACAATGGATCTATCGTTGACAAAAGCTAATCAGGCATGCACAATGACCCAAGGAATATAGCCACTATACTTTACTGTCTAATATATTTTGTTTCCGAATAAGTGTTATTTTTTGTATTTATTTAATTTTTTTTCTTGGGGGGGGGGTATCCAATGTTCTCCAACTAAAGTTAATTGGATCATTTTGGGTACCGTTACCTAATGAAGGAATTGTCCAAGTACCAAAATCTATCCATTCGTTCTAGAGAAACTTTGCGAACGAAAAAGAATACCGGTAACAGAAGATAGACAGACAGACGGACAGGAGTAAAAACAGAAACTAATGGCAACGCATAAGGTAATCATAAACATTAATAAGCTTTACTGTTTATATTGAAAAACATAGAAGGTCCACGATTTATTTTAGGTTGCCGTACACACATTTATGGAAAGAAAAATAACGAATCCAGAGCCTGAATTCTCACAAATATTTACGATATAGCATCTCCTCATCTATTGCATGTGGACATTTGATACTATATCTGTTTCGGTAAATTTAATAACGTTATAAACGGGAGTGTACATATTATGACTGCTTAGTTTTGTAGTTTGTTCATTTTTACTTTATTTTATTATTATTAGTAGTAGTAGTAGTAGTAATGGCATGACAGGAGTAATGAGGTAAGCAAATAAGCATCGCCAGAAGTTTGTCATGCCGCTTACTACATCGTAACTTATGACCACTTTGAGTCTCCAATCCCAGGTTATCCCTAGTATTGCCAAACACTTCATCCGGGAGTTGCTAGGGTACAGGTGGACTCCAAAACGTCCTCTAGACCGAAGGAGAAATTGGCAGTGCTCGACCGAGTTTGGGAGGGGGGGAGGGGGGGGGGGGGGGCTAATATTGGACCAGATTTCGACCGAATTTGGGGGGGAATTGGGGGGCACTAATATTGGAGTCTGGTTGATTACGTGACAAACTTCGGGCCCAAGTTACTTTCCTGCTCTGCCTCTTGATATTGATGGTAAAACTTGAAGTACCGAATAGCAGATTTTTTTTTTTTTTTTTTTTTTTTAGGGAAAGCTATTTTACCGTTACCATCATCACCGTCATCATCATTATCATCACCATCATAAATTATATAGCATCACCATCATAATATCATCATCACCATATTATTATATTTATTACTAGCAACTCTGTATAAGTACTGTATAGTAGTATATACCTCACAAAGTAGAGGCACTCGATACAGGCAGTTCTGCCTTTTGTCTCCCTCATTCACATAGAAAAAAAATAATCTACTCAAAGATCGAGATTACGGAAAAAGGTTATAATTTAAGGTTAAAATATCATCTTCTCAAATATGTATTTACTTTTCGCCAAATTCACTGATATTGTCCATTTAGGCTACATGAACAGTATAATTGTTTGGATAAGTTAATCAAACAGCCAGATAATTTTCGTTTTAGTGTGGTGTTTGTAATATAATCTCAATCTCAATCTCTCTCTCTCTCAACTTCAACCCATGTCTTGAGTGAGTTATCAGGAAGATCAGTAAACTTATAGTAATCCACAGTTAAGACCCATCTGCGGTTTATCTCAACAGCTTCACAAGTGTTATATGAAGACCTGCATATCGATGGATTGCTTATTCAGTTTGCTTTATTTTGCATTTTCTTTAAATTATATATATATATATAACTTAGTCATTTACTAGTTTTAAAAACTTTAAAAAGACCACCAAAACGCGACTGAAAATCCTTTTTCAAGTACAGTTTTCGCTTTCTGTAATATGTGTCTTTTTACAGTTTATTCTTGCTATCACTAGACGATTTTATACAATTTGCCAAGGACCTCATTCAATTAGAGGGGTATAATCTACCTTAGTCATCCCTTAAACCTCACTGAATCATCTAAAGCTTCATAAAATGTGAGAATGCCAGAATACAATGACAAAAAAAAACAGTTATAGGATTTGCTGAACAGGTTAAGAACTCCAGTTGGGTATATACTGGTTTTGGGCCAATAGAAAGTCTGAACTAGAGGTGTTTGTATATGAATGTTTCATTAACAAATACATACATTACAAATATAGAGATGATACATTAACAAACGTGTTCTTAGAAAATACTTGATTGAGCTTAGTTCGAAAATATCTGAACGAAAAATGGGCTTCAATCTCTAAAATGTATCAATTGGAAAATGTCCAGATCTCGTGCTATACCCAACAACTTGGCCGAAACTATTTATTATTAAGACCACTGGCACGTGTTGGGCCTCCTGCTTGGTCCAGATCAGGAATGTTTATGCCTACCCTTTACCGATAATCAATGATTGGCTGGCATACCTGGCCAACACACTCCTCACGGATCTCTTGTTCCCATTACATAATATATATATATATATATATATATATATATATATATATATATATATATATATATATATATATGCAGTATATACTTGTTTTACAGTAACTAACTGCTTAACAACTTGTCTATATTTAACGATTCACCAATTTATATATTTGCCTCTACCCCAAGAAAAACAAATTCTAGTAACCAACAAATTTCTTACTCTGTACCTTTGTTACTATTCTGGTCGAGTAATATACTTCTATATTTGCATACCGGATAGTATTAGTATGTGCTCCAATATAATTACCACACATGTGTGTATACTTGCACTTTATATTTCTCCAGATACTGAAACTCCCTGTGTCTCTACTTTACTCACAAAAACAAAGACCAAAGCATAATTATTTTAATGTAGTACAGTCTATGCTGAAGCGAAATTAATTATGCTTATTTAAGTTAACATAGCTTAAGCAACCTTATAGATATTATTCTTACTTGTATTCAACTTATGCCAAGGGAAACAAAAACACGAACAAAAGTTGGATACTCAGAGATTGTTGTGTTGCCGGTGTGTGTGTGTGTGTGTGTGTGTGTGTGTGTGTGATGCAGTAGTATTTTAGTATGTGCTGCATGTGTGTGAAAACTTACGTGACGTCTGGATAAGTGTAGGTTTAAATATGTGTGTCTATCTGTGCGTATGTGAGTGTTTGTTAGTTTGTTTGAGTGAGTGTGGTCGTGTATGTAGACGCACGAGCAAGTACTGTATATGCTGTATGTGTGTAGATGTGTGTGTATATTTGTATTAGTATTTTATCTACCTATTCACCTCTTCCCGGACCAACATACTTGCGGCGAATGAAGAGATAAAACCCCACCAACAGCACACGGGAATGCCACTGAATTCTCACTGTGTATACACGTGTGAAAATAATCCACGGGGAAGGAATGAGCTTGGGGGATGCCTTAACAAAATATCATGTCAGTAAAATAAACTGGATCTGTTAAACTTAATAATAAATACACACACACAAATATATATATATATATATATATATATATATATATATATATATATATATATATATATATATATATATATATATATATAATTTTGTAGATGAAGAGTAGGACAAGAGCCACAACAGTATAGCCTACATGTTGAGAAGGATTCGTTTGGTTAAGTGTAAAATTTAAACTTATATGGCTTGCCTTTGAATTGCATATACTGTATATCTAATAGATATTTTTCTTTTTTGGTGTGTTAGTCAACATAATAATGTAAACATAATTTTACTTTTAATGATAACATTTTCCAATAATTTTCGCAAAAATCATTAGTGTTTTTTTGCATAATATTTCTGTAGCACTGTCAAGTGTGCAGTAATATTCTTTATTATATGGTTGGATTTAAGTAAAGAGACCAAGGGACTCCGGTGCTCTCTGCAGAGGCTCCGGTACTGGTTGCGTGTAAGGAAGAGGCCTGGGTTCTCGGGTGGGTTTTATAAACCCAGTATATCTGGGTGTACAAATATGAGGAAGGTTCGGGGCTCCGGTCTTGCATACTTCCTGATTTGTCGTGGGCTTAATAATCCAGAAGGGTCGATAGCCTCAAGTCCTATTAAAAAAAAAAATAAAAATAAAGAGACCCTCCCAAACTTTATACTTAACCCGTGGAGCCCCGGCTAGTTTTGTAATGTTTGCGCACCAGAACCCGGCCGGTTTTCAAAAAATGGTTTTATTCCAGAAACAATAGCGAATGGGTTAGGAATGAAGGAAAAACCACGAAAAATCGCTCAAAAAGCTTAAAAAATGGTTCTACAGAGCCTCCGAAAACGGATTTTACAAGAGTAAAAAATTGAAGGCAATTATCCAAAAAAAACAGGTTATTGCGCGCACGCACGTGGACTTTGAGAGTTTTCAACCATCGGCACGGTTGCGTGGGATACGTACACAGTTCCCATACAAATCTGAGCCCTCTTGAGTGGCTACACCTGAGGTTACGGTCGGCGCAATTAGGGTGACGTGCCAGGCGCGTCTCTGGGGCTGTGCGTTACATACATCGCCGACGCGTCAGACGCGTCGTTGGGGCTATACGGGTTAAAACATATTTATTGGTTAAAAGTATGAAGTGTATTATATATTATTACTTTTGGAAAAAAGTTAAGAGATCCTCACAAGCTTTGCACTTAATATATACTTATACTAGGTTACTTTCTTTTGAGGATCGTATGTTGAAATATAGCCTGATGATGGAGATGTGATATGTCCGAAAATTTGCAAATAAATCATTTTCAACATGTATTCTGTTGTGGATCTTGTCCTACTCTTCATCTACAAAATTAGATATCCTGGAAATGTACCTACCACTGACATAATATATATATATATGTAGAGAGAGATAGAGAAAGAGTGAGAGAGAATCTAACAATAACAAACGCCTGCCATCTAGGAAAGGTGTACAAATTAGACAACAAACTAAATAGATGGAGATCAAGGGAAAGGGTAGCTCCTGCATCCTCTCCCTCCAAGAACATAAATATAAGAAATCAGAACAAAGTATTAACGCAAGTTTAGGATAAGATACAAACCTTATATGTACACATTATACTAAAACATTTCCCTCTTTGTATATATATCTCCAAAGATAACTCATAACCTGTATAAGACAAATAGTCTCAATTGGAAACTGTTCTACAACCTAGGTGAAATATATATTGTGTACACTATACCTACGAATATAATAGCAAAAATAAAAAAAAATAAAAAATAAAATATATATATATATATATATATATATATATATATATAGCCTATATACAGGGTGTCCCAGGAGGAAAGGGCATAACTTTGAGAAATGATAAAACAAAATATTCTAAGCCTAAAATGTTCTATAAGAAAAATTCCAAATCTCAACCAGTAAAGATATATTGCATGTTGAAAACGGCATTTTCTTCAGTATTTCCCCATAAGGGTGGCCTAGCTGTCCTAGTACCTACCACACCTCCATCTAACTGCAGTTATTTTACCATGTTATTGTAAAGATATTATAATTCTGTAAGTTGCAAAATGATTTTAGATATAATAGCTCACGTTTGACCAGTTGGAAACTATCTGACATGGAAGAGTCCATTACAGTGAGGCGGCGGAGGACACTATATAAAACCTTCAATATCTTTTTAACGGTTGAGATTTGGAGTTTTTGTTATAGAACATTTTAGGCTTAGAATACCTTGTTTTAACATTTCCCAAAGTTATGCCCTTTCCTCCTGGTTCACCCTGTATATATATATATATATATATATATATATATATATATATATATAAAGTAAAACATATAATAATGTAAGCTAAAAATACACTAAGAAGGTAAAGAAGATACTAACATGCAATAAAATGAATTGATGATTGAACTTGCCTTCAATATAAGGTGTAAAGTACGATAATAAAACCAAATTAAGGAGATAATGTTAGGGCATAAACTTTGTAACCCTCAACCTACTATTGTAAAGACACGCCAGTTTCGGCTCATCTTGAGGGTTTAGTTTTTCTAGTTTTGCGTTGACGGCACTAAATTGTTAACTCATATTACAGTGATATCAAACACATATATCTTACAGATATCTGCCATAATTATCGCCGAAACAAAGGTCGGTCCGGATAACACGGGCGATATCAACTGAAGGAGGTAAGGTGCACAAATATTACAATACAACGTACACTATAAGATCAAGATAGGGGATTCCTATGTAGCGGGATATTGACGATAGGGTGTGGAGGAAAAGTAACGAGACCTATTCAATTAAATAAGATCAAATAAGATAATATTACAACGGCCCATCTATCTATCTATCTATCTATTACCTGACGCCGCGATCCCCGAAGGAATGGCCACGAACAAACCGCCCCCATGCACCTCTGTCCCCAGTCAGTCGACGCCCCTCCTCCCAACCAGCACCACCTTCATCCATATACTTCCTCACTCCATCCCTCCACCTCTCTTTCGGTCTACATTTCCCTCTCTGTCCTTCCACCTCGCTCGCGTACACCTTCTTAGTCATTCTCTCGCTTCCCATACGTTCCATATGGCCGAACCATCTCAAGGTGTTCCTTTTCACACTTTTTAGCACATCTACCTCCACTCCACACCTCCTTCTTACTTCCTCATTCGTCTGTCTATCCCTCCATGTAACTCCGCACACACTTCTCAAGTAACTAATTTCCACCCCTCTCACTCTTGGAACATACGGTACTTAATACAAGATACGACTACAATAGAAATCTAACAAATGTGATAACATACGACAAACACCAAGAAAAACAAAAGCATACCACACGATACATAACAGCCATCAAGGAAAAGTGTAGAAAGCTGTTAGTACAAGAAAAGTTAATACAAACTAATATAGCAAAGTAAGATCAAAGTAGGGTATAAGTTTTGTCATCTCCCCCTACCATCAAGGACATAAGGTCGACGTCAGGGGAGCAGAGGTAAAGTACAGTATATGGGCTAAGTTAAATATAGTAATAATAATAATAATAATAATAATAATAATAATAATAATAATAACACCAACAATTATAATAGTAAACAAATAAGACTGTAATACAAAATAAAAATACAACACCATAATGAAAGTAATAATGTATAACAACAACAACAACATGCATAGAAATCCGCCATACAAAAATACTGGCAAGTAAAGAAAAATAACATAAATTAATTAGAAAAATAATTCTTTATACGTATACAAGTTGGTGATCTACAGTAGGGAGCGTGTAAATTTGTCGCCTTCTCCCCCCCCCCCCCCCTACAACCAAGGACAAGACGTCGACGTGAAGGGGGGGGGGGACGAGACCTGCTAAATGGATTTATTCATGAGGCAATTTAAGGTCACCAGGCGAGGTATAGACGGAGGGACGGTGGGTGGGTGAGGTGTGAGAGAAGCTGAGGTGGTGAGTAAGTTGATGGGTGAAGGATAGCCGGCGTGAGGGAAGTTAGCCGAGTTTGTGAGTAAGGAGGGTGAATAATAGACGGTGAGTGAGGTGTGAGAGAAGCTGAGTTGGTGAGTTAGTTGATAGGCGAGGAATAGAAAGGAGTGAGGTGTGAGGAAAGTTAGGTGAGAAAGTTAATGGGTGAGTAAGAGGCAGAAGGAAGATGTGAGAGAATATGAGTTTGTGAGTAAGTTTATGGGCGTGTAATGGCCGGTCTGAGGAGTGAGGGAAGTTAGGAGAGTTGGTGAGTAAGTTGATGGGCGTATAATAAACGGTGTGAGGTGTGAGGGAAGCTGAATAATTATATAATAAGCTGAATAATAAGTAAGACGACGGCGTGAGTAACAAACGAAGGGAGAATGGACAGTGAGGGAAGGTGAGTGTGTGTGAGTAAGTTGATGGTGGAAGTGATAGACAGAGGAACGGTGGAAGGTGTGAGGGAAGCTGTGAATAGAATAGAATAAAATATAATATAATAAAATAGAATAGCATATATTCATTTGGCTCAGACGTTTACACAATACAAAAGTATGGAGCACAACTTCTCAATACATACTACAAAGTAAGTATACTAATGTTATCTAAAAATACAAAAAAAAAATCTAAACAAAAATTGCTAACTTATTCAGTACATTAACATTATTTGTTTGCATCAACAACTTGTACTTGAAATGAGTTGGTCTAAGTCTAAAGTAACTTGGAATATATTGATTTCTCAAACTAGCAATATCAGCATTTTGACATATAAACAATACATGGTATTCGTCACCAACATCGCCAGACTCACATTTTCCACAAATACTATTTTCTCTACTAATATCCTGATATCTACCAGTAGTTATAGGCAATTTATTGTTACTGGTGTGTGTGTATAAGTTGATGGAGTGAGTGATAAACTGAGGGACGGTGGGAGGTGGGAGGGAAGCTGGCTGAATCCGTGAGTATGCTGATGGGTGAGTAATAGAAAGTGTGTGGGAAACGAAGTTAATTTGTCAGTAAGTTGATGGTGTAATAGACGGTGGGAGGGAAGGTGTGTTTGTGAGTTAAATATAAGTATGACGATGTTGCGAGTAATGAATGTGCAGAAGGTTGTAAAACTAAATACAAGAGATAAGAATACACACAATTACAAAGGAAAGCAAGCAACAGCAGAACTACTGAATCTCACTAGGCTGCTTGCTGAAGGGTAAAGACGGTCTGCCACGGAAAGCAAATGGATGGCTTCAAGTTTCAGGGGGGAGGGGGGGGGGGACAAGTTCATGAAGTATTGTAACAGAATACAGGGATTAGTTTTGTGACCCCTGAATCACTTTATTACTGAAAGTTCTCAGTTGTATCCAGTCCCTTTGACGGTTGCTCTATCGTTTGGTTCAGGAATTGTCATAAGAAAAAAAAAAAAAACGAGGCTGGGCGATAGTCTGTAAAAAGAACCGTACCGGGTATTTATACTTGTGCATGACTTATCATACTTAATAATTCTGCTATGAATGTATCTACTTAAGCATTTAATCTAAACAAATATTTACTGTGACTTTCTCATAACTTATTATCAGTGTTTTCAATGATTTACTGAATCCTTCAAGGGATATCATTTGGCTTCCATAACATACAAGCAGAATCTAACCACAGTTACTGAATATGTTACACAGTCGGGCTCAGGCCGAATGATGTAACTCCACTTATTCCACCTATATTTCACTCTCTAAAAGTTTAAATAGATCTACATTTTGGGGGTCACCTGCTTTTTTGTTTTGTCTTGGTTGTATCCATTCGGCCTCATTCAACCTACTGCTTTAAGACATTTATCCCCATCCAGGTATCGATTTTTTTCAAGGCGAGCTATCGCTCGCCAGATATAAATCGACACCTGGATGGGGATATGGTATAACAGTTGGCTGAATGGAGCCGAATGGATACAACCCAGAGATTGAAACAAATGCAAGTCACCTCCCTTAACAAGCCCGAACATAGATTAGGCACAATAACTGTTTCCCAGTGTTGTATGGAGCCCTATATCCTACTAAACTTGATATCTGACCACCATTGGCTCTATGTATGACTGATCGTTTGGGTGTATGAATGAGTATTTGAATGCGTAAGTGGATGTGTGAATTAGTGCATGTGACAATGAGTGATTGTATAAGCGTAAGAATGAATGGATGTATGAATGAGTGTACGTCGAGGTGAGTGGATGAATGAATAAGTGCATGTTTTAATGAGTGGACGTAAAGTGTGCGAATATGTGAATGAGTAGGTGTGTGAATGATCGGATGTCTGAATGAGGCGTGTATAAAATGTGTGTGTGTGTGAATGAGCAGGGTTGTAAATTAATGGATTTCAGAATGCATGGATGCGTAAATGAGTGAACGTGTGGATAAACAGAGGTGTGGCTGTGTGATTGAATGGATATGTGAACGAGGGGACAGTTATATGTATGAGAGAGTAGATACGTAAATGGTTAGATATATGAAATAGAGGATGTGTGAATGAGTAGATTTATGAAAGATTTGGTAAGTGAGTGCATGAAAGAGAGGACGTATGAATGTGTAAGTGAGTGGATGTGTGAAAGAGTGGGTTTATGAAAGAGTTGGTAAGTGAGAGTATGAAAGAGGACGTATGAATGTGTAAATGAGTGGATGTGTGAATGCGTAGGTTTAAGAAAGAGTTGAAGTGAATGTATAAAAGAGAAGAAGTATGAATGCGTACATGAATGGATGTGTGAAAGAGTTGAAGTGAATGTATTGCAGAGAGGAAGTATGAATGAGTGGATGTGTGAATGACTATACTCTGTTTCTTTTCATCTGGCGATATATTGAATCCTTTAGTAGCTAATTACTTGATACTAAATGAAACAATATGAAACTACTATGTCTCTGCATCATATTAAGACCAAGTTTATATAATTGGCACCATATTTCATTACAAAATCTTCAAAATAACTGAGGAAACTTGTTGGGAACCTTGCAATTTACTGTCAGTTGAAAAGAAACAGACTATAGATGCATTATAGAGTGTTTGTGTGCAGGAGGGGATATGAAAACAAGGTGACGTCTGGCTGTATGAATGAGTGGATGTTAATATAATTGGATGTATAAATGTGTGAATGGGTGACTAAGTAAATAGTACAAAGGTACAGAGGTACATAGGAAATCAAGCAACAACATGTCTAGTGACCCTTCTAGGCTGCTTGTTCTCCCTCCAAAACACTGAGGATCAAGTGTCCAAACAGTGGTTTAGAGTGGGTAAGGGAACATTGGAAAGGGAACTACTGCCCTGGAACTAATGTCCGTGGCAGGACTACGAAGTTAGTAGGGGACATATGGGTTAGTAACTGAGGGGAGGCTAACATAAAGTTATTCATTTACAAACGCAGTCAGTCGCGGGTTTGATGCGAGATATTTGTCTAGGCGGAGTTTAAATGAATCAACGGTGCTGCAGTCTATAACGTCTCGGGGAAGCCCATTCCACAAGTTGACAACTCGATTGAAGAAGAAATTCTTAGATTCGTGTGAGTTAAAAGATTTACCAATAATTTTGCAACCGTTTCCCCGCGTGTAATTAGATTGGTCGATAGTGAAGTACTTACTACAGTTCATATTGTCGATGCCTTCGATGATTTTGAACACTTGAATTAAGTCACCTCTTAATCTGCGCTGGGTTAAAGGAAATAGATTTAATTATCTAAGACGCTCTTCGTATGGTTTGTTCTTTAGGCTAGGTATCATTTTGGTAACTCTACGTTGAACTCGTTCTAGCTTGTTTATGTATTTTTGGTAATAAGGGCACCAGCATTGAACTAAACGCAGTATTCCAGAAGAGGGCGGACTAAGGAATTGTAAAGGGTTAGGATAACGTCATTGGATTTATGCTCAAATTACCTGCCTATAAAGCCAATTATTTTGTTTGCCTTCTTAACAACTTCTGAACATTGTTGACTCGGTTTTAGGTTACTCGATGTTGTTACTCCCAGATCGGTTTCTCTGTTTACATTCTTAAGCTGAGTGCCATTCATTGATTAGTTTGCTTTCTCATTTAGGTATCCGATATGTAGTACTTTACATTTATCCGCATTGAAACTCATTTGCCAAATTTGGGCCCAATGTGACAATTTATCTAGATTGTGTTGCATATCGTCAACTTGATCTTTTGAGAGTACGCTATTTGCAATTTTTGTATCGTCAGCAAATTTTGAGATTGTACAGTTGAGACCCTCATCTATGTCGTTGATGTAAATTAGAAAGATAATTGGTCCTAGTACCGATCCCTGGGGTACCCCGCTACTTACATTGGTCCATTTAGATGCCTTACCGTTTTTTACTACTCTTTGCTTTCTGTCGCTGAGCTAATTTTCTATCCATTTCAACACACCGTCTTGTATTCCATGCGCTTTTAGTTTTAGTAGTAAACGTTTGTGGGGAACTTTGTCAATGTATGCACGGGTGGATGTATGCATGACTGGACTGTATGAGAATGACTTTAGCTTTGGTGTGGGTTGCCGAGTTGATTAAAGGGTGAGAGAGAGAGAGAGAGAGAGAGAGGGGGGGGGGGGGGGGGCGTGTGGAGCATGCCAAACACTTCAGGAAATTAAATAGGGAGTAAGTGAGTAATGGCCCAACCTGTAATAATAGGAGAGTAGGAAATATATGGAGAGATAGTTTCATAGATATATAATTAGATAGATAGATAGATAGATAGAGACAGTGTGTGAGAGTGAGACTGAGTGAGAGTGAAAGCGAGATTGAAAATGAGTGTTTAAGGGAGCCCACCTCGCTTTTTCTCTCTTGCTATCCCTCTCTTTTTGGCTTGTATCCATTCGGCCCCATTCAGCCTACTGTTTTAAAACGTTTACCCCCATCCAGGTGTCAATATTTTTCTGGCGAGCGGGAGCGAGCCAGCATATACATATTTTTGTTTTGACAGTAAGGTAAATTTTTGCATTTTTCGACAGAAATATGTCTCCGGCGAAGCCGGATTTCTCCATACAAAAAAGGCTCGCTTTCGCTCGCCAGGACGAAATCGACACCTGGATGGGGATAAACGTCTTACAACAGTTGGCTGAATGGGGCCGAATGGATACAAGCCAGGGAAAGAGAGAAAAGGAGAGAAAGATAAAAAACAAAACGGTGACCCCCCCTTAACTATTAATAAACAAGCAGTCAGCTAAACATACCAATACATAGACGTATGGCAAGATCAGTATGAGTGGAATGAATAATGTTAGTATTTATTATGTCACTTCTGTATTATTCCAGTGACCCGTGAAGAGATGTATATTTCTCAGGTACAGTCGGTAACACTAATAAAGGTACACCCATTTGAATAGTTTGAACATTTAAAGCCAAGTTCTGAAGCATATACGATAAAATACTAGCATCGTGTTATTTAATTTGGGTTCGTTATTCATTAAAATAGCTGAGTAAGTATTAGTGTTCTTCCAATTAACTATTTGGTTGAATAAAAGGATTTTGTGTTAATCAAATGGAAGGGTTTTACAGCAACATGTTAATAATTTCCTTTGATGACAATTGAATAATAAATTATGAAACAAAGCTTGTTAACAATCAATTTGTCAAGTCTTGAATAAACTTGCATGAGATTCACATTTATTCTACATTTATTCAGACTAAATAGGTTCAATTTATATAGATGGTGCTTAGCCTATAATTATGGCATATTTCTTTGTTAAAGCATCGTTATCGACATTCACCGTTTAACTCAACTCTAGCATTTCTATATCAAATATATAATAGAAAGACCAAATCTGAACAAAAATTATATATGATGGCGGACCAGTGAAATATAGAAAGTAAATATTTTTAACAAACATTCGTTTGATAAAATCAAACACAAATACCTATCAACGACCAGAGAAAATATAAACTGAAACAGATCCTAAGCAACAATCACATAACAATGAACACAAAATAAAGCAACAAACACAAGAGATATAATGATACCCAAGACCTACATAGCATTAAGAAAAATAAAATATTAACAGGATATTAGCAATAATAAAAAGTAGATAAAATGTATATACCTTAAAAAACAAAAACAAAACATAGCATCGGTTGTTTGTGACTCATAAATTATAGTTTAGTTAACCATTTACACAATATATTCTTCTCTCTATGTAAAGATAGGGGTGCCAACTCTCTCCCCCCCCCCTTTCTCTCTCTCTCTCTCTCTCTCTCTCTCTCTCTCTCTCTCTCTCTCTCTCTCTCTCTCTCTCTCTTCAAGATAAATTAATTAGAAAACATAAATTAGCGGCACAGGTTACAATTATCGGAGGAGAGTTAAAGCAATGCATAACATACACAATAATCGTCAATACTAGACCAACACTCACAAGCAAACAAAGATTGTGTTGTCCGCACTCAAACCCACACAAACCCACCGAGCGAAAGAAAAAGAGAGGAAAAAAATGGCCGTACGAGGTGGTCAGAAATATAATATACTAAATTACTAAAGATAAAAACAACAATCATAAAGATAAACGAATATAAATGGACTAAACACCAATCAAATCTTGAAAAAGGACACACAGGACAAAGGCAGAAATAATGACATCCAATAATCGACAATCACAATACAGATTACCTGAACCACTGCAACTAAGAAACATTGAATAGAAAAAACATTTGAGGAGGAGAGCATATTGACAACGTTTCGCAGATTCACCAAGAAGATCAAACGAATGACAATACCAATACACACACAAGGACAAAGATTATATTACGCTGTCGGCCCGCTGCAACCACAAGCCGACCGACCGACCGCAAGAGGAGGAAAAGAGGAGAAAAAATGTCTTAGGAGGAGATCAGAAACTTTTTGGCCAATACCGAAGTTGGAGAAGTGTGCCAGACGGACGGCCAAGTTGTAACGACAGGCATGGAAGGGCCTTGTAAATTGGTAGACAAAACGCCGAGCCCAAGACAGACCTTGATTTTGTAGGGAGTCTAGAACTATCCTTGTCTTAAGCTAAAAATGCTACACCCTTACACCCTATTGTTCATATATATATATATATATATATATATATATATATATATATATATATATATATATATATATATAAAATATATATATATATATACACAGGGTGTTTCATAAATACCTTTCATAAATTTCAGAATGAATAGACCTAGCAATAATAAATATACTTTACTATGTGACGGTTTTGGAAATTTCTCATATTTACCGGGATATTACACATTTTAGTTTAAATAGGAAAGTCTAGGGGATGAAAACGATCGGTAGATTACCATCACCTCAATTACTTTATTTTGTCATAAATGTTTGAACATCAATGAATTTTACAGTATTTACAATAGTTGCTCGAAGTTTCTCCCACCCTCGTTGATACAGGCTTGGGCTCGGCTCATAAGAGACTGTCGCACTCTTTCAAATATCCCTGGTGTGTTTCTTACTTCTCTGCATGCCTCTTGAACTCGTTGCCACAGTTGCTGACGGGTGTTGATTTGTGTAGCATACACCCTGCTCTTCAAGTGTCCCCAAAGATAAAAGTCAAGTGGAGTTAGGTCCGGTGATCTAGGTGGCCAGGCGATGGGACCACCACGGCCTATCCACTTATCAGGGTACATAACATTAAGGAAATCCCTCGTACCTCGTGCAAAGTGAGCTGGAGCCCCATCCTGCATGAACCACATTTGTCTACGTGTTCTGAGAGGCACATCTTCAAGTAGTATGGGTAAGTCATCCTGAAGAAATCTGGTGTACACATTGCCTGTAAGTCGTTGTGGTAACATAAAAGGTCCGATTAGATGGTCACCAAGCAAATTGATCGAGCACCTATTGTAAATACTGTAAAATACATTGATGTTCAAACATTTATGACAAAATAAAGTAATTGAGGTGATGGTAATCTACTGATTGTGTTCATCCCCTAGACTTTCCTATTTAAACTAAAATGTGTAATATCCCGGTAAATATGAGAAATTTCCAAAACCGTCACATAGTAAAGTATATTTATTATTGCTAGGTCTATTCATTCTGAAATTTATGAAAGGTATTTATGAAACACCCTGTATATATATATATATATATATATATATATATATATATAGGATATATATATACTGCATATATATATATATATATATATTGTATATATCTATAAATATTTAGGTATAATGTTTTTTAATAAATATACAGGCAACACATAGGCAGGAGTATAGGTGCATTATATGGAGGAACAATTGTGATATATTGACGATCTATATTGCAAAGCTGGTTGAATCATGAAGAACCAGGTTCTGTTTTTATTCTTTCAAAATCATAAATTCGCTGTTTGAAGTTACATGCGGAGCTGCTGACTTATTCTTGATCAGGACTGCACACAAACCAATATTACCCGTTTGAATAAGCAGCCAATTAATCCCTGTCAACTCGTTCCAGTCACGGTAGTTGTGCAATTTATATTTGCTCGAGGGTTTCTATATGAGGTGGTGGTGGTGGGGTGTGTGTGTGTGTGTGTGTGTGTACTCACCTAATTGTACTCACCTAATTGTAGTATACAGGATTTGAGTTTTTAGGCTCGTATTGTCCCGCCTCCAAAGATTCTGTTATCTAATTTGGCTTTACAAATTTGGATATTCCCCGCACCCACCACTTCATCATCCAACTGATTCCTCATATTAATACTTCTATATGGAAAGCTGAATTTCCTCACATCTCCTTTACATCTGCCTTTCTTTAACTTGCAACTATGTCCTCTAGTCCTCCCTTTATCTCCCTCGATAAAGCCTCCTTGTCTATCCTTTCCAATCCCCTAACACATTAATACATCATAATCATATCCCCTCTTTCTCTTCTCTCACTTAGAGTTGGCAAATTCAATCTCTCTAATATCTCTTCATATGTCAGTTCTCTTTGTTCTGGAATCATCTTCGTTGCAGCTCTCTGTACTTTCTCCAACTTAATTATGTGTTTTTTAAGATGGGGTGACCAAACCAATGCCGCATATTCCAATTTAGGTCTCACCATTGATTTTATTATATTTACTAGCATCTCTTCATTCAAATAGTTGAATGCTATTTTTACTGTATTCAACAGGCCATAAGCTTCTCCCACAATTTTGTTAATATGGCTCTCGGGTGAAAGATCTCCCTGTATTATAATGCCCAAGTCCTTTTCTTTCTCTGAGGGGTTAATCGTGCGCATTCTCCTAGTTTATATTCCCAATGAGGTCTTCTTTTACTCACACCCCCTTCCATCACATGACATTTATCTTTGTTAAAATCTAATTTCTATATCTTGCTCCATCGGTCTATCTTATCCAGATCACTCTGTAGCTCTCTACAACTGTTTTCGTCCACTATATGTTTCATAATTTTTGCATCGTCAGCAAACATATTCATGTATGCATTTATTTCCTCTGGCGTGTCATTTATATAGACCAGAAACATAATTGGGGCCAACACTGATCCCTGTAGAACTCCGCTTGTAACATCCCTCCATGTTGATAAGCTGTCTCTTATCATGGTTCTCATCTGTCTTCCCGAGAGATAGTCCTCCATCCACTTCAACAAATTACCCTGAACCCCTCCACACTTCTTCAACTTCCATCTAAGTCTACTATGAGGAACTCTGTCAAAGGTCTTCTTTATATCAAGATACACACAGTCCGCCCATCCTTCTCTCTCTTGTAGTATATCTATCATCCTATCATAAAAGCTCAGCGGATTAGTAACACATGATTTTCCCTCTCTGAATCCAAATTGTCTTACAGTAAGTAAATTATTTTCTTCCAAGTACTTTATCCATCTTTTCTTAATAATCTTCTCACACATTTTACAAACAACACTTGTCAGTGACACTGGTCTATAGTTTAGCGGCTGCTCCCTACTCCCACCTTTGTAGATTGGTACTACATTAGCCCTTTTCCAGTCTAGTGGTAATTTTCCAATTTCAATAGAGTACTTAATTATTGCATATAAAGGTTTTACCAATTCCTCCGCACATTCTTTTATAATCCATCCTGCTATATTGTCTGGGCCCATAGATTTTCTCACATCTAGTCCCTTCATAAGTTCTAGTAGTTCCTCTGGTTGAAAGATAATATCCCCCAATTTTTCATCATTTTGGTATATAATCTCTGGTTCTAAAAAAATGTAATCCATAGCATAAACTGAATGTAATGTATTATTCATAACCTCACATATCTTCTCATCACCCTCATAAATATTGTCTCCTTCCCTCAGCTTCA
This sequence comes from Paralithodes platypus, assembly GCA_032716605.1. Classification (NCBI taxonomy): domain Eukaryota; kingdom Metazoa; phylum Arthropoda; class Malacostraca; order Decapoda; family Lithodidae; genus Paralithodes; species Paralithodes platypus. The sequence continues at coordinate 30,238,691 of CM064518.1, read as the reverse complement.
TTATTTTGTCCTTAACCTTCATTTTGCTATTTACAAACCTGTAGAACAATTTGGGATCACTTACACATTTTTCCACAATGTTTTTTGTTTCATGATTTCTTGCTTCCTGTTTCCTAATTCTGACATACTCGTTCCTTTGCTTCCTATATGTATTCCAGGTCTGTTCATTTCTCCTTCTTCTGGCTATGTTCCATGCCTTATTTCTATTATCCCTAGCTATTCTACTTTTATCATTAAACCAGTCTTTTATCTTTTCAGTCTTATTTCCTTGTCTTGGCACATACCTGTTTACAATATCATCATAAATGTTTTTAAACACACAGTATTTATCATTAACATTGTTTTTCTGTTCAATTTCACTCCAGTCTGCATCCCTGAAGCAACTTTTTAATAGCTTAAAATCTGTTTTCCCATAGTTCAATCTCATTTCTTTATGTTCTTCTCTCTCTAGCATTGTTGGATAACCCATCAGGATTTCCATTTCAATTACCACATGATCACTATTTCCCAGCGAAGGTAGGTATTTAGTATTTATAATCATATCTGGATCTCTTGTAAACACCAAGTCTAATCTAGATGATTCATCTTTACCCCTTCTTCTTGTGTTTTCCTTAATATTCTGAATAAGCAGGTTTTCTGTAACCAAGTCTAGTAGTACATTCCCTCAAGAACTCATATTACTACCTGCGTCTCCCTCCTCCCAATTAACCTCTCTACAATTAAAATCCCCTACCGATATTAACTCGTTGTTTCTGCAAAATAAGTGTTCCATAGTTTTGATCATCTCCTTTTTTAATCCTTGGTATTCTTCCTCTTTCCAGGCCCTCGTATATGGTGGCATATATGCTACCGCAATATCAGTGTTTTCATTATTTTCATTAATTACCTTCACTGCTATAATTTCTGCTTTATTGTTTTGTAAATCTATCATTTTAACTTTTAATTTATTGTGTGTAATTATTAATACTCCTCCACCCATCTTGCCCTTCCTATCCTTCTCCACAAATTATAATTATCCCATCCCTTCACTTCCAGACTCATATCTTTATTTAATTTTGTTTCACATAAACACATTATCATGGGCTTTTCTTGTTTTATGAGGTCACCAATATCCAATTTTTTGGATATTAAACATCCACATTGCTATACACCAGTTTACAGTTGCTACTTTTATATTTTGTACTATGTTTTCTTTTCCTCGTTTTTAATCCCTCTTCTTCGCCAACTCCCCCTCCTAATTCTCTCTCCCCCCCGCCTCCCTCTCTCTCCCCCCCGCCCCCTCTCTTCCCCTTCCCCTCCCCTTTCCCTTTCCTCCCTCTAGTCCCCCGCCCCCTCCTCTCTCTCGTCCCCCCCGCCCCTCCTCCTTCTCCTTCTCGTCCTCCTCCTCCTCCTCCTCCTTCGTTCCCCTCCTCTTCATGTACCATTTTTTTCACTTTCCCGTCGATATTTCGGTAGAATTTTTTTATTGTATCTACCTCTGACCTATTATCGTTCTTTTCTCTCACTTCCTTTGTTGTTTCTCTCATATTATGGCGCTCTTCTGCATTCAAGTCTTTCCTTAATATAACCTTGGTGTATTTCCCTTCCTGACTCAGTTTCCAGCTGTTCCTCAATACCTCTTCTGCTGCTTTCGTAGACTTAAATCTAATTTTAATAGGCCTCCTCTCCCTCTTCTTATACTTTCCCAACCTCCAACTATCTTCCACCTCCTTCTTCCAACCTTCCTTTCCTACTCTGTCCAACACCTCTAACATGTCATCAACCTTCTTAATTTCTGCAACTTTCCTGTCATTTCTGTCCATTATTTCCTCCTCCACTTCTCCAAACATTATCACACATCTCTTCTTTTCCACTATATCAGTTACCTGTCTCTTATTTTGCCTTATGGCCTTCACTACTTTCTTTCCTAGATTATTACCCTGCCACTCCTTTTGTTCCTCCATAATAGTTTTAAGACTAACCTCTGTTTCCTCTACTTTATTACCCCAAGCATTTTTCATTTCATTCATTTCTACTTCCACTTTTTCTGTCCTATCGTGATTCCTTTCCAATCCTTTCCTTAGTCTTTCATTCTCCTCTTTAAGTTGTTCTATCTCCCTTTCCGCCTTTTCTCTATATTCTTTATTTTCTCTTTCCAGTCTTTCTATTACCGCCTCTCTTTCTTCTCCCTTACTATCCCTAATCACCACATTCTCCATTTTCTCCTCCAAAGCCTCCAGTCTCATAATAACCTTTCCTAACATTCCACCTACCTCTCCTCCTTGGGATCCTTCACATTCTTCACTCTCTTCCCCATCTATATCCTTCCTACTTCTCAATTTCCTTCCTTCTGTCGCGGCCATATTGCCGGCCTTTGTTTACCCTCAGCTACCACCTTTACGCGGGAATATCCAACGCCAATGAAGAACAATGCTTCATTTCTTTGTTTTAACTATTCTTACTATTACCATATTTACTATATTTATTTTCAATAATCCGGGACAATACTGCCGCAAAATACAATATGTAATACTTAATTTAGGTGAGTAATGTAGATATTCTTCTATGCGAAGCACCGAATCAATTCTCGAATCCTCAATTCACACATCGAGAGCTCCCAAAAACACTTCCGCCCTCTTCCACACTCTGCACAAGACTGTGTGTGTGTGTGTGTGTGTGTGAGTAAAACAAACAATAATAATACTAATAATAATAATAATAATAATGATGATGATGATGATGATGATGATGATGATGATGATGATGATGATAATAATAATATTTATAATAATACAGTTAAGGGGGGGTAGGGTTTATATATTTGTGTATTTGTTTATTATTATTTTAGTTTCCTCCCTAGACCTCCATCAAACTTTTAAAAAAATCCCCAAGATATGCCTTCAAGATAAATTTGTACACATTTCGGTAGAAAAATGTACCGGTTTGTTCCTCCTAAATTACAGGTTTGCTATCGATCGCCAGGAAAAATCGACACATTAATGGCACGAAAGGTCTTAACATTGGCAAAGAAATGGGGCGAAGGTCTTAACATTGACAACTAATGGGGCGAACGTCGTACAATCTCAAGACTAATGGGGCTAAACATGAGGGAGAAGTGGATCCATAAAACTCAATAGCTCCCCCAAAGAGGTGTCCAGCAGCAACTATTCCTACCCCTCAACAGCACGGGCTCCCACATGATTTAAGGGGGGATGGTTGGTTTTTCTGCCCCCCCCCCCCCCCCTCCCCCTTCTCCTTCATGTTTAGCCCCATTAGTTATAAGATAAGTATAAGACGTCCGGTCCATTAGTTTGATGATTATAAAACCTTTCGCACCATTTCTTTGTCAATATTCAGATCTTTCGTGCCATATTTGTGTCAATCTTTTCCTGGCGAGCGATACCGAGCTTGTAATTTAAGAGGAACCGGCCTTTGGCCGGTACAATTTTCTATCGAAAAATGTACACATTTATCTTGAAGGGGGTCTTGGGGGTGTTATTTTAAGATTGATGGAGGTCTAGGGAAGAAATTTAAAAACATGAATAAATAAGCACATAAATACGCCCATTCTCCCTTAAGCACGGACGTCATGGCAATGGATACGGGAACACATTTAATGATAGATATCGAGTCAATAGGCATTGACTAGTGAAACCCAGTAAGTCGATGTTTGTGACCTTAACTATAGTCTAGTCATTATAATGTGGCCAGAAACTTGACCCCTAACTTCTATAACTGAGAAAGGGCTATAACAAATCAGCAATCAATGTCCATAAATATTCCCTGGCTGACTCTTCCTAAATGGTAAAAATATTACTTCGATTAGCTTGGTTAAGGTTGTTGGCATAATTAAAATTATTAGACTATAGTTTAAAAAAAAAATCAGCTTATCATGTTACACATAGCGTAATGCATAGTGCATGGAATTTCGATGTGAGTATCCTGGGTTCGAGTCCCCGGAGTGCCACATGTATTTGTTGATTTCATTAATTGAGTTTATATGTGCAGTTGGTTGGTTTATAAAACATAATAATACATTCCTATCAATCATTCTTACACTGCTCAAATAATTCAGTTCACCTAAACAAAATACAACTCGCAAAACATCTTATACACCTATTAATTGTGATGCATTATTTCAAGCTAACCTGGTTATCGAAAGGCTATGAAAGATAAGAATACGTAATTCAGTCTAAGAATTATCTATAGGGGTCAGAGAGATACCAAAGATAGCTCGTAGCCCTTTGATCTCTGGAGGTCCCTCCTAAACTAAATAACATTATCTAGTATTAGCCATAATAAAAACGAAGGTGACAACACAATCTCCCTCGACTATTCCTAAATCTAAAAAAGTGCCAGCCTCGTAAAGCCCTAAAAGTTGTCCGTTATCCCTATGTAATTACCCCAGAGTCCTCCGTCAGGGTCAACGCTGTAAAAGTTGTTAAATATTGCCACTAAACAATATTAAAGAAGGTCTAACAGGCGAGGAGAGAAGAGAGAAAAATTGAGTCTTGGGAGCATGGGTGTAGATGGTGTAACATATTAAAAGCGAAATTAAGGGCTTGTTTCTCACACACACACACAAACACACTCACACTCACACACACACACACACTGTATACACATTGTTTTGATGTTTACTATGTTTGGCATTTATGGAACTCTACAGTCTACATATATAGATGTAATAATATGGATATAACTAATTACATTCCATACGCATAATAATCTATTAACACATGTTGAAACTGGTTAATATAAATATTTCCAATCAATTGCATGTAAAACATGTTTGTTAAGTATTTTTCTTCATATGATTAAACACACTACAGCTAATGGCCAATTAGAGTTGAACAAAACCTCAATTCTAAGAGTTGGTTAGAAGGTATTTATGTGGGAAGCTAAGTGCGCATTCCTATGTGTGTGTACAACCGTGAGTGTGTATGTGTCTGTATGTGTGCGTACTACATAATGTCGAGTGATTCTGCGTCCATGTATGAGCGTAAATGTATGTGTGTTCTTGTGGGCACGGATAAGGGATATATTTGTGTCTGTAAGCATATTTTTGTGCATTTGAGTGTGTGTGTGTGTGTACATGTGCGTGTATGCAATTATGTGTGGGCAGAGTGGCGCCAGAGTCAGAGTCACACACACACACACACCGTGCCAAGTACTGAGGCACCGGGCTGGTATCTTGGCACCTCACCTGGCCACACCCGAACACAGAACATCTCGGATAAAACTCAACAAAACAAACCAAATCACCCTCTTAAATCATCTTAAAAATCTCAAACTCATACTACAGCTATCACCAACATGTAGTTTATCCATTACGTCACCTGTATGTTGATTGATGAACTAGAATAGGCAAAAATCAATTGTTTTGTTTGTTTTGGTGTCGACTTGCCCGGCCGCCGAAGTGGTCATGGGAGGAAGCCAAGTAGGTGATGGTGACGCAGAGAAGGTGGGAGGAAAATGAGCTTAGGAGCAGAAAAATACGACAAACACTCTCATTATTATTATCCGTACCTTAACAATAACTTACATCTAAGAAACATAGAGGCATTTTTATATGCACCTATTACTTATATTTTGTTTCTTGTTTTAATATTATTATTATTATTATTACTATTATTATTATTATTGTTTGCAAAGGGGAAAGGCAGAGCATGTGGGAAGAAATGAGCTTAGTGCTAGGACACTAAGACAATTGCACCCATTATTAGCATATTTGAACTATTACTTATAAAAAAATAAATAAAAAAAAAATATATATGCACGTGCATACAATACTAAACAATATGCAGCGGTATAATAATACCAGTTGTAATGTTCTTAATCTCATTAGCATATCTGAACAATAACTTAGAGCCTAAAAATTAACCCCATTTTTATGTTTACATTGAACGCAGATAAGAGGATGTGAGCGGGAATCGAGATTACCTCAAAAATACAATAGACAAATATCTCCAAAAACATGAGGATAATATGAAGGACATACATGCAATTAGAATTAACAAAAATGGTACACAGTTTAATTTCTGCCCACACAAAAGACGATAAATCTTATTGTTGAACATTCACAACCTGAATTTGTAAAGCTCATAGTGGAGCTAGCAGCGAATTGAAATAATGCTAATAAGAGATGAGCCGCACTAATGCCTGCCCTTTGATAAAGAACACGAGTAAAAGAAAAAAACAAACATTCGGGTAATCCTAACAATTGGTAGAATAATCGGGCTGGATTATTTAAGCAATCAGAGGATTATACGCAGAAGTAACATCACATTTTTCCTTGGCTTATGGGGAGGCAGACCATTTTTCTGGACACCCTTCTCCCTAATGTTTAGCCCCATTAGTTTTGAGATTATAAGACGTTCGCGAACGCCCATCAGTTTGGCGATCTTACACCTTTCGCCCCATTTCGTTGTCAATTTTAAGACCTTTCGTGCCATTCAGGTGTCGATTATTTCCTGGCGAGCGAAAGCGAGCATGCAATTTTAAGAGGAACCGGCCTTCGCCCGGGACATTTTTCTACCGAAAAATGCACAAATTTATCTTGAAGGGGGGTCTAGGGGGTGTTTTCTAAGCTTGATGGAGGTCTAGGGAGGAAACTAACAAAATATATGAATATATACATGAATTAATAGACCAAACAAATGGTCAGTCTCCCCTTAAATCATGAAGGCATTTGCAATCACTAGCCATCAAAAGCACGACGGCTGTTGCATGCAAGATTACTCTCTTTATGTCACTGGCTGGATCTGGTGACTTGGTTTACAGGTTTTTCGTCCACAGGGTAGGGTTTAGGATAAGGAAAAGTTAGGTAAATTGGTTAAGGAGAGGCAGACCGTTTTTCTGGACCCCCTTCTCCCTAATGTTTAGCCCCACTAGTTTTGAGATTATACGACGTTCGGCCCATTAGTTTGGAAATGTTAACACCTTTCACCCCATCTCGTTGTCAATTTTAAGACCTTTCGTGCCATTTAAGTGTCCATTATTTCCTGGCGAGCGATAGCGAGCCTGCATTTTAAGAGGAACCGGCCTTCGGACGGGACATTTTTCTACCGAGAAATGTACAAATTTATCTTGAAGGGGGTCTAGGGGGTGTTTTTCTAAGCTTGATGGAGGTCTAGGGAGGAAACTAAATAAATATATGAATACATTAATCAATAGACCAAACAAACGGTCAGTCTCCCCTTAACTGAATCAAAGTCTAGGGTCGTCATTTAGGATCACCCGTATCTCGTCATCAGCTTGGCAATGATAAAACTGTTATGCAACACCATCTCTGCTCTGTATAGAGAATGGAATTGGGACTTTGGAAAGCCACCTGATAATCCCCAATCTGTGCTTGCTTCAGAGGGTTCCATGTCGTCTCAACCAGTAGACCATTTCAACCAGTAGCTCTCAACCAGTGCCAAATTAACCCAGACCAACCAAACTAGTGCCAAAATATAGTACTAACCTAACCTTCCGAGCCACTACTCACTCCAGGTATTTTTGGAAGAGTTGGGCACCGTATCCACTCGACTATGAGTGGATGCAGTGTATACGGTGCCCAACTCTTCCAAATATACCTGGAGTGAGTGAGTTCGAATCCTGGTCAGCATACCTCTCTCCCAACCTGTACGACCTTATCTTCGGGTTGAAATGTCTACCAGTTTGGAAGAGTCAACTAGTAAGTAGCTGAGGAAATTAACAGCCAGTCTGCTCCAGCCCCCCAGCCACTCATCCACACCCCACCTCCATACCATTGGTGTTACATTATCTATATTAAAAATAATGAATAGAGATTACTCGCCGATACCAATGGAAAAGAGCTCAAAATATTACTAGACAAACCTTGCCGACCAAATATTGTCGGATAATCTATTCATCTGACTCACTCGGAAAGCCTTCAATTAGGCGACGATATTTACCGTTAATTAATGCAAACGCCAGATGTTACTAAACTTAGGAAAAACCTCTAGAAGTGAAAGGATTAATTATATCTAACTTAAACTTCGAACTCTGACAGGTCCTACATAAATTTTACGAAAATCAAGTGAAGGTCATCTGGAAAAAAAACAAAAAAACAATTGGATTGATCTGCTTGAAAGGGTTAAAAGTGGTGTCATTTTCCGGCAATTTTCGATGAGCAAGTTTGTTTTCGTACTATTTTGAGGCTCTTTCACATTGGAATCGGATACTAGATCAAACGTAGATTTTCTTAGTTAGTTTATTTTTTATGGAACTTATATTTTGAAGCTCCCAGACTACCAATGCTCATAAAAATTGCCGACAAAATCGCTCGTGTGACACCGCCTTAAGGGGAGGAAGACCGTTTTTCTGGACCTCTTCTCCCTAATGTTTAGCCCTACTAGTTATGAGATTATTTTGGCGATTTTAACACATTTCTCCCCATTTCGTTGTCAATTTTTAGACCTTTTCGTGCCATTTAGGTGTCGATTATTTCCTGGCGAGCGATGGCGAGCCTGCAATTTTAAGAGGCCTTCGGACGGGACATTTTTCTACCGAAAAATTTACAAATTTATCTTGTCTGGGGGGGGGGGGGGGGGGGGAGGTTTCTAAGATTGATGGAGGTCTAGGGAAGAAACTAAAAAATATATGAATAAATTAATTAATAGACCAAACAAACGGTCAGTCTCCCCTTAAGGACAGGTTGCCAAGATGTGACTCATTTTTGTTGTCAGGCAGGAGGCCATAGGAATGCTACTTTGTTTATATTTGACTTTTAATTCTCTTACTCCTTGGTTATCATGCAGAGGCGTTTGTCTATCTTTGGTCTACTAATACTTTAGATCAGAAATAGACCGAGCTCCAGTGTTAGCAATAAACTCTTACATTAGCAAAGTGTATCCTGTGACAATCTGTATTTTAAATCGTAGAATTTTATATATATATATATATATATATATATATATATATATATATATATATATATATATATAAAATATACACATTAAACGTTCATCTTCTGTAATTTTGTTTTCTCCTGTCCTTTCTTGGAAAGATCATATCACAACTCTTCCTAAAACAGCTTCCCAGTAGTTAGGTGTGCTCAACCGTCTCCGTGGGTTCATTCACCACCAACGCAGCTTCTTGCTCTGCACAGGGGCACAGTGCGCCCATTTATCGACTATTGTTTGCCTGTGAGGGGAGGTTCCACCCATACCGCACTTCTCGAAAGGGCAGAGTCAACTCACTTCCCCTTACTACTTCCCTACAATCTCTCTACGCCCAATGTTGCATCTCTCTCACACTTCTACCGCTATTGCAAAAATCGATGTTCTTCAGAGTTTTCACAATGCATACCTCCTCCCTTAGGGAGAGTGGGATGCACTCACCTTTCAGCACACTCCCACCCCTATTCTGTCCAACTCTCTAACCCAAGTGTGAACCGATTTGCTTTCTTCTACTCAACAAGAACGTTCTGAAACTCTATCCCTCGGTCTGCCTTTCTTTGAGTCTATGACTTAAACTGCTTCAAGTACCGTGTGTCCAGATATTTTATCTCTTAGTGTACCTTGAATTTGGCTCTTTTATCATGTTTCACAACTTTCATATATATACAGTATATATATATATATATATATATATATATATATATATATATATATTCCAAACTTTTTCCACGAATGTTCGTCCCCCAAAAATAGAAACATAAAATCTCACCTATGCAGTGACCATAAATATATAAAGAATGGCGGAGCAACACTGGCGGGTTGAATCAACAACATATTCCTGGCAATATTACTTGGTTATTTAACATTGCTGTCGGTACGCTGACTGAAGGTACAACCGCCAGCACTTCAGACTTATCGAGTAAATATATATTATGTGATCATAGTTATATATATAAGTATACACATGGCAAACAAACAATGGATAGTTTAACTTAAACCTTTATATTATAATTATTTATCATTGTACGTATAATAGCTCGAAAAAAACATAAATCATAAAAGAAATATATCAGGTAGAACTGTTGCCGGGTGTGCCATATATTAGTCTATGTGAGGTGGTCATACGTTATAGATTATTATTAGTGTTCATGTGATGGTGATTTGTTGATTGTTAGTGTTCGTGATAGTATATTGTAGATTATTAGTGTTCGTGTGATGGTGATTTGTTAAATGTTAGTGTTTGTGTGATGGTGATTTGTTGATTATTAAGTGTTCGTGATGGTATGTTGTAGATTATTAGTGTTCACCTGATGTAATTTGTTGAATGTTAGAGATATTGATAGTGTGTTTCCCATTATTAACAGCTACCAAACAAGAGCTGCCTTAAAAATTGTCGGAAAAAGTGAGTGTGCAAAACCTTCTTAACTTCTGCTCCCGTGTGAAGCCCTGCGGACTGCGTGGGTTCGAAATACCCCCTCCTCCCCCTCCCCCCAATTATTTTCACATTTTCCGAGTACCTGCACATTGCCACAATTTGCAGATTGCTACCGCTCGTGTGACCCTGGATTGTTGCTTATTACGATTCTTTTAACTGTGTATGTGTGCTTCGGATTGTGTGAGGCGAGTTATGACGCATTTTGACAGTTATGGCTATCATTATACAATTTTATACAGCTTAAAAATGATCTGTGCGAATTATAAAGATAAAGACTATCTCAATTTTCCCTCTGACTTCCATATACCCATCAAACCATGAATAACATCGTCTTATCATAGCCAGAACACAGACAATTAATGCGTAGTCGGATCTTGAAAGGGTTAAACGTTTATGGTAACTGTGGATAGCCGATTATTTTGTAAATTTTGATTCTCAGTCAACACAACCAGTAGACTATTTCAACAGATAGATCTCAACCAGTGTCAATTTAGCTAGAGTCAACAAAACCAGTGCCAAATAAAAGTCCTGACATAACTTCATAAAATACATTGCTCGGAAATGGCAAAAACAAACAAAACCCTCAAAAATAATTAAACAAAATATATTAACCACAAGGCGTCGGACCATATAGCGTTAATGCATGTGTTCCGGTCAATTGTCGTCAAAGTAGGAGTGAAATGCAAATAGCTACTGTTCGTGTGACTGAATGGTTAGTTGTTGATTGTTAGCGCTCGTAATGGTTTGTTGTGATTATTACTGTCCGTGTGGTGGTAATATATGTTGATTGTTAGGATGGTAGGTTGTTGTTGTTGTTGTTCCCCAAGCTGCCTGGCCGAACAGCCCCAAGGCCCTGAGCAAGGCCAAGGCCATAACTGAGCGCCCCCACAGAACCCTCCCCGCCGACCACAATAAAGCCTGGGTGACCGAAGCCACTCCATGGCGGGGAGCTGAGGAGGGTGCGGAAATGCCCGGGAAACCAAAGCCCCACCCAGGACCCTGTGTCCCTCAGCAATTATGAAGAGAAAGTTGAGGGGCAAGGGAAAAATGTGACGCTTTGGCTTCCAATCTTGGTAGATTGGGAGGTCAATCCACGTTAGAGACGCCGTCACTTGAGATCTAGAAAATATATAAGTAAAAGGAACAGTCAGAGTAAGCTATGGGTATGGCAGAGATTGCTCAGTTCTCACTCTAATAGACCAACCCATCACCACATGACTAGAACCCAATCCTCTCAGCATCAGCTAGGAAAGGCCCTAGAAAGCCGCCTTTGGCGGGGGGATAGCTCCCCTATTTCAACCCTTTTCGGGGTTGGGCACCCGCCCATGGATGGTAGGTTGTATATTATTGTCATTTTCATAATATTCTGACAACTAATCAGCTTAGGAAGGACCTCTAGCAATAATATAGCTTCAAACCATCTCAACCAACCCTCTTAATTACCACATATCCTTCCTCAGTTTCATAATACCATCTAAATATAGCTAGATTATATAATAACACACGTCGCTGGTACTCAAAGGGTAAATGTTCGTGTGTTGGTGAATTGTTGATTGTTAGTGTAAATAATTATATGTTGTAGATTATTAGCGTCCGTGCGATGGTGATTTACAGATTGTTAGTGTTAGTGATGGTATGGCATATTTTATTAATGTTAATCTGATGGTGCTTTGATAAATTGTTAGCGTTAGTGATGCTATGGTATATATTATCAGTGTTCGTGTTATGGTAATTAGTTAACTATTAGTGTTAGTGATGGCACTCGTGATGGTATGTAGTAGATTAATAGTGTTCGTGTGATGGTTTATTGTTTATTGTTTGTGTTCGTGAGAATATTAGTGTTCGTGTGATGGTGCATTGTTTATTGTTTGTACTCGTGATGGTATGTAGTAGATTATTAGTGTTCGTGTGATGGTTTATTGTTTGTACTCGTGATGGTATGTAGTATATAGATTATTAGTGTTCGTATGATGGTTATTAGTTGATTTTTTTTGTTCGTGATGGTATGTAGTAGATTATTGGTGTTCGTGCGATGGTGTATTGTTTATTGTTTGTACTCGTGATGGTATGTATTAAATTCATGCAATAGTGATTTTACAAATACCAGTAATTGTATAACGGTAATTTGTCCATAGTTACCGTTCATGTCAAAATAAATTGAGAAGCAACGACTTACGAGCGGATCTATTCAGAAATATATTAACGATTTCCAAACTTCGTACCTTAAAGGGAGATGGTTGTTTGTTCTGGTCCCCCCTCTCCCTCATGCTGAACCCCATTATTTTACAGATTTTAGGACGCTCGGCCGATTAGTTTGGCGATTTTAAGACTTTTCACCACATTTCTTTGTCAACATTTAGACGTTTCGCACCATTTATTTGTCGAGTTTTGCCTGGCGAGCGATAGCAAGCCTGTAGGCTAATATAGGAGGAATCGGCCTTAGGCAGGGACATTGTTCTACCGAAAAATTTACACATTTATCGAGAAGGGGGATCTTGGAGATGTTTTTTTAAGCTTGATGGAGGTCTAGGGAGGAAACTTTAAAAAAATAATAATAATACATTTATATATATCGACCAAAAAATATACCCTCCCTACCTCCTTAATTAATTTTAAAACATTGTCTTACAATTGGACACTGAATGACAATAATGATATAAACCTGGAAGTCACAAAATATTTCTAAGGGACTGAGAAAACGGAATTTCGGGTCTCACAATAATCCAGGCATATTTGACACAATTATTTGATTTCGCTTTGCCTTCCGATTCGTACTCAAGTCGTTCCGGAACAAATTTCAGAGAAAATGGAGTAGAAAGTGCGAGAGAAAATTTGTGGGAATTGCTAGGCAGAATATTATTATACGATATTATATAATGTGAAGTAGCAAGGAACATACGCATATGTAACCTCAAACATAATAATGCAAATATTAATAATAATTATAATTATTATTATTATTATTATTATTATTACTACTAATCATAATAATAATAATAATAATAATAATATTAATAATAGTAGGCTAATACAAACATCCAAAAATTACAAATGTATAATGTGCACGGTGACTACGATTACACAAACACATATATAATCCACTTACTTGAAATGCTGACACTCTTCAAATTCAACCTATACCCATACACATATACACACAAAACACCTGGAGAGATATATCTACAGAAATACATATACTCGAACACAAAATTATATAAAACATACATACGTACATATATACATACATACATACATACATGCATACCGGTACATACATATACATACATACACGCAAATACAATCACGAACATAGATATACAAACACATACACACAAACACACTATGTACGCCAATTAAATACTCACACACACACACACACACACACACACACACACACACACACACACACATACACACACACACACACACACACACACCGGTATGATTAAAAGAATACATACAATAGCGTGAATAAATGTTGAATGCCATTGTGTCTATTGCAGAGACTTATGTGGGTGTGATCCGTAGATGAGAGAGAGAGAGAGAGAGAGAGAGAGAGAGAGAGAGAGAGGAGAGAGAGAGAGAGAGAGAGAGAGAGAGAGAGAGAGAGAGAGAGAGAGAGAGAGAGAGAGAGAGAGAGAGAGAGAACAGTCATAATTAATACAGGTGTATACTTCTCCGCTACTCCCGACTACTATTTATCTATAATTGTAACACAAGATAATTTTTAAAAACTACCCAAACTAACTTATTTTCCGTTCGATTTCTATAAAAGAGATGTCGATGAAATGTTTTCAGTTAAACCATCCCTTTCATTCAGATGATATTTTACTACTAATTTTCCTTCCGTCTTTTTTCAGCTTAGTAAGAGCCATAGACAAAGGATAATTCGTAATATTATACAGTATATGCCAACAATATTTGCTTGATATAACCTAATCTTGAATTACTTGTATGACGATTTCCTACACTTTTAAGGTTAAAGATAGTTTAGCGCTAATATATGTCGATGAGAATATCCTATTTATATGTTATTCCTATTATATTGTAATTAATTGTATGTATGTATGTATGTATATATGTATGTACTCAGGATCATACCCCATAGATAGGGGTGGCCGACTCGAGACAGAGCCCAAAAAGAAACAACGTTTAAAGTTTCAATTCTTAGGGTCCGGGACCACTTTCACGTTCCCTCGCCCGTTTCTCTGTCTCGTCTAGTAGGTGAGTTTTACAAGGGGTGGAGGATTTCTAGCCCCCGCCCTCGAAGTAGGAAAAGTAGTACAGAAATAGAGACAGACAGAAAAGCGAAGGTTGGGTATAGGCTGTCAAACCTCACTCTGGACAGGACCAGCCTTCACTCTTACTTACCCAAATATTTTTGTTCTACTATTTGAGCTAACATATTTGTCTAGGTTTTATCGATTCATGTTATTTTGTGTATGTATAACCAACGGAAAATATTTAGGATCTACTATTAAATTATATTACACTGTAATACTAAGTTATAGTACACCGTAATACTAAGTTATAGTACACTGTAATACTAAGTTATAGTACACCGTAATACTAAGTTATAGTACACTGTAATACTAAGTTATAGTACACTGTAATACTAAGTTATAGTACACTGTAATACTAAGTTATAGTACACTGTAATACTAAGTTATAGTACACCGTAATACTAAGTTATATTACACTGTAATACTAAGTTATAGTACACTGTAATACTAAGTTATATTACACTGTAATACTAAGTTATAGTACACTGTAATACTAAGTTATAGTACACTGTAATACTAAGTTATAGTACACTGTAATACTAAGTTATAGTACACCGTAATACTAAGTTATAGTACACTGTAATACTAAGTTATAGTACACTGTAATCCTAAATATATACTACACTGTTATCCTAATTTATACAACACTGTAATCCTAGGTATATACTACACTGTAATACTAAATTATACTACACTGTAATCCTAAGTATATACTACACTGTTATCCTAATTTATACTACACTGTAATCCTAAGTATATACTACACTGTTATCCTAATTTATACTACACTGTAATCCTAAATTATACTACACTGTAATACTAAGTTATACTACACTGTAATACTAAGTTATACTACATTGTAATACTAAGTTATACTACACTGTAATACTAAGTATATACTACACTGTTATCCTAATTTATACTACACTGTAATCCTAGGTTGCACAAAACTGTAATCACAAACTTGCTAAACTCACCTCAATTATATACTTGTTCTGCAAGAGGGGGAATTTTCTTGTAAATCGTTACTTGTTTGCCATTTATCAAGATGACACTTACTGTACTTGCTACTCTAATTTTATCTTGTCGTATAGTTAAGCTTTGTTGGTGTATAATATTGATATTGTGACCTTCTAAATTATGTAGATCTAGACATTTTTACAATCTGGTCAGCATGATGAGTTAGTGATTTCACTGTACCATACCCCAATTTCTGTGTATAGTAGCTTTGCCTTCTTTACTTTAATACAGGACATGTTTAGTCTGTTAAACTATCTCGCTAATCCTAACTCTTCCTCAAACATATTCCGAGGTAACATTAAGGGAGCCTACCTCGTTTGTTTTATCTTCCTAACCCTCTATCTTTGGCTTGTATCCATTCGGCCCCATTCAGACTAATGTTTTAAGACGGTTACCCCCATCCAGGTTTCAATATTTTCCTGGCGAGCGTTAGCGAGCCATCATATATATATATATATATATATATATATATATTTGTTTGCTTTGACAGCAAGCTAAATTTGTAAATTTTTCGATAGAAAAAAATTCTCCGGCGAAGCCGGATTTCTCCATACAATGCTGGTTCGCTATCGCTCGCCAGGAAAAAATCGACACCTGGATGGGGATAAACGTCTTAAAACAGTTGGCTGAATGGGGCCGAATGGATACAAGCCAGGGAAAGAGAGAAAAGGAGAGAAAGATAAGAAAAAGCCGGTGACCCCCCTTAAAACATATGCCTGGTACATGCATTTGTTTTTCAATTTTCATCTCCCCTTGCTATTTCCGTGTTCATATATTCAGAGAGAGCATTTCCTGTGTCTACCTTTTGACTGACTAGATGAGTAAGAGACTGGGTGCTTTGATAGGAGTCTGCATATTTCACGACAGGTGTATGTGTGTCATCAACCTCCTGAGAGAGAGAGAGAGAGAGAGAGAGTGTGTGAGTGTTTGTGTGAGCGTGTGAGTGAGTGAATGTGGGGGGTGGGAGTACCTGTACGCCCTTTTGTAGAGTGGTGTGTGTGTGTGCTCCGTCAAAAGAATTACATGTGCCATTTATTCAGATTCTACTATAGCATTACACATACGTAAATATGTCACTGTGTGAGTACTGTAGCAACTCCAAGTAAAGGGAATTAGATAGAAAACAAAAATAGTATATAACTTAACTATACTACCAGGTACGAACGTCTGGAACTGATTTATATGTGTAATTCTTATTGATTATATTTGAGTAAAGATATCAAATATATAACATATAGTAAATTACTTACGCTAATGTAAAAATACGTTGACAAAAAATATGTTTATTTTATCTCGAAGGCAAGATCAGAGAAGTACAACACAAGAATGACTGTAGCATTCGTGACTGTAAGCCATTGAGGCGTCTTACTTAAATAATCACCTGCTTATGTCAATACGCCTGTGCTTGAAAGCATAACTAAATATAATTGAAGGCTTGTCTACAATACAGAAGCTAAGAAATTCAATACTCTTGAATAGTGAAAACGTGCGCAATACTGTATGTGAGGAATGCATACAACTGTGATTTTATCATGATATGACAGCCATGCATTTGCAACGTATAATTTTAGCGCATAGATCATACTAAGATGGAGTAAATTGAGAAGCTACTCATAACTGATATACAATATTTGGCAATTCCATTCCCAACAGCTAGTTAAACAGTTAGGAGTGCAAGCTAGAGTCACTAGATGTAGGGTAAAATTCGGACTCGCGGGCCTATTCGCGGTGAAAATCGATGACTCCTAGTGACTCTAGCTACTCATAGCGACTAATGTTAGACTCCCACTTGCTCGCGGTGAAAATCAATGACTCCTAGTAACTCTAGCGACTCCTGTTAGACTCCCACTAGATCGCACTCCTGACTGTGTGAGGGCCCCTTTAGTAAGTCATACATAAAGTGAAAACTCTTGGGTGACTTCACGCCATGTTCACCTTATTGTGCATTATTGACTTGACCGAGTTTTGAAAGCTTTGGTCTACAGGTAATAATAAACCAAACAATCGTGAGCACCTTTAGTGATTATGTATCTACTCTTCATGACAATTTAAATACCAAACAAAATATTAATACTAAGTGAAATATTAAATATACCATATTACAGTATATGGTCTCTCTCTCTCTCTCTCTCTCTCTCTCTCTCTCTCTCTCTCTCTCTCTCTCTCTCTCTCTCTCTCTCTCTCTCTCTCTCTCTCTCTCTCACACACAGACACACCAATAATATATATATATATATATATATATATAGTTGGTGTGTCTGTATGAAAGAGAGGAGAAAGAGAGTGTGTGTGTATGTGTATTACGCATGTGGATGTTCATGTCAATTCATATTCTCTTCATGCGGTGCGAGTATTAATAAAGACCTGCTATATTTACCAGTGTGTGTATTGACTTATGCAGCAGTGAGTTATTATGCTGCGGGCAGTGGGTCGACTGGCAGTACCCTAAAAGTTGCAAGAGGGAGGGGAGGGGGGGGGTCTAAATGTGCCGACATACATTTTTATCCGGTGTCTGTTGTATCAGCGGAAGTTTGGCGTTATTTATGCATATTTTACAATTATGCATACGTGGTTACATGTTATAGTGATTTACACGCTCGGATATATATATATATATATATATACATAAATGCACACGTATACAAACTCTATTATTGTTACACACACACACACACACACACACATACTAGTCCAACCTAATTTTCACTCTCACTCTCTCTCTTTCTCTCACTCACTCTCTCACACTCACTCACTCACTCACTCTCATTCTCTCTCTCTCTCTCTCTCTCTCTCTCTCTCTCTCTCTCTTACGTATTCTTCCACTGTACAGCTTTATTACGAGTGTACGTACAGTTGGAGTCAAAAGGTCGAGTACCACCTTCACAACACATGCTTTATTATTTTGTTTTAACCCCTTCAATACCGTGATGAATTGTCTTTTTAATTAGTATTATTATTATTATTCTGGCTAGCATCATACTATTATATTCAGCTTATGAAGAACCAGTGGCATGGAAGGGCTAACTGAGATAACCGTTACCCCTTTGATTCTTGAGATCCTTCCTTCCACTGAAACAAATCATCTAGTTTTAACCAGCATACCCTACCAAAGCTTAAAAAATACATCCACATGAGCCCCTTTCGTGAAAAAATGTGTAGGCAACATTATTCGATAAAATACAGTTCCCAGTCTAAGGCTGGTTCCTCTAAAATTACAGGCTCGCTATCGCTTAGGGACGAGTGGGAACTCATGTCGTTTTCTTATATACATATTTTTGTCGTTTAAGTTGCAATAATTATGTCTCTTCAGTGTTTACTGGCCTGTCTGGCTGTGTGTATGTGTGTGTGATTGTGTGTGTGTGTGTGTGTGTGTGGTAGAGCTACTTAGTGACTTTTCGCTACCGGCTGTACCGTTTGCGTCCCTTCGTGTCTGAGCCGGCAATAAAATAGTGTAACATTAGGGTGGGCTCTATACACTGTCTCCTTATTACCCACTTTTTGCATAACAGGTATATTCATGAGCACCTGACATAACGAAGGCTTTATTGAGGTGCTAGGAGTGAACAAGAAGTGCTGGCATAATTATCTATATTGTGTTAGACCTCAAGCCATATATTGTCAGAGTATACATCCCTTGTGTGCGTGTTTTTTTTTGTTTTCTATCAGCGTGTCTAACAAAACATCTTCCTGCTTATGTTATTTTAGTGCTTGTCTATCCGCGGCTAACTGTATTTCTGCCTGGCTGTGTTCGTGTATGTTGTAGAAGTGCTTAGTGACTTAAACAAAATGTGCGTGAGGATATGTGTACCCTCGTGTCTCCTCCCGCAATAAAATGATGTAACATTAAGGTGGGTACTATACATTGTTGCCTCAGTTCCAGTTTTTGCTTCACAGATAGTATTCACGAACATCTGACATAACTGAGGCTTTGTTGGGATATTGGGAACGAACAAGAAGTAATAAAGTATTTGTCTTCTTTTAGACCTCATGGCTCCAAATTGTAAATATTATATGTCTTCTACTGTATGTCTATGTAGCTATCTGTGTATCTGCATGTGTTTCTGTCTGTGTCTCTCTGTGTGTATGTGGGTGTGCTGTACAGGTGCTTTGTGACTTTAGATTCAGTAGGCACTATACATTGTCTCTTTATACCACTTATTGTGTATCAGATATATTCATGATAACCTGCCATAATTGCAAATTTTTATTAAATCATTAAGAATTTCTGAGAATTATTGATGACTATATAAAAATTATATATAATTACACAAATTATGCTTCTCCATGTCTGTTGGTCTGTCTGCCTGCTTACCTGTCTTGGTGTATGTGTGTATTTGTCTGACTTTCTGTCTGTCTGTCTGTCTATCTAACCGTGTGCCTGGTTTTGCAGTATGTGAATGTGTTTGTTTTCCTGTGCCTTCTATTATGTCTATCTGAACTGAGCTACATTTCTATTTCAAAAATGTACAAATGAAATTAGACGATTTTGTTGCCTCACTTTGATGTGATAGCCTCCACTCCCCTTTCACTAGGCTGCTGGACCTGCCAAAGAATTACGAATAACCTTTGCTTGGTTTACTCTATTGCACCTCTCTCTCTCTCTCTCTCTCAATCTCTCTCTCTCTCTCCCTCTCTCTCTCTCTTGTACACACACACACACACACACACTCACCTCCACACACACTGACTCTCTCACCTACACACACACACACACACACACATAATCACTTCCCTCCTCTACCTACGTCAGAGAAATCCCCGCTAATTTGACGTTGCACTATTAAAATTACGCGAGAATATATTCCGCCCGCGTCATCCCCATTTTAATAAAGGATGAAACAAATATTTACACAGGCATAATCACACATAGCATACATTCCTACACAATGAAACACGGGGGAGGGTTGACCACATAAATTAACAGTGCATGACTGGTAATCTGTGTGACAATATATACACTTTTTTTTGCCAGCGCATTGTTCTGGTTGGAAATGTGTGAAGTAAAAACAAACACGATACAATACACAGGAATTGTCCAAGTGTTAATGTTATTTTTTCATCAGATTAGCTTAATATCAGGTAAAAATTTGTGGGATATGTAGTAAAGACAATACCGCGAACATACCGATTACAAATATTTCTGTATTTATCCAGGATCCAAACACAGCACGTTAGATAGTCATTAACCCTTTGAGGATCATGACGAGTTATAGTAGTTTCTTTTGACTATTATTAAACAGTTTTATACAGTTTAGGAAAGACATCTAGCAATCAATGGGGTACAGTCGATCTCAATTAACCTTTTGACTCACACTCACTCCCTTCTATACTTAACAAAATAATCTAACAGTAGCCAGAATAATCTAAAAAAAAAATGTAATCCTCAAGGGGCTAACTCTACTGATTCTGCGAAGAAGTAGAGTTGATTCATTTATTTTTTAGATCATGGCAGCAGATGACAAAGTAACGAGGGGGGGGGGGGAATAATAATGTGTATAATACTAAATGGTTTCATGTATTTATGTTGTTGTAGCTTTCCGCTAAAACCAATTGATAACCCCTTCTGTACCGGTGATGTACTTTTCATTGTAATCTGACGACTATTAGACAATTTTGTATAGCTTAGTAAGGCCGTCTACTAATCAAAAGACTACAGACTATTATAATTAAATCTTATAGCTTCCATACGTCCTTCCTAAGCTTCATAAAATCGTCTAAATGTAGGTGAAGTCAAATTAACAAGACATCACCGGTACAGAAGGGGTTAAGGGACATTAAATAGAGCAAACGAGAAAACATAACGCTAACTAATATAAGATAATGTAGGATAATGTTTTTAAGATGATGGTATACAGGTGAAAGAAAATAAGTTCAGGTGTCACATAGAAAAAAATGTGACTCCTTTCATCAAGTGAAAAAATATCCCTGAAATATTTTCTCTCTCTCTCTCTCTTTCTCTGTATGTATGCAGGTATGTATGTATATATAATTATATTATATATATATATATATATATATATATATATATATACTTGTTAGTATGTCAGCTGGTGAACCGGGGCACCGTAATTTCCATAATAGTAGGATAAGTAGGGATAAGACGCCTGGACTCATCTTTATTCTCGAATTTTCTGCTTACATTAAGCCATCTTCAGAATACCATATAATCCCTAAGAAGAAAAAAAAAAAAATCATAACAGAAGGTACAACGGGATCACTAATTAGTCAGAAAAAATTAGTAACGAACTAAAATATATCTAATGTTATTATTTAAAAGTTTAAGATTTATAGAAAATTACTGAAACCTCACAGTTAGAGGTAGAAATTGTAACATCTAATTAAAAATGGTGACAGGTCAGTTGAACCAGTGCCACTTCAACCAGTGCCACTTTAACCAGTGCTAACTCAACCAGTGGCCACTTCAACCAGTGACCACCTAACCTAACCTACTGGTTAAAATGGTCACTGGTTGCGTAATTTATTTAAGAACATAGTGAACTATCAACAGACTACACCTTTTACAAAACATAATGAAAAAATCACATAATACATGTACACTTACCTAAGTACAAGGAAACAAAAGACCAGACACGTTCACAGAACTGGGTGTGGGAGTCAACTAAAACACCACCATAGCTCAAGTGACTGTGGAGCTGTGAAAGGAAATCAAACTAATAAAAGTGATCGAAAAAATTGAAAAAAGAAAAAAGAAAAAATACAATCACAAATATTTAAGAGTTGTTCGAAACATTAAGTTCTGGATTGAACTTCTTGATGAACAATTTTTCTCCAATAAGCGCGTCTGTATGATGCCTAAATTTCGCTAATATTTGAAAATCTTTATCAGAGAAACGATGATCGTTCTCATGGGAGTGATTACGGACGGCAGAAAATGCCATCTTTTGTAAAAAAAATGCTTGACCTGTAACTTTTGTCAATATGTTCGTATACCCTTATCTTGAATGAACGGCTAGTGCATCCAATACACCCAGCATTACAGCTAGGACAAGTAAATCGGTAAACGATATTCGAACATAGAGGGTCTATCACACGGTCTTTGAAATTTAAAAATTAACCAATTTTGAAGTCATTAGTGAATATAATCTTAAAGTTAACTGCGGGGAATGAATCTTTTAAAATATGTTGAGCAATTTTCCGAAATTCGTAACTAATGTTACCATAGAAGGGCATCTTGATATACTTAACCAATTTAGGAACATCATACTTGGGTTCACTGGCTCCATAAATAACTTCGTCATCATGTCTTTAGCTATACCAAAACAAATATTAGGCTCATAGTTCTACAAGATTATGTCCAAGGTCTCATCCAAGGGTACATTAGTGAACAGGGACTACACATCATAACTGACTAAGACGTATTTATTGGGCAAATTTAACTCACGAAGTTCACTAACAAAGGTTCTGGAGTTAGACACAGTACATTCGTTGGATGTAAGTGGAGTTATTAACGGTTGTAGAAATTTAGCTAAGTTGTATCCAGCAGTTTTAATTGTAGAGATATTTGGTCTAAGAGGCAGTCCCTGTTTGTGCACCTTGGGTAGGCCATAGGCAATTCCTGGAGTAGAGCCAGAAGCATATAATTCACCGAATTTTGTTGACCCAATATTGTCCTTGATTTCTCTTAAAATCCTGTTTAGTCTGTCCTCACCTTGGATAATTACGTGAAAAACTTCACCCTTAACCCTTTTAAATTTGGTTTTATCATTTAAACTACTAGGCCTATCCATCTTGGCTAAATATTCACATCTATCCATACAAAAAACTCCTCTGCCCTTGTCAGGTCTAACGATAATAATAGTCATCCTTCCCTAGTTCCTTAAGTAATACTAAATCTTCTTTCTTGAAAACTATCGATTCAATATCTTAAAAAGTTTCTTTTGGATAATCTATAATTGGTATTGCCTATTTCTCTGAGTTTATCAACTACATCATTGTTCAAATCTCCTTTAAGAAGCCCTGTCTTAATACAGTCCTGAACCGTGTTACAAACTTTTTCCAAAGATAAGTAATGTTTTAGCCAATAGTGTTTGTAGAAAGGGATACAGAAATCAAGCCCTAACATTAATACTTTCTTCTCCCTGGTTGTTAATTGTCTACTGGATATATTGAAGGTTGAATTTTTGTTGTGTCTAACAGGATGTATACCGAGAAAATCTAGCTTCCTTTCATGTCTAATCTTAGTCTTCTTGGTGAATTCACTAGTATGCTCATATATCTTATGAAGGAAGGTCCAAAAGTCAAGAAAGGATACCTGGTTCTTGAAGGCCGTTTTTAGACTAGAAAAGTTATCGAAGGTCGTTTTCAGTTTCTTCTTCTGCAGTTTGATTTCCTTATCCAGAAGTACATTTTGCCAATCTCTATGTGTATGACTATTACAAAAATATTTACTGTAAACTTTAAATTTCAGCATTTGTTTCAGTTTGATTTCCTTTCACAGCTCCACAGTCACTTGAGCTATGGCGGTGTTTTAGTTGACTCCCACACCCAGTTCTGTGAACGTGTCTGGTCTTTTGTTTCCCTGTACTTAGGTAAGTGTACATGTATTATGTGATTTTTGTATTATGTTTTGTAAAAGGTGTAGTCTGTTGATAGTTCACTATGTTCTTAAATAAATTACGAGATAGCGATATATATTTTTAATTAGAAGTTTCAGTTTCTATTTATAACTGTGAGGTTTCAGTCATTTTTTATAAATCTTAAACTTTAAAATATTAATATAGAATATCTTGTAATTGGTTAGTAATTTTTCACTGACTTATTAGTGATGCCGTTGTTCCTCTGTTACGAGTTTTTATTTATTATATTTTTTTTTTATTTTTTTTTTTTTTTTTTAGGGATTATATGGTACTCCTGAAGATGGCTTAATGTAAGCCGAAAATTCGAGAATAAAGATGGGTCCAGGCGTCTTATCCCTACTTATCCTACTATATATATATATATACACACACGCATCCACTAATATGGATAAGTAAATAAAGGTTATGAGTCAAGTCATATCTCCGTGGGCATGTGTGTGTGTGCGTGCGTGTGTGTGTGTAATCACTTACTTATGATGAGGCGTATGGCTGGAGAGGAGAGTTAAGTGAAGGAGACAGACATTGGTTGAAGATAGGGCTGCCTTCTGACAGAGAACAGAACCGCTCACAGGCGTTTTCTTCGTGACTAAGCTCTTGGAGACTAAGGCAGTGTTATAAATTGGCAACAGATAGACTCTGAACCACCGCTTTCTGGAATTCACATTTTCAGACCACATGCCCACCTACCAAAAATGTACAATGTTTCAAATTCCATGAGGAAAACACTAGATGCATGGATTTTGTTTGTATTCAACTAGTTATCCATCTTCCTCTATTTGAGGTGAAAACATTCGAAACACAAGTAATACACATACCATTCCTTCTGGACAGACAGAGGCAGAATGAAAGTGACAGGAGGAGGAGAAAAGAGTGCAGGGGGGGGGGGGGGAAGGGACGGGAACAGCTGAACGGTAAACAACTGAGCTGGGGGAAGCGTGGGTGTTTAGAGAGAGAGGAGAGAGAGAAAGTCGGACAAGTATATGCATGAGATACATCATTCTTGAATTCCATCAAAATCTTGTCAGCCATTTAGTTATTCAGTCAGTAAGTCACACAGTAAGTCAATAGCCAACCCTGAAACCTATACATTGGGCAACAGGGAACTATAGTCTATTTTTTTTCCATCTGAGGGTAAATTGTCATGTTACTATCGTTGTTAATCAGCTATAAGGTATATTTTGTAGCGAAATATGGTGTTAATTATGAAAACTTGGCATTAATACGACACAGCCATAGTAGTTTCATATATTTCCATTAAGTATCAAGAAATCAGCTACTAAGGGATTCAATTTACCATCAGCTGGAAAAAAAATAGAGTATAGCAAGCCATAGGAAAAAGAAGAAAGTGACCATAATTATGATAGCAAATGAAAATGTAAATATATAAGACTAATTATCTTCATGCAATGGATAAAAATGCAAAGCGAGAGAAAAATATGTTCGCGAATTGCAAAATACGACTATTTCATAATTACTCAGGTGAGGGAGGAGAAAAAAATATGCTAGAAGAAACATATGACATGAATAATATATATAATAACCAAGTGCGTGGGAGGGACGAATTATACTAAAGAAATTATAATAGGATTTAGTTGACGGGAGGAGATAAGGGCAAACTATGTAGACGTAGAGGGATAATATAGTAGAAATAATACAAAGGCGTACACAGGATGACAAGCAACAACATACCAAGAAAGCGAGCGAGCGGAGAGGGAAAAATTATGTAAGAGGTCAAAAATACGACAATTCATTATTATTCAGGTGACGGAGAAAAATGGATGTTAGGTGAAAAACAAGAGGAACCTTGAACAATATGTGTATCACACACGGTGGTCTTGTTTCACATTTATAATTAAATTAGTTGCTGGGACGAATAACACGATAAGACAATCACTGCCACCATCAAACAAGATGGCAGAAACAACAACTAAAATATTACCGTCTTCTGTTTATCATTACGATCATACTCATAATCAAGATATAATTGGCACTGAGAAAAAGAGAGGATTTTTTTTTTTTTTAAAGGCGTTCACTACCTACTTCCTTCTATTCAGTACCGGTACTACACTATAAACCAATGCAGGTCTACCGTTCATAAAGTGACAAAAGCAAATAGTTTCCAGTATTGTACAATAATAGGCCAAACAGAATTACAACACTGGGTAGTATCTAAATATGGTAAATAAGGACTTACTACCTAACAGTGGCCCTGTAGATGGCAGCTGCTAACAACGTACCAAGTTATATAGAGGTGTCAGGGAGGTGCTGAAGCAGTACACATAATGCTGTACTGAAAGAGGGGATTTCCCCTATTTCTCCACCACCACGAGTGCTGCCTTTGGTTTATATATGACCACATATCTGTCATGTACACAACAGTGCTTTTTAATATAAATATTGATTTTTGTTATATATTTGTTTCTATGTGTTGTTGTAGATTTAATAAAGAGCTTCTCTGCTAATATATGTACTATTTCAAAGAAGAAGAAAAAAACATTACTACCTAATTCAAAGTCGACAAATCAAAATTACTGATCTAAATGGCTGAAAAAATTTGGTGGTGTAAGTCCCCCTTAAAAGAGACCGGCTATGGTAGGGGAGGAGATGAAAGGAAAAGACGTAGGAGGAAGGGGGAGGGAAGGTGAGTAGCTTTGGAGTGGGAGGAAGGAAGTGGTTTGAAGTACTGTGTGTGTGTGTGTGTGTGAGTTCGAGGAGAGGAGGGGGGGGGGTAAATGTGTGGGGAAGGGGGGGGGGCGGGTAAGCGAGTGTGGGGGTGGGCAAGTGTGTTTGCGTGTGTGTGCGAGAGAGGGAGAGTGATCACGTGCCGATACACGTTGAAGCAGGTGATTGGAGGAGGAGACGAAAGGGTGGAGGAGGTAGAGGAGTAGGAGGAGGAAATTGATATAAGGGAATAAAGTGGTAGGCTGGAGATCAGGCAAGGAGAAGAAGAGATGGGGGGGGGGGGCAGGAAGGGAGATAAATAACAGATCAACACTCATGATCGCTCGCACGCACGCACTCCCCCCCCCCCCCCCCACGCACACACCAGCTGTTGGTAAATTGAATCCCTTAGCATCTGATTGCTCAACTCACAATGGAAAAATATGAAACTCTTATATCTATGTGTCAAATTATTACCAAGTTTTCATAATTAACAACATAATTCACTACAAAACCTTAACAATAGCCGAGTAATCAGGATGGCGAGATAGCAAATTACCATCAGCTGGAATAAAACAGAGTTTAGTGAACATTTGTGACGTCCGAAGCAGGGAATAGTTAACTGTGGTAACCTGGATAATATCCAGTAGCAAACTTACCCGAGTTAGCAATGTTATGAAGATGAGCCACCAAGCGCAGCCTAGTATTATGTTCCCAAACATTTATTTCTTATCTAATTATATATTTATTTATTCATGTATTTATTATTATTTGTTACTGTTTTCCCTTCTAATGGCTCCTCCTTCTCCTACCCGTCTTACCTCCTTAACCTTGAGCCTTTCAGAATTATGTGAAGCTGAAATATAATCAGATAGAAAAGCCTCCCACTGTTGTCTGCTGCACTACCTACCTCCTCCTCCTTACCCTCTTTTACATTTTCCCTAACCTTAAAGGGACAGTGGATTTTTTTTGGCCTATATATTTAATTATTTATATATTTGTTTTTGCTTCCTCGCTACACCTCCATCAAGCTTAAAAAATACCCCCTAGACCTACCTTCAAGATAAATTTGTAATATTTCGGTATAAAACTGTCCCGGCCGAAGACCAATTTCTCCTAAAATTATAGGCTCGTTATCGCTCGCCAGGTAAAAATCGACACCTAAATTACACTAAAGGTCTTAATATTGACAAAGAAATAGGGTGAAAGGTCTCAAAATCGCCAAACTAATGGAGCGGACGTCATATAATTTCAACACTAATAGGGCTAAACATGAGGGAGAAGGGAGGCCACAAAAACGAGTCATCCCACCCCTTTAAGCCTTTTAAATATGTGAGCCCTGGGAAGACGGAGGAAAAAAGCTAGTCGAGTGGGATTGAATAGAGATCCTGTCGTTAAAGAGAGCGGCCATCTTGGTCTTACAACGCAATTTTGGTGCCATAAATTTCAAAGAACGGGGAGGTATTTAATTTTTAAGAAATGCATAATTTAAATCCAAACAGTCAACTATAAATCAGCGGTATCATTATTGTAATATGTTGATTAAGGGGGAATGGGCTCATATATTTGCTTGTTTATTAATCTTTATATATATTTTTTAGTTTCCTCCCTAATCCATCAAGCTTAAAAATACACCCCCTAGACCCCCTTCAAGATAAATTTGTAAATTTTTCGATAGAATTTCACGGACAAAGGCTGGTTCCTCTTCAAATAACAGGCTCGCTATCGCTCGCCAGGGAAAAATTGACACCTAAATGACACGACAATTCTTAATATTGACAAAGAAATGGGGGGAAAGGTATTAAAATCGTCAAACTAATGGGCCAAATGTTTTATAATCTTAAACCTAATGGGGCTAAACATGAGTAAGAAGGGGGATCAGAAAAGCGACCCATCTCCCCTTAAGACTACGGGCAGATATGAGTGTCAAGAGCGACTATCAACACCCGTGGCACCAATATGGCGGAGGTCGGCCGATGACTGGGACTATAATTTGATAGGACCTCCAGGACGGAAAGGTAGTGAAGGGGAAAGGTTCTATGGGCGTCACGGGGCAAAGGAAGGGAGAGGATGGGGGGAGGACACTTTAGTATTTTTACCTTGACATTATTTAAAACTGAAAAAAGGTAAATTAAGTTTGAATACTGGGACACATTTTTTCACTTTTAGATTAAGAACATAAGAATTATGTGAATCAATTAGTTATTAGCGAAACATATGAAAATGAAATGCAAACAAGTTTGAATACTAATTTTGTTTTGTCTATTCCACTAATGCCTTCCACCTTATCTAGACTATGTTACATATATGCGAACCATGAAGGTAGAGGAAATAAAGGTCTTGGATTGTGACGAAAAGAGAGCGTGGGTGGAACGTTCTGAGAGCATCACAATAAAAGGATGGAAAGGGGGGGTGGAGGGGGGGGGGGACACTTTCTTCACTTTACCTTGCCTTGAAATTATGTATTGCGTGACAAATGTGAACGTGAAATAAGAACTAGTTTGAGTACCACCGCTATTATCACGCCACTATCTCCTCCTCGACTCGTTCGAATATTTCCCTAACCTTCAAATGTCTTAGTACCGGTACTTGAAATTTGTTAAGTTAATATTAATATATGTTTCTAGACTACCTTCACCATATACTTCTCTAAAATGTGTGCAGTATATTTAGGCACAGAGATAAAGGGCGATTAGTGGCCGAGCAGATACGAACACTGTACATTTAGTCTGGTGAAGGTCGTTAAGGTTGTTCTGTACAGAAGCAGTTTCTACCTATCCAACACCAGAACATGCTGCCCCTAACCTACACTTGAACACGAAAATGTGTTACTCCCCGTGACTTTATGTATGGAAGTATGTATAGTGTAATTGGATTACAGCAATAATTTGCAATACAACTGTTCAATTATCATATATAATAATGATATCATGATAAACGTAGGTACCGGTACCTCTAATTCAATCATAATATATTTCGTTTCTTACATATATAGCCTACAGGGAATGCATATAAAATGTGTGTGGCCAACTGTACATTACTTCCTCCACTTTCTCGGAGACGGAAGCCAGAGAGGAAGATAGGGAATAGAGGGAAAATCCAGGAAAGTGTGGGTGGAAGTACAGATTAATAAAAATGGTATAAAGGAGAGAGAGAGAGAGAGAGAGAGAGAGAGAGAGAAAGAAAGAGAGACAGAAGGGGGGGGGGGGGGGGGGGGTACGCTAAGTTGTCCTTTGCCTCGGAGCCGACCTAGTGAATTAACCCTCTTGTAGCCCAAGGTAGGAGGCTTGTACTCCTAGGAATACACGGGCTACTACTTAAAAGTTCACATTAACATAATTTACCTTCGCCAGGTTTAATTAAAGCTTACATAAAATTACAATATTAGTTTGAAGGGTTGTTTAGGAGACACTGTTTAGTTTTGTTTGAAGGACGATATAGGGAAGTGTTTTTTCCCCCTATCTTGAAGAGGGTGTGTGAGGCAAACTAATCAAAAGATGGCTCGAAGATTGTAAAACAAAATAAAAATAAATAAATAAATAAAAACCCTCAACAACAATTCAGAAAAAAGCATAATAACCCCCCAATACATCGGATGAGCTAGTGTTAATATCAACTTGGCCATTACACACAGGTAAATGAGTGAGCCGGATACAGGCTACCCGCGTTGGGAATCGAACGTTGGACCACACATTAACTACCGTATCAGTAATACTACACATTAAAAAACAAAATGCTAGAGAGAGAGAGAGACAGAGAGAGGGGGGGGGGAAGCAGAAGTGTAACAAAAGAAGAGAAGGATGAGGAGAAAGAGTACGATGAATATAAAGACGAGAGAGGGATGGTAGGCGGGTTGACAGGTTATCCAAGCGTTAAACTACAAGACAAATAGGTACGTCTTGTGAGGGGGGGGCAAGGTTGTCTCACCACAAAGATAGGTCAGTGTAAGCTCCTCACAGTAGGTCGTTCAGTAGGTAGGGGAGTGGGTCAATTAGTGCACCAACAAACAAGTAGGTAGGTAGGTTAGTGAGTAAGCCAATAGAGTTCCTTGGCAAATGAGTAGTTTGACAAGTAGGTGGGTATGATAACGACGTATCTAATAGATAAATGTGTCGGTTTGTGAGTACATCAATGAGTTCCTTGGCTGTAGGTGGAAAGGTGAGTATGATAAATACGCGCCTAGTAAATAAGTAGGTTTGTTTGTGAGTAAGCCAATGAGTTCTCTGGCAAATAAATAGGTAGATGCGTATGAAAATTACGTACTTAGTAAATGCAGGTTTGTGAGTAAGCCTTGTAGGTAACGTAGTTATGTAGGCCTTAGGTTAATGAGGTAATTAAACAATAGGTTGTTATAGGTAGGTGAGTATGTCAGTGAGTTCTCCATATACAGTATGTACTACATAATTGTTAGGTATATCCTTGAGTTGTCGAGTAATTATTTAGGTAGGTTGAAAGAGTACGCAGGTGAGTAGATCAATAATACCTTTCTATTAACCAGTTGAGGACTATGACACATTTTGACAGTTTATTCTGGCTATTATTAGAAGATATTATGTAGACTAAGAAGTGTGTATGGAAGTCAGAGGGTATATCGCGATAGTCTTTACCCTCTTAACTCTCACAGATCCTTCCTAAGCTGTATAAAATCTTCAGTTGAAATCTAAAATAAACTGTAAAAATGTGCCATAATCCTCAAGGGGTTAAATAAGTAGGTTGCTTGGCAGGTTAGTGACTATATCATTGCGGCCCCTAGGCAATACATAATTATACTTGTACATAGATGAGGATGCCAATTAGTGAACTAGCAAATATGTAGGTTAATAGGTATGTTAATAAGTACCGTATATGAGTTATTTTGTAAACTAATTAGGTATTCAAGATTGGTTATTAAAGTGAATGAACTTCAATTATCTTAAAACGAATACCACCACCACCACCCCCTCCCACCAACACCCACACACATGCTCACACACATATATACACATACACAAATCGATGAAGACGCCCACGTGTTCACCTCACCTCACCTCCCCCCGCCCGACTACCACTTACTTACTCACACACACACACACACACACACACACACACACACACACACACACACACACACACACACACACACACACACAGCCCGTAGCCTAGTAGGTAGCGCTCTCGTCTCACACACGAGGGGTCGGGGGTTCAATCCCCCGGCCGGGCGGAGACAAATTGGGCTTGTCTCCTTTCATGTGTTAGCCTCAGTTCACCTAGCTGTAAATAGGTACCTGGAATAAGTGGACGACGTTGTGACGTCCCATCTGGGGTTGGCAAAAATGGTACAAGGCGAGATGGGTATCATATGGTTCACCTAAGCTGATGGCTACCTAAGCCTTCGGGCGAGACGGTACCGTCTATAGTGAGAATGGTACCATACAGATCCACCCTAAGCCTTCGTTTCCGATGTCGCCAATTGGCTAAAAATACAGACTACACACACATCCACAGCCATTCCAACGATACATATAACACCTACACATATAGGAGGCGGGAAATAACGAGCATGCTCACTCCCGCAATACAACTAGAGTAAGTACTAGAGTAAGTACACACACACACACACACACACACACACACACACACACACACACTAGCAGGTAGGTAGGTGGGTCGAGTAGTAAATCAATAGCTATGTAACGTAAACAACACCAAAGCCACCACAATAATAATGTCACCACCACCACAGTAATAATGTCACCACCACAGTAATAATGTCACCAACTTGCCACCTGTAATCACCATCATAATAACCCTTTCAGTATCTGACCATTATTCTTTTATATTTGCCATTATCAGACGACATTACGTTAGGAAGGGCTAGAGGGAAACCGAAGGTTAACTGATACCGTATAGTATTAACCTTCTTTGTTATGCCCACAACGCATGTTGTATCTTTATAAAATCGTGTTACAACAGCTAGAATTAAATGTTATAATGTATCTCCATACCGAAAGGCTTTGTCACCAAACCAAACACTATGTACAATTATTATGAAAATATAAAATAGGATTAGCCCCTTCAATCAGACATCGAATGCTCCACTCTAATAATGATACTGCTAGATTGTTTTGTTCAAATCAGGAAAGACCTCTTGGAATCAACGGTTAAAAATCATGATCTTATTTAACCTTTCGAATACAAAAACAAAAATCTGACTCAGCTCTTTGATGAACAATCATATTGTAGGAGCTGAATGAGCAGATCTAATTTAATCTTAGTTTAGTACAAATAACACTAAAACTAATACTTAATACTAATTGGTAAATAGCCTACATATTATAGTAATTCATTCAGCTAAAAAAAAAAAAATATATATATATAGGCTATATACTCCTAGGTAGTTATTATTTTATAGATTACAAGTTTCTCTAATTATTTAGTAAAAATTTGCTACGACTAGATTTAAAGCTAAACAATGTCAAGTTATTTACAGTATTTTCTGGTAGTGAATGATAAAACCTTTGCACTGTACGTGATAGACAATATTGGATTAGGATTGTGAAGACGACACAAAATAAACAATTGAACGTGGGTAGTCTCGTATATTAAAGTACAAACCTATCTCTGAGTTTTCTTGGTCTAAGTAAAGAATATACAGTATATGAACGCACATACTCTCTCTCTATATATATATATATATATATATAACTGAATACTAAACGTAAGAATTCTTATCAGAAAATGAATATCTAAACAACTTTAAGCAGATTACATTCAATCTGAATTTGTTTTACAAATTGAGAAACTTTCCTGGACCAATTCGATAAAGGGATCGATCCCAAACCCTCTACCAAAAAACCTCCGACACAGAAACCTAGCCCGTATATAGAAAGGAGCCAGAGTCTTGAACTTGACCCGGATCTTACGTAACACACCCGCTTCCAGGTTACGAAATAGAGAGGAGGGAGTGGAGGAGGAAGGGAGGGGAGGGCTAGAGGAGGGAAGTGGGAGTATAGGAGGAGGAGGGGAGTAAAGGTTCAAGGAGGAGAAGCAAGAGAGAGAGAGTGTGTGAATGTGTGTGTGTGTGTGTGTATGAGTGTGTGTGCGTGTGTGTATGTGTGTGAGAGAGTGGTGTGTGTGTGTAAAAACAGAATACATGGAGAAAATCAGAGAGAAAAGGGACGAAAACTGAAGTTAAATAATCCTTTTCATCCACTCAGTCTGACCATGACCTAGGCCAACCTACAAGTTCTTGAGTGTTTGACTTGAGTGCTTGAGGCGTTTTTATACTAGTACTGGTTCTCTTAGATGTGGTGAATGGATTATACTTCGATAATGACTATAATTTTGAGTGTTTCTTTCCTTATAGGGATGAATTAGAAGAAAGTTCCTAAAAATACTCAGACATTTACACACTGTAAATAATATACGTAATAATCAATGTATATGTAATAAATACTGCAGATATACTGTATATGTTATACGTGTGTCATTATGTGTTTCCTGTGTGTGTGTGTGTGTGTGTGTGTGTGTGTGTGTATGTGTGTGTGTGTGTGTGTGTGTTACTGAAAAAATATTCTTGACAATTGCACATTAGTAATGATGCATATACTTTAATAAATGCAAAGAAAACTGTAGATAAGTAAGCTATATGAGTATAATTAAATATTTATGTGTGTATGTGCGCGTGCGAGCGCCTGCCTTTGGGTATGTACTTGTGCCCATGGATGTGCGCGTGAATGTTCACTTGTGCATAAGTATGCCCATGTGTGTGTATCTCCGTGTGTTTGTGTGTATGTGTATGTGTGTGTGAGAGAGAGAGAGAGAGAGGTGTCTGTGCGTAAATGAGATAATATTGTCGCGCCAAATAGTTACGTAAGCCAACATAAGCTAACCTAGGTCAACATCGAAGTACTTGAGACGGTATTGCGTAACGTGTTGTTGTTGATGTGGAAGGGATTCATCATCACTTACTCTTTCTGCGGTATTGAGACAGGGTACAAGAAGTAGAGAAAACCCACGCATGCTAGCTAACTCTCTCTCTCTCTCTCTCTCTTACACACACACACACACACACACGGTAGCCGAGCACGCATATTCATAATACTGGAAGTGCTGCCTCTGGTGTCTGGTGTTTGATTCCATGCACCGGCAGGGTAAGTTTCTCTCAAAACATTTCCGTAGTCATGCAGGCTAGGTCTGGGCTGACCAGTCTCTAGGGACCCACAAATTCTCCTGCTCAAGTCCTACTCCCTCGGGGGTATATGTAGGCGCCCTCGTTAGCAACCAGAATCAGACTGTTGATCCGTTTGGATAAGATCTAGGTGAAGTCTGTGTAATTTCACTTTATTAGCTGCAAGGCTCGAATTAAACCGATTATTATTATTATTATCATTATTATTGTTATTATTATTGGGGGTGGCCGACTCGAGACAGAGCCCGAACAGGGACAGCACAACACATCAGAAAAACAAAACAAATCATAAAATCTCACACACATCTAGGTCGCCCAGGAGAGATGCCCCGAGACCCAGGCCCATTTGGGGTCCCCAGCAAAAGATTCCCAGATCCCCCGGAGAGGCGCCGAGAGGCAGACCCGCAGCGAAGCTTCACCACCACAAGCCAACCCACCATGTTTCCAGGGGCACCCTTCATTACCACCGGCTCCCCGGGCCAGGCGCCTGATGGACTACTATCTAGATTCTAGTCCAACTGGCGCAGCAGAAGGAGGAGGAAAAGGAGTTGCAGGAAGGGGGAGGTAGTGTAGGAAAAGGATAACAAGAAATTAATAAGGGGGAGGAAGACGTACACGAGGAAAAACAAAATGGGGAAGGTGCCAGAGTATATACACACATACAATACATACATTAGTATTACTATAAATATTATTATTATTATTATTAGTAGTAGTAGTAGTAGTAGTAGTAGTAGTAGTAGTAGTAGTAGTAGTAGTAGTAGTAGTATTACACACACACACATCACCTACAACTGACCTCATATCCTAAGCATTCTGTGAAAGAGAATATAACTACGTGCTCTATCGTGAATCACATAAGTTCGCAATTGAGGTCAAGATGCTATTTCGTACACGGAAACAATTCGTGATGCAAAAATTATAATATGTCTTCTTCTAATCGGGTTTTCTTGGGTTAGCTGTTACAAAATAATGTATATTATCACGTAGAATTCATGCATTATTGTTTTGTTTTTATGCTAAATTTCTTAACTCCCGTGTCATTATATATACAGTATATATATATATATATATATATATATATATATATATATATACGGAGAGAGAATGTGTGTGTTATTGAGTGTGTGTGTGTGTTTGTTAGTGTGCGTTGGTGAGTGTGTATGTGGTGGTAATGTCTGTTGTGCGAGTGTGTATATTGTGCGTGTGCATTGTAGTGTTAGTATGTGTTGTGGGAGTGTGTATGTTGTGTGAGTGTGCATGTTGTGTGTGTATTTTGTGTTTGTGTGTGGTTGGATACAGGCAGGTAGGCAGACAGATAAATTATACATAAAACGAAAGATATAAAAAGGCATTTCCAAATCCTTATATACAATTAATTTAACAAGCCACAGCGCACGTGTAGCCTATATGTATATTTAAACGCAAATTCATTATTTAAACATGACACCATACACATATAATAAGCGTAAAGATTCAAATATGCTTGTTTTTCTTGCTCTCACTACA
The DNA here is from genome assembly GCA_032716605.1 of Paralithodes platypus. Taxonomy (NCBI): domain Eukaryota; kingdom Metazoa; phylum Arthropoda; class Malacostraca; order Decapoda; family Lithodidae; genus Paralithodes; species Paralithodes platypus. Next base: position 30,202,128 of record CM064518.1, on the reverse strand, counting down.
GACGCATACTCTCTCTCTCTCTCTCTCTCTCTCTCTCTCTCTCTCTCTCTCTCTCTCTCTCTCTCTCTCTCTCTCTCTCTCTCTCTCTCTCTCTCTCTCTCTCTCTCTCTCTCCTAATACACATTCCTCATAAATCTCTTTCTCTCACGCTCACTTTCGTTCTCTCTTACTCTTTATACAATGTTGGTCTCTTTTTCTGAGCAAGGCTATTACATTATTCGAAAGAACGACAACGCTGATAGTCACTGAAAAAATATCCACATTGTGAAAGAAAATAATAATTTACAAAAAGAATATTGAGTTATCAGTTAATAAAAAAATTCAAGACATTGGAAGGTTTTGTTAAAATTGGCGAAGAGATACTGTTCACAATCAACTATATTTCATCAACTCGCGGAAAATCAATGAAAGTAAAACCCAGGAAAGCAAATATCGATGTCACAAATAATTTCTTCAATTACTTTGTAATGACACGAGTGGCCCACCTGCGAGGAGCTTGGAGTAGTATTAGTCTTTAAAAGAACAGCAACAACAACAATTTATGTTGGGCAACTGCAGTGTAAACATTAGGTTAAGTTTCAGCAGTATACACTATTCCTCAACGGAGTTCTTCTTTACTATGAATTTCCCAGTACAAATGTTCTCGTTATGCTGGGTGCCATTTCTGCCAAATATGTTTCATGCCGAACGAAGGTCAGTGGGAGCGGTGCACGGTGAGAAAGCCTTCCACTGTGTTGTCCTTATCTTCCACTTACTGTAGTACCGGTACCAAATACTATGTTAGATTAAAGTCGCCTAGTAGCTGCCGTTAGGTCTATGTAATTTGTGTATTTATGCAACTAGCTCTCACTCTCACACACACTCTCTCTCTCTCTCTCTCTCTCTCTCTCTCTCTCTCTCTCTCTCTCTCTCTCTCTCTCTCTCTCTCTCTCCACACAGACAATCTACTCCTCGCAGCAAGGCAGAATTCATCTCTCACTGATATCGCTCCCCTATATCAATTTTCCCCTCCACTGCAGATTTGTCCTTCGTCCCATTCTATGCTGCCCACATCAATGTTTACACTTAAATAATCTCCTCTGTGTAACATATAGTTTTGTATCGTATAAACTACATAAATACTAACATATCAGTCGTTTTCTATCTCAGTATTCCACGACCCTTCGTATCGTATATACTCGAATTGTATTAACAAGTAAATTGTTTTTCTTTTCTAGACATTTTATTATTCTGCAAAATAATACACTTTCAAAACTATCACAATATTGGCATTTTTCGTTTCTAGAATATCATATTCTTTCTGTACCATACAAGTAAGTATTAATGGTATGAATTCTACCTTCTGCTTTCTTTCCTTCAAATATATAATTAATATTTCGTGTAATTAGTTTAATGTTTGTACTTCCTTCTTTACTTGCATTTTCTCTCTTCCCTATTCACCTTTTCTATTATTATTCTCCAATTCGGCCGGATTTTTGTTCATTTATTATTTCTCTTGCATGTTCTCTAATCCATAATCTCCGTTTTCATGTTTGTTTTATCCTCTCAATCCGCCTTCCTACACTGCAAACTATAAAATGGTATACAAAAGCATTTAAAATCATAAGCTACATTTATAGTGATATACATTTTATCCTAATATTGGATGAGTATATTTCTACTATTATTTCCTAGTATTCTTCCATTCTTCACTGTCCTTTTGTTTTTTCCATCCAACTATTGTTTTCCCTCCCAACGTCTATTGTTTCCACAGTTGCATTATTTACATTTCACTCCAGACAATGCTTGGTCTTCATTTATATACATTTTCTTCATTTATATGCATTTACTTCATTTATATGCATTTTTCTTCATCTAAATGCATTTGCTTCATTTATATTCATGTTTCTTCATCTACATGCATTTTCTTCGTTTATATGCATTTGCTTAATTTGTATGCATTTTACTTCAATTCTTCCACTTACTGTTGTTGTTGTTCCCCAAGCTGCCTGGCCGAACAGCCCCAAGGCCCCGAGCAATTCCAAGGCCATAACTTACTGTTATAAATATTGCCTTAGTCCTCGTCTATCCTATTTCCTTACATATTTGTTTATCTCCCTTCCATTTCTTGCTCCACACCAAGAAGATATACAGTAGACCTGAGGAGGAGGAATCAGGCCTATGCAACCACCGATAAATTCATGTTCATAGTTATTTGCTCCCACCAATTAACCATCAATGTTCCCTTTGTTCCATCCATCCATTCATGCTTTCCCATAACCCCTTCGGCCGTTCTATTGTTGCACTCTCCGGTTCGTCTCCCATCTTTTCTCCCTTGCACTATTTCTGTTTTCTCCCATCAATCAAACATCAGCTTTCCCATGTTTCCTCTCCTTAACTCATTCTTTGGCTTCCCTATCCATTTATTCCGTTCCCTCTTGCCCTACTCCTCCCTACCTCGCACGGAAGCTGTAGACCTGACGAGGAGGGACCAGGCTCATCCAACCAGCTGTTACTATTTCCCTTTATTAGTCAACCATAAATGTTTTGCCGTTTTTCTTTATCCCATACGTACTTTGGTTTTTCGTTACGTCTATATATCGCATTCTCCCATTCTCCTTTTCTATTTTAAGTTAATTACTCCAGTCCACTTGTATGTTTGTATTTATTTGCTTTTGTTCTTTTCTTCTCCCATTTGCCCTTCTCTTATTCATTTGCTTTTGTTCTTTTCTTCTCCCATTTGCCCTTCTCTCCATTATCATTTTCCCGTGTCTTCCCTTCCACATTCGTCCATCTCCCTTCCTCTCCTCCTCCCTCCCTCCCTGGCACGGAAGATATAGACCTGGGGAGGCAGCAGGCCCATCCAACCAGGTATTATGGCTGCAATAAATTCTGGCCCTAGGCTTAGTCTATACAGGGGCCAGGCGTCGTAGGAGAGGCCGGTGGTGGTGGTGGAGGAGTGGGGGAGGGGTCGAGGTGATGGTGGAGGAGTGGGGGTAAGCGATGGTGGTGGAGAGGGAGAGATGGTGGTGGAGGGAGATGTTGGCGAAGTAGCAGGAGTAGAAGGAAGAGGAGTAGGAGGAATGGGGAGGTAGTGGAGGAAAAGGATACGAGGAAATTAATAAGGGAGAGGAAGACGTACACGAGGAAGAGAAACGTGCTGATAGGAGGAAAAGTATATGGTTCAGAAAATTGAAATATAAAGAAACTTGAATTGGTAGGGAACGCAAACTGAAGAATAAATTATTAAATGAAAGATAAAAGATAATCAACAACCAGTAAATATTTTGTAAAAAAAATAGGTTAAAACGATAGAACCAAAGAACCGATGTAACATGATAATTAACGTCGTATGCCAAATATAAACGAAAACAAATGATTCACACTCCAGTTTTTTCCCTAGTCCACTGAGTGCATGATTGATAACAATCAACAGATCAAGGCACTATGAAATGTATACACGAATGAACACTATTAATATGATTTTCTTCAGCTTTCAATATATACAAATGGAAACAAACAAGGGGATGCTTACCATATATTAAAAGAAGCAACAATAAGCAACAATTAATTACATATACCGGAATGAAGAGATTGTTTGAGGCTTGCTAAATTTGTCCTAATGATGCCATAATAACAGTTAAAGAGTGACATTATCTGCTTCTCCATCGTGTGCAAGCTAATGTTTACAAATGAACCGATACTATAATACTCGAAATAATATATAATTCCACATATTCGATAATTACCATAGGCCTACACTTCAAGCCGAAGTACCGTATCCTGTACCTCTTCTTGACTTTCAATAAGTACCGTATTGAATTCATTGAGTTTGTAAAACTCCCTCAACAGCATTATCGTCTAATTGCTTACTGTATACTATACATCTCTCTGTATTATGCCCTTATGCTGCAATGACAGTAGATTATTCATTACTGTAATTAATCTTACATCGCAAACACTCAGTTATATTGTGTAACACGAGTACAGGTATAGCAAAGCTGGATAAGATATTGTTAACCGAACACATTCTACTGCATTTCAATTAATGCATAGGAAATGAAGACACATACAGAATAAGATCGCGAAAAATATTATGTGGCAATTGTATACAAATATCAAAACATAATTAATTACCGTAAAAGACTAGTACTTACAGACTGTTAACACGGCGACCACAATGGTGACCAGCAACACCAACTCTGAAAATATAACAACCATTAACTGAAATGTAACAATTACTTACAGTAGGCCTATATGAAATTAAATGTTTTTACAAATAGTCATTTATGAATATCAAGGAGAATATAAAATTATGACATATTAATAATAGCTCATGACAAGAACAATTAAAGGCTAGCTATTAGATAAGCAAAAACAAAGTTTGAGAACGTTTCGCAGATAGCTTCAGGTCACTGAGTGACCTGTAGAAGCTATCTGGGAAACGTTCTAAATAAAGTGCTCCTCCGTATATGTTTTTTTTATATTCATTCTGTCAACTTTTCAAAGGTATTTCAACATAACATTTTAGGTTGGGTGGTAACGGGTTTTACCTAGTGTGAGTAAATCAGTTATTGGCATATCATCACCATATTATTTTGTGTATAGGGTTTAATGAGATATATGAGAAAGAAATGCCACACATAAGTGTAGCTGCTACGCTCCATGTTGATGTAAAATCAGAGAAATATAAAGTGAAACAAGTATGATACAAAGAACTAAGCAGTGCGGCAATCTCCTTGACAAATGGCCATGCTATTAATGTCTGCACACAAAACAGGACCACCTATAAGCTCTCCGTATAATAAACATATTCAAAACACTGTCTATAATCCCACAGCTTTAGGGCTTAGGGTATCACACGGAGCTTTATAGAAAACGCTTAAACAGAGGGGGAGACTATATCCAGGGAATGAACGAAGGGTGCTGCACAAGAAATATTATGGACTGAAGTTGAATGGCTTAGGGGGGAGATGAGGATGAGGACAAGAAAGAGAGAGAGAGAGAGATAGATATATATAGAGAGAGAGAGATAATACATTGAAAACACGTCATAAATGCGTAAATATGAGAATTGGAGACATATATAGAAGTAAAGATATGATACTGATGGGGAGAGATATTGGTATGACTTAACAGGAGATATAAAAGCGGAGAGAAAGCTAAAGACAGGACTTAAATGTAGAGAATAGAGATACAGACGCGGTAGATGGATAGAGATGACATGGACAGATTTCAGACAAATTAAGACAATACAAAATACGAAGAGAGATAGATCTACTAAGAAAAGAGAAAAGGAAGAACATAAGAGAAAACGAGATATATAGGTTAATCGATAATGACGTAAAACCTAAAAATGAAAAACAGATGATGTCAGACAATGAAATAAAGCAATTATGGAAGAAAAAAAATATATAGGCTATATAAGAAGACAATCCTGTTCAGACATAGACTACAAGATAAATGGATACTACGAGGGAGGGACACCAGAGGCTAGAAAACCACTGAACTCAGATAATGCAAAACACCTATAATTACAGATTAACAGAAGGGGAAGTTACTCAAAATGAAAGCATGGAAGGCAAATAAAGACCCATGGACCCAGCATCAAAATGGTATTAGGACCACAGATGAAGGGACTGGAAGGAGATATAGACGAGGCTGGAAGAAAGAGTCGTAACCTAAACGGGCCAAGTGGAAAAGTTTGCAGGAACGACATTGCTGCGTAGTCAAGTAGGCGGAGGGGAATGGTGAATAGGCCGCATGTCGGAAAGCCATTTTATGAAACTTGTGGAAAGAACATTACATTAAACCCTTAAGGATTATGACGCGTGTTATCACTTTATTCTGGCTATCATTAGCATATTTGATTCAGGAAGCATCTGCGGGAGTCAGAAGGGAGGTGTGGTGGAATGGTCTTGTAACTGGACTGGTAATATGAACCAGCTATGTGAGAACCAGGAATATGAACCAGCTGTGTGAGAACCAGGAATATGAACCAGCTGTGTGAGAACCAAGAATATGAACCAGCAGTATGAGAACCAGGAATATGAACCACCTGTATGAGAATCAAGAATATGAACCAGCTGTATGAGAACCAGGAATATGAACCAGGTGTGTGAGAACCAGGAATATGAACCAGCTGTATGAGAAACAGGACTATGAAAGAGCTCTGTGAGAACCAGGAATATGAACCCGTTGTGAGAACCAGGAATATGAACCAGCTATGTGAGAACCAGCTATGTTAGAACCAGGAATATGAACCAGCTATGTGAGAACCAGGAAAATGAACCAGCTACGTGAGAACCTGGAATATGAACCAGCTGTGAGAACCAGGAATATGAACCAGCTATGTGAGAACCAGGAATATGAACCAGCTATGTGAGAACCAGGAATATGAACCAGCTGTGTGAGAACCAGGAATATGAACCAGCTATGTGAGAACCAGGAATATGAACCAGGAATATAAAAGAGCTGTGTGAGAACCAGGAATATGAGCCAGCTATGTGAGAACCAGGAATATGGACCAGCTATGTGAGAACCAGGAATATGAACCAGCTATGTGAGAACCAGGAATATGAACCAGCTACGTGAGAACCCGGAATATAAACCAGCTGTGTGAGAACCAGGAATATGAACCAGCTATGTGAGAACCAGGAATATGAACCAGCTGTGAGAACCAGGAATATGAACCAGCTGTGTGAGAACCAGGAATATGAACCAGCTATGTGAGAACCAGGAATATGAACCAGCTACGTGAGAACCAGCAATATGAACCAGCTGTGTGAGAACCAGCAATATGAACCAGCTGTATGAGAACCAAGAATATGAACCAGCTACGTGAGAACCAAGAATATGAACCAGGTATGTTGGAACCAGGTGTGTGAACAAGGTGTATAAGAACCGTTAATATTAATACTAATTATGTGTGAACCAAGTGAATTAACCCTTTCCAGAGCCGATTATGCATTTGTGTTGTATTTTTAGTTATTTTCAAACGATTTTATTCAGATTTGGAAGGGTACCGGTATATGGAAGTCAGAGGGGTAATTGGCTCTTCCCACAGATCCTTCCTAAACTGTATAAAATCGTCCAATGATAGCCAGAATAAACTGTTAAAATGCGTCATAATCTTCAAAGGATAGGTTAGAACCAGGTGTGTGAGGATCCAGGACAGGTGGTGCGAGGAGAGCAGGTCAGGTCATAACGTAAGAGGGTCTATTACGGTAACGTAGGGGAGTATTACACACTCCTCAATGTCTATAACACTACATTTTCTCTTGGCCCACCCTCCTCCTCCTCTCTGCCCTGCCCCTTTCCTCTCTCTTTCTTTTCCCTTATCGCCCTGCCCCTTTCCTCTCTCTTTATGTACCCTTCTCTTCTCTATCATATCTCTCTTCTCCCTTGCTCTCTATTAAATAGGTTTACTCTCTACATCCCCCTTCCCTATCTACCTTATTTTCCATCAGTTACTTATTTCTCTCTCCTGTTTTTCTTTGCTTCATCTTTCTTCTAATCTCTCTCCAATAGCCCCCTGCTCTCTCTCTCTCTCTCTCTCTCTCTCTCTCTCTCTCTCTCTCTCTCTCTCAGTGCAGGGACCGTTACCACATCAACCCTCATAAGGAGGTCAATACTTGTAAGGTATCGACAAATTACACACCCCTCACCTTATATAGCACTCTAGCTTTCCTTCACCCACCTTCCTTTTCTTTCTTCTCTGCTTATATCTGCTCTTGCATGTATGTTTGTATTCTCTCCATGCATATCACAGTGGTATTTGTGTATTCAGAAGTTATAGTAATAGCTATATAGGTCGCTTAAGATCCAAGGTCAATCCAGAGGTCGAGAGGTGTGAATCCCAAAGTAAGCAGGAGTCGGTCCCTTCCGACTGGTCCTTCTCCTCTATTGCTAATGGCTTGATAAGGTTTCCTGTCTTCTCTGACCGTTCCATAGAGCCTTGAGAAAAAAATCTTCTTTCTGTAAGTAAAAGGCATTACACTGTTGTTTTTGTTTTCTCTCTCTCTCTCTCTCTCTCTCTCTCTCTCTCTCTCTCTCTCTCTCTCTCTCTCTCTCTCTCTCTCTCTCTCTCTCTCTCTCTCTCTCTCTCTCTCTCTCTCTCTCTCTCTCTCAGTGCCAGGGTAGTCACCACCCCAACCCTCGTAAGGTGGTCAATAATTGTAACATAGTAGAGTGTTACCCAGCCCTCACCTTATAATAACACTCACTCTACCTGTTACTCTCTCACCCTTCTCCTCTCTCTATTTCCTGTGTATTTTCCCTTTCGTCCGCTCCCCTTTCTGCTCCATTTATCTCTTATCTGGTTATCTATTCTATAAATGCCTCTTTTTCTCTCATTCTTATCTGTTATATATCCTATACATCTACTCCCTCTTTCTCTCTTAATTATTTATTTCTTCCTTAACTCGACTTCGTCTTTCTCTTTCTAGCTTCCTTCCTCTTACCTATCACCTCCTTCTCTTTTTACTCTGAAATTTCGTTTTTTTCTCTCTCTCTCTCTCTCTCTCTCTCTCTCTCTCTCTCTCTCTCTCTCTCTCTCTCTCTCTCTCTCTCTCCTTGTTTGCAACTAAAATAATCTCTACTTTACCTGCCATAATTTTCTCGCACCCAACCTTTTGCATAATTTCTTTGCTTTGCTCCCTCTCCCGTCGCTACATAAATGATCTGCTCATTATTCTTGCCTAACTCCCTTCTGCGTTTGTTATCATTGATGCCTTATTTCTTCGTTTCCTTTCCTCTCTTCTTGATATATTGATTAGTGTCGCTATATATAACTGGTCCACTTCCTGATTGCCCTCGTTGTTACAGTAATACAGATATTATCTGTTTCTTACCCCTTGTCCTGTCTTCCTTCCTTTTGTAACCATTTGTATTTACCTATTACTTTACTTTCCTTTCTACCTCTATGATGTATTGGTTGGTATCGTTTCACGCACAATTACTTTACCAACATTCAAAGCCGATTCGACACCTCATCTCAATCTATAGTGCATTCATTCCCAAAACATCAGGACACTACGCATTTTTTTTTTTTTTTTTTTTTTTTTTTTTCCCAAGAGTTGTGCCCTACAGTCATATGTTTGGCTGCTGGGCTGAGATCTGCCTGGTTAATTAAGATAGTTTCTTTCTTTTGTGTGTATACAATGATAAATAATAAATACATTACCAATTAAAATAATAATATATAAATACATAGCCTATTAATCAAAATATAAATATAATAACAGTATATACTACAAATAATTACTTTAAACTGTTTCAATGTAGGTTATTCGAACCAGATAAAATGGACTTTAATATTTATTATAATTCGCTGTATGCCTTTGTACCCCTTAATATTCATCGTTATCTTCTTTAAGCTTCATTCTCACTATCTTTCAAAATCTCCGTCTAATGTTTTCCTTTTCCTCTCAGTTCCATCGATTTTCATTTATCCGTAATCGTGTCTTATACCGGTTCATTATCTAACGCAATTTTTTCCCTTTCTTCCTTTTATATACTAATTCCCATTTCCTATCTTTCTTCCTCTCTTTTATTTAAGGGGATATGGGCCGTTTTTCTGGTCCCCTTTCTTCCTCATGCTTATCCCCATTAGTTTTGAGATTTCAAGACGTTTGCCCCATTAGTTTGTCGATTTTAAGACCTTTCGCCCGATTTATTTGCCAATAATAAGACCTATCGTGCCGTTTAGGTGTTGATTTTTTTCCTGGCGAGCGATAGCGAGCCTGTAATTGTGGAGTAACCGGCCTTCGGCCGTGACATTTTTCTACCGAATAATGTAAAAATTAATCTCATAGGGGGATCTAATGGATGTTTTTTTTTTTAAGTTTTATGAAGGTCTAGGGAGGAAACTAAACAAAAATAGTTAATATATAAATAGACCCCAACAAATATCAACTGTCCCCTTAATCGTATCTTTTTTTCCACTACTCGTTCCCATCTTACTCTTCCAAGACGTAATTTTTCAGCTTTTTCACTATCTAAAAATCTTCTCCGTTCCTCTATTTCTCCTTCGTAGCATCTCCTCTTCTTTCTTCCCTTTTCAATCATTCCCATATATTATCATCTTCGTTAAGTTTGCTCCATTTCTGTCGTCTTATATATTATTTACATCCTGTTTCTATCATTATTATTTCAATGCATTTCTCTCTTCGTTTTTCACTCATTCCTATCCTATCAATGTTGATAACATCTCAATGTATTCCTTTTCCACTTATGTTTCTCCCCACCCCTTTTCACGGAACTATATATATATATATATATATATATATATATATATATATATATATATATATATATATATATTTTTTTTTTTTTTTTTTAAAGGTGTCCATTCTCCAGCATCCCAGTTTCTTCCTTTTCCAGCACTATCACTGTTTTCAACTTCCCTTCCCTCCCGACGATCCAAGACGCCATGCAGCCTAACTATATATATACGGACCAGTCATTGTTGCCATGGCAACCGTGACGTCAGACCATTGTACCAGGAAGCCCAAACAAATGCCATGATGGTTGCTAGGTCGTCTCGATTATTTGAGTTTGGTTCGGGACGTCTTATAAAGCCCCTCGTATCCTTGGACTCACTCTGGGACAATTTATGGAACCTTTATATGAATGTATGTTGACCGTTAGCCTACAAAATGTATTTTCTCGGTTACTAAAGTTATCTAGTGCTTGCCATAATGCAGGAAATCGCAGTATTATTGTATTATGTCACACAATATTAGTAGAACCTCAAACATATGCCATGATTGTTGCTAGGGTGTCTCAATAATAAGAAGCATTACTCTGCAGATCTTAATGGGCGAGGGGGAGGGGGGGGGGGGGTGAATTTTTAGTGGGAATGTTTCAAAATATTGCATCAGCATGTCAGAATTTTCCAATCAATTGTGTACCACCTTTCATTGCAGGCGAGTACAGCCATCGACTCACTCTGGAACCATTTATGGAAACTTTTATGAATTTATGTTGACTCTAATTAGACTGCTAAGGGTCTTTTCTGGGTATATTTAAGATATTTAGTGTTTGCCAGAATGTAGTAAATCATGATCTTACTGTATTAACGCCTCACAATTGGACCAGGAAGCTTAAACAAATACCATGATGGTTTCTTGGCCATCTCTATAATATTAAACACTTATTGAGTCTGGCTCTGGTCCCACGTACAATCGTCTGCACAAATAGCTGTTACACAACTGTATATGATATATTTGAGACAGTGAACATTGAATGAGGAACAAAACTGATTTAGGTATGAGTTTAATGAGAATACCCCTGTAATGCTGTTTTCAGTCTCTAGCCATTCACCCCACTGTTGCATCTCTCTCTCTCTCTCTCTCTCTCTCTCTCTCTCTCTCTCTCTCTCTCTCTCTCTCTCTCAGCCAAATTTAAGTGGCACCCAACTTTAACCCTTTGACTGTGAAAACCCCATGATAGCATCGGCTAGTGTTAGCATGAATGCAAGAAATCGAGGCATCATTTCGCCAGTCAAGTTACTCGATGTAGTTTTTAATTTTTTTGATTACCAGACGTGTTACCTAATCTGAATACTAGAAGATAATGTTTGGCATAATAAAATGGCAAAGATGTAATTCACACAAAAAAGGTTAAACGCAGTCTCACACACTCTAATTCTCACCGGCTTACACATTCGTTCTTTTGCTCATCCGGTAAGCTCTGGGACACACTTACACTGTTTAAGAAATTGAAGTTTATGGAAGGTATGAGAAGGGTAATTAAATCGTCCATAATAATATATAATGTATAGTAAAATTGGTAGTGATCAAACCATTTAATATAAACATAGCCAGGTACAGTCAAGAACATAAACAGCGACGCAACCATTTGAATCAGTATCGAACATAAAATACACAAAAACTAAGTAAATAAATACATATATAAATAAATATAAATACAAATAAAGTAGACAGCTATTTTTATATACTGTAAAATTTCGTACACCGGCAGATTCCAGCTTTTCATACGAGGTCAATTACTGGAATGTTTTAGACTATGTGTAGGCGCTTTGATGCACTGAAAGGTTAATTACTCATGTTCAGTCAGGCTCACAATAAACAAAAGAGATACATGCATTTAACTCGACTCGTGGGAATTAATGCTTTGTTTGATAGGAGGTTCACACTATAGAGTATTTCTATTTTGACTATAACTGAAATCAATTACTACAAATATAATGATTGTATACCTCAAGTCATATCTTTCATAATTATAAGGCGGAGTCACATGTGAGCGAGTTTTTTCTGGCAATTGTCAATCGTAAAAACCTGTCTGGCAACAATTCTGGTTTATATTACATTAGTATTTGCCACTATACTGAAGGTAGAGTATCTAGCAGGTTGAATCTATATAACATATCAACTCAAAAGCTAACAAACAAGAATTATAAACAAATATTGCAGAAATAAATTATTACAGGGTGCTAGAGAAGAGGATATTTATTAATGCTTGTCTAATTTCATAGCCGTTAACTATGTTTGTTTCTTACAGGTGATAAATGACCGCTATTCGGTGTAACATAAACCATAATAGGTACTGTACGTGTGTACGACATAAACTGTTGAACGGAAAATATTTTGTATTGAGCGTCGGATCGGATCGGGGTGGGGGGGGGGGGGGAGATAAGTTTGCAGGCCCTCCCTCCCCCTCAACCAAACATCCTCCCCCCCCCCACCCAAACACTTTCCCTCCCACCCAAATACTGCACCCTCCCTCCCTCCCTCCTTCCCATCCACACAAACACTCTCTCTCCCACCCAAACACTTTCCCTCCCTCCCAAACACTCTCCGTCTCACCCAAACATTCTCCCTCCCACCCACCCAAACACTCTCCCTTTCTCCCATCGATACACTCTCCCTCTTACCTACCTAAATGTTCTCCCTCCCACCCACTCAAACACCCTCTCTCTCTTCCACCCAAACACTCCCACCTACCCACCTACTCTCCCTCTCACCCACCCAAACACCTTCCCCCTCTTCCACTCAAATACTCTCCCACCCACCCTTCCAAACACACACCAAAACATACTCCCACTACACACTAGCTCTCTTCCACCCAAACACTCTCCCTCCCTTCCACCCAAACACTCTACCACTTACCCATCAAAGCACCCTCCCAAACATTCCATCACCCACCCAAACAGATTCCCTCCCACCGAAACACCCTCCCACCTAATCACCCATCAAAACACCCTCCCAAACACTCTATCACCCACCCTCCCTCCCACCCAAACACCCTGCCACCCACTCACCCAAACACCCCGCCCACCCATTCAAAAACCCTTCCACCCACCCACTCTCCCTCCCACCCACCCAAACCCCCTCCCCCCCCCCCCAACCAAACACCCACCCACCACCCACCCAAACACTCTCCCTCCCACCCTCCCAAACACCCTCTCACCCTCCCAAACACTCTCCCTCCCACCCACCCAAACAACCTCCTACCCACCCAAACAACCTCCCTCCCACCCAAACACCCTCCCTCCCACCCACCCCAAACACTCTCCCCCCCCCCAAACACCCTCCCACCTACCAAAATACCCTCCCTCCCACCCAACCAAAAACCCTCCCACCCACCCAAACCAAAAAACCCCCCCCCCCACCCAAACACTCTCCCTCCCCACCCAACCAAACACCCTCCCACCCACCCAAACACTCTCCCTCCCACCCACCCAAACACACCCTCCCACCCCCCAAACACTCTCCCACCCAACCTCCAAACACCCTCCCACCCACCCACCCAAACACTCTCCCTCCCACCCACCCAAAACACTCTCCCTCCCTCCCACCCACCCAAACACCCTCCCACCCACCCAACACTCTCCCTCCCACCCACCCAAACACCCTCCCACCCACCCAAACACTCTCCCTCCCACCTACCCAAATACCCTCCCTCCCACCCAACCAAAAACCCTCCCACCCACCCAACCAAAAACCCTCCCCACCCACCCAAACACTCTCCCTCCCACCCAACCAAACACCCTCCCACCCACCCAAACACTCTCCCTCCCACCCACCCCACCCTCCCAAACACTCTCCCTCCCACCCACCCAAACACCCTCCCACCCACCCAAACATTCTCCCTCCCACCCACCCAAACACTCTCCTCTCCCTCCCACCCACCCAAACCACCCTCCCACCCACCCAAACACTCTCCCCTCCCACCCACCCAAACACCCTCCCACCCACCCAAACAGTCTCCCTCCCACCACCCAAACACTCTCCCACCCACACACCCAAACACCCCCCCCCCCACCCAAACATTCTCCCTCCAACCCACCCAAACACCCTCCCACCCACCCTCTCCTCCTCTTCCTATCCCCACCCCCCTCTCTCCCTTCTCTATTGGGTCATCTTCTTTAGCTTCTATTTTTACTCACAACACACGAATTTTGCAGCGGCTGTGGGCTCCGAGGTGTGTCCAGCCCAGTCCCTCTTTCTCTTGACACCCTGTTAAAAGAGCTTATTACCTGGATTGGAACACCATTTGAGGAGAAGCACTTTCTTTTTATTACATGCTTGCCATACTCAAATTTTGCAATGGCAGTGGGTTCTAATGCTTTTTCTTTATTGACACCCTGTAAAGAGCTCATTAACTGTATGGAAATACAATTTGTGGGAGAACACTTATTGATTATTTCTCACATTAACCATTTTAGAATACGATGAAGTTTTCCTGCATATACTATGGCCATCTTTACACGATTTCAGGGTAAGGACCATCTCAATTAACTCTTATGATTTCTATATACAGTATGTGTCCTAAGCTAAACCAAATTATACTTGATATCTATACTAACCACATAATATGAATCTTGCATCGGAGGTGGTCTCAAAGGTGTTTTCAGCCCAACTCTTCTCTATCTTCACACTCGGTAAAAACTTTAATAACACCCTATTGGTTTTAGGGTTGCCAGTCAATTCGTTCACTATTCCTTCCACCAGAGCTGTACACAGTAGTTTTGCCAAAACTTGAACATTATTAGGTTATGTTATATTAGGGGAGGAAAAGAGAGGATAGCTCAGAACAGTCAAGTATAGCTATAATTAGGCTAAGTTAGGTTTGATTTGCGTGTATGCAATAGTAATAATAATAATAGTTAATTGTGTTTTACACCAACCAACTTCACATCTAAACGCAATCAATGAAATCAACAAATAGATGTGGCACTCCGAGGACTCGAACCCAGGATACTCACATCGAAATTCCGCGCACTATGCATTACGCTATCAAGATAGTTAATATAATAATAATAATAATAATAATAATAATAATAATAATAATGTTAGAAATAATAAAAATAATAATGAACTATAATATCGGTATAATAGGAGCCAGCAGCCAATGAGACTGAAAATACACAATTCATTACCCTAAAAACCCTAAGTATAGTCTATTTGTTCAAGCTGATGGTAAATTGCCATGTTACTCTCTTGGATACTCAGCTATTACGTAGATTTTGTAGCGAAATATTTTGTTAATTTTGAAAATTTCGCTTTCTTAAGATACAGAGACATACTGTACTAGCTTCATATTTGTTCCTTAAGTATCGAAAATAAATTGCTAAGGGATTCAATTTACCATCAGCTGAAATAAAACCTACTATAGTCAACAGGTAAGCACAGGAGATCCTATATACCCCCACGGAGGGTAGGGGACCAGGTAGAACTCAGAGACCGGCGCATCCACACCCTATCTTCACAGCCAGGAACAAGTTTTGACGGAAACCTCACCTGCAGGTAGCTGAATTCGAACGCTTCCTACCTGAGCCAAGAGACTAAAGTACAGTGACTCAGTGTGTTCGCCTACTGTGTGTGTGTGTGTGTGTGTGTGTGTGTGTGTGTGTGTGTGTGTAACATAAGATTGTGTTTATGTGTGTAACATAAGAAAAGGCACCAAGAAAAGAACCAAACAAACAAAAAGTAAGAACATTGAACACTGACATAACAAAAACAATCATAAAGAAAACAAAAACTTGGCCTTTCCCCCTAACACGGTTCCCTTTGATCCCGACGGTCAAAAGTTTGTAGGTTTTGTTTGTGTGTCTCAGAAGAACAAGATGAACAAATAATGGGAAAGGGGAAAATAGTTTGAGAGCAGCTCAATAGATCTCTAGGATATTATTATTCTCTCTCTCTCTCTCTCTCTATATATATATATATATATATATATATATATATATATATATATATATATATATATATATATATATAGAGAGAGAGAGAGAGAGAGAGAGATTATTCTCTAACGCTAAAACGAAAACGTACACAAAACTGCAAGTAGAAAAATGCACACCCAAGAACCAAAATATAAAATACCAGACAAATAGTATCTAACAACATTGGCAAAACAAATAATAGAGAAAACATGGAGATACCCTGAAATATAATTCCAAAATAATAAAATATAAAGTGCATCATAACAAAAATATTATAAACGATATTTTTTTAAATTAATAAATAAACAATGAAATATAGACATACCTTCTCTTAGACTGCCAACAGTTTTTTATATCCTGTTTGACTATAGCTAAACAAAATATGAAGAAAAAATGGGGAATGAGGAACACATTTTAAGGGAAAACACCAATATATCTCTGGGGTAATATTGTTAACTTCAGTGCACAGTGTGGACGTGACTGTAAGGGTTGGTGATTTAGAATACTAATTGTTTGTAGATTTAATATCGCGATGATTTGTTGTATAAACCAAGATAATTACGGTAACGTACCGTATATGAATAAATATAATAGATAACCAGATTGAGAATAAATACACCACTAAGCAATTTCTAATTAAATACTTCAGCAATGGCCTTCAATAGTCGAACACATGTGTAACTACCAACCAACGTGTAAATGAATAAAATTAACATGATAACTTATAATATTTGTATCCACTTCATCTCACACAACTACCTTGCCAAACACATACAAGATACTTATGAAGCAACTACACCGAATACATCTATCTATCTATCTATCTATTGCCGGATGCCTTACTCCCCATAATGAGGGTGGCCATACACAGAATACATACAAATTAAATTATAGCACTAAAGATATAATTTTCGCGCATCAGCTACGCAGTATGGTATTGGGGTTATCGAGAATGAACAAGTGTTCATATACGTAGTAACATTATTAAACAGGAAGCACTCTTGTCTTACAGCAAGGTTATAATTATCGGTGTAATGTTCAGTCTGTAGTTCTGTACTATGTTAAGGGGGGCACCTGTTTTTTTTCTTTCTCCCCTTTTCTCTCTTTCTCTGGCTTGTATCCATTCGGCCCCATTCAGACAACTGTTTTAAGACGTTTAAGACGTTGGCCAGAAAAAGGCCAAGAGTAGACTGAAGAATCACCAAGTTTGCTTAGAAGACAAAAACAATGCAGGAACAGAGTATTAAGCAAGACAAATAAACAAAAGAAGCGAGGTGGGCTCCCTTAAAGAGAAAATGACAGACGAGCAAGAAGGCTTCATATTCTCTCAGTTTGTTTAAGAGGGTAGGATTTATTTATTAGTTAATTTATTTATGTATATATTATTATTTTAGTTTCCTCCCTAGACCTCAATCAAGCTTAATAAATCATTCTCAAGTTCCCTCTTCGAGATAAATTTGTACATTTGTTGGTAGAAAATTCCTCCAAAATTACAGGTTTGCTCTTGCTCGGCAGGAAAAAATCTACACCTAAATGGCACGAAAGGGCTAGATATTGATACATAAATGGGACTAAAGGTCTTAAAATCGACAAACTAATGAGGCGAACGGCTTATAATTGACAAACTAATGGAGCCAAACATGAGGGAGAAGGGGGTCCAGAAAAAGGCCAAGAGTAGACTGAAGAATCACCAAGTTTGCTTAGAAGACAAAAACAATGCAGGAACAGAGTATTAAGCAAGACAAATTAAGAGCACAACATAGCTCAAAAGTTCTAAGTAATTATTGAAAAACATATTAGGCTATATATTGAGAGAGAAAGGGGGGAGGGGGGATGATAAATGAGGTAAGGAGGAAGAGAAGAAAGAAATTATATATGAGAGGGGAAGAGGATAAAAGCTATATAGATATATAGTGTGTGTGTGTGTGTGTGTGTGTGTGAGATAATAATAAACTGTTTATTGATAATTGCAGCCATTGGCTGAAAATGTAGAAAGGAAAAGTTTGTTGCTTAACTTTAACTTATATTATTAACTTACACTATGGACCAAGGCAAGAGATTGCACGAGAGCTACCGGTATTTGATCAGTTAGATATTATATGTGTACTTTGTTTGCCAATGTGTGTGTGTGTGTGTGTGTGTGAACAAGGTGGAATGAACACAAACAGAAGATAATTACAAGAAGTTTAAGAGAAGAAAACATTGTTCAATCCCAAACACTCATTGCAAAGTGCGTACCGGTTCTATCTACTCGCTTCTATAATGCTAAACTGAAGAACTATTTTCAGCCCGTTTCGATACTTTGTTCCATGTAGAACAGATCTTATGTTTGAAAGTTTCCACATTTTCTACCGCTAAACTAATTCAGCACTAACTTCCAATTACACTTGAGGCAAGCTAACCTGGTAGAGAAGCTGCTCCCCTATTTCCATCCTCACAAAGATCCATACAGCCCAAACGAATTATTACAAACAATTTTAACGATTACGGTGTGTTGATACAAAATTTAATCCGAACTCGGAGACGTAAGAAATTAAGCACTATATATGCTATTGTCATGGATATCATAAGATGAACAGGCATAGATTATAATATATATATACTGTATATCAAAATCGTCCGTGAGTCAGTCACAGAATTCGTCTCGCCCAAACGAGACAACATTCACACACTCCTTAACCTTTCTGTATTAGTGATATTTCCAGGTCATTAATCCGTATATTTATTCTACTTCGTTATTATCATTCACAGTACTACTTCCTTTTATATTTATTATTCCACCTCTATTACCATATAGACGGGAAAATGAGGCTAGATGGATAAGAGGGTGGGGGAGGCCATAGCACAGCGAATAGCCTGGTGGACAGCGGATCAGTACTTCGTCAGTTCGAGTCTTCGCCAAACGACAGAGTTTTTTTCTGAGATGATCAGAATACCAATGGTCCTACAAATATGCTGGTTACGTCGACACAATCAAGAAAATTACCCTTACATCGCCCTCAACTCATAACAAAGAAGGTACCCGGCTATATTCAAAGATCTGTTGATGGCGGCTTATCTGCCCTCTCCAAATCAAGTGACGTGTATGAATAAAGCCATCTAGATACAGTACAAAAAAAAAAAAAATAATAAATAAAAAAAAATAATAATAATAATAATAATAAATACATAATCCATAAATAAATAAAGGTATTTCAAAGCTCCACTGACAGCTTTCAGTCCAAAGGTTGAGACAGGATAAAAATATGGAAGATAATAATAAACACATAGCAAAGTTAACAGATAGATAAGAAAATAGTCAGATAATGAGTGTGCGTGTGTGTATGTGTGTGTGTGTGTGTGAGAGAGAGAGAGAGAGAGTGTGAGTGAGTGGGGGAGAGGGAGACATTGGTAGAGGGAGAGGGTCATCCCACACACACAAATTGGTCCCAACCAACCTACAATTTTAAAGAGCATACACCCACCTCTTATATCTCGTTTTACTTTTGATCTCAGTACATCCGTCCACATATATATTCTACAGTATATCCATCTCCACACACCCACTCCTTATCCATCCTATATTCCAACACGTCATCATATGCATTAGTATCATATATATTCATTACCACTGTTAACACTCTGAAGATAGTGACGCATTTTGACAGTATATTATGGCTATCATTGGACGGTTTTATACAATTTAAGACAAATCTGTGTCAATTATAAGGGTATCCTCAATTAACCCTCGGACTTATATATACCCTTCCTAATCGTCTAAAAAATCGACTAAAAATAGCCATAAGACAGAAAAGAAATGCGTAATCGTATCTGCTAATGGTTAGTATCACTTCCCATTGTATTCTCTTAGTTCATTCAACCCATTTTCACACTCACTGTTCTGTATCCTGGATTTCGCCCGATCATTTCCCATCCTTCCTGTGTATTGTATTTATTTAATCTCACATTAATTGCTCACATTTCATCCCACTTCTATATAGTTTGCTTACACTCCTAGTTTTCTCTCTCTCTCTCTCTCTCTCTCTCTCTCTCTCTCTCTCTCTCTCTCTCTCTCTCTCTCTCATGCATCTTCCTAACTGCTCGCAAGACCCCCCCACTCCTAAATCTCGGTTTTAGTTCTGTTCCTGTCTCGTTCCTCTTGTTCTCTCTCGCTCTAGCTCCAACTCTATCTCACTTTTTATTACCTCGCTCTTCACTCTATCTGTATCTATCTATCTATCTATCTATATCTCCTGTATATATCGGTACTTTTATATTCGACTTTCTTAACAATCAACCATTTTAACCCTTTTAGAATTATGATGCCATACTATTCTGGCTAATATTGACCGATTTTCCTGGGGTTAGGAAGAGCCTGTGTGAGTCGAAAGGCCAATTAGGAGAGCTTATACCTCATTCGATCCCAAGAGCTTCTTACTAAGCTAAGCAAAATTGTGTATTGTTAGTCAAAATGAATTATAAATAGCGTGATCGTATTCTGAAGGGGTTGACACATAAACTCTGTGTATTTATCTATTATATTGGCTTATATATATTATTAATTGATATATCTATTGTCTTTACGAAAATATATTCATACTTATCTATTTAACTTCCTATCAAAAAACCTACCTCTTCAACAAACACACATACATACACATTTACTCACACACACACACACACACTCACACACACTCTCTCTCTCTCTCTCTCCATCCTCCTATCCTCCCCTTTTGCGTCTCTTTCATTTTATCCTCGCTCTTCTTTCAACCACATTCTAAATCTGTCCTTGCTCCATTTCACTAGCCTTCCCCCTCTCTCTCTCTCTCTCTTTCTCTCTCTCTCTCTCTCTCTCTCTCTCTCTCTCTCTCTCTCTCTCTCTCTATCTCACACACGCACGCACGCACACACACACATCTGGGGTTGGCAAAAATGGTACAAGGCGAGATGGGTATCATATGGTTCACCTAAGCTGATGGCTACCTAAGCCTTCGGGCGAGACGGTACCGTCTATAGTGAGAATGGTACCATACAGATCCACCCTAAGCCTTCGTTTCCGATGTCGCCAATTGGCTAAAATACAGACTACACACACATCCACAGCCATTCCAACAGTACATAAAACACTTACCATGCATTTCACGCAATACATTCCCAGTTAAGGAGGCGCGATAATAATGAGCTTAGCTCGCATTGCGTGGATTCCCCTTGACGAACAAGTAACTGAGTAACACACACTTTTCAATGTGTGCTCTTGTTTACGTATTGTTTCAGCTCCTTATTCTCTCTCTCTCTCTCTCTGTCTCTCTCTGTCTCTCTCTCTCTCTCTCTCCCTCCCCGGTTCCCAGTAATCCCTCCTGCAGAGTTATTTCAAAGGAGTACAAAGGAAATCAAGCAACAACAGATCTAGTGACCCTTCTAGGTTGCTTGTCCTCCAAAACACTGAGGATCAAGTGTCCAAACAGTGGTTTAGAGTGGGTAAGGGAACATTGGAAAGGGAATTACTGCCCTGGAACTAATGTCCGTGGCAGGATTAGGAAGTTAGTAGGGGACAGATGGGTTAGTAACTGAGGGGGGGATAAAATAAAGTTATTCATTTACAAACGCAGTCAGTCGCGGGTTTGATGCGAGATATTTGTCTAGGCGGAGTTTAAATGAATCAACGGTGATGCAGTCTATAACGTTTCGGGGAAGCCCATTCCACAAGTTGACAACTCGATTGAAGAAGAAATTCTTAGATTCGTGTGAGTTAAAAGATTTACCAATAATTTTGCAACCGTTTCCCCGCGTGTAATTAGATTGGTCGATAGTGAAGTACTTACTACAGTTCATATTGTCGATGCCTTTGATGATTTTGAACACTTGAATTAAGTCACCTCTTAATCTGCGCTGGGTTAAAGGAAATAGATTTAATTCTCTAAGACGCTCTTCGTATGGTTTGTTCTTTAGGCTAGGTATCATTTTGGTAACTCTACGTTGAACTCGTTCTAGCTTGTTTATATCTTTTTGGTAATAAGGGCACCAGGATTGAACGCAGTATTCCAGAAGAGGGCGGACTAAGGAATTGTAAAGGGTTAGGATAACTTCTTTGGATTTATGCTCAAATGACCTGCCTATAAAGCCAATTATTTTGTTTGCCTTCTTAACAACTTCTGAACATTGTTGACTCGGTTTTAGGTTACTCGATATTGTTACTCCCAGATCGGTTTCTCTGTTTACATTCTTAAGCTGAGTGCCATTCATCGAATAGTTTGCTTTCTCATTTAGGTATCCGATATGTAGTACTTTACATTTATCCGCATTGAAACTCATTTGCCAAATTTGATCCCAACATGACAATTTATCTAGATTGTGTTGCATATCGTCAACTTGTTCTTTTGAGAGTACGCTATTTGCAATTTTTGTATCGTCAGCAAATTTTGAGATTGTACAGGTGAGACCCTCATCTATGTCGTTGATGTAAATTAGAAAGAGAATTGGTCCTAGTACCGATCCCTGGGGTACCCCGCTACTTACATTGGTCCATTTAGATGCCTTACCGTTTATGACTACTCTTTGCTTTCTGTCGCTGAGCCAATTTTCTATCCATTTCAACACACCGTCCTGTATTCCATGCGCTTTTAGTTTTAGCAGTAAACGTTTGTGGGGAACTTTGTCAAAGGCCTTTTGAAAATCAAGGTATATAATATCTACAGCTTTACTCTCATCGTAGAGGTTGAGGATATCGTGGAAGAAGTCTAAGAGGTTTGTTAAACAGGAACGTTTTTTACGAAAGCCGTGTTGAGTATCTTTAAGTATGTTATTTTCCTCTAAGTGATTTACGAGTCTGTCTCGTATGACCGTTTCTAGCATTTTACATACAACTGAGGTTAAGCTAATTGGACGATAGTTACTGGGTAGGGATTTGCTGCCTTTTTTTAATATCGGTGTTACGTTGGCTAGTTTCCACTGATCGGGCATAGTTCCAGACTGCAAGGATTTATTGAATAGTAATGTCAGTGGTTTGGAAAGCTCATCCTTAGCTTCCTTTAGAACTCTAGGCGAGATTGTATCAGGTCCAGGCGTTTTATTTACCTTGAGTTTATCTAAACAATTCAATACTTCTCTCTCTGTAACGGTGATATTGCTTAGAACATCTGAATTATCAATCTGAATCGGCGATGGTGTAGGGATATCACTGAGGTCTTCTGTTGTAAAAACTGATGCAAAGAAGGTATTGAGGGCATTACTCATTTGTACTTCGTCTTTGGTGTATTCTCCATTTTCATCGACTAACGGTCCAACAGTTGAAGTAACTACTTTTTTCTTTCTGATATAACTATAGAATTCTTTCGGGTTTGTTTTACTTTGATTCGCAATATGTAACTCTAAGGTCTTTTTACTTTGCTTAATTAACTTTTTGGCTTTGCGTCGTAGCTCTACAAATTTCAGCCGTTCTTCGTCATTTTGTGAGGATTTTAATCTATCATTAGCAATTTTTTTAGCAAGCAGGCAGTTTGAAATATCTTTATTCCACCATTTGGGCTTATTATTATGGCCTGGACGCCGTATTTTCGATGGTATGCAGTCTTGCACTGCTTTTAGGTAAGTGGCTTCGAATAACTTCCAAGATGTATTTATGTCGTTATTGTGAATTAAAAAGCTCCAGTCAGTTTCTTTAAACATAGCTCTAAGTTTATGGAAGTTTGCTTTCTTGAAATTAGGGACTTTTTCGATGCTACTATTTGGTTCGTTACTAGTAAACTTTAAAGTGAAAGTTATCGTACGATAACCATTCGCTTCCCTCCGTTGTTCTCTACAACCTTCTCTCTTTTTATTAATCGTATTCTTTTGGACATCGACGTGTTCACATTTCTCGTAATAATGTTGCTATATTCAAAATATCTTCAATCTTCTGGCTCATTCTTGTGTGTGTTTTTTTTTTTTTTTTGTTTTTTTTTTTTTTTTTTTTTTGCAATTTTCAAAATCTCTACAATCTTCTGTGTTTTTGTTTTTTTTATTTATTTATTTATTTATTTTTATGATGGCATCATATATGGAGCAAGTAACTCACACCGAAAAAGTTCATATACTATATTTTTATTAGGCTAAATTACATATGCTGTATACCTTTGGACTGATCCTGGTACCTCAGGTTTTGAACAGCGAGGCCGAAATTAATTTGCTCCCCTTCGCTTTCTGCTCTGATAAGGCGGACTCATGCAGTTGGCCACACAGTGAGTTCGTTACATCACAGCTGATGATTGTCATTAGCATTCTCAATTCCTGATCAATTAATTAAATTTCAAACCCACACAGCTGATTATATATTCACTCCAGTTAAATTATACTCTTCAAATTAATGAAACTATTTATATTTATATTGCTCGTATTGATATCAAATTACGAATTAGCATTCCTCACTCAAATTCATCAATTTCCCCTGACTATTGAGGAATGGGAGAGTAGCACACCAAGGAAAACGCACCGACACCCCGATACCTGGCGAGAGTAATTACCTATCACCTTGATCCATATGTACCGAACTATGGGCTACAGCAATTTCAACCACCATTCACTTATGCTCCTGTAGCCCCAGTATCGACGCACCAAGACAATGCAGAGGCTATCAAGACTACTACGCCACCAAATCTTGACATCAATAATGAATTGGCCACTTTATCCACTTGTTGTGAGCTGGTGAAGCCGCTTCATTACCGAATGGCAATAGCGCTATATTATCAACTACCTCAAATATTGCTTGATTACCATTAGGTAGTCATGTAATGACTTAATTACCAACTAGTTGTAGTGCTTCTTTACCAACTGACAAACAATCTAGTAACCTTGTTTCCATCTGGTCACAGCACTGCATTACTAAATGGCACACCTGCTGTACAGTATCCCAGCCACTACTACCATACTTTGACAGGAGTAGAGATTAAACTACATCTAGGCACACCTACTACAGACCTCGACGATGACCACAAAGATTGAATCCCTATCACCCCTCCATCGATTCACAGGTGTCAGAACCGAGCATGGGCCATCTCTACTGCATTTCTCAAGGCCTGGGGTTTCTCGGTAGAAGCTTTACCCACCTGTGTATACCTTATTACCTATTATACACATAAAGTAACTATATCAACTAGTGTTTGTTCAATAGCCTGTTCAAATAGCCTCATTTAAATACATTATGAAATGTGAACCTTTCGAAATGAGTAGTACTACACTTATATTTTGATATTAAATAATTATGAATGTCTGCATGCATGCCTGCCTGTCTGTCTGTATATCTACCTCTCAGTCTCTCTGCCTGTTTGTTTGTCTGTATGTCTGCCTGCCTGACAGTGTATTTGCTCTTCTGTCTGTATGTCTTTGTCCGCCTGCTGACCTGTCTGTCTTCATGCCTGCCTGTCTGTCTGTTCACCTGCCTACCAGTCTGCCTGTCTGCCTGCCTTCTGTCTGCCTGCCTACCTACCTTCCTGTTTGTCTGTCTGGCTACCTGTCTACCTGTCTGTTTGTCTGTCGGTCAACCTGTCTGTCTGGCTACCTGTCTGTCTGGCTACCTGTCTGTCTGGCTACCTGTCTGTCTGGGTACCTGTCTGTCTGGGTACCTGTCTGTCTGGCTGCCTGTTTGTCTAGTTGTCTGTCTCTCCTCCCCCTTTGCTTCACTTTTCATTTTATCCTCGCTCTCTTTTCAACCACATGCTCCATCTGTCCCCTGCTCGCTCCATTTACCATTTCTCTCTCTCTCTCTCTCTCTCTCTCTCTCTCTCTCTCTCTCTCTCTCTCTCTCTCTCTCTCTCTCTCCACCCTCCTATCCTGCCCCTTTGCATCTTTCATCTTTTCCTCGCTCTCCTTTCCACCACGTTTTAAATCTGTCCCTGCTCCATTTCACTAGCCTTCCACTTCATGCATTTCCAGTCCCCAAGTTTATTTTTCTAACTAATTTATTGTTTTGGCGGGTGGAGGGTGGGGAGAGTTATTTTACCGTAATGTCCCTTTTGTCCACTGTTATAGTATATGGGAATGAAATGCATACCAGTAACATTTAAGGACGGATCTCCTCGTTGGGGCTAGCTACTCTGTGTAACTCTATACAACTCTCTCACACTCGCCAAATACAGCTCTTTTCCCATTCCCCAAGTTATCATTCTCTCTCTCTCTCTCTCTCTCTCTCTCTCTCTCTCTCTCTCTCTCACACACACACACACACATACACATACACACACACACACACACACACACACACACACACACACACACACAGTTTGGCCCTGTCACTCTTTCAACTCTGGGGGAGGCACTTGTCACTGGCAGTTTTCCCTTTTGTTTCTCTCATCCAAATAGAAAAAACATTTGTTTTTAGAAAAAACACACACACGCCAGTTACAGCTCTTCTCCCCTTCCCCAACTTAGCTCTTCCCTCAGGAGTGACCTCTCCCCAAAGTTTCGGTGTGTGCCCCAGAAGAATGCCAGAGGGTGTGTGGAAACTGCTCTGTGACGACCACGGTAGCCTAAGGTCCTTGTCTGTTACGGCACGGAAGCTTTCACTTGCTCCTGGGATATACTTTTATAATAGCACGTAACACGTATACATAAACATTTATATACATAAATAACTGTTAACATTAATACAAACATAAAAACGAACGTAACAATGCAATACATTAATATGATATTAAACTCAAGGGCATTTCTAAAAATGTGCTAATTTACGCATTGAGTAGGTGAAGGTGTCGTAGAGGACGAGGTTCACCAGCGTGTTTCCAAACCAGAAGTAGCTAATGGTCAATGTGAATTTAACTCGTTCCACACATAGGCTTAATACATATTTTACACACTAGGCAAATGTCACCTTCATACGACACACATACACACACACACACACACACTCACACACAGCCCTTAGCCTAGTAGGTAGAGCTCTCGTCTCACACACGAGGGGTCGGGGGTTCAATCCCCGGCCGGGCGGAGACAAATTGGGCTTGTCTCCTTTCATGTGTTAGCCTCAGTTCACCTAGCTGTAAATAGGTACCTGGAATAAGTGGACGACGTTGTGACGTCCCATCTGGGGTTGGCAAAAATGGTACAAGGCGAGATGGGTATCATATGGTTCACCTAAGCTGATGGCTACCTAAGCCTTCGGGCGAGACGGTACCGTCTATAGTGAGAATGGTACCATACAGATCCACCCTAAGCCTTCGTTTTCGATGTCGCCAATTGGCTAAATACAGACTACACACACATCCACAGCCATTCCAACAGTACATAAAACACTTAACATGCATTTCACGCAATACATTCCCAGTTAAGGAGGCGCGATAATAATGAGCTTAGCTCGCATTGCGTGGATTCCCCTTGACGAACAAGTAACTGAGTAACTGAGTAACACACACACACACACACTAGTTAGCAGAAGCAGTCCCGATTTCTTTGTGGGTGAATAGGAAGTTTATAATAGGGTAATCTAAATTTACAATCCTACGGAGAACGATACCCTACTGATAATTCATCATGATATTTATCTTTACAATAACCTGATCCAATCCAACCTCACTTTATCCTCAATCTACACCTAACCTACTGTATACTAATCTAGCTAAGCCTAACCCATTCTATACCTAACCTAACCTAACCTAGCCTAACTTAACTCAATATAAATATAGCCTAAACTAACCTAGCCTAAGTTAAGTCAATTTAACCTAGCCAAACCTAATTGAATCTAAACCTAACCTAGCCTAACCTAATTTAATCTAAACTTAACCTAGCCTAATTCAAGTTAATCTAACCTAACCAAACCTAACTCAATCTAAACCTAGTCTAACTTGACTAGCCTAAAATCATACTGCCTTCGAAGTGTGGGCAAACACAATGACCATATGGGCGAACAGACTCGTTGGCGAAGGGGTATAAGGGCGAGATAACCTGCACACCAGGATTTTATTTATTTATTTTTGTTTTTACCACCTGCCGAAAATTGTACTCCAATAGCAGCTGATTTTTCAATAATAGTGGAACACTAAGAGGCTGATATGTCTCTGTGTCATAATATGTCCACGTTTTCACAAGTAACAACATATTTGGCTATATAAATATATAAAAACGTGGTAGTAGTTGAGTAATAAAGATGGAGATAAGTAAATGTCTCGGCAACTTAATAAATAAATATATATAAATAATCCAAAAAACTATAGACACCATAGGACTGGACACAAGGGTATGTGATGCTACCAAGGTGTACCACTTGGTTGAGTCACGGTCAATGGTCGTGTCGTTCCTCCATATTTTCAACTCTGCTTCTCTCTCTCGTTATAAGTTAAACAGTATCCTTAACCCATTCAGTACCAGTGACATCCTTTTAATTATATTCTTTCAACTAGTAGACGATATTATTCAGCTTAAAAAGGACGTAAATCAATTAAAAAAGGCTACAGATTATCTCAATTAATCTTTTTAGCTACCATATATCCTTCCTAAGCTTCTTAAAATCCCCCAAATCCAGCTGAAATTAAATAACACAAAATATGTCACCGGTACAGAAAGGGTTAACAGACATGAACAAACCTTTTATATTCCAAGTTTCATCAGTTTGGTCCAGGAGTATATTGTGTATTAAGGGGAAGTATTTGGCTTTTGCTGGACCCCTTCTCCCTCATGTTTAGCCCTCTTAGCTTTGATAGTTTAAGAAGTTTGCCCCATTTGTTTGTCGATTGTAAGACCTTTCGACTATTTTGTTGT
The DNA here is from genome assembly GCA_032716605.1 of Paralithodes platypus. Taxonomy (NCBI): domain Eukaryota; kingdom Metazoa; phylum Arthropoda; class Malacostraca; order Decapoda; family Lithodidae; genus Paralithodes; species Paralithodes platypus. The sequence goes on along the minus strand of CM064518.1, from coordinate 30,173,255 downwards.
CAATATTAAGCCCCTTTGTGCCATTTAGGTACCGATTTTCTTCTGGCGAGCAATAGCGAGCCTGTAATACTAGAGGAAATGGCCTTCGGCCGCGACATTATTCTAGCGAATAATGTACAAATATCTCGAAGGGGGATCTTGGGGATATGTTTTTAAACTTGATAGACATCTAGGGAGGAAACTAATATAATATTGAATACATAAATAAATAAATACACATATAAATAAACCCTAACCCCCCTAAACCAATGGAGGGAAATTAAATTGAAGCTATGAAGGCGGGTTATTGCTTTGGTCATTGGTGCATATGGTGACACTGATAGTCAATTTATTCTACCATATTTAATGAAGTCTAATTTACTCTAACCTCTTTATTCTCTTTATATATTAAACTAATGAATATAAGGATGCTCTATATGTGTATTTTCCTAACTGTATTACCTAATTGGGTTTTACAGGATTGAGATTTATACTCGTAGTGTCCCGTATGCTATTAATTGATCATACTTCTATTAAATGACGCTATACTCTGTGGGTGGGTGTGTGTGTGTGTGTGTGTGTATGTGTGTGTGTGTGTGTGTACGTGTATGTGTGTGTGTATGTGTATGTGTGCGTGTGCGTGTGCGTGTGTGTGTGTGTGTGTGTGGAGTCAATGGGATTAGTGAGGGTTTTCTTGCTATGTAGGAAATGCGTCATCAGGGTTGTATTAAACTTGGGGAGAGTTGTTGGATGAGTGACGTCCCTTGTTTTGACGTCAGGAAGAGGAGGAGGCAGGAAGGAAGGACACACACACACACACACACACACACACACACACACACACACACACACACACACACACACACACACACACTCACTCTCTTTCTATCTCTCTCACTCTACGATGAGAGTAAAGCTGTAGATATTATATACCTTGATTTTCAAAAGGCCTTTGACAAAGTTTCCCACAAACGTTTACTACTAAAACTAAAAGCGCATGGAATACAAGACGGTGTTTTGAAATGGATAGAAAATTGGCTCAGCGACAGAAAGCAAAGAGTAGTCATAAACGGTAAGGCATCTAAATGGACCAATGTAAGTAGCGGGGTACCCCAGGGATCGGTACTAGGACCAATTATCTTTCTAATTTACATCAACGACATAGATGAGGGTTTCACCAGTACAATCTCAAAATTTGCTGACGATACAAAAATTGCAAGTAGCGTACTCTCAAAAGAACAAGTTGACGATATGCAACACAATCTAGATAAGTTGTCATGTTCGGCCCAAATTTGGCAAATGAGTTTCAATGCGGATAAATGTAAAGTACTACATATCGGATACCAAAATGAGAAAGCAAACTATTTGATGAATGGCACTCAGCTTAAGAATGTAAACAGAGAACCTAAAACCGAGTCAACAATGTTCAGAAGTTGTTAAGAAGGCAAAACAAAATAATTGGCTTTATAGGCAGGTCATTTGAGCATAAATCCAAAGACGTTATCCTAACCCTTTACAATTCCTTAGTCCGCCCTCTTCTGGAATACTGCGTTCAATCCTGGTGCCCTTATTACCAAATAGAGATAGACAAGCTAGAACGAGTTCAACGTAGAGTTACCAAAATGATACCTAGCCTAAAGAACAAACCATACGAGAAGCGTCTTTGAGAATTCAATCTATTTCCTTTAACCCAGCGCAGATTAAGAGGCGACTTAATTCAAGTGTTCAAAATCATCAAAGGCATCGACAATATGAACTGTAGTAAGTACTTCACTATCGACCAATCTAATTACACGCAAGGAAACGGGTGCAAAATTATTGGTAAATCTTTTAACTCACACTAAGCTAAAAATGTCTTCTTCAATCGAGTTGTCAACTTACGGAATGGGCTTCCCCCGAGATGTTATAGACTGCAGCACCGTTGATTCATTTAAACTTCGCCTAGACAAATATCTCGCATCAAACCCGCGACTGACTGCGTTTGTAAATGAATAACTTTGTTTTATCCTCCCTCAGTTACTAACCCATCTGTCTCCTACTAACTTCCTAATCCTGCCACGGACATTAGTTCCAGAGCAGTAGTTCCCTTTCCAATGTTCCCTTACCCACTCTAAACCACTGTTTGGACACTTGATTCTCAGTGTTTTGGAGGACAAGCAGCCTAGAAGGGTCACTAGACCTGTTGTTGCTTGATTTCCTTTGTACTCCTTTGTACTCACTCATTCTCACTCTCACTCTCTCTCTCTCTTTCGTCTGAGAGAGAGAGAGAGAGAGAGAGAGAGAGAGAGAGATACTTAATATGGTACTGTCTGTATGTCTATCCACCAGTTACTGTACAGTATATGTCTCTGTGTAACTGTCTGTGTTGTTCTAATATACAAATAATACCCTGACCATGTATATATAAACCATTGAGTTATCATAGCTCAGTTCGAGAAGTAAGTTAATAATACATTTTGGTGAGGTTTTTTTATGGGGGGATAGTTTTTTTTGTTAGCACTCCTTCTCCCTCATATTAACCTCATTAGTTTTGAGAGTTTTTAAGACGTTCACCCCTTTACTTTGGCGATTTAAGACCTTTAACCCCATTTCTTTGCCAATATTAAGACCTTTCGAGCCATTTAGGTGTCGACATTTTTCTACCGAAAAATGTACGAATGTATCTAGAAAGGGGATCTTGGGGCTGTTTTTGTTAGCTGGATGGAGGTCTATGGAGGAAACTTAAAAAATATATAATATTATATAAATATATAAACCGACCAATAAATATACCCTTCCACCCCCACCCCCTTAAGATAAAGAAGACTTGGTGATGAGAGAGGTCAAAAGTTTCTCAATTGAATATGAACTGCCAAATGCAGATAATTGGCTCCCTTTATTCCTTTCAATACCAACACGTTGTATAGGATAAAAAATAATAATATTGTACGATATTATTTAATATAGACCTTAGCGACTTTAAATGCAGATCCACATGAGCGAGTTTTTATACGGCAATTTTAATTTTGTTTATTCTATATTTAGGTATTTATTATTACTATTATTATCTTCTTATTCTTCGTTTTTGCGGGGGAAAACTATATTATGGTAACATTCCGAGGCTCTCTGGCATTGATATTGTTAACTAGACTAAGGCAACGATTATTAAGAGGTAACTAAAAATGTATGGATCTTTCATTCTAATCTTGTGAGACTCCTGACAATGCAGTAAAATATCAGAATAGCAACTTTCCATAGCGATTTAGTAATGGAAATTTCAACAAAGTATGCAATCTAACATGGCGTGATAATGTTGATAATATCGCATAGGCCTCCATCTGTGCCTTCTTCTCTAATTTCCTTTCCGGTCGTTCTATAGCTGCGGTTGTGGACGGTCATCGCTCATTTCCTCATCCTATCAACTCCGGTGTTCCTCATGGTTCTGTCCTATCTCCTATTCTCTTTCTAATTTTCATAAATGATCTTCTCAACTGTACATCCAGTCCCATCCATTCATATGCAGACGACTCTACCTTACACCACTCAATTAGTTTTCCAGAACGCCCCAGCCAGTAATGCCTCAAAAGCAAACGTAATGAAGCCATAAAACACTTATCTTCTGATCTAGCTACTATTTCCAATTGGGGTGGAGAAAACCTTGTTGCATTTAATGCTTCCAAGACTCAATTTATCCATCTTACTACCCGTCAGGAACTTCCAGAGGACTATCCCTTATTCTTCAAAAATACAAAAATCAACCCTTCATCTTCTCTCAATGTTCTCGGTGTCTCTTTTTCTTTTGCTCTCACTTGGAAGGACCATATTACCAGTCTCGCTAAGGCAGCCTCCCAGAAGCTGGGTGTGCTCAACCGCCTCAAGGGGTTCTTTACCCCTGCACAGCTTCTTGCTCTGTCCAGGGGCACAGTACGTCCTTGTATTGAGTATTGTTCACATGTGTGGGGAGGATCCTCTCACATCACACTCCTAGACAAAGTAGAAAGGAAAGCCTTTCGTATCATTAACTCCCATCCACTCACCAACTCTTTGCAATCTCTCTCTCTTCACCGCAATGTTGCATCTCTCTCGCTATTCTATCGCTACTACAATAATCAGTGTTCCTCGGAGCTTTCCCAGTGTATACCACCTCCTCTACGTAGAGTACGTAGTACCCGCCTTGCAACACAATCCCACCCCTACTCTGTGCAACTCTCCAACCCAAGAGTGAAACGCTATTCTCAGACTTTCTTCTATTCAACTGCAGAGCTCTGGAACTCTCTCCTAGAATCAGTATTTCCCTCTTCCTATGATTTAAATGGCTTCAAACTCCGTGTGTCCAGGCATTTTAGCTCGAACGTCCCTTGATTTTGGCCCTGTCACTCTTTCAACTCTGGGGGAGGCACTCGCTGCAGGCAGTTATGCCTTTTGTCTCCCTCATTCACGGTAAACGGTAGAATACCTAGTATATTACAGAGATTCAATACTAAGCAAAAACAGTGAAAAGATATGCTCAAGTCACAAGAACTAATTTTAGAACTGTGATATACAAGTGAGAGGGAGAACAACGAAGGAGGAGGAGGAGAGATAGCACAGTCAGTGAAGAGATAAAAAGTATTAAGAGAGAGGGTTGAGATAAAGAGGTCGAAGGGAGGGGGAAGGGAAGTCAGGTAACCCATAACAGTCAGTGAGAGTGAGAGTGAGAGAGAGAGAGAGAGAGAGAGGGGGGTTGCAAGTAAGTTACCAATTTTTTTTTTTTTTTTTTTTTTTAAGAGACAATGAATGGAGGAAGGAAAAACACAGATAAAACAAAAAGGTCCATGTGCCTAAAGGCATCCTCCATTCATAAAATGTTTGTAACAACTGGATTTAAACATTTGTTGATTGTAAGTTTGTGGAAAGCAATTCGAGGGAAGTGAATTCCAAAGAGTAGTAGCTCTGGGGATAAATGAATTCTGATAAGCAGAAGTTCTGCATTGTGGAGGAGAAAGTGTAAATTCATGGGCGCTCTCAGCTGCCCTAGTTCTACGGGGAAAGATGTGGAGAGGCGGCACAATTGAAGCAAGTTCCTCGGAACAATTGCTGTGAAAATATCTGTAGAATAATGCAAGGGATGCAACGTTTCTTCGTATGGCTAATGTAGGAAGGTCCTGTGTGATTGCAGGGTTATTGATTAATCTAATAGCTTTATTTTGAATTTTGTCCAACTGCCTCAATGCAACCACTCCACTTCCACCCCACAGAGGTGAACAGTAATCCATCTGAGAGCGCACATGACTTTTATATATTACGGCCAACTGCTCGTCAGTGAAGAATTCTCGAACTCTGTACAGGAGTCCCAGTTTTTTAGAGGCATTCTTAGCAATGCTTCTAACATAATGTGTCCAGCTCAAGTTAGTAGTTAATGTTACACCGAGAATGTCAATACTAGGGGAAGTGGGAATATTTACATCATTAAAAAATATATGGGAGTCAGTGAGATTCTGTCGGTTAGAAAATTGAATGTACTTGGTTTTCTGTGCATTAAAGGAAACTAGATTCTCTTGTCCCCATTCATTAATTCTAGAAAGGTCCTGGTTCAGAGAAATTGCAGTGTTTATTTTTGAATTTATAAGATCGGGTTGGGTGAAAGAATTGGTAAATGTGAAGGAACTGTGGAGTGTTGAGTCATCTGCGTAGGAATGTATTGGATTATGAGTGGTAGATATGAGATCATTGATATGAATGAGGAACAGAGTTGGGGCCAAAACTGATCCCTGGGGAACACCAGCATTTATTGAGTGATATTGAGAATAAAGGCCATCTACCATTACACGTATTTTTCTGTTATGAAGATAAGAAGAAATTAGTGGAACTAATGATGCAAGGCCGTAGTGTGACATCTTCGACAATAAGGATTGATGCCAGACTCTATCAAATGCCTTTGATATATCCAGTGCTATTGTATGTGTTTCACCATGTTGGTCTGTAGCTTGGTTGATTTGATGCGTAAGAAGGCAAAGAATGTCTGCAGTTGATCGACATCGTCTAAAACCATATTGCCTATCACTGATTAATTTATTATTCTCCAGATGCTTAATTATGTGATTATTTAATATAATTTCAAAAACTTTGCCAAGAGTGGAAGTTATAGCTATTGGTCTGTAGTTTGATGGATCTGAAGAGGCACCTTTTTTAGGAACTGGATGGATGTTTGCTTCTTTCCAGGGTACTGGGAAGCATGAGGTATGAGTACACAGACGGAAAAATTTTGCCAATACAGGAGCGAGCACCAAGGAGCAATTCTTAAGTACTATTGGAGGAATTTCATCTGGACCAGGAGCCTTATCTACTGAGAGATTCTGCAAAATAGTTTTGACATGTCTGGTGTGGATCTTAAGTGAGGGAATTTCAGGTGAATTAAAATTAAGTACAGGGACATCTTGATTTATGTCATCTAAGGTTGAGTTGGTGGAGAAAATATCTGCAAGAAGGTTAGCTTTACCTCGTGGGTCACTTACAAGATTGCCAGTCGGAGATTTTAATGGTGGAATGGATGAAGCAGTAGTGAAGTTGGATTTGAATGAGTTAAGAGTAGACCAAAATATTTTGTTATCATTTGGATTATTTAGAAGTTTATTTGCCTGCTTATGGAGAAAGTTTGATTTAGTTAGGTTTAATACAGTTTTGGCATGATTTCTAATGTTTCTAAAGTAATTAAAGGCTTCATGTGTTTTTGATCTTGTGTATGCATTGTAGGCTATTGCTTTTTGTTCAGTTACTCTAGCACAATTATGGTCAAACCATTTAGGTGAATTAGATCTTTTACTGTACTTTTGATGAGGAATAAAAGTTTCCATTCCAATTTTTACAAAATCTTGTATGTGGCTCAAGGTGGAGTGTGCATCATTAGAAAAGAAAGAGGTCCAGGGAATATCAATAAAGAAACCTTGAAGACCCTCCCAGTCTGCCCTATCGTAATGCCATTTAGTCACCAAAACAGGTTCAGAGTGGGAAGGTGTGGTAGGTGATAGACAGGTGGCCTGTATCAGACAGTGATCAGAAGATCCAAGTGGGGACCTCACTGTAACATCATAATTTTCTGAATTGGTTGTTAAAAATAAGTCCAGTAGGTGGGAATTATGATTAGGATTATCTGGTACACGGGTGGGTTGGTTGACTAGTTGAATGAGATTAAATGAGTCTGCAAATAGCTCACATTCAAGACCAGCATCATCAGTCCTGGCTGAATGAGTGAGCCATTCAACATTATGGACATTAAAATCACCCAACACAGTGATTTCAGAAGAAGCATTTAAGTTGAGGACACTGAGTTGTGAGGACAGAGAATCAAAAAGACTTTGCTCTGGAGGAGTATTTGGGGAACGGTAGATGCAACATATGTATTTAAATTTACCAGCAGAAATTAATTTGTATATAGAATAATCAAAATAGGGACAATTGAAACTAGTAACCTCCTCCAGGGCAATTTCAGATTTTGCGAAGCAACATACACCACCTTTAGGTCTGAAATTTTGGAGCAGTTGATAACCTGGAAAATTAAATCTAGATGTGTCAGATGTGGATGTTACTTGAGTCTCTGTCAAAAAAAGGAGAGTAGGGGATTCTGCTTGAAGAAATTGGTGTACAGAATTGATGTTAGAGTGAAGTCCCCTTATATTACTAAAGAAATAGCTGTACTGACAAGCAGCTTTGGGACGTTGCAATGCTCTTGACACAGTCGCATGATGACGACCGGGAGGGCCCTGTGTCAATAACCCAACCCTGCCGGGGGTGGATATCCGAGGGACCACCAGGTTTGCTCTTAACAAATAGTAACTCCGATACATTGCAGCCCATCCCAGGGAGATAATGTACTCTTGGTGACAGTAAGAGACAGTATAATGTAATACTCTCATTGCAAACTGTGCACAACAATATATGTTCTTTCCTTTAATTGTTCCACTTTGTTCTTGGTAGAACAGATCTTATATGTGAAAAGGGTCAGGGGAGGTGTGGTGGAGTGGTCTTGCCACTGGCCTGGTAATCCAAAAGTCCCGGGTTCAAATCCCGATGTATCAATGGGAAGATATTATTGGGATGGAATTTGTGCTGTACCTGGTATCAGTGCATTACCACAAGCCCACCGAAACGTCAATAAAATACCCTCATTGTTCCCTGATTAAATAGCACTGTATGAATATTCCCATATTCAAAATATGCTATAAGGGTGCAATGCCTGGTGAGTTATCTGCTCAACAGGTGGCGTTGTGTGTGTGTATGTGTGAGAGTCCGAGTGTAGGGGCTGAGACAGTGAAGCACGGGAACGAGGTGGCTTCAGATATGGAGTCGTTTCGGGCCATGAGTGAGCACCGTGCCTCATGTGAAGGCAAGATGGCAGGTGCTCGTTGTACTCTACGTGCTTCACATGTCTCACTCCCTAGACTGGAACAAGACCTCACGGGCTTCACTGTTCATTGTAAAGCGGTGAATGTTAAGGCTCTCAGCCTATGCCCGAGAGGAAGTAAGTTGGAATATAGAAGAAAAAAAAAAAAAAATATATATATATATATACTTGTGCTAAATCTCTTCATCTCCAACTTCCAGCCACAGTTACCTGCTATATTCATGTTGAGGCTAAACGTTTACTATTTTTGTAACTCATAATGTCATATCCACTAAATATTTTAAAGACTTCAGTTATCTGAACTCGTAGCACTTAAAGAAAACAGACCCGCTGTCCACCTAGCTCTGTTTTTTAATTGATTAATAAGCTTTGTAGCCCTAACTTTAACTCGTTCTAGTCGTTCTATATATTTCCAGAAATGAACAGCCATAGACTACAGTAGATCTGGACTGGACACGAAAATGGAACTTTGCAGTAAGGGACCCAACATCGGAGAACGAACCCCCAAGCTCGAACCTCGATACCGTGAACATTGATATTTTCGCGGTATTGAGGTTCGAACTTGGGGGTTCGTTCTCCGATGTTGGGTCCCTTACTGCAAAGTTCCATTTTCGTGTCCAGTCCAGATCTACTGTAGTCTATGGAACAGCATATCTACAAACGGCCATATCAGAGCATTGTAGAGTTTTGAATTTGCTAGGGTCGAAATGCATCACCTTGCACGTCTACAAGCACAGTGACATCTACCATGTGTCAGAGCATTACTACAGTCTGTTAAGGTCCATGTTGAGGTGTTCAGTCCCTTTATGATTGTTCACTTTCGCTGCAAGCTTAATATAATGATATAGCATGAGATCACACTCAACGGACCAGCATTGATGTCTGACATATATATTAAATAGCAGTGGGCAAAGCATTGATCCAGGTGGAACTCCAGAAGTGACAAGAGTTCATTTACAAGAAATATCGTCTCTTAAAATTCGTTGGTGTCTACCCGTAGGCCAATATGGCATCCAATCAGTTACTTTTGTACTTATATATAAAACACTTACCCTGACATTAGTCTACAATGAGGCAATTTGTCAAAAGCTTTTGGAATATCTACATTAAGTAAAGGGTGTCTATGTGTTTACGTATGTCATACCTAGTAAATATTTCATGGGAAAAAAATCCAGGAAGTTGACAAGACTTGATCAGTATCGCTTGAGATCCGGCTGAGAATCCGTTAAGTTGTGGATGACTTGGTAGTCAACAATGTTTGTTTACAGCTGCGAACATTGTGTCCAAATCACGTGATAAATGGCTTGAAATGAGAACAGGTCCTTACTAAGGCCATCCAAAATTTCATATATGCTCAACAAGGTCATCCAAGATCAACAAGTAGAAAAGGTAAGGATTTTACATATCCATGATGAGCTCTGTTAAGATTTTGGATGTACACTACGTACATAATGCTACATCATTAGCCATTAAGAACACTAATCTGACAACAATTTCGTATCCGTGGCTTATGTGAGCATTCCTTTTGGCCTATTATATTCTTTGGCCAATCATGATCCAATTTCTTAAAGTTTGGCCAACTTTCATTCTTCGAATATCTGTCAAGTTTCTAAGGATTTATTGAAGACTTCCACTAAGCAGAGTGCCACTTGATCCTGCACTTACTACTTGCAGGAATCTGGAAAGAAAGCCAGACGGCTTGAACCTATTTAGCTTGTCTATTAATGTTGCTATCCTTCTTGGGTTACATCTAATTTTGTTGAGAACTTCATTCTCATTAATTAAAACTCAATTAGGAATGCCAGTGATGTCTTCACTTACATATAATGAGTACGGTGTGTGTGTGTATATATATATATATATATATATATATATATATATATATATATATATATATATGTATATATACTGTATATAATATATATATATATATATATATATATATATATACTCTACATTATCTATCTAGAAATGGAAGCAAAGTATCTTGTATATCCTTCCTTTAAGAGTGGTCTTGCCACTGGCCTGGTAATCCAAAGGTCCCGGGTTCAAATCCCGATGTATCAATGGGAAGATATTATTGGGATGGAATTTGTGCTGTACCTAGTATCAGTGCATTACCACAAAGCCCACCGAAACGTCAATAAAATACCCTCATTGTTCCCTGATTAAATAGCACTGTATGAATATTCCCATATTCAAAATATGCTATAGGGGTGCAATGCCTGGTGAGTTATCTGCTCAACAGGTGGCGTTGTGTGTGTGTAAGTGTGAGAGTCCGAGTGTAGGTAGTGAGACAGTGAAGCACGGAAACGAGATGGCTTCAGAGATGGGGTCGTTTCGGGCCATGAGTGAGCACCGTGCCTCATGTGAAGGCAAGATGGCAGGTGCTCGTTGTACTCTACGTGCTTCACATGTCTCACTCCCTAGACTGGAACAAGACCTCACGGGCTTCACTGTTCATTGTAAAGCGGTGAATGTTAAGGCTCTCAGCCTATGCCCGAGAGGAAGTAAGTTGGAATATAGAAAGAAAAAAAAAAAAAAAAAAAAAAAAAAAAAAAAAAAAAAAAAAAAAGTCCACAAAGCAGATTGTCCCCTATGCTCTATACTCTCTTCAATTATGAACCCGCTAAATTCCTCTTCACCATTATCTCAACGATTAGCTCACGTCTTCATACAGCTCGTGAATTCATTACATTTGCAAAAGAAATGTGAAATTACACCTTTTGTATATGCACAAAGGCTTCATTTGGCATAAACCAAAATCTGCTGAAATTTGCAAAGAACTGTTTACAACTTCGGAGATAAGTTTGTTCCAGTTCGAACAGATCTTATATGTGAACAAGTTGTATTAGTGTTGAACCTTTTCAATTCAAATTTCCAGCCATGGTTGCCAACGTGCTGTATTCATATTGAGGCTAAACATGTTGCTATAATCCACATTGTCAAACCCATAAAGTATTATAAAAACTTCAATGAGCTGAACCTCACAGTCTGCGTGTCTCCAACAAAAAGAGATCAAGAGCTCTCAACCGGTTCTCATAGCTCAGTCTTCTAAGCAATGGAATAAGCTTTGTAGCCCTAGCTTGTACAATTTTCAGTGGCTCTATATCTTTTTCGAGTGCTGGAGACCAGAAATGAACAGCATACTCCAGGAGAGGCCATATCAAAGCGTTTTAAAGTGTGAGGACTATTCCGTTATTGCTATACTTAGCCTAAATTGACTCTTAATAGAGTTCGATCATTTCTGAGCTTTCTTCTCTAATTCAATGCACTGCTTGGAAAACTTTAGGTCACTGCTAATCAGAACACATAAATCCTTTCCAAATCAGTCACTTCCAGAGGCATTCCCAGCAGCAAAAGAGAGAGAGAGAGAGAGAGAGAGATACACAAAATTGCAGAGAGCATACCAGTACGGTAAGTATAAATAGGTAAATGAAAGAAAACTTTAAATTATACATGAGCCGAACATTTTGCCATCATCAATACAGAAAATATCCTCAATAAGCTTAACAACCACGGACCAACTTCCATACCCGGTATATAAGTGAAGTAGTTGACATCTCATAATTAAGGGGTTAAATATTATCTTGACTGAATCCTTCATAAATATTGTAGTTCTTGTATTCAGGTTACCACTAAACGATTTTGGCAAGCTCAGGAAAGTGTGTGTATGTGCACGCGCGCGTATGTGCGAGCACAGGCGCCTGAGTAGATGTTCGTGCTTTTAATAATATGTATATACATATAGATACCTGTATAAAAGCACGAGCATCTACTCAGGTGCCTGTGGTGTGAGGGAGGAAGAGTGTGGGGGAAGGGGGTATAGCACCGATAGCCTTGTAGATACAATAATTATTTTTTTTGTTTTCTACATGGAGTAAAAGGGTAGATTAAAACGAAAATAATTAGAATAAGATCCATGTATCCGTAGGTGTCCTCCAAGCACGTGAATTCCTTCCCAATTATTTAGTGTGGTGCGAGATGATACTGGCAATAGTCAAGAAGTGCCTACCACCCACAAACGCGTATCAAAATTCGAAGGACACACCAATACATCAACAAACGAACAAAATTATGTGGGAGGACAATGTTATTCCCTCAAGTATATTTTATTTTGCTCTGTGGCTCTAAAACCTTCCCAAAGATGTTCTCAACCTTAGATAGCATCTAGCAAACATCAGGCTATGCACCTTGGCCATATCACTACCAACAATAATATAATGTAATAATAATAAAACTGTACCACAGCACTGACGCACGTCCAATTAGCCTAATGCACAAGTGCTCTTCGAAAATTCCGGCCAAAAACTACGAGCAACAACGTCGATAAAAAGAGACAAACATGTTAGTAATATGAATCATTGGTATGTTTAATGAGGAGCATAATAGGTATACATTTTATTAGTTGGCTTTATGCTGTGCAAATCGTGATGAACAAAGTTTATGTAGCAGAAGTAAAATATAACAAGCAACCACGGGTCTAAGAGTAAAAGAGGACTAAGTATTTCCTTGATTCTCCCTACACCCGGAGGAGCAGGGAGGTGTGGCGGAGTGGTCTTGCCACTGGACTGGTAATCCAATGGACCCGGGTTCGAATCCCAATATGTCAATGGGAAGATATTATTGGGATGGAATTTGTGCTGTACCTAGCTAGTATCAGTGCATTACCACAGCACACCGAAATGCCAAAAAAAAATACCCTCATTGTTCCCTGATTAAATAGCATTTTATGAATATTCCCATATTCAGAAATATGCTACAGGGGGGCAATGCCTAGTGAGTTAATTGCTCAATAGGTGGCGTTCTGAGAGTGAGGATCCGAGTGTGGGGGATGGGACTGTGAAGCGCAGAGGCGAGGCGGCTTCAGAGATGGAGTTGCTTCGAGCCATGAAGCTTCGCATGTCTCACTCTCTAGACTGGAGCAAGACCTCACGGGCCTCACCGTGTTCAGCGGTAGAGTGTAAAGGCTATCAGCCTATGCCCGAGAGGGAGTAGTTGGAATAAAAAAATAAAAAATAAAAAATAAATAAAAATCGGTAATAGTCTCCTGGTCGGGTTTTCTTTTACCCCTAACACACCTATCTGTTTGATAAGCTTATCACCAAAAGTTAACCCTTTGAAGATAATGACGTAATATAACAGTTTATTCTGGCAATCATTAAACATGTTATGCAATATTATGAAAGGCTCTTGTTGGAATTATAGCCTAAAGGAAAAAACTATTTCAATCAACTTCTGTTTACCCTTCCTATTCTGAAAAAATTGTCTAATAATTGCTAGAAAAAAAGATAAATGCGTAACAGGATCTTGAAAGGGCAAAACAGTCCATGAGTGAACGAAATAACTGATAGCTTTGCAATTACAATTGTTTGACCTCCTATTACAATTTCTTATTGCTTTGTCAAAGAAATTTGAATTTACCTGTAAAAATATGCACAAAGCTTACTGAATGCAGAATTCATACGGCCAGGGAAAACGAGAAATATAAGAGCCGAATTTGAAATCGCCTACACAACATGAATAATATCCCAGACGCTAAAACCAACAACGGCCTGATATCAATTATACAAAGGAAGACAACCAACAACAGAACTAGGCTACTTATACAAAAAATAGTACCGTACTATGAACGACATTGATACAGTCACAGTACTTGGGCACAAATGCATTCAGTCATACTGTAGATAATTGAAGAGCTATATGGTTACACTGGCCGCACAAACCTTGATTAGGTAATATATAAATATGGTCAGGAATGTGAGGGAAAACGTAGGCTACACAGAAATACACTTGTCTTCACACATATAAAAGATTGAACCACATACCGTCATAGATAAAGGAAAGCAAGAGCTACATAGAAGCTACAAAAATACCCAGACCGCACTGACTTTCCGGGAATGGGAAAGTGTATGACCAGGAATGTGAGGAAAATAGAGAAAGGCGAAAGATCCAAACATGTCATCGACCACGAAACAAGAATCTTACCCAAAGCACTACATCCAAACATGGCCATTCATAATAATAATATTTGTCATAACCTAATCATCAAGTTTGGCATGTCTGTTTCTGGACACCCTGTGTATGCATGTATATACAAAATATATATATATATATATATATATATATATATATATATATATATATATATATATATATATATATATATATATATATACTGTATATATATATAGATAGATAGATAGATAGATAGATAGATAGATAGATATGATATATAGATATAGATATAGATATTATTGACACAGCAATCAACTGGAGGGCTTCAGCGCCAGAGGAACTGTGGACCAGAAATCAAGGGATATATGGGAACACAGTTGACTGGTGTAAAGTAATAACACAGATTGCATTTACAAACATCACGAACACGATCATTTAAATCCTTAACCATATTTGGCACGAGGGTGGGCTTTTTGGACCATTAGTTTTTGGATAATTTTAGGACATTTCACCCTATTAGCTTAGCAATAAAAAGACGCTCCACCTCAATCAGGTGTCGATGTTTTCTGGGCGAGCGATAGCGAGCCTGCAACTTAAAAGAAATTAGTCTTTGGCCGATAAATAAAAACAAAATAAAAGCTGTTAAGAAAGCAGTAAAGTTATTATAAAAATAGAAACAAAAACAATAATAATTATAATAAAATAATAATAACGATAATAAATATAATAAAAATAAAAATAATTACAATGATAATAATAATAATATTAATAATAATAATCGCCAATATGCCCTCACGAACACAATCCCCATTTATCCTGCGGCAAACTGAACAAACAACCAACAGGCGAGAGTTCGAAATGCAGCCAGACAGCACAGAAGACAAATGGAAAGAAAGCAATGGAGTGTTGGGAAACTAGTTAACATGAAAAACAGCTGAAGTGTAATTAAGAACCAACTTGTGATCTTGGAAGCAACTAAGATCCTGCAGAAGATCACAACAGGACCGACAGTCATCAAGACTACGGATGCGGCGTAAAGAGGATGACTGTACTATATAAATGTAGATAGATAGAGATAGATAGATAGATAGATAGACAGAGAGAGAGAGAGAGAGAATCAAAGAAAGCAAGAAAGCGGCTGACAGACTAGCAGTGAAAACACGACAATATAGTCAAAGCCAACTTGTTATCCCGAAAACCATCAAATAACCTGGCGAAGACGAAGTAACCAACAGCGAATGCATTATCTGTTATCCAGAGGGAGAGTGTGTGTGTGTGTGTGTGTTGAAGAGGAGGATAGCTGTGTAGATAAATAGTAGTGGTAAAAAGCTGCTCACAACAGAGGTAAGCGGGACAAAAAAAGCAACAAGGGGTAACTAAAGTAAGAAAGTGAGAGCGAAAGCAAGGAATCAACGATAAAGAAAACAAAACGATGAAAATAACCAACAGCTAACTAACGAAAGGACCAACATGCATTATTATCATTAATATTATTATTACTATTATTATTATTATTATTAGTAGTAGTAGTAGTAGTAGTAGTATTTACCCTATGGGGCTAAAGGGAAGTAAGGCCGCTCAGACAGGAGGCACTACAACGCTCCTCTGACGTCACCACCCGGGCCCTCTGACGTCACCAAAAGTAAGGAGGGGGGAGGTGGGGAGAGGGGTGTGAAATATGAGGAGGGGAGGGAATTGTTGTTGGTGGGGGAGGAGATGGAGGAGACAGGCGGTGGTGGTGATGGAGACAAGGAAACAGTAGTGGAGAAGAGATAGTGGTGGAGAGGGTGGTGATAGAGGATAAAGGTGAAGTATGAGGAGGAGAAGAGATGGAGGAGAGGGGCAGTGTTGGGGATGGAGAAAGGAAATAGTAGTGGAGATAGCGCTGGAGAGGACAGGTAGTGGTGGGTGGAGAGTGTTGTGAAATATGAGATGGAGGAGAGGAGCGGTGGTGGGGATGTAGACACGTAAGGTAATAAAGGTCTAGACAGTGGTGGATAGGACAGGTACTGGTGGTGGAGAGAGTGTTGTGAAAGTATGAGGAGGGAAAAGGAATGAAGAATAGAAGATGGGTAGAGGGAAAAGGAATGAAGAATGTCAGATAGGGTAGAGGGAGAGGAGAAAAGGGGTCAAGAGAAGAGGCGGAGAAAGAAGCGTACGGTATGAAGAGGAGAGAGGGTAGTGGGACAGAAGATAGTGGTAGAGGGGAAAGGAGAGAGTAGAGGTGGAGGGGGGATAGCGTGGGAGGAGGAAGGAGAGAGAAAGGGGGGATTAGAGAGGTGTAAAGTGAGAGAAGAGGAGGGAGGAATAGTGGGGGGGGGGGGAAGAGAAATGAGGATATGTCAAAAAAAGAGAGAAGGGACCGAGAAATAATATAAGCGAGAGAGAGAGAGGAGGAGGGGGGGGGGGATACAGGTGGATAGGGGAAGGTGAAGGTTAGATGGGCGGAAATAAGAGTTAAGTTGGATGGAAATTTACGTTAGGTAGAATGGGGGGAGTGAGGGCTTGATTAAGAGTGAGAGTTTCGTTAAGAGTGAGAGCTTGGTGAAGAGTGAGGGCTTGATTAAGACTGGGAGTTTTATTAAGAGTAAGAGCTAGATTATGAGCGAGTTTGTCGGAGAGTGAGAACTTGGATAAGAGTTGCAGATTGGTTAGGATTGAGAGTTTGGTTAAGAGTGAGAGTTTGGTTAAGAGTGAAAGTGTGATTAAGAGTGAGAGCGTGGTTAAGAGAAAGACTTGGTGAAGAGTAAGAGTTTGTCTGAGAGTGAGAGTTTGGCTAAGAGTGGGAGTTTGGTTAAGAGTGAAAGCTCGGTGAAGAGTGAGAGCTTGGTTAAAAGTGAGAGCTTATTAGAAAGTGAATATGAGAGAGAGTGAGAGTGAGAGCTTATTAACAGAGAGCCAGAGTTTGGTGGAAAGTGGCCAAGATTTAATTGCGGAAGAAACAGGGTTTGGAGGAAAATTAATTATATATATTTAGGCTAAATGGAATTGTGTGAGTACTACCTGGAAAGAAAATTAAAGTTAGGTGGGGTAGAGACTGAAAGATAATTATGGAAAAGGTATTATATTTAGTGGAAAACGAGTAACAGTTTAGGATGAGATTAACCCTTTAAAGATCCAATTACGCATTTTGTTTCTGAATTCTGTCTATTATTAGACGATATTTATTCAGATTAGGAAGAATATATGGAAGTCTGAGGGTTAATTGAGATAGTCTACCCCTAAAGTTATAATTCTCACAGATCCTTCCAAAGCTGTATAAAATCCTCTAATGATAGCCAGAATGGACTGTCAAAATGCGAAATAATCTTCAAAGGGTTATGTGTGGGAATAGTGACAGGAATGGTGGGTATGGTGAAAGTGGGCGGTCTTTTAGGTATAGAAGCAGAATTACCAGAGAAGATAGAGAACATTAGGTAAGTAGGCCTATAGTGTTGGATAATACCCTCCATAGACAAAAGCCTTGTAGGTCAAAATATCTCTAGTGTCTGACAAATTGAGAGACGTAGGATGTGGATGAGGTAGGTCGTGGGTGAGGTAGGCTGTAAGTGAGGTAGGCTGTTGGTGAAGTAGACCGTGAGTGGGGTAGACTGTGAGTGGGGTAGGCTGTGAGTGAGGTAGGCTGTGGGCGAGCTGTGGTCTGAGTGAGATAGGATAAAGCATGAAGAGGTGAAGTGAGTTGGAGATAGAGGTGGTTTGGGGTTAAGAAGACTTGGTGGTGCGTGGGTGAGGTAGGGAGGGTGAGGTAGGTAGTGGGTGTTGTAAGCATTGTGTGGGCTGCTTTGAATGAGCTGAGGTGTTGTGGCTGTGTGGGGGCTGTTGTGTATAAAATAGTTTGTGTGTTTACTTCTGTATAATATATATATATAGCCGTAACTTATATTATAAGGTAGGCTGTAAGTGGGTTGCTGTGTATAAGGTAGGAAGTTTGTGGCTGTGTGCGGGCTGTTGTGTATAAGATAGTCTGTGTGTCAAGTGCTGTGTTTAAGGTATAGTATGTGAGGGCTGTTGTATATAACGTAGAATGTTGTTGGCTGTGATTGTGTGTAGCCAGCTATGAATAAGGTAGTATGTGAGTGAGCTGCTGTGTAAAAATAATCTGTGAGTGAGCTGATGTTTAAGAATAGTATGTGAGTGAGTTGAGGTGAATAAGATAGGTTGTTGTGTGGGTTGTACCTGTGTGTGCGCTGTGTCTGTGTGTAGGCTGTTGTGAATTGTGTGTGTGCAGCAACAGAAGGCAGGAAGCGAGGACAAGACAAGGACCTTGAGCTATTGTCCTGGCCTGGCTTCTCCCGGTATTGTGAGGCTGGCTGGCTGGCTGTCTCTGGGACGCGTATCTGCAGGCCAGGAATCAATTCAGGTCTTCTTATTTTCCTCACATGTTGCTCTTCCATGTGTTCCCAGCTTTACCAATAGTTACCTCACATATGTTTATTTGTCCCCCTGTCTGAATTATGATAGGTTTTGCTTAACCTATAACGATCTACCCAATTCATATAGTTGCGTATATATAACATACAGACAGTGTACAATGGTTCAGCCAACTCAACTATACGACAATTTGACTCTCTCTCTCTCTCTCTCTCTCTCTCTCTCTCTCTCTCTCTCTCTCTCTCTCTCCACAAACAGCAATATCACGTTCCCTGACCTTATATTACTGATGGCGGACACTAGCCCAGTATTTGTTGTTAGTCCCTCATCTGCCTGCTCCATAAACAACGGCCCCACACAACCCTCCTGGCTCACTCTTTCATCAAGTATATATATCATTTACAGGCGGTTCCCGGACAACGCAACCAGTAAACCATTTCAACCAGTAGATCTCAACCAGGTCAACCAGAATCAGCTAAGCCAGTGCCAATAAGTCTTGACCTATTATTATATAACCTAACCTAACACTGATTGAGTTGGCACTGACTGAGCTTTACCGATTGAAATGGTTTATTGGTTGAGTTGACCGAACACATTTTCGGAGGTCTGCAATAATACAAATAATACTAAGGCGCACGAAGAAAATGCATTTCGGCAAGGAAGTAAAATAGTAATTTTCAGCTGACGAATAAATACGGGATAGCTATTAAATTTGAAGCCGCAGATTATCCTTGGTTTCATGTAATACAGAGGGATGGCAAACTAGTTACTTCGGTTTTTCCACGAGCTAAGGCCACAAATATGATTACTTACTGTGAGAAAGACACAGGGACAAAGTTGAAGACATGACGCTGACGTACCCCAAGCACCAAACAAATGAAGAGGAGTAGGAAACTTACACTTTCACATATTATAATTATATTATTAATTATGATTATTTTTATTATTATCATTATTATTATTATTATTATTATTATTATTAGTATTATTATTATTATTATTAAAACAGAGAAGACAATTTATAATTAGATCCCTTTTCACATATTTACATCCATATCAACTAACCAATACTGTTTTCACCGGGACGGTCAAAATAGGGTTATAAATCCAATATTGGAGTTGGATTAAAGTACCCTACCCAACATAAGGTATAAGGATTCATTTACTTAATTAGGTCAACATTTATTTCACCAAATACAAGATTGATAATCTGGGCTAAATTTAAGAACAAATAATTTATTTTATTTATAAGATAAATGAGGCGATAAAGAGGTATGTAAATATAATTGAATATATCTATATACAGTAACCCTTGACTTGAAAAGGCTCTCTAAAAGTTGCATATGTCATTGATTGGAGAAGCTATTCGAGGTACTTGTCTGCAAAGTATATACACTCTAACAAGTAAACCTACCAAAACAATATTGGAACCTGTGACGTCACGTTGAAAGCTCCACGCTTGCTACCTCCTTATTTACTAACGGTGGTTCTGGTAAAATCAAAGCATATGGAATACTGGTATATACGGTTTTGGGAAAAATGTTATTTTAATACCACGAATTTTCCGAGTGTTTTTTATAAACAAAATAGGTCATTTGCATCAATATATAGTATTTGTAATTAATTAGAAATCTCGGGAAAACCTATTTTCCCCATTAGGCCTATCGATCAATGTTGAGACACACCCCCCAATAGTGATTTGAAAAGACATTAGCCTAACCTAACAACCTTACCTAACCTAACCTAGTATTATGGGTGGGGGCTGCCGCCCCCACACCCCCGCTGGTTGAGTGCTCCCTTAATAAAAAAATAAAAAAAATTTGGCTGTTGATTATACGAATGTGAAAGAAAAGTCGATGAAGTCTATGGTGTTTACTCTGCAATTTTCAGCTTGATTGTACATTGATAACGGGAAAGTACCGTATTGAGAACCTTGTTACGAAAATTAAATTTTAGTACCATACTTTTATATTAGGTCTTTCCGAGGGTTTAACACATTTTCATATGATCTTTACAGACTGAAAGTACCGTATTGACAACCTTGTTACGAAAAAGACATTTTAGTACCATACTTTTTTATTAGGTTTTGCCGAGGGTTAAAACAAATTTTCTTATGATCTTTAGAGCATATAGATTCAATATTTATCTTCAAATATATCAACAAAATTTGTGGTATTAAAATAACATTGAACCCGGTTTTGTAACAATGGTTTTAATGAGTTGATAAAAGACTAAACAACTTAATTCTAGTATATAACTGATCCTAATGTGTTCATATATATCGATAATGTTGGTGTTAATGAAGCCTTTCTCAGCATCTTCTGGGCTTCTGTTACATATATTATCGAAATATAACTTCTGAAGTAGTGTGTACATTATGCTATCATAAGTAGGGATATTACATAAATAATTGACTTCATATGAGTATGCAGTTTACCCCTATATTACTGCAATTTTTCAATAAATATGGTCAAAATACCGAGAGGGGAAAAATACACTCGGTAATCATATTATTTTCCTTATTTACACTTGAGTAAGTGTCTCGATACTCTGGTAAGCAATCTTGCGCAGGTTTATGTGTGTATGTATGGTTTCAATTATGTACTGGAACCAACTTCACTTGTGTCATTGCTGTTAAACATACATTGCTTTACACAGAAAATCCTTTCCTCCATCTTCCTTAGCCGTAGATAATAAAGTTTTCTTTGGATAATTTAGTAAAGAAAACCGAAAATGTATCATTTTAGGACTGACTATAATAGTTCACCATTATTTTCGGTATAAATTAATAATGATAGGTCTTAGTTGATGTTGTTTTTACTTTGAAATATTTGTTTTATATTTATATAAGCATACAATTAACAAAATGTCTCCAAAATAAATTAACAGTGAAAACAGAAAGTACATGTTAGATCGTTTCTCATTGTATTCGTCTGCGCTGGGAAAGAGGCTTAGGCCGCAGTCGCCATGCCCATACATTTGCGCCTGATCACACTTGTATTTTGAAGTGCTTTACTTAATTTGATTGTAATAACTAACCTAACCAGCTGAACCTAACCTAATGCAATACAATTCAGTACAAAATAAGTAAAAATACATCGAAATACAATCATGATTAAGTACGAATGTAGAGGCATAGTGGCTACGGCTAAGGTCTCCCGATCCCCACTACTACAGTAATAATACTCCAGATTTTGGAGCGAAATATGTTGCTGGTTAAGAAAACGTGACAATAAGAGGATGCAGAGACATAGTATTTTTTTAAGTTTTCATAAAGTATCGAGGAATCAGCTGCTAAATGATTTAATTTGCCATCAGGTAGAAATAACCCCATACTATAGCCACAGTATACCATAAGCGTGACGTCACCATTTTACAAGACTTACACACTTCGGCGCCCTTCAAGAAATTCGAGTATACAGTAGGTTTACTTGTTAGTGTCTATATACTTAGCTTGTATGCCCCTTCACTATGGAACGTGTTTCCTAAACTGAAAGAAATCACTCATTGCTATCCAAGACAATAATATATAATAGTGTCATCGTGCTGAAGGCAGTAATACGATCAAAGAGACAGTATAATTATGTAAAAACATAATCGAGGAAGGCGAGGCAAGAATAAGTGAGTTTGGAAGGACACGAACATTATTCAGGAAGGCGAAGAGAGTAAATTTGAAAGAAGACGAACATAACTATAGCAAGGATATAGACGGTGGTATGAAAGGAGGCGAAAATTAAGACGAATGAAGTTAGTTTGAAAGGGTACGAACATAATTATAGGAAGTTTCTTGACATAAGACAATTATAAGTAAGGAAGGAGGATGAACTTATGTTTATAAGGAGATGCAAATAATCAAGAAAAGAGTAAGACGTTATTTTGAGAGCAGACGTAGGTAATCCAAGAAAGAAGGTGGTTAAAAGGGAGACGAAAACAACTAAAGAAGTAGAACAAAATTACTTTAAAAAATAAAACGTATATAACTAAAGTAAGACGACGGACGTTGACATGAAAGGAGACGAAATTAACTAAAGGAGGAAGTTACTTTGTCAGAAAGGAATAACTAAGGAAGGAGGAGAAGTTAGTTTGAAAGCAGAAGTAAATAACCAAAGAAAGTAGTAAAGGATTGAATGAAAGAAGACGAAGATAACTAAAGAAGGACATTACTTTGACAGGGGTTGAAAATATCTAAGGAAGCATGAGTAATTACTTTGAAAGGATACGAAAATAGCTAAAGAAGGAAGCTACTTTCAAGGGAGACAAAAATAACTAAATACAGCGAGTAGGAATGTGTTTTGATAGGAGCCGACAAAAAATAAAATAAACAGCGAGTAGGAAGGTAAAGTTTTGACAGGAGACGGAAATAACTAAAAGGAGGCGAGTAGGAAGGTGTTTTGACAGGAGACGATTATAACTAAACAAAAAAACAGAGTAGGAAGGTGTTTTGACAGGTGACTGACATAATTAAAAGCGAGGTGAGTAGGAAGGTGTTTTGACATGAGAATAAAGAAAACAAACAATACAAACAAAGGAAGAGGTAGTTTCTTTGAAAGGAGCCGAAAATAACTAAAAGAGGGAGGAAAAGGTTAGTATGAAAGCAAAGGAAACGAGGTGGCCATTTTCTGTGAGTGGGTACCCTCACAGCGAACAGGCCGAGTCTACCGGTTAATACGGAGAGACAGATGACGTCCGGACCACCTCAATGGCCATAATGTAATTTTCCTCCTGTCAACACCAATACAAGACCACCATTAAATTGGTCTGGTATGATGTGTTCATTGGCTGAAAAATACAGTCAATTGGATAGGGTACATTTCTACTACAACCCAAATCACAAATATCCCTTAGGGATATACGCATTTGAACGATACGGTAGTCAAAATAAAAACTTAGCAATAGTTTATTATCAAATTAAAGTACGGTAGCTTAAATTTAGAAATATTATAAATAAATATATTAATATTAATAAATATAATAATAATACAAATAATTATAATAATGCTTTGTATATTGCAACTTAATAGTTTGCTTTGAATGTATGTGTACATTTCAAAGACCTGAATATGAATATTAGTAAGCCAATAAAAACATTAGATACTTTAAGATCTGACTTACTTAAGTAAATTAGTTTCAGGCTTGTTTACTCTAACCCTTTTACTTTAGGGTAAGTTCTGTGTACTACATCAAATTCGATACATCCCATTGCAATATTATTATAGTTTAACATGGCTATTATAGTCCGTAGATTTGTAAAACCCATCGTCTCAAAGCCGTATCATAGAATAAGTAGATACTAAACACACACACACACACAGAGTTAAGCTTGCAAATATCATCTATGGCAGATTCATCACATTATCACATACTAGAAATAGAATACATTAAATGTATCACATCATGGTGTTAAGCTAACACTATATATATTACCGTATATATACTGTGTGTGTGTATATATAGTATATATATATGTATATATATATATATATATATATATATATATATATGTGTGTGTGTGTGTGTGTGTGTGTGTGTGTGATTCTAGAATAAATGAGTTACTAAAAGTCGTGGAAACTGACAGGCTGACAGTACATAGAGTTCTTTACAGGGAGAATATCCGTCAGGGAATAGACGTATCACACTGGTAGAACGATTCTAGACGGATTTTTGAAGACGTGATTTCCTCGTTTAATATTGATTTCACTATTTTGCAGACTACTGACTATCCTCACACCTGATGACACTGAGGTAGATCGGAGAAGTACCTGAGTTTGTCGTGGTCCTTAATCAACCCCATATAATAATTCAGAAGAGGTAATTAGGGAGGAACATGTACAGTATACGGATTATATCGCAGTGCCCGGACTACAACACTCACTAGCTTTCCTTTCCAACTTAACCCCTTCTGTACCGGTGACGTAGTTTTCATTTTCATCTAGCTCTATTTATACGATTTTGTGCAGCTTAAGAAGGATCTGTGGTAGTGAAAAGAGTTTAATGAGATATTTCGAAGCCTGTTGATTGTTGGAAGGCCCTTTGTAAACTGAATAAATCGTCTAACATTAGCTAGAATAAAGTTAAAAGTTCATGGTCAAGACTGTAGTCATTCTCAAAAGTCGTGCTCTACCTCCATAATATCAACTTTAGCTATGACTTTAGTAAAATAAAAATAAAATAACGCACATGAACAAAGCCTAGATGTCAAGCCTTGTTCAGATTTCTTGGGTAGTTGTATATCCCATCAATGGAAGAAATGAAGTTGAAGCTATGGAGGTGGCCACGGCTTATCCACGTGACTGTATATAGTGACTTACGATGTTAATGTAAAGAAATACATATGGCGGCGTTTGTCTGTAAATACGAAAGTGAAACGAACTGAAACAATATTAAAATTATCGAAATAATACAAAACACAAGTGAAATGAACCAAAAAAAGAACGAAATTAAACGAAAATATAATGAAACTCTTCCAATGACACTATAGAGTCTGATTTTGTCGTTCCTACACACTAGTAATACCAGTACCCATACACCAGTACCCACTTGATCTTCTCATGATGATACCTTATCTACAGTATACCTTATATACTTATGCTGTATACGGTGAAAACATAATGAGTTACAACGCATGCACTCAAACTCTACAGATGACGGCAAAACGAAAAGAAGCAAAGCTAAATATTAAAAAACCGAAAGGAAACAAAATTAAGCGAAACCCGTAAGACAATTCAACAATTCGAAACGGAAACAAAAATATGAGTGACAGTATCCATTTCTGACAGTACCCCACACGCTAGTCTCCACAACTGCCACAAGGCTTTCCCACCGTCTTGATTAAATAAATGGACACTTATTATGTAAACGACGAGGATATGATCATTTATAATTAAACATATCCAACGGGGCAGCGACTGTACCCTAAAACACGTCGATACAAAACTAAACAAAGTGAAATCAAACAAAACTATAAGCAATGAAAAGGAAACGAAACTAACAGATACGCCCCCCCCCCCCTCCAAAAAAATAAAATAAAAGACAAACAAAACAAACTTATAATAATAATAATCATATATAAGTTAAAAACGAGATAAATTTAAACGAATCGACACGGAAAGGAAGACATGCCAGTAACAGTACCCGTAGCTGACAGTACACTCGACCAAAAACAATGTTTACACTGGTGAGCTGTAAATAATATAGTGTGAACGGAATGAATCGGGTGAAACACACGTCTGTGAGCTATTATCATAAGATTTCGACCCACTTCCAGAATGTTTAGAGAGTTAGTGTAAAGATTGTTTTTTGGTCGAGTGTACCTCCAGCTGACAGTACCCTTCACCTGACAGAACCCACAGGTGCCACACACACACACACACACACACACACATGGCTCTCCCACGGTGATATTGGAACTGCAAACTTATAATGTATACAACGAGGACAGCCCATTTCCCAGGCTCTTTTATGGCGCTGCACCCCAAAACGACCCCAAGAGAAACGTATTAAAACCGAGTCACACCAATACGGAAGCCTAAATCACACGGGCAAATAGTCAAACGTAACACTAGGATTTGAAGCGGGGGATGTACTTTGAATTATAGTAGTGAGACTTAGTAAGTGAACACCCATTTGTATACTTGAGTTTATAAAACCAAGCATAGAAAAAAAAAACACAGAAGCCTCTGCAGTATAATTTGACATTTTATTAACACGTTTGAGTTCCACAAAGATTAATATAGGTGAATAGCTAATGTGGCTCACGATCATACTTCTTAAACAATCTTGAATTGTTAATATCAAACACTGAGTGAAATTAATGCAATACGATAACTTTTAGCGGATACTGGATTCCAATATAATTCGCCGCTAACATTGTTCTTGTGATTAGTGAAAAGGTCTTGTGCTGCGAGGTATGTTACTCAGTTACTTGTTCGTCAAGGGGAATCCACGCAATGCGAGCTAAGCTCATTATTATCGCGCCTCCTTAGCTGGGAATGTATTGCGTGAAATGCATGTTAAGTGTTTTATGTACTGTTGGAATGGCTGTGGATGTGTGTGTAGTCTGTATTTAGCCAATTGGCGACATCGGAAACGAAGGCTTAGGGTGGATCTGTATGGTACCATTCTCACTATAGACGGTACCGTCTCGCCCGAAGGCTTAGGTAGCCATCAGCTTAGGTGAACCATATGATACCCATCTCGCCATGTACCATTTTTGCCAACCCCAGATGGGACGTCACAACGTCGTCCACTTATTCCAGGTACTTATTTACAGCTAGGTGAACTGAGGCTAACACATGAAAGGAGACAAGCCCAATTTGTCTCCGCCCGGCCGGGGATTGAACCCCCGACCCCTCGTGTGTGAGACGAGAGCTCTACCTACTAGGCTACGGGCTGTAATTCACTTCACTTGCTTGTTCGTCAAGGGGAATCCACGCAATGCGAGCTAAGCTCGTTATTATCGCGCCTCCTTAACTGGGAATGTATTGCGTGAAATACATGTTAAGTGTTTATGTATCGTTGGAATGGCTGTGGATGTGTTTGTAGTCTGTATTTTAGCCAATTGGCGACATCTGGAAACGAAGGCTTAGGGTTAATCTGTACGATACCATTCTCACCACGGTACCAGTCTCACCCGAAGGCTTAGGTTGACCAGTAGCTTAGGTTGACCAGTACGATACCCATCTCACCTTGTAATCGATCACCAACCCCAGATGGGACGTCACAACTTCGTCCACTTATACCAGGTTCCTATTCATACTGCTAGGTGAACAGAGGCTACACCGTTAGGAGACTTGCCCAAATGTCTCTTCCCCGCCCGGGTCTCGAACCCGAGACCTTCTGAGCCAGACGCGCTATCAGTTACGCCACGGGGAGGTGTGTTTTGTGTGTTTTGTGTGTTTGTGTGTGTTTTGTGATGGGGGTATCGTGTGTGTGTATCGTGTGTGGGGGGAGGGGGGTGGGTCAAAAGAGTACTAATAGAACTTTCCATCCATCCGCCGAAGAACTGAGGGCATAGTTAAAATAAGGGTTAATGTGTCGGTATTTGGTGTACTTCAGGGTAATGAAACTTGTTCAAACCTGGCGCAGTGGAATTATTGTTTACGCACACACAAACACACACACACACACACACATACACACACACACACATACACACACACACACACACACATGGGAGGTGTGGTAGAGTGGTCTCGCTACGGCATTCGGGTGTAGTAGCTAAATTTAATCTCCACTCAAGCATGCTCAACGTACAAAAACTACCTTAAACACCTCAAACATGCTTCGGTAGAGACTAAATTTAGCCACGACACCCGAACACAGTCGGGAGAGAGATAAACATTCTTGTGGATATGGGGGTCACGTGAACCGAAATATTTTGCAGTCACCCCCAAGACAACCTGAGAGAGAAAATGGATAACCATCTAATTCTCTCAGTTTTGACTTTTGTTAATTATGTATTTATTTATAATATATTTCTGTGTTGATGGGGCTTTGGTTTAGCAACCTATTGGGTATGGGTTCGAAAAAAAAATATATATATATATATATATATTAATATATATTATGCAGAAAGAAAAACATACAAAACAAAAAAGACAGACAAGTTAGGTAGATGTGAAAACCTACGGATTAATAATTATGCATACATTTCTCTAACTTCAAAAAACAAGCTGAACTACACAAAACCTAACTCCCGTAGAATAAAATAATATATGACCAACACTCTCAACGTTGGGAATACGTTATCCATTAATAAGACAACTAAAAATCTTACTTAGGGCATCAATTAATTTGGCATTAGTTTCACTGGCACGTAATATATATCATTAAATATATGTGGACGCTTAAGGGGGGACCTGTCAGTCACCATAACCACCTGTCAGTCACCACAACCACCTGTCAGTCACCACAACCACCTGTTAGTCACCAAAACCACCTGTCAGTCACCGCAACCACCTGTCAATCACCACAACCACCTATCAGTCACCACAACCACCTGTCAGTCACCACAACCACCACCTGTCAGTCACCACAACCACCTCTAAGTCACCAC
The DNA here is from genome assembly GCA_032716605.1 of Paralithodes platypus. Classification (NCBI taxonomy): domain Eukaryota; kingdom Metazoa; phylum Arthropoda; class Malacostraca; order Decapoda; family Lithodidae; genus Paralithodes; species Paralithodes platypus. The sequence continues at coordinate 30,144,534 of CM064518.1, read as the reverse complement.
AACCACCTGTCAGCCACCACAACCACCTGTCAGTCACCACAACCACAACAGCCTAAACGTTTCCTGCCTATAAGAGATAATATTCAAATCACAATAACTCCTCCGGCTGACTAGTTTAGGCTAGCCACGAATTCCAGCATAATTCTGGACAGATTTCCATTAAGCTAGAATAATCCGAGGGTTTAAGGACACTGAAATTCGTAATGGGTTTCATGATTAGCCAATATCTAGGGTAGTCACATTTTCTGAACGAAATTGGAGTATCTCTGTTTATATATTGTATAGTCACCACCAAGTTTTGCTTTGGGTTCCGAATGTATAATTAGTTGCTTCACCTTTCAGTAAACTGGACAAAATTAAAAGATTAATGAATATTCCACTTTACACTCGTTGACAACAATTTGTATGTACTCGTATGTCTGTTTAGCTATGGTGCGTATCATGTACTATGTGTGTGTGTGTGTGTGTGTGTGTGTGTGTGTGTGTGTGTGCCTCTCTGTTAATGCGTGTGTTTCTGCTTGTGTGTGAGAGCGCTTTTATACATTATGTGTGTGAATAATATGTGTGTCAGCGTCATATATCTACCCCACTCCCTGTATATACCGAGGAAGAAGCCAAGGACCTCCCCCACCACCCCCCACATACATTATTCAGTGTAGGTCGTGGTGGTGGTAGCAGGGCCTGGTTCATACATCGATACTAAAGGGGAGGTTTTTAGTTTGTTCCCTACACCTCCATCAAGCTTAAAATTACAACCCCAGGGTCACCCTACAATATATGTTTGTTAATTATTCGGTAGAAAAATTTCCTGGCCTTTACAGGCTCGCTATCGCTCGCCAGGAAAAATATCGACAGCTAAGTGACACGAAAAATCTTAACATTGACAAAGGGGCGAAAGGTCTTTAAATAGCTAAACTAATGGGTCAAACGTCTGAAAATCTGAATACTAATGAAGCTAATCATACGGGAGAAGGGTGTCCATAAAAAACAACCATCTCCCCTTAAAACGTCACAGAGGCTGCATATTTTGAAGGAGGTATTATCCCTTTCAGTACGGTGACGTCTTATTATAGGTTAATGTGTGTTTGTTTATGTTTTAGTGTGTATGTGTTTCTGTTTGAGTGTGTACGTGTTTCTGCTTGATTGTGTATGTGTTTCTGTTTGAGCGTGTATTGTATTTTTGCTTGATTGTGTATGTGTTTCTGTTTGAGCGTGTATTGTATTTGTGTGTGCCTGTGTCTATGTTTCTGTGTGTGCGTTTGAATGTGTGTGTTTATATATTACTACCTGTGACTGTATGTGTGTCTCCATCATATCTTTATCTCACACCCTATATACCAAGAGGAACCCAAGGGAAACTTTAACTACCACCAACACCACCACCACACATACATTATTCATTATAGGTGGTGATGGTAGCGGGGCCTGGTTCATAATTGTTACTTAACTCCTTTCCATACATGAGGACGCGTTCCTGCTCTTTAAATTTGCCAGTGATTAGTCAAGTGCTAGTGATATTAGTCAGCTGACTAGCAATCATTAGTCAAGTCCATTATTAATGTGGAAATCGGACTGGGCTAATTCCATTAGTCAAATGACTAATTTCAAATTAATATCATGACTACTGATAATTTGTCCAGCACTAGCAAATTTAGTTAATGTATATAACATGTTAGTCTGAAGATAGTCTGACTGTTTTCGTCCAGTCATATTACTCATACGTATGGCAATATTACAATAACGGCAACATATAAATGAGCCAAATATGGCAAGCTTGCATATATATTAGGCTGGGCTATATTGGGTTAGCGAACTAAATAACTTTTGACTAATTGCTGGACTTATTTCACAAGAGCTGGAATAATTACTTGACTAATTTCACTTACACTTGAGTAACTATGGATTACATGTAGGGCTGGATTAACCTATATTAGTCGCCCGACTAACCTTTGCTTTCTGTTCTTTACCTCACTAATTCCTAGAAGTCCTTCTCAAGTTGAAAACCATCGTGTAGTCTTAGCAGCACTAAAATTAAATTAAAGCCAAGGTGTAAGGCTGGTTTATTTGCACGAGCTCTCTCCTCACCTACTCAGATCTGGTAGGTGTTGAATATGTTGTTTATATGTATTCCATCTCCAAATTAATCGACCACCATTCTAGTAGCCAATCTCAATGAACAATAGTTGGAAATTGTTACCATACTAATAATACCACCGCTAAACAAGTGCAGGAGAGGGTAGTGGTGTGGAGGCGCCTTATGAAGGGAGATAATTTATGAGGCGGTGGCGGCCTGGCATATAATCCCTTTATAATCGTGCTGGGCCTTGTGATCCTCCTTTGATTTGTGTTTCATAGACAATACCCTCATATAACCTGATATGTTTACTATCCCTTCCTTCATATCCTTTGTTTAATAATTTTTGCTACGGTATATATCCACTGTTTCATATTCACAGTTTAATTGTATTAGTTCTTATTTGTACTTGATATCCCTGCCTTGCAGTCATGCCTTAAGTGGTTATTTACGTACCGCATACTTTTTACACTTTGCTATATATCATTGCTTTATAATTATATACTGCATGATATCTACTGCTTCATAAAATAACTGATTCAAATCATAAATATTAAAGCAATAATATTATTTATCATCAACTACTCATATTTCCTTACTTCATACCAACAACTTATTAAAAGCTACATAGTTTCCACCTTAGTATCACTTGCTTTATATGCACTATTTTCATGCACTGCTTCACATTAGCTGCTTCATATTTATTGCTCCATATTCACCACTGTGGTTCCTTAATGATCCATAAATGCATTGGTTATCAACAATGCCAATCCTTATCATCTCTGAGTTTTATATTTTGTTCTATACCTATTTTATCTACTGCTTTATAGCACTGCTTCATATCAACCCCTGCTACTGCTTCAACTTTTCCTGAATCCGCTATGAAGAGAGCTGTGTTTTGCTGAATGGTGAGCGTGGAAGTAAACAAGTCATTGCATGATAGTGTGGTACGGTAATCCTAACGTTGGCATACGGGAGTGAAGCATAGACGTTGTTGGAGAGACATTAATCAAGAGTGAGATGGGTGGAAATTAATTACTTGAGAAGTGGTGTAGAGTTACATGGAGATATAGACGAATCAGGAAGTACGAGTGTGTTGTGGTGCGGATGTGGATGTACTGGGGACTGTGAAAAGAAACACCTTGAGATTGTTCGGTCATGAGGAACGAATGAGGTGAGAGAAAATGACTATGAGAGTTTACGAGAATGAGGTGGAAGGGGAGAGAGGAAAAATCAGACCGAGAGTGAGGTGGAAGGATGGAGTTGAGAGGTATATGAGTGAAATTGGTGTTGGATGGGAGGAGGGGCACCGGTTGATAGAGGACAGAGGTGCATGGAGGCGATACATTTGTGGCCACCCTTTCGGGGATAATGGTGTCTGGTTTTTGGTCTATATATTTATTTATTAATATAATTTTGAACTTCCTCACTAGACCTCCATCAAGTTTAGAAAAAAAACTAGACCCCTTTTCAAGATATATTTGTACATTTTTTGGTAGAAAAATTTCCCGGCCGAAGGCCGGTTCCTTCTAAAATTAGAGGCTCGCTATCGCTCGCCAGGAAAAAATCGACACCTAAATGACACGAAAGGTCTTAATATTGACAACAAAAATGAGGCGAAAGGTCTCAAAATCGCTAAACTAACGAAACGAACGTCTTAAAACCTCAAACCTAATATGCTAAACATGAGGGAGAAGGGGGTCCAGAAAGAAGCGAGTGCTACCCCGATAATAGAGTCGTCTGTAAGTAGCTAGACTATCGCATCAACTGGCGTCATGTGATTGAAAGGGTTATAGATGCTGTAGAAAATAATGATCCTGTTACCCCGGAAGTAGTAATTAGTAAAACATTGTCAGTGATAGGCTAAATAGGCTGGCTAGCTAGTTTCAGTAAATCAGGATTTCACATTATATTTCAATTACTTTGCATCGATACCTTCAATATTATCATTGTAAAATATACTCAGTGCATTGAAATTTACTGAAAGATATATTTGTGTGTGTTTATGCATATAGTTAATTATCTACTTACAGGTAAACCATTACCGGTAAATAATGACACCGGTCATATTGGATTATATCGGCCTAGCCTTTGTAATACGGTAAATATGTCTTCCTCGGCATGTCAATACAGATGGCAGCAATGGTGATCTGCACCGTTGTAAGGGACATACCTATAAAATACAGGGTATTTCATCACGATATTGAGACATTATCATTATACTGTACAAGTGTGTGTGTGTATGTGTGTGTGTGTGTGTGTGTGTGTGTGTGTGTGTGTGTGTGTGTGCGTGCGTGTGTGTCTGTCTGTCTAGATAATAATAGTAATAATATTAATAATAATCGGTTTATTTCGAGCCGGCAGCCAATAAAGCTGAAAATACACAATTTGTTAACCCAACTTATCCTAAGTAGTCAACAGATTGACTACGTCTGCCATGAAAGCGCATACATAACGCCAGAATAGGGGTAAGATGTGAGCAGGGAACCAGGTGGAACCCAGAGGTGGCACATCCACACCTAACCTCCACATCCCGGAAAGTTATTGACCTCATCAGCAGGTAGCTGGGATCGAGACCACACCACCAGAGCCAATCGGCTAGAATACAATGACCCAGTGGGGTAGGCCACTGTGACCGAGCGCTGTGTGTGTTTGATGTTTGTCTTCGGTAACATCTATCTTTTGTCCAAGTGTGATGATCTATACAGCTACCTGATCCTGTGTGTGTGTGGGTGGGTGTGTGTGTGTTCGTTGGTGTCGGTCTGCCATCACACCTGCCTTTTGTCCTAGTGTGTTGATATGTACCACCACCTGACACCTTTCCTCTATATGGATTATTGAGAACCTACTGTACGGGGAATACCTGATGACAGTCCTTTAACTGTATTTAATAAGCCAATATACTATCAAGTAGATGCGTAGTTGTGGCTATCAATATATGTATCATGCTTAGAAGAATTATTATGGTACACTGAAGCAGTAAATGAAAATATAATTTAGCCACAAAAAATACTGAAATAATAACAGTTAAGAATCAAATCGATACGGTACCAAAACTACAATATATCCAACATACACCATATTCGATTAGTCTACTTTCGATTTGAATGAGTGAATGTGATAAAACAACCAGCAGACATTACTACAGTGCATAATATACCAACATACTGAAAACTGTGACGTTATGTATTACCTTGTAAGCTGCGGTGTACGTAAGTCATACTGGGTAGTCAGTGTCCCAGGCACAACCATCTGTAAACAATATAAGTATTGAGGCATAGGCAAAGGGAAACATGAACGATAGGCCTGCTATCATTCCGATAGTACTACCCCACATTATATATATATATATATATATATATGTGTGTGTGTGTGTGTGTGTCCCATGATAGCCGGGCCAAGCTTCAGGATTTGAATATTTAAAAATATCTAAACATAAAATGTTCTATAAGAAATATTCCAAATCTCATCAGTTACAGAGATATTGGATGTTCAAAATTGAATTTTATCATGTAATTCCCCATAAGGCATGCTCAGCTGTCAAAGGGCCTATCCCACCTTCATGTAAATATGATTATTGTATCGTGTTATAATCAAAATATTACAATTTAGGGGGTTACATAATTATTATATACTTTCTAGTTCCCATTAGACTTGTTGGGAACCCTATGACAAGCAAGAGAACATTACAGTGGTGCGGGGGAGGAATCTATATCAAACCTTCAATACGGTATCTCTTTAACGGTTGAGATTTAGAAACACAAAAAATATATATTGAACATGTTAAGCTAAGAATCACCTATATAATCATAAACTGAAGTTTGGCATGCCTATATTGGAACCCCCCCCCCCACTATCTCTCTCTCTCTCTCTCTCTCTCTCTCTGTACTGTATATATATATATATATATATATATATATATATATATATATATATATATATATATATATATATATATATATATATAAATATATATAAATAGTATATATATGTATATACACTCAGGCACATACTCCTTTGCTGGCGGTGGCCAACACGAGACAGAGCCCGAACAGAAACAACATTTAAAGTTCCTATTATCAGGGTCCGGGACCACTTTCACGTTCCCTCGCCCCTTTCTCTGTCTCTTCAAGTAGGATAACTATACATATATATATACATATATATATATATATATATATTTTTTTTTTTTTTTTTGAAGAAATGGTACGTTGAATTACGTCAAACATAATTTAATATATAGTCATATTATATTCTAATATAGATTAGCTACGTTACCAATAAATTTGTCTTATGTATAGAAGAGATTAGATTAGGTTTTGTTTTGTTACATTTGTGTTTCTTCTACATTCCAACTACTCCCTCTCGGGCATAGGCTGAGAGTCTGTACATTCTACCGCTAAACACGGTGAAGCCTGTGAGGTCTTGTTCCCAATCTAGGGAGTGAGACATGCGAAGCACCCACTCACTGCCTGAAGCAGCCCCATCTCTGAAGCTGCTCCGTCTCCGTGCTTTACCGTCTCATCCCTTAGACTCGGACCCTCACTCTCAGAACGCTACCTATTGAGCAATTAACTCACTAGGCATTGCACCCCTGTAGCATATTTTGAATATGGGAATATTCATACAGTGCTATTTAATCAGGAAACAATGAGGGATTTTTTTTGGCGTTTCGGTGGGCTTTATGGTAATGCACTGATACTAGGTACAGCACAAATTCCATCCCAATAATATCTTCCCATTGACATATCGGAATTCGAACCCGGGTCCCTTGGATTACCAGTCCAGTGGCAAGACCACTCCACCACACCTCCCTTTGTGTTGGTTTACCTAAGATATTGTTTTCATTCATTGGGAATTTTGTGTTGGGTCGTTAAGCTGTGCACGTTTAGACTTAAAATTTCAATTCTTGTCATCAACATTGTATACATTTTACGATCACATATGAGAACATTAAAGCCCTGTTTCTTAACTTATTTACCCAACTGTACCTGCTAGGCCTAGACGCCTCACTGTCAACAGAGGAGTCTGAGAACAACATGAAATATGAAGAGAGTATCTGGTGAAGCTCCCGACTTTCTCTCTTCCTTGGGGCTTGTCTTAGGCAAAAGGGGCTCTTAGGGTCTTACTTTTTCCTCGTTGAGGCCTCTATTTGTGTATCTTGCTCCAGGCTCAGTCTCTCAGTCTCTCTCTCTCTCTCTCTCTCTCTCTGATATGTATGTGTGCCATTAAAAGTTACAAAAACTATCTACCACTATCCGTAAGTATAAATTGTGCATACAGCATATTATGTTTCCTTCTATATTACACCTGATCGTTAGTTATGTTTGTTATTATTATTTTGTATTATTAGTATTCCCCTTTCCTCACAATCCTACTACCATTTTCAATTTTCCGCCTAATGTTCTTCTTTTTCCTTTTCCACCACCTTCTTTCCCACTTCCTTTCATCCTCCTTTTCTCTGCCTCATCCTCCGTCTATTCATTCTCCATCTCTTCTTTGTTTCATCTCTTACTCTGTTTCATTCTCCTTCTCCTCCTCCTCCTCCTCATCATCATCATCATCATCATCATCATCATTATCATCATCATCAAAATCATCCTCCTTTTTAGCCCTCTTCTCTAATAATTATTGATTCCTCCTCCAGCTTACACGGCGTGGAGAGGCTACGAGGAGGCTTGTGGAGGAGGATGACGAGAAGGAGGAGGAAGAAGAGAGAGAAGAAGAGGAGAAGAAGGAGAAATACAAGAGGAAGAACGAGAAGAAGGAGGAGAGGAAGGAGGAGGAAGAGGAGAGGTAAGAGGATGTAAGAGAGAAAGAAGAGGAGGAGGGTGGGAGCACGAGTAAAACGTGTAGAAAGAAAAATGCTTAACAATTAAAAAAATAAAAATAAAATAAAAAGAGGAATGGATAGAGGGAGACAAATATTAAATATATACATAAATACTAAGGGACGGTCAAAAGGTAAAAGAAAAATGATAGGAAGGAAAATAATCAACGTAAAGAAAGGAAAGTGTATGAAGGGAAAGAGAATGAATGATGAAGGAAAAGGAAAGGTTACAGAGGGGTAAATGAATAGGGCGGGGAGAAAGTGTAAATAAGAATATTGAAGGGAAAAGAAGGAATGATCCCAAGCAATATACAGTATATATAAAGAGAGAGTGAGTGAGAGAGAGAGTGAGAGAGAGAGTGTGTGTGAGAGTGAGAGAGAGGCAGAGGCAGAAGAAGGGGGGGGGGGGGAGAGGGCAAGGAGAATGGGTTAATGAGGATACAGAAGGGAAAAGAAGGTATGAGGCGAAGGGAGAAGGAAGGATACAGCGGGGAACAGAAGAATGGGAAAGAGTGATCAAGTTGGGTAGAGAGGAGGAAAATTGGGTCATGGTAGTTGATAGACTGGATAGAGATAGGGGAAGCAGAGAGAGAATTGGGGTAGGAAGGGGAGGAAGGGGAGGAAGAAGACGGAGGGCGTAATTAGGGTAGGAAGAACGGCAAGGGGTGATCGAGAAGGAAGGAGGAGGAAGAAAAATTGAGTAAGTGAAGGGGTAGGTAGAGCTGGAAGGGCTGGAAGGGATGGTAGAGAAGGAAGGAGGAGGAAGAGGGGAAAGAAGAAGAAAGGAGGAACGGAAGGGGAGGGAAGAGAGAGAGACGAAAAGAAAGAGAAGGGAGAAATGGAAGAGGATGAAGGGGTAGGAAGAAAAGGAAAAGGAAGAAACAGGAAATGTGAGAAGGACGTGGACAGAGAAGGAAGATGAGCAAGAAAAGAAAAGAAAAGCAGGCTGAGTAGAGGATTAAGCTGTAAGGATAAGGTAAGTAAACATAGAAAAGGAAGAATTAGTTAGACGGGAACGAAGGTTTAAAAGAGGAGGAATTGGAGGCAAGGCTAGGCAGAATAAATTGGGAAGATAATGAGAAAAACATAAAGAAGAAGTACGAACAGCATGGAAGGGGGATTAGACAATAAAACAAAGAAAGGGAGAGCAAAGGCAAAGTTAAAAATGATAAGAAACAGGAAATTATTTTGTTTAACAAAACTTTACATCTTTTGCAAGATACAGGAGAAACAATATTTCTTAAAACTTAAAAGCAAGTACAAGAGTTACCAGAACCTATTTTGTGAAACTAAAAACTTATAGCGAGGAGAGAAACATGCATTGTAATCTATAACATAATCACATCATAACTATGGATGAGGACTAGATATTACAAAATACATAGAACAGAAAAATAACTACATTATATACACTGGATGCAATAAAAGAGTAAAGAAAAACAATTAATGTAACACATCATTACAAGCGGTACAAGGTAAAATTATGAAAACAATAATTGGATTACATTAAATAAAATATATATAGTGAAGCTTGAGCAACAAAACAATTAGGTTAACATAGGTTAGCATAATACAAAATTAGATTATCAATAGGTGCAGGAATATTTCGTAGCGAGGTCGGTCATATATGATCTGTGCCCCATAAAATATTCTTTCCTCTCGCTTAATCATTAGGCTATTCATAGTGCAGTTGGGTGCAGTACATGATTAGATTAATATCCAGTATTCGATCTATGGATATTAATCGTAGTCATGTGCTGTACTTATAATTGTCTTGATGGTGTAATGATTAGTGTTTAAGATCTGTATGTGGTAACCCAAGATCGAAACCTGGGACGATCACATGCATTCATTAATTTCATTAGGTGTTTGATGTTGGGAGTGGAATTAAGGGAGCCCACCTCATTTTGTTTTCTCTCTTTCTCTCCCTCTCTCTTTGGCTTGTATCCATTCGGCCCCTATCAGCCTACTGTTTTAAGACGTTTACCCCCATCCAGGTGTAAATATTTTCCTATCGAGCGGTAGCGAGCCAGCATATATTATATATATATTTTGTCTTACAGCAAGTTAAATTTGTACATTTTTCGATAGAAAAATGTCTCCGACGAAGCCGAATTTCTGCATACAATGCTGGCTCGCTATCGCTTGCCAGGAAGAAATCGACACCTGGATGGGGATAAACGTCTCAAAACAGTTGGCTGAATGGGGCCGAAAGGATACAAGTCAGGGAAAGAGAGAAAAGGAGAGAAAGATATAAAAAAAGCCGGTGACCCCCCTTAATAAGATAAGATAAAAATACTAAAAACAGAGAAATATAGTGAGGAAAAGAGTGAATAGCCATGGCAGAGCAGGTGTGTCTCTGAAAAGAATGGGCCTAAAAAAAGGGGTTGGGAATAAAGCCCTCCCTCTCTTTTATTCTCTTTGACGCATCCCTTTAATATCTCGCCTGTGTGTGTCTGTGTTTCCCGTTTTCTGTGCAGGTAACCAATCTTGTTGTCTGTGTCTACCTCCATGCCCGTCTGTGTTGGCTGTCGGTGTACTCGCTTTTCAGTTGTGTTGTTTTTGTTTATACATTTGTTTTCGTGTGCTTAACCAATGGGCGCGCTCACAGAAGTCACAAATCCGAAATGTTATGGCCGATGCGTTTGATTAATGGCTAGATATATGTCATAGTGACCATCCAAATTTATGCCAGGTACCAACAATGTCACTTACAATCCTTACGATTTTATACCTGTTGATATGCATAGCTTAGTTAAGCAAATGTAAACAATTGAATTACCCCCATAAGCACAGCTGCCTTTCTAAAACCAATTATAACAAGGCTCCACATCTGTAAACTACTCTCTCTCTCTCTCTCTCTCTCTCTCTCTCTCTCTCTCTCTCTCTCTCTCTCTCAAAGAGTGGAATAGTTTACCAAGGGAGGTTGTCGACAGTAATTCAATTGATGCATTTAAGAGACTGAACGATCATCTGACGGAGATTGGATTAATATGAATGAATCAGTAGGTAAGTAAAACTCCCTCTCAAACTAATTTCTTTCTATACTCTATAAACACTTTCCTTGTGGGCATTTAATAACCCATAAGGGTACATTTCATCCTTTTCCCGGTACGGCTTTTTAGCCGGAGGAAGTGGAGGGTGGGGAGAGAGCCTTCTACTTTGCTATCCTATTATTCTACTATAAACTGTCCCTATCTAGTAGTATTAAGGCCGGACCATCTAGTAGGGACCGCAAGGTCTGTGTGGTTTGAGTATCTGTGTAACTCTGTATAACTCTTTTTCTCTCTTATACACACTCACCATTGATTTTAAATGAAACAAACATTTATTTTATACCAGTTACGGAAATTGTAACATGTATTACTGTATAATCTGTATAAATAAAATATGTCTGTACTTTAATTAAGTCTTCAAATTACTTTGAAGCAGTCGTCTGTAATCATTGATGTCATTGTTCATCCTATTATTCAACATGTTCACAGCAATTGTTTTAGGTAATATTTCATTCTTGATCTCATCCTCCACCTGCGATTTTCTGTTCTTTTCCCTTCTCCCAAATTCTGTCTTTCCTCTTGCACCCTAATTTGTCTTTTATCCCCTTTCATGCATTTCTTATTCATTCTTCCTCTACCTTTTCCTTCTACTCATCTACTTCTTATTAATCTTCCTTTTCTCACTCTTCCTCTCTCTCATGTTTTTTTACTTCCCAATCATCCTAATTTTCCTCCTCTGTATTCTTCCTTTTCCTACTAATCATCTACTTCATCCTTTCTTCCTCCTCCTCCTCCTCACTCTGCTCCAGTATTGACAAGCTCTCTTTCTCGCCCTCTGTTTACCAATTAGAGGAATTATCTCCCTTCTTCTCCCTTCATGCTTCATTTAATGCAACAATTGTTTTTAACTTTCTCCTGTTTGTCCTTTTCTCTATAATTATATGCTTAGTTTGGTGCATCAATTTAGCTTTGCATCAATTTACCTTTCTCTTCATGCTTCATTTAGTTCAACTTTGTATTCAATTATTTACCGTGTATTCTTGTATGTTTCGCTTAATGCAATATTTCTCTTTTGCTATTATCTTTATGTACGCCTCATTTAGCGCACTATATATTTTCTTCAATATACCTTTCTATTCCTTTACGCCTCGTTTAGCGCATTTTATCTCTATTCTATAATATATCTCTTTACACCTCGTTTAGTGGAATATTTATCTTTTCTTCAATATATATCTCTTTCTCTTTAGGCCTCGTTTAATACAGTATAGCTCTTGTCTTCATATATACATTTATCTCTCTCTTTATGCCTCGTTTAGTGAAGTATTTCTCATTACCGCTCGCCAGGAAAAATCAACACCAACATGGCACGAAAGGTCTAAATATTAACAAAAACAATGGAGCTAATTTGTTTTTTAATCGTCAATCTAATAAGGTGAACGTTTTAAAATCTCGTAACTAATGGGGGAGAAGGGGATCCAGTAAAACCTAATATCTCCCCTTAACTTCTTCTGTACCGGGAACGTCTTTTTTATTTTATTCTGGCTACTATTAGACGAATATATTCAGTTTAGAAGGGACCTCCAGCAACTTACAGGCTTTGAACTATCTCATTTAAAAAAAAATTACTACCACAGAGCCTTCTTAAACTTCACAAAATCGTCTACATAAAGCTAAAATATAATACAAAAGACGTCGCCGGTACAAAATGGGTAAATGGAACATTTCCCATTTTCTCCTTTGTTCTTCATGTCGCCGTTTGCTCTTTAACGGGAGATGGGTCGCTTTTCTGGTCCCGTTTCTTCCTCATGTTTAGCCCCACTAGTTTTCAGATTTTAAGACGTTCGCCCCATTAGTTTCTCGATTTTAAAACCTTTCGTCCCATTTTTATATCAATATCAAGACCTTTCGGGCCATTTAGGTGTCGATTTTTTCCGGGCGAGCGAAAGCGAGCCTGTAATTTTAGAGAAACCGGCCTATGGCCGGAACATTTTCTATCAAAAAATGTACAAATTTATCTTGAAGGGAGGTCTAGGGAGTGTTTTTTTAAGCTTGATTAAGGTCTAGCGAGAAAACCTTGAAAACAAATAATAAACATATACATAAATGAGCAAATAAAACGGGTCATGCTCCCTTAACTACCACCCGCATCTATTATATATTGCTGGCCTATATTTCCAAACCTCTATGAGTCTATAGCATTTACATTATATTCTGAATAATACTAGATTATTTGATTTAGCTTAATGGAAGCCTGTATTAATGAAAGGCGACAACTGATTTAAAGTAAGCCTTGGACTCCCACAGATTCTTCCTATCTGAGTTTAAATATGCCCCCTGGGACCCGAACTACACTGCCAACTGTATATCTTATACAACAACCGACAGACATTACACACCGCCTGGTAGCATAACGCCTCCTGGGATCCGAACTACACTGCCAACTGTACATCTAATGCAACATCCGGCAGACATTACCACACTGCTTAGTAGCATAACCGCCCCCTGGGACCCGAACTACACTGCCAACTGTATATCTTATACAACAACCGACAGACATTACACACCGCCTGGTAGCATAACGCCTCCTGGGATCCGAACTACACTGCCAACTGTACATCTAATGCAACATCCGGCAGACATTACCACACTGCTTAGTAGCATAACGCCCCCTGGGATCCGAACTACACTGCCAACTGTACATCTAATGCAACATCCGGCAGACATTACCACACTGCTTAGTAGCATAACGCCCCCTGGGATCCGAACTACACTGCCAACTGTACATCTAATGCAACATCCGGCAGACATTACCACACTGCTTAGTAGCATAACGCCCCCTGGGACCCGAACTACACTGCCAACTGTACATCTAATGCAACATCCGGCAGACATTACCACACTGCTTAGTAGCATAACGCCCCCTGGGACCCGAACTACACTGCCAACTGTACATCTTGTACAACAACCGACAGACATTACACACCGCCTGGTAGCATAACGCTGCCTGGGACCCGAACTACACTGCCAACTGTACACCTTATACAACATCCAACAGACATTACCCCACCGCCTTGAAGCATAATGCCCTCAGTGACACAAACAACACTACCCACTATACCACCATTCCTGCTGACACTAAGCGGACGTAAGGGCCGTACGGAGACTTCACTACGACCTTGTTAACTACGGTCCACATGTAAATACTACCACATATAATTGGGTAAAGAGAGGGAGGGGCTGGTTGTTGTTGCTCTCTTGGCACAGCTTAGCGAACGGTAGGTCGACACAAAGAATTGCTCTGTAATGTCTTCAGTACAACCTAAACGCCAAACAAGTGTGGATCCTCTTTCGCTAATACTGCTAACATTAAATACATTATCATATATTTGATATAGAAGTCATAAGGATCCAAAATAAAGAGGGGTCCATTCCGTGCCATTAATATTGTTTTTAATGATGTTCTAGCATAAATAGCATACGAGAAGTGTGGCATGATGCATTTGAGGTACTTGTTTCACTTATAACTAGAGAGATACCAGAGTTGAAATAATGAAAGTAGGACACAACTTTTTACCATCTCATGTTACTATTAATTACGATTTTGTCACTGTAGTAATGATTGCAGGATGTATAAAGTGCCAAAAAAAATGAACATTAATTAATAGTGTCTCACGTAATACAGGTAACTAACATACAAATTGGCAAATTGGCAACTGCCACATGCTATTTTGTATTAAAAGGTACAGTTTCCAGGACGGGAACTTGAGACAAATAAATTCAAATTTGGTATATTTTGAAATTGATTTACCTTTGTACCATTATATAAAAATGGACTAAATTAATATATACACTACAGTATATATATATATATATACCAGTATGGTCAGGTTTATTCCTGTAGTTAAAAGCTACTATTTACAGGACAAATCATTTCATGACACTTCATAACTTCATTAGGTTCGCCAAGATATTTTCATGACGCCCTAACCCTTTCAGCACCATAACGCAATTTCACCTTTGATTATGTCTAAAATATTATTGTTTGCAGTTTAACCCGTACAGCCCCAGCGACGCGTCTGACGCGTCGGCGATGAATGTAACGCACAGCCCCAGAGACGCGCCTGGCGCGTCACCCTAATTGCGCCGACCGTAACGTCAGGTGTAGCCACTCAAGAGGGCTCAGATTTGTATGGGAACTGTGTACGTATCCCACGCAACCGTGCCGATGGTTGAAAACTCTCAAAGTCCACGTGCGTGCGCGTGAGCGCACAATAACCTGGTTTTTTGGGGTAATTGCCTTCAATTTTTTACTCTTGTAAAATACGTTTTCGGGGGCTCTGTAGGACCATTCTTTAAGCTTTTTGAGCGGTTTTTCGTGGGTTTTCCTTCATTCCTAACCCCTTCGCTATTGTTTCTGGAATAAAATCATTTTTTGAAATCCGGCCGGGTTCTGGTGAACAAACATTACAAAACTAGCCGGGGCTGGACGGGTTAAGAAGGACCTATGTTACTAAGAGGAATTACTGAATTTTTGTTTACCCATTTGATTCGTATAGGTAGATTACAACCTAAAGAAAATCGTCTAATGGTAACCATAATATGATGACAATTAAGTAACGGTGGTGAAGGGGTTAAGATGCAGAAAACCCATGAGTATACAGCGTAAGTTGAATGGGAGTGGAATTATACTTAGAGGATAGTTCAGGGAAAGGGATTAAATATGTAGAACCCTAAAATAATACTGTGGCAGCGAAGAGGTAGCACAATTTAAGTATGTACTATTACCAGGGCTATATAAAACAAGTCCTAATTACATGTTTTCACGCTCCTTGCTAGTTTTAAGAGTATGGATTTCATTAAGTACTTGCCTCATTGTTACCAAATGTAGCACTTCTTTACAAGGGGAGCCAGATACACTTTTTTTTCAAATTTGTTTTTATTATAGGCCTGACTTGCTATATTTAATAAACCCCACTAATGTTTGCATTCGGTCAGAATTAAACTACCCTATAGCAAATTGCAGGTATTGAATTATATCTTCAGAAAATATTATCAAATTGTTCCATAGTTAAGTACCGGTACATGTTGACATTATATATTTATTAAAATTATCCTACTCAACGAGACAGAGAAAGGGGCGAGGGAACGCGAAAGTGGTCCCGGACCCAAAGAATTGGAACTTCAAAGGTTTCCGTTCAGGCTGTCTCGAGTCGGCCACCCTCAGCAAAGGAGTATATGTCTGATTACATACATACATACATACATACATACATAGGCTACATTGGGACCCCAATTTACACACACATAATCGCAATCATGAAAACTTACATGTACTGTACACACCAAGATGCCGTTATACAGCACTTCACAACTTTCATATAGCATATTATTATACAATATACAAGTTTAACACTTGATGACACAAGAATAGTGAGCAATATTAATACTTTGATAATAGGTAGGACTTCAGAGACATCTTGAAACTAGAAATGGAGATTAGATTTTGTATGTTATGTGGTAGTTCGTTCCAAATATTTACGCCAAGGTATTTTATCGACGTGTGTGACTGTTTTGTGGTCATTAGTGGAATTTATAAAGGGTTTTTATTTCTTAAATCATACCTAACATCATTTGTACGATAAATAAACATTCCTGGATTACTGAGGCTATTCAATTATTTAAATGCAAATTATAGCACTGCAGTAAATAATGACATCATCTAGTTTTAATAATATAAGAGATCGAAACATTTCGTTAGTGTGAGCATTCCTAGATGTATATGTAATTATTCTTATATTCTTTTTTGTGCAATTGTTAATGATTTCAATTCTTTTATATTTCCTATTGTTCCCCATACTGTGTGTCAGCATGAAAAGAACGGGTATATTAAAGAATATTATAATTGTTTAAGAGCACTATTGTTGAAGCAGTTTCTTGTGACATAAAGCATACCGGATTGCATATTTATTTGACTTGTTAAGGGAGCCCACCTCGCTTGTTTTCTCTTTCTCTCCCTCTCTCTTTGGCTTGTATCCATTCAGCCCCATTCAGCCTACTATTTTAAGACGTTTACTAACATCCAGGTGTCAATATTTTCGTGGCGAGCGGTAGCGAGTCAGCATATTTATATTTTTGTTTTACAGCAAGCTAAATTTGTAAATTTTTCGGTAGAAAAATGTCTCCAGTGAAACCGGATTTCTCCATACAATGCTGGCAAGAAATCGACCCCTGGATGGTGATAAACGTTTTAAACAGTTGGCTGAATGGGGCCAATTGGATACAAGTCAGAGAAAGAGAAAAAAGGAGATACAGATAAAACAAAGCAAGTGACCCCCATTAAAGGTTGTAAGTGGGGACCCCATTACAGTTGTCTATCTACCACAATCCCAAGGAACTTTATGCTCAACTCTTCTTTCAAAATTGAGTTACCAAGTTTAATGGGTTCTAAAATTGTAGGCATTTTCCTATTTCTGTGAAATAAAATTTATCTTATCCGAGATGGGTCTGTAACTTAGGGAATCGTAGTTTCAGTAGGAATAATACAATGAGTGAGGCAGCGAACAACATCTTTATTTTCATATTTTGTTTTATCTGCATTAAGTGTGAGTTTGTTGCCAGTTATCCAATTGATAACATTATTTAGTTCAAAGTTTATTAAATCAATGAGGGAGTTCAGGTCCTTGTGATTGGCATAAAGAGTGTACTATCGTCAGCAAACAAAATTAGTATAAATATTCTACTTGAAGTACGGTAACAATTTACAGGCTCGCTATCGTTCCCCAGGAAAAAATCGACAAGTAAATTTTTTTTTTTTTTTCTATGTGATTGAGGGAGGCAAAAGGCATTACTGCCTATAGCGAGTGCCTCCCCCATAGTTGAAAGAGTGACAGGGCCAAAATCAAGGGACGTTCGAGCCAAAATGCCTGGACACACGGAGTTTGAAGCAATTTAAGTCATAGGAAGAGGGAAAGACTGATTCTGGGAGAGAGTTCCAGAGCTCAGCTGTTGAGTAGAAGAAAGTTTGAGAGTAACGTTTCACTCTTGGGTTGGAGAGTTGCACAGAGTAGGGTGGGATTGAGTTGCAAGACGGGTACCACGTGCCCTACGTAAAGGAGGTGGTATGCACTGGGATAGCTCTGAGGAACACTGATTATTATAGTAGCGATAGTATAGCGAGAGAGATGCAACATTGTGGCGGAGAGAGAGAGACTGCAGAGAGTTGGTGAGTGGACGGGAGTTAATGATACGAAAGGCCTTCCTTTCAACTTTGTCTAGGAGAGCGGTGTGAGAGGAACCTCCCCAGACATGTGAACAATACTCAATACAAGGGCGCACTATGCCCCTGTACAGAGCAAGAAGCTGTGCAGGGGAAAAGAACCCCCTAAGGCGGTTGAGCACACCGAGCTTCTGGGAGGCTGCCTTAGCAAGACTGGTAATATGGTCCTTCCAAATGAGAGCAGAAGAAAAAGAGACACCGAGAATACTGAGAGAAGATGAAGGGTTGATTTTTGTATTGTTGAAGAATAAGGGATAGTCCGCTGGGAGATCCTGACGGGTAGATAGATGGAGAAATTGGGTTTTGGAAGCGTTAAAGTTAACAAGGTTTTCTCTGCCCCAATTGGAAATAGTATTTAGATCAGAATTTAAGAGTTCTATGGCTTCATTACGTTTGTCGTTGAGGAATTGCTGGCTGGGGCGTTCTGAAAAACTAATGGAGTAGTGTAAGGTTGAATCGTCTGCGTATGAATGGATGGGAATTAAGGTACAGTTAAGGAGATCATTTATAAAATTTAAAAGAGAATAGGAGATAGGACAGAGCCCTG
This sequence comes from Paralithodes platypus, assembly GCA_032716605.1. Lineage (NCBI taxonomy): Eukaryota > Metazoa > Arthropoda > Malacostraca > Decapoda > Lithodidae > Paralithodes > Paralithodes platypus. The sequence goes on along the minus strand of CM064518.1, from coordinate 30,125,811 downwards.
AGGAACACCGGAGTTTATAGGGTGAGGAAGTGAACAATGGCCATCCACAACCGCGGCTATGGAACGGCCGGAAAGGAAATTAGAGACAAAGGCACAGATGGAGGGATAGAAACCGAAGGAGGGTAGTTTAGAAATTAAAGATTTATGCCAGACTCTATCGAAGGCTTTCGATATGTCTAGTGCAATAGAAAAAGTCTCACCGAAGTCCCGAAAGGAGGATGACCATGATTTAGTAAGATATGAAAGATCACCAGTAGAGCGACCCTTAAGGAAGCCATACTGGTGATCTGAGAGCAGATTATGAGAAGAGAAATGCTTAAGAAATTTGGAAGCAAGAATAGTTTCAAAAACTTTAGAAAGACAAGAGATGAGAGCAATTGGACGATAGTTGGAGGGTTGAGAGCGGTCACCCTTCTTTGGGACAGGTTGTATGTGAGCAAACTTCCAGCATGAAGGGAAGACGTTAGAGGATAGACAGAGACGAAAGAGTTTGCCTAGGCAGGGAGTCAGCACGGAAGCACAGTTTTTGAGAACAACAGGAGGAACACCGTCCGGACCGTACGCCTTATTAGTGTTAAGCCCAGAGAGGGTAGAAAGTACATCTTTAGAAGAGATTAGGATATTAGGCATAAGTAAGAGAGAGGAGGGCGGAGAGGGAGGAATAGCACCGGAATCATCCAAGGTGGAGTTTCTAGCAAAAGTTTGAGCGAAGAGTTTAGCTTTGTCAGAGGAAGAAGTGATGGTTGTGCCATCAGAGTGGGAAAGGGGAGGGAAAGATGAGGAAGAGAAATTGTTGGAGAGGTTTTTGGCTAGATGCCAGAAAGCTTGGGAAGAGCTAGAGTTGGATAGTTCAGTGCATTTATTATTGATGAAAGAGTGTTTGGCAAGTCGAAGAACAGATTTGGCTTGATTCCGGGCAGAAACATATGAAGAATGAGAGTCTTGAGTTTTAAGGCGTCGGTACCGTTTGAATGCTTCCTCCTTATTGCGGACAGCAGTAGAACAGACGTGAGTAAACCAAGATTTTTTAGCATTAGTCTGAGAGAAGGAGAATGGAATGTATGCTTCCATGCCCGATAGGATTACCTCGGTAATGCGTTCAGCACTCTCCGAGGGTCCCCGGCCACGGAAGCAGAAATCATTCCATGGGAAATCAAAGAAGTACTGCCGGAGAGCCTCCCAGTCGGCAGCGCCAAAGTGCCACAAGCGCCGCCGGCTAGGAGGATCGGGTGGCCGTACTGGAGAGATAGGACAGGTGACAGAGATAAGTTTATGGTCGGAGGAGCCCAGAGGAGAGAAAAGATCGACAGTATAAGAAGAAGGGTTAGAAGTTAGAAACAAGTCAAGAATGTTGGGCCGATCTCCGATGCGATCCGGGATACGGGTGGGTTGCTGAACTAACTGCTCTAGGTCATTTATGATAGAAAAGACGTAGGCTTGTTCACCAGGTGGATCAGTAGTGTGAGAGGAGAGCCATTGGCGGTGGTGAACGTTGAAATCTCCTAAGATGGAGATTTCTGAGAAAGGAGAAATGGATAGAATGTGTTCCACTGTAGAGTTTAGATAGTCAAAGAATTTGGGAAAGTTGGTAGAGTTAGGGGAAAGATAGACAGCACAGAAATATTTAGTAAGAGAATGACAGGAAAGTTTGAGCCATAAAGTTGAGAATTCAGAGGAGTCGAAATCGGGAACACAAGAGCAAGTGAGTTTGTTGTGCACATATGCACAACATCCGCCTTTGGCTTTGAAACTAGGATAGAGAAAGTAGGAGGATACAGAGAAGGGGCTGCTGGATGTTGCTACAGACACCTGAGTTTCGGTGAGGAAGAGAAGATCAGGTTTGTAGGAGGAGAGATGGTGCTCAACAGACTGAAAGTTAGAGGATAGTCCGCGAATGTTGCAGAAATTAATAGAAAGAGTAACAGGCCGAGGTCCAGGTAATTGTGTGGGGTCGTCAGGGGATGGTCGGTTGGGTGTGGGGGCATTTATGGTCCCCCCTCCCCCCCCTGGGGACTCCGAGGCTGGGCTAGAATTCATCATTTCGTTTTTTTAAATTTTGGTGTGGAGGAATGAAGTGTGGTGTGCATGTTTAGTGTAGTGTAGTGGATAGGAGGTGTTTGTGAGAGCTAGCTGGATTGCTCTCAGTGTAAATGAGGCACAAAGAAAATCAGTAAGAGAGGCCAAGCAAATGAAACAGGAATTCCAGCGACTCTTTATCACATGCCTATAACCTCACCTGGGTCTAGCCCTGATCGATTGGTGCCTACAATCTCCCCACACGATAAATCTAAATATTCTAAAATAAGTGAGGCGAAAAGTCTTTAAATCACAAACTACTGAGGCGAACGTCTTAGAATCTCATAACTAATGGGGCTAAACATGAGGAAGAAGGAGGACCAGAAAAACGACCCATCTCCCTATAACCAGCTCCATTCCTTACATTGTTATTTAATTATACTATATTATTATTTCAAGTAGCTTCTCTCTCTTACCTGCTGCCGTCCACTTCCTCCACCATTCCCCCCCCTCTCTCTCTCTCTCTCTCTCTCCTCTAACAAAAGGCCTTTGACAAAGTTCCCCCACAAACGTTTACTGCTAAAACTAAAAGCGCATGGAATACAAGACGGTGTGTTGAAATGGATAGAAAATTGGCTCAGCGACAGAAAGCAAAGAGTAGTCATAAACGGTAAGGCATCTAAATGGACCAATGTTAGTAGCGGGGTACCCCAGGGATCGGTACTAGGACCAATTCTCTTTCTAATTTACATCAACGACATAGATGAGGGTCTCACCTGTACAATCTCAAAATTTGCTGACGATACAAAAATTGCAAATAGTGTACTCTCAAAAGATCAAGTTGACGATATGCAACACAATCTAGATAAATTGTCACATTGGGCCCAAATTTGGCAAATGAGTTTCAATGCGGATAAATGTAAAGTACTACATATCGGATACCTAAATGAGAAAGCAAACTATTCGATGAATGGCACTCAGCTTAAGAATGTAAACAGAGAAACCGATCTGGGAGTAACAATATCGAGTAACCTAAAACCGAGTCAACAATGTGCAGAAGTTGTTAAGAAGTCAAACAAAATAATTGGCTTTATAGGCAGGTCATTTGAGCACAAATCCAAAGACGTTATCCTAACCCTTTACAATTCCTTAGTCCGCCCTCTTCTGGAATACTGCGTTCAATGCTGGTGCCCTTATTACCAAAAAGACATAAACAAGCTAGAACGAGTTCAACGTAGAGTTACCAAAATGATACCTAGCCTAAAGAACAAACCATACGAAGAGCGTCTTAGAGAATTAAATTTATTTCCTTTAACCCAGCGCAGATTAACACTTATTGATTGACTTAATTCAAGCGTTCAAAATCATCAAAGGCATCGACAATATGAACTGTAGTAAGTACTTCACTATCGACCAATCTAATTACACGCGGGGGAAACGGTTGCAAAATTATTGGTAAATCTTTTAACTCACACGAATCTAAGAATTTTTCTTCAATCGAGTTGTCAACTTGTGGAATGGGCTTCCCCGAGACGTTATAGACTGCAGCACCGTTGATTCATTTAAACTCCGCCTAGACAAATATCTCGCATCAAACCCGCGACTGACTGCGTTTGTAAATGAATAACTTTATTTTATCCTCCCCTCAGTTACTAACCCATATGTCCCCTACTAACTTCCTAGTCCTGCCACGGACATTAGTTCCAGGGCAGTAGTTCCCTTTCCAATGTTCCCTTACCCACTCTAAACCACTGTTTGGACACTTGATCCTCAGTGTTTTGGAGGACAAGCAACTTAGAAGGGTCACTAGACCTGTTGTTGCTTGATTTCCTTTGTACTCCTTTGTACTCTATCTATCTCTCTCTCCTGAATTTGACCATACTAGCCTCTTTTACAACTAGTATACTTTCAGATCTGTACACGGTAGACACAACATAAACACACTCTTCTATAAAGTCGGGTACTGTCTTCATTCTCTTCCGTTCACTGTCTTCCCCTTACTTTCGCGAACTCACATTCCACTTTACACTTGCAGGGGAGATTTTTCACTTAAGGGTGTATATTGCTTAGCCAACTTCTCCCTCATGCTTAGCCACATTAGTTTTGAGACTTGAAGACGTTCGCCCCATTAGTTTGGCAATTTTAACATTCTTAGCCCCATTTCTGTCAATGTTAAGACCTTTCGTACGATTTAACTGGTGATTTATTCCTGCTGAGCAAATGCGAGACTGTAATTTAGGAGGATTCGGCCTTAGGCCGGGAAATTTTTCTACCGAAAATGTTATACATTTGTTTTCCTTTTCTTCCTCCTCCTCTATCATTAACCCCCCCCCCCCCCCTCTCACCCCCTCCCCAATCCCTGTCCCTTACTTCCTCGCGCGCCCCTTATTTTGTTTAATAGGATGGTCACTGACTAGGGTAGCAAGAAGATAGGCCGAAGACGTATCTTGTTCGTGCTTTACTTTTTTTACCTCCTCTTCCTTCCTTACTTCCTTGCCTTTCCTTCTCCGTACAATCCCCAATTCGTTGTTCTTTCCTTCCCGTCTCTTCCTCCTCATTTGCTCCTTTCCTAGCAGCTCATCTCACCGTCATCCTTCTTCTTTATGTTCTTCCACACCCGCCTTCTTCCCACCTTATTTCATATTCGGCTTTCTTCACAGTCCTCGTTCTATCTTCCTATTCCTGTCTCCCATCTTGCACCTTCTCCTCCTCCTGCATATTCTCTCTTACTCCACACCCTCCTCGCTCCTCTTTCTTTCCTCTTCTTTCTGTCTCCTATCTCGCTCCTTCTTCACCACCTCCTCCTTCTCTTGCACATTCTTTCTTATTCCACACCCTCCCCATCCCTCTTACTTTTGCCTCCCATCTCGCTCCTTCTCCACCACCTCCTCCCCCTGCACATGTTGCCTTATTCCACACCCTCCTCATTCCTCTTTCTTTCCTTTTAGTTTTGTCTCCACTCTTGATCCTTCTCCACCTCCTCCTCTTGCGTATGCTCTTTTATTCCACAACCTCCTCATTCCACTTTCTTTCCTCATCTTCCTGTGTCCCATCTCGCTTTTTCTCAACAACATCCTCCTCCAGCTGCATATTTTCTCTTTTTCCACACCCTCCTCATTCCTCTTATTTCTGTCTCCCATCTCGCTCCTTCTCCACCTCCTCCTCTTGCGCATGCTCTTTTATTCCATACCCTCCTCATTCCACTTTCTTTCCTCATCTTCCTGTGTCCCATCTCGCTTTTCTCAACAACATCCTCCTCCAGCTGCATATTTTTTCTTTTTCCACACCCTCCTCATTCCTCTTATTTCTGTCTCCCATCTCGCTCCTTCTCCACCTCCTCCTGCACATTCTTTCTTATCCAACACCCTCCTCATTCCTTTCTTCCTTCTTCTCCCAGTGACCAGATATGAGGAGGTACGCGCCCCACCAGCAGCAGCGTCTTATCGGCCACACCAATATCCGTGGTGCGGCAGTGAAGGGTCGTCTAATGTGCAGTCCTTGGCCAATCTCTCCCAGACTGGTCGTCATTCGTCCCTGCTACCCTTACCCCTCTCCAAATGTTTGTATTTCCTCCTGCGCCTTTTGCCCTCCTTTTCCTCCTCTTCTTTCACTACTTCCTTTCTTTCCAGCGTAGCCCTCTGAATCATGTCCCTCCTCCTGTTGTGACCAATATCCATGGTGCGGCATTGAAGGTTGTGTAATGTACCTTTCTTGGCCTATCTCACCCAGCCTGGTTGTCCCTCGCCCCTTCCCATCCTTATATCTCCTTCATTCTTCCTTCATCCCCACTCACCATTCCTTTGTCTCAAAAAGTGTTCCTTGGCCTTGTTGCCCCATACACAACCTTGCTTTCACCTTTCGATACTTTTTCCTTCTCACCTCATGTCCCGTACTACCTTATTGTCCCAATAATTCTTCTGTGATCCTAAAACCTCCTTTATTATGTCTCATCCTTCACTCTCTTGAGATCCTATGATCCTTTTCCTAGCATTCGCCCCTCCTTTGCCAGACCCATCCTTCCCCATATTTGCTGGACCCTCTTCTTGTTTGTTTCGTTTCCAAACCCCTCAACCCTCCTTTATTCTTCACTAGCCTCTCTTACACCTCTCTGGTTACTCCCACCCATGTCTTGTGCCATCTCACTCATCTCTAATCGCCACCCACCCATCTGTTGTCCCCTCCCACTCATCCCTCGTCCCCTCCCACTCACCCACCCCTCTCTTGTCCCCTCCCACTCATTTCTTAGTGTCGTCTCATTCAACCCTAGTCGCCTCCCACTTATCTCTTGTCCCCTCCCACTTATCTCTTTTCCCCTCCCACTTATATCTTATTCCCTCCCCCTTATATCTTGTTCCCTCCCACTTATCTATTGTCACCTCCCACTTATCTCTTGCCCCCTCCCACTTATCTCTTGCCCCCTCCCACTTATCTATTGTCCCCTCCCACTTATCTATTGTCCCCTCCCTCTTATCTATTGTCCCCTCCCACTTATCTCTTGCCCCCTCCCACTTATCTATTGTCCCTTTCCACTTATCTCTCCACCCTTCCCACTTATCAATTGTCCCGCCACTTATGTATTGTCCCCTCCCACTTATGTATTGTCCCCTCCCACTTATTTATTGTCCCCTCTCACTTATCTCTTGTCCCTTCCCACTTAGCTTTTGTCCCCTCCCACTTATCTATTGTCCACTCCCACTTATCTATTGTCCCCTTCCACTTATATCTTGTCCCCTCACACTTATCTCTTATCTCTTGTCCCCTCCCACTTATCTCTTATCTCTTGTCCCCTCCCACTTATCTCTTGTCCCCTCCCACTTATCTATTGTCCCTTCCCATTTATCTCTTGTCCCTTCCCACTTATCTCTTGTCCCCTCCCACTTATCTCTTATATCTTGTCCCCTCCCACTTATCTTTTGTCCCCTCCCACTTATCTGTTGTCCCTTCCCATTTATCTCTTGTCCCTTCCCACTTATCTCTTGTCCCTTCCCATTTATCTCTTGTCCTTTCCCACTTATCTCTTGTCCCCTCCCACTTATTTCTTGTCCCCTCCCACGTATCTCTTGTCCCCTCCCACTTATCTCTTGTCCCCCGCCCACTTATATATTGTCCCTTCCCACTTATCTCTTGTCCCTTCCCACTTATCTCTTTTCCCCTCCCACTTATATCTTGTCCCCTCCCACTTATCTCTTGTCCCCTCCCACTTATCTCTTGTCCCCTCCCACTTATATATTGTCCCAACCCCTCACATATTTGCTTGCTTCCTTCCACTCTTTCTATGCCCTATCCCTCCTTTCACTCTTCCTATGGCCTGTCACACCCACCCTGTTCTTTCTTCTTTTTCCCAATATTCCCTCTATCTCTCACACATTCCCATCAACCTATCTCACTCTCTCCTGACTTGACTTCTCACATCCAACATCAGCCCCCCCCCCCCCCCCCTGACTACTAGACGTCCACATCCCACTCCATGGAATTATTTCCACAGCATGTTTGCTCATTAGAAAACTACGCTATATATAATCACACATACACTCAAAACCTCCACACACTCATACACTTTTTTTTACACTCACACAAGTTTTCACTCACACATATACACCACTGACTCCCGCACATATATATTACACACACACAAACACACGCGCGCGCACACACACACACACACATACGTATTGACCCATAAAAGTTCCCCCCCCCCACACACACACACACATATATACGAGGGGTGATTGATAGGTTCGTGGCCTGAGGTAGAAGGACATGAGTTACAAAATTCCAGTTTTATTCGCTTACAGTTCAACCTTTTTAAAGCTTTCACACATACAGTAGTATGAAGTCTCTAACAATATTTGTCTCTCTGTTACAGATAAATGAATGTCATGACTTGTGTCATTGTTTTCCTGTGTGATGGCCTTTTTTCACGGGGGGCATATTCCAAGTTTTCATTCGCTACCTCTTTATCAAAGGATTAACCCCCTGAAAAATACCACTAGGATATGGTGGCTACACTAGGGGACAATGTTCCTTCCTACAGCATGGTTAAAAATTGGGCAGCTGAATTCCAACGGGGTAGGGAAAGCTTGTAAGATGACCACCGTGTAGGAAGGCCTCCCGCAGTCACCACACAGGAAAACATTGACAAAATGCATTACATTCATGTATCTGTAACAGAAAGACAAATATTGTTAGAGACTTCATAATATGCATGCAAGCTTTAAAAGGGTTGAACTGTAAGTGAATAAAACTGGAATTTTGTAACTCATGTCCTTCTACCTCAGGCCACAAACTTATCAATCACCTCTCGTATTAACCCACACAAGGTTTGCCACACGTACATTCCTCCGACACACACACACACACACGTATTAACCCACACAAGGTTTCCCACATACACACACACACACACACATAATATTATACCCCACACAAGGTAACCCCCCCTCCACACACACACATAATATTAACCCACACAAGGTAACCCCCCCCCCCCTACTCCACACACACACATAATATTATCCCACACAAGGTCACACACACCCGTCCACCACCTCCTGCACATAAAGACTGCACGTACCGTGATAAAGTTAGAGGTCCAGTGTGTTAAAGTTCCCCGGGCCAGAGTTTACAAGCTTACCGACAACTCCCGCCACTCCCAAGGCCAACTTTTACCAGGAGGTAGGGACGGAAATAGCGCGCCAGATTTATGGGGGAGGTAGTCGCTTTTTCTGGACTTCCTTCTCCTTCATCATTACCCCCATTAGCTTTGAGATTATAGGACGTTCGTTCCATTATTTTGTCGATTAGAAGACCTTTCACCCCATTTATCTGTCAACATTAGGACCTTTCGTGCCATTTAGGTGTCGATTTTGTTCTTGGCGAGCGAAAGCGAGACTATTTTTAACAGGAACCAGCCTTCTTCCGGGACATTTTTCTACAGAAAATTGTTAAAAAAACATTATCTGGAAAGGGGGCTTAGGTTTTCTTTAAAGCTTGATGGAGGTTTAACGAGGAAATTAATAACTAAATAAATAAATAAATAGACCAAAAAATAAACACTTCCCCCTTAAGGTCAGGTCGCACGAGAAATGTTACCGGCAATTTTCTAAGGTAATATTACGGGTTCGGTTCTTTAGCAATGGTATCGGCAGTATGTTTCTGACAGTATATCAGGGTATTCTGCAATGGTATCGACAATGTTTCTAGACAATATTTCACAGTATTCTGCAATGGTATCGACAATGTGTTCTGACAATACTTCACGGTATTCTCTATTGGTATTGGCAACTTTTTCAGACAATATTTCAGGGTATCTTGCATTTTTTCTGACAATGTTTCAGGGTATTTTGCACTGGTGTCGGCAACTTTTTCAGACAACATTTCATGGTATCTTGTATATTTTTCCGACAATATTTCAGGGTATTCCGCATTAGTATCGGCAACTTTATCTGATATTATTTCAAAGAATTCTGCATTAAAATTGGTAACTTTTTCAGACAAAATTCCAGGGTATTCTGCATTGGTATAAGGGGAGGTGTGGTGGAGTGGTCATGCCACTGGATTGGTAACCCAATGGACCCGGGTTCAAATCCCGATATGTCAATGGGAAGATATTATTGGGATTGAATTTGTGCTGTACCTAGTATCAGTGCATTACCACAAAGCCCACCGAAATGCCAAAAAAATACCCTCGTTGTTCCCTGATTAAATAACACTGTATGAATATTCCCATATTCAAAATATGTTACAGGGGGACAATGCCTAGTGAGTTCACTGCTCAATAGGTGGCGTTCTGAGAGTGAGGGTCTGAGTCTGGAGGGTGAGACGGTGAAGCACTTGAGCGAAGCAACCGGCCGCTTCAGAGATGGAGCTGCTTCGAGCCATGATGGATGCTTCGCATGTCTCACTCCCCAGACTGGAACAAGACCTCACGGGCTTCACCGTGTTGGGCGGTGGAATGTACAGGCTCTCAGCCTATGCCCGAGAGGGAGTAGTTGGAATATAGAAAAAAAAAAAAAAAAAAAAAAAAAAATGTATCTAGTAGTGAGACTAATTATTATGTTACCTCCACCAACCGACTTTACTCCTAAACTCAATTAATGAAATCAACAAATGTTAGATTGATTAAAGTGCATGAACGTATATATACCTTATATCCAGAAGTTAGCAGACCAGAATTGCGACCACCTCTCCTATACTGGGGGTTTTATATATGCACTCCCTCACTTCGTACTCTACAAACTTTCCATCCACTGATCTCAATCACTCACTCAACGGTAAATCTCGTTCTTCTGGGAGGATCTCTTTAATTTTCATTCACTCTCTCTCTCTCTTTCTCTCTCTCTCTCTCTCTCTCTCTCTCTCTCTCTCTCTCTATATATATATATATATATATATATATATATATATATATATATATATATATATATATATATCATGTGAGTTTGTACGTGTGTGTATGCGTAAGGTTGTGTATGTGTGTTTGTGTCTATATGTTGCGAAATACAGTACTATGTTTGCTATACAAAAAACAAATCATATACAAAGTTTTCTCTTGCAGTGTGTGTGTGTGTGAGTGTGTGTGTGAGATATTGCTATACGGTCACCTAAAGTTCGCAAACATTGTTATTTCTAAATGGAAAGGCAAGTTTGTTCTGTGTTAATGGCCAGGCAGGTTCGTCAAGCCTAAAATAAAATTGTCAGTCCGTTTTAACCCTTTGTGTACCAGCGACGTGTTATATATTATTCGAGCTATATTTAGACGTTATTATGCAGCTTAGGAAGGATCTGTGGTAGCTAAGAGGGTTACTTGAGATAGTGTGAAGCCACATTTTTGCTAGAGGCCCTTCTGAAACTGAATACAATCTATAAATAACAGCCCAAATAAACTGAACAAATGTCGACGGTTCTGAAGGGGTTAATTGGATAAATTATAGGTAGCACCAGCGAACTTGACAATAATCTTTACCCTTCTTATAACTCGAAATGAATGAAAAAAATCGGGCTGACGTTTCTATCATTTGGAAAGAGTCCACCAGGAAATAGATGTGAACATTTACAGCCAGTTTACTCTAGGCCCTTTTGAGTTACAGAGAGGTCAGGGATCAAAATTATTATCAAGTTCGTTAGCTACCCTGCCTAACTCTAGTATTATTCTAGTTTTATAAAATATTCAATTTCAAAAACTTTCATTTTGCGAATTAATCAACATAATTATTTCTACCAAACAGAATTTGCGGATATTATGTTATTTTGTTCTATTTATATGTTTGAATTTGTTTGTAAGCTGGCCTTCTAACAAAATGAAAAAAACATACACACAGGACAGCTTATTAGGTAAATAAGTATCATCAAGTGGGACGAAAATTGAAACGATTAGCTTTTGGTCAACTCATGATGAACCTCCAGCCCCACACCCCACCCACCCCTGAAATAGTCCACACAAAAATGACCATGAGAAGTTTTGGTCGATATTTACCTTACTGATAAACATATTGGCTGCTAGAGGAATTCACACACACACACACACACACACACACACACACACACAATTGGTCAATTGATATATATTGGTGTGTTGCACTTGCACTCAGTATTTTTTTATGCATTTCTGTATCTATTTATTTTGCACGCAAACATTGTACGCTGAGCTTACCATTTGTATTATAATATTGATGTAGGCTATATCACCCTTTAGTCATGTTTATCTACTAGATTGTAAAATGTGTCTTTTCAGCTCACTGGACTGCCATTCTCTAAATAAACCGTACATTATTTGTATCATAATTACTATTATTATTATTACGGTATTATTATTATAATTATTATTATTATTGTAGTAATTAAACTTAAAATTACTATTCTAGTATGGTGGGAATAATTCGACAGTTGTCTGAAAGTTCGAGTATTATTTCAAGAACGGCTTACTCATAAATCTAGGGTTTTCAGTTGGATTCAGGGTGAAAAACTGTTACAATTAATTACCAGCATGGGTGCCCTTTAAAACATCTGGCATTGGCGATAGCCAGACAGACAGAGATACGGACAAACAGGCAGATAGGTAGGAAAACAGACAAGAGAGACAGACAGACAGACAAATTGCCAGACATTCGATCGGGTATTGACATACACAGACGGTCAACTAGACATAGACACACACACACACATACACACATTATATATATATATATATATATATATATATATATATATATATATATATATATATATATATATATATATATATATATACCGGTATATTATATATATATATATATATATATATATATATATATATATATATATATATATAGTAATAAATATATAATATATAAGGAGAGAGAGAGAGCGAGCACGACAGCAAGAGAAATGAGCAAGGAAATGAATGACAGGGACAGACAGACAATAACACAAAATACAACACCTTGGCAGTCAGAGGTGTAAACGCAATTTATGGGTCGAAAATGTGCCTGCTAACCCACTACCGCCGAGCATGAAGCGGAATAATTGCCGGGGAGCTGGGAAATAAATCTCTGGGGCAGCACATTAAGCCGATTACCTGTTGCGATGTTGACGGCAGGGAGAATTTGTTTTGTTTTTTGTTTTTTTAGGGGGGGGGGGACCTATAGCAAAAATAGGCTTCAAACTATCTCAACCAACCTTTTTAACTACCACAGATCCTTCTTTGTACATATGGGAAGACCTATTGTAGTTAACCCTCTCAATTTCATGACTCCAGGCCCAGGGTACGTTATAGTTTAGTTACGTATAGTTTATTCAGTATGATTAAACCAAAAATCTTGACCCCTAACCTCTGTAATTCAAATAGGGATAGAGCAAATTAATTGTAAATATTCAAACCTATTCCGTAACTCTTCCCAAATGGCAAAAATATTAGCTCGATTACCCTATTTATTTAAAGTTACAGAGGTTAGTGGTCAAGGTTTCTGACCAAATCTTAGTGGATAGACTATACATCCAGGTATCTTCATTCAACTAGTGAAAGATCTGCCAAGGGTAGAGGATTAACCCCTTGGGGATTATGACGCGTTTTGGCAGTTAAGTCTGGCTGCTATTGGTCGATTTTAATTAGATTCGGAAGAGTATATGGAAGTCAGATGCTAAATTGAGACCGCCCTTACCATTTGAATTACCACCGATCCTTCCCAAGTTATATACAATCGTCTAATGATAGCCCAAATAGAGAAGGCTGCCTCCTAGCCACGATCGCCGAGCATGAAGCGGAATAATTGCCGGGGAGCTAAGATGTAAATCTCTGGGGCAGCGCATTAGACCTATTACCTGTTGCAACCTTGATGGCAGGGAAAGGTTTTTGTTTGTTTTTTGTTTTGTGTTTTTCGAACGATTCAGGATTCTTCGTATGTTTGGCTTCATCAGATTATTCAATTTAGACTCTCCTCGAATAATCTAGCTTAGCTCCTGAACTTCTAGAACCTATGCAAAATACAAGGTCAAGTTGAGGGAGGGGGGGGGGGGGTTATAAATGGGGGAAGGAGTCGAGGGTGCGGTATGGAGAGATGCCACTACTTCCTATGTGTCACCCAATTTTGAGACATTTCCCAGCACTGGCAAACTATTTGAAGGTTTGTTTTTACACATGTTTAAAACTAATTAAATATACCGGTACCTTAATATAAACTTGGCTAAATTGACCTAAATTACTATATTATTCCACCGATATTGGTCAACCTACCCTAATATAACCAAATGTATATTACTCTTTCATATTCCACCGATAATGATCAATCTAACCAAACCTAATAAAACCAATTATGTCGGTTTGTTACTTAAACATAATTCACCAATATTGGTTAACCCAACTTAATCTACAATAACTATCCTATTTAAATTGACCGAACTATTCTTACGATATTAGTCAAAATATTGTACATCACATAATCTCACATAATCAAAGTACGTGTGCACTCGGATGCCATAGTCTCTAGCCCACTCATAAGAATCTGTGGACCCGTATGTTTTTCTTTATGCAAATATAACTCTCTGGATTGATAATTATTGGATTGAATTTGCTTTTTAGTAAATAGTGTATATATATATATGTTGTTGATGCACATACAATTATATTCATAAATTAGTTTCCAGAGATATAATTCCATAAATAGAAATAGGTGAATACCACAAATATTTATGAGTGGGATAGAGATTATGGTATCCGAGTGTAAGCTAATCAACCGATATTGAACAATCTGACCAAATGTAATTTACTCTAATCTATTCCAACAATTTTCGTCAACTTACCCAATGTTAGCTCCCTCAGTACAAAGTGACGTCATTCTGATTATGATTCTGGCTAACATTTGATGATGTTGAGAAGCTTAGAAGGATCTCGGAATCAAATAGATAACAATAATCTCAAATTAACTTTGACTCCCACAGGGCCTTTCAAATTTCAAACCTTTATAAAATTGTCTAGTGATGGCAAAACTAATCTGAACAAATATAAATGGCATCGTATGCTGAAAGGGTTAACATCACTTACTGTATCCTCTTCTACATCTACTGCATATATTAATAACAAACTTAAAATTATAAAGAACACAGAGAAGTATTGTGTGTGTGCAAGGAGTTCATCAAATGAGAAGTGGTGTTGTTATGCATACGTACTGGTACAGCATTGTCTCAGTAGGAGGGAAACAAAATTACGCATGGGAAGTGAACAAATTGTTGAAGATAATATAATGTTTGGGCGAAATTACTTGTAGCCGTAACGACTAGTGGCTGATATTACTTGTATCTGAAATTACCTTTGAACTAAGCTATGTGTTGGCTAAATGAGTCGTGGAAAATTAACTACTACGTGAAATGGCTTGTGGGCCATATTGCCGTATATGTGTGTAAATTGGTTTACTGTATGTGCGCCGTGTGTGTGTGTGTGTAAGAGTGAGAGAGAGAGGTAGTGTGTGGATGAGTAGGTACAAAGGAGTATATAGGACAATAAAAAACATCAGATCTATTGTTTATTACGAGGCTGCTTGTAGCTAATCTACCCTGGTTATGAGCAGTACAAAAAAGAATAGCACAGTCTGCAAGAAGCAATGTGTTTGCGAACGCAGTTTATCGGGTGTTAAGAGCGAGATTTGTATGTAGTCGATAATTTAAAGTTTGAATGGTGTAACTCGATGACATTACTAGGATGCGTGGGCGAGTGGCTGGATAATTAAGTGGTTTGATGAAGGAGTGAACGGTTGCCTGATTTCAGGACTGCTTGGCAGAAAAAAGAAGTCGAGCAACAAAACAGAGAGGTCAAGGATAGAGAGAAGACAGACAGTCTTCATTTGAAGGACAAAGCAGCCTCTCATCTTCCCTCCCCTTCTTCTTTATTAGTTACCGGCACGTCTTATGAAGCTTTCATACATATTATAATCTACGTCTCTGTCGCGTATTTGTTTCCTAAATAGCCGTGTTTCCCTTGTTAATCCCTTCGTTACACCTGTATTATTTTCATATCAAAACATTATTCTCTTCTTGAGACTCATATTATCCGTTTGTATCTCATGAGTTCTTATATCAGCTACATATAAGAGGTCAAGCAAAGATATATACATATACAGTATATATATATATATATATATATATATATATATATATATATATATATATATAGAGAGAGAGAGAGAGAGAGAGAACAGTATGATATGAGTGAGAGTGTGTATGAATCAGTGGAATGTGTAGCTAAATGGATGAATGAGTTATTGGCTGTACGTGATAGAAAAAAAAGAAAAAGACAATGAGCACGGAGACAAGAGAGAAAGACAGCTATATTGAGACAGTGCGTATTATCAGTGTGGTCTAATATTCTCGCCTCTTCATTCCCTATCTACTGCCTGAGCCTCATCTGAAGGACATAATACAGTAACTCACTCACATCTTTCTCCTCTTCCTTCTCTATATTTGCTAAATTTTTTGTTTTCATATTTCTGAGAGTAATTAAAATTAGACAATATGAGACGAAAGTACAAAGAGACGTGTGGAGATATAATAGATAGAAAATAAAGCTAAAGGGGGTAAAGGCAGAGTTAGAGTGACCTGCGGTACCTATATACTGTACAAGAGGGGAGTGTTAACTTGACACATGGACCCATATTGTATCTACCTCACGTTATACCCCATAGCACACCATTATGTTTACACTTCATCTTTCAATTTATATGTTGCCTTATAGTGTTCTATTTATACCTCTTTTTATTTCGTTATCCATCCATCTACATCACTCAAGTCCCTAGGCGCCATATTGTTTCTGATTCCCTGGACCCTTTATGCCGCCACTCTCTAAATACAATCAGATGAATTTTGAGAAGGCTAGAGAACACGGGTTTGAAAAGCTCGGTATGCTTTGATACTGTACGAAGTGGTGAAAAATACTCGATAACCAAAATTACTCCGAACTATCCATAACCAAACTACTGCTTCAAACTGGTTTATCTGCCCATCACGAGTGTTTTTTTTTCTTCTCAAATGTCAGGCTTAAGTGAATTTGATATAGTGTAAACATACAGATAAAATGGATAGGTATGATACAGAGCTATAGGTGAAACTGTCAGGTGTGCCTTATCAAATCAAGGGACTGGGGTTCTCGTAAGAAGCTCAAGTTATGATCGCTTTAAAGGAAGAGGCTGGGGTTCTCGAGTTAGGCAAGCCCAGGGTATATATTCCCAATATATCTGGGTGTATAAATCTTGGGGAAGCTCGGGGGCTCCGGTCTTGCATACTTCCTGCCTTTTCGTGGGCTTAATGATCCTCTAGGGTCGATAGCCTCTAAAGTCCTATTTTAACTAGTGAATTATCGAACCAATGCACCACACCGATACAATCTCGCCTCAACCTTCCTGTACCCCTCGCTATCGCCTGCCTAAATCAGAATCATCTGAAGGGCTGGCTTCGTCTCATCGTTCCTCCCCTCCTTCCCTCTCTTGTTGTATGTATTTATCAGAGAGAGATATATATTTACATAGATTTACATCGATACACTGGCCACACCAATCTTACAATCCTAGCGAGGTGGCCAGGATTTAATCCTAGTAGAGATAGCAACCCTGAGAGTAAGGGAAAGTGGAAAAGACAGTCAAAATGAAGGGTCTCTCCACATCCCCCGTACCCTTCGGCAATTTGCTGTACATTAAAACAGTTGAAAGTGAATATCCTTGCACTGCTTGGAAATCGCCTGAAGGAATTTATATAATACTTAAAAGTGGAGAGAAAATGCCATGGATACCTTAACTTATGCTCTCTCTCTCTCTCTCTCTCTCTCTCTCTCTCTCTCTCTCTCTCTCTCTCTCTCTCTCTCTCTCTCTCTCTCTCTCTCTCTTCAACTGGAAACAGTTTTTATTTCTGTCAGATTACTATATCAGTAACCATTACCCTATCTACTCTAGACCAACTTCTATATGGTATGAGTCTTACATTTTGTTTTAAATGTGTCTAATGAGCTTATTCCACTCACTAATAATACTGTGGGTATTTAGGTTCGCTATCCTTCCCTATTAGTTATAATTTGTTTCCTCTTGTAAAACTCCCTTTAATTAATTATTAATTTAATTATTAATAGATTATTGGCATTTATGTTACTAAATCCTCTTAGAACTCCCTTTAGCTATATTGATAGATTATTGGCATTTATGTTACTAAATCCTCTTTGAATCTTAAAACACCCTATCAGTTGCCCTTTCATGCTCTGTATCTGAAGTGAAAACATATCGAGTTCTCTTGATCTCTCGTTGTATGGTTTATTTCTAAGGGATGGGTTTAATTGTGTCGTTCTTCGCTGACAATATTCGAGATGTTCTATGTCTTTTATTAAGGCCTCCAAAGGCTTAGATACGGTACAATTAAATCAATATAATCTGAAAGGCAAGCTCCATCTCATCTTATCCTTCATTTTCTCTGTTAGCTTCATTTCCCTCACTGTATCTTATATTATTTTATGTATTATCATCCCTATACATTTCCAGATATAATACTTCTTAAACAACCTCATCCGAATCGACTTTCCGTCCCGCCTCCTCTCGCTTCGCTAAATATTTGTTTTGCTTTCCTACTTCCAGTATCATCGTCTTACGTCATCGTCTTGACTCGTCTATCTTGCCCCACCCTTTATTTTCTTCTGCTATCTTAATTAGCTTAATATTATACAGGTTTCCCTTTATGTATCTTGTATTAGTTCTCTATCACCATCTCTAACTGTTATATGGATTCTTATATGGTTTCATCTTTCCTCCCCTCCTCTCTTTGTTACGCCTTTACTAATGGTATCACCAATTAACCTTAACATGTCACAGAGATAATTATAATATCGGCAAAACAAAACATCTCCACTATTGTCTCAGTTATATGTCCTTATCGTTATATAACAGCCAAGTAGAGTACGGTACCCATGTGGACACTTCAACTTCCACAACAAACACTGCCGTTACTGTAATTACTTCCAAAATACCATAAACATTCATTACTTCAAAACCTTGTCAACAAAACCACCCCCACATCAACATCACGCCAGTAGCAACAACACAATATAGCTAATAATTAACATCTGACAAATACAGTCTTCCCATACTCCATTGTAATTCAGTATAACATATTCTTCAATATAGCAAATAATTGGCACTTTTATCACCACAACTCTCACCAAACTACCACCCCCAACATTATCACCTCATCATCATATTACTAATGGCATGACAAAACTATAGTATCCATACAATTATTCATCACTCTCATCAATCATCACTATCACAATCACATTATCAGATCTCCAGTATGACACAAAGCCAACACTATAATTGCGACCCTATGACTATCCCGTTCTTACAACTATCATACTACCAATGCCATTAATATCATCACATAACTACACACCTCATGATTACCACTACTGTAGTTATTATACTACCAATACCAATAACATAAGTAGCCACACAACTGCATACAACCACTCCAAGACCATAACTTCACCACTAAAATAGCAACACCGCACCACATAACCACACCAAACCTCACCACATTACTAAAATAGCATCAGCACACCATATAACTTAACCAAACCACACCAACAACACCTTAACCACACCAGTAAAATAGCAACACCATAGTACAGTATATAGCCTCACCAAACCACACCAAAATCACCACAACCACACCACTAAAATAGCAACACCATACTATATAACCTCACCAAACCACACACCCATCACCTCATCACACCACTAAAATAGCAACACCACACAACCATCATTACCTTACCACACCACTAAAAGAGCAACACCACACCATATAACCTCACCAAACCACACCACCATCACCTCACCAATTCACTAACATAGCAACACCAAACCACCATTATTACCTCAACACACCATACCAACTAACCAAAGAATACCACCATCATCACCTCACCACACTATACCACCACACAACCTTAACTCCTCTGTCAGTTTCCTCACTTCTCCCAGCACGGACAATGCAGGCAGGCACGTTCTCCACACTGCCAATTATAACTACCGACACTACAACCAAAGCACAACCACCACCACCACCACCACACTAAAGCTGAAATTACACCCGGACTTTTGCGTCAACTTTTGATCCGCAACATTTTGAGACAAATTTACATTGGTAACTCAACTAAACTGGTGGTAGATATATATAGTATATTGTGGGTGATGTGTGACCTGTGGCGCAATGGTAGCACATTTGACTCCCTATTGAAAGGTTCCGGATTAGATTATGGGGATATATATTAAATTATGGATGTTCACCTAGCAGCAAATAGGAACCTAAAGTTATTGGACACATGTGACGCACCATTCTGGGATGTAAGCTGTGGTAACCTGGATAATATACATTATTCCCTGTGTACCAGGCTGGAAAACTCACCCGAACTACCCACCACAGGTTTCAAAGGGCAATACGCCCCACCCCTCCCCACCCCAACACAGATACACACACTATCGTATAATTATTTACTTGTAGATGATAGCAATGTAGATGATGCAATACTATATTTCCGAGGGTGGCATTGTGGCAAATCAGTTTAGATGTAAATAGCACTCATGTCAATCTACCTTTACACTCTCAGCACCACCGTCCCTGTTACATAATTACCATCGTCATATTAAACCACCATCACAGCAAATACCACAATCATCAACCTAAAAGCACCACCACCACGGGAATACTAACATTAAAATCCCAACATCACCACCTCCATCACTATCAGCATCACTGTCATCATCATCAATCATCACCATTCCTATCACCACCACCACCATCACTATCATTACCACCATTATCACCCAACTGGCATTACCAGTACCACAAAACCGAGATAAAAATAAAAAAAAACTTTGTGTGGGTAGTTTAATGACAGCTTGAATTCATTATTTATTCATAAACGATTAATAAAAGGTGTTTATAATTAAATCTCAAAAAGTAATGCCTTAAAAGAAGTAATAGTTGAGACATCTAAATCTAGCTTGTAGGAACAACTCGAGAATAACTGGCTGAACAAATTGCCTTAAACGCAACACAACAAAAAATATCTATCCGGTCTGGGGGATACAATTACAATAATAACGCCGGCACATCTCCAACACTACACCACCACTAACACCACTGCCACACCAATATATCACCACAACATTCACCACAATACCAGCAAATCACCAATATTACACCAACACTATCACCACTAACACCATCGCGACACCATACTATCACAACAACATTCACAACAATACCAGTAAATCACCAATATTACGCCAACACTATCACCACGAACACCATCGCGACACCATAACATTACTACAACTTTCACAACAATATCAGCACACCACCAATGCCAACACTGCAGCCACCACTAACACCATCGCTCCACATTAATACACCACTAGAACATTCACAACAACACCATCACACCACCACTATTACACCAACACTGCAGCCACCATTAACACCATCATCAAATCAATACACCACTACAACATTCACAACACCAGCACACCACCAATATTACACCAACACTGCAGCCACCACTAACACCATCACCACATCACCACCACAAAATAACTTCCAACACTTCAGGTCATTTTCAACTTGGTCGCCCTGGTCTGACACGATTTCCACATTGCCCATTATAACCACAAACAATTTAACCCCTTGAGGAGGATGACGCATTTTGCCAGTCTTCTGCCTATCATCGGACGATTTTACACAGCCTCGGAAGGATCTGTGGGTACTAAAAGGGTAAAGGCCATCTCAATTAACTCTCTGACTTCTATACACCCTACCTAATCTGAATAAAGTCTTCTAATGATAACCAGAATAATTGAAACTAATTGCGTCTTAGATCCTCAAGGGGTTAACAGCTACCAGCAATACAAACATTCTTCATCGAAATATACCGACACCTTTCACACCTTTTGGTGTATTGTAAATGACGAAGAACGGCTGAAATTTGTAGAGCTACGACGCAAAGCCAAAAAGTTAATTAAGCAAAGTAAAAAGACCTTAGAGTTACATATTGCGAATCAAAGTAAAACAAACCCGAAAGAATTCTATAGTTATATCAGAAAGAAAAAAGTAGTTACTTCAACTGTTGGACCGTTAGTCGATGAAAATGGAGAATACACCAAAGACGAAGTACAAATGAGTAATGCCCTCAATACCTTCTTTGCATCAGTTTTTACAACAGAAGACCTCAGTGATATCCCTACACCATCGCCGATTCAGATTGATAATTCAGATGTTCTAAGCAATATCACCGTTACAGAGAGAGAAGTATTGAATTGTTTAGATAAACTCAAGGTAAATAAAACGCCTGGACCTGATAAAATCTCGCCTAGAGTTCTAAAGGAAGCTAAGGATGAGCTCTCCAAACCACTGACATTACTATTCAATAAATCCTTGCAGTCTGGAACTATGCCCGATCAGTGGAAGCTAGCCAACGTAACACCGATATTAAAAAAAGGCAGCAAATCCCTACCCAGTAACTATCGTCCAATTAGCTTAACCTCAGTTGTATGTAAAATGCTAGAAACGGTCATACGAGACAGACTCGTAAATCACTTAGAGGAAAATAACATACTTAAAGATACTCAACACGGCTTTCGTAAAAAACGTTCCTGTTTAACAAACCTCTTAGACTTCTTCCACGATATCCTCAACCTCTACGATGAGAGTAAAGCTGTAGATATTATATACCTTGATTTTCAAAAGGCCTTTGACAAAGTTCCCCACAAACGTTTACTGCTAAAACTAAAAGTGCATGGAATACAAGACGGTGTGTTGAAATGGATAGAAAATTGGCTCAACAACAGAAAGCAAAGAGTAGTCATAAACGGTAAGGCATCTAAATGGACCAATGTAAGTAGCGGGGTACCCCAGGGATCGGTACTAGGACCAATTCTCTTTCTAATTTACATCAACGACATAGATGAGGGTCTCACCTGTACAATCTCAAAATTTGCTGACGATACAAAAATTGCAAATAGCGTACTCTCAAAAGAACAAGTTGACGATATGCAACACAATCTAGACAAATTGTCATGTTGGGCCCAAATTTGGCAAATGAGTTTCAATGCAGATAAATGTAAATATCGGATACCTAAATGAGAAAGCAAACTATTCGATGAATGGCACTCAGCTTAAGAATGTAAACAGAGAAACCGATCTGGGAGTAACAATATCGAGTAACCTAAAACCGAGTCAACAATGTTCAGAAGTTGTTAAGAAGGCAAACAAAATAATTGGCTTTATAGGCAGGTCATTTGAGCATAAATCCAAAGAAGTTATCCTAACCCTTTACAATTCCTTAGTCCGCCCTCTTCTGGAATACTGCGTTCAATCCTGGTGCCCTTATTACCAAAAAGATATAAACAAGCTAGAACGAGTTCAACGTAGAGTTACCAAAATGATACCTAGCCTAAAGAACAAACCATACGAAGAGCGTCTTAGAGAATTAAATCTATTTCCTTTAACCCAGCGCAGATTAAGAGGTGACTTAATTCAAGTGTTCAAAATCATCAAAGGCATCGACAATATGAACTGTAGTAAATACTTCACTATCGACCAATCTAATTACACGCGGGGAAACGGTTGCAAAATTATTGGTAAATCTTTTAACTCACACGAATCTAAGAATTTCTTCTTCAATCGAGTTGTCAACTTGTGGAATGGGCTTCCCCGAAACGTTATAGACTGCATCACCGTTGATTCATTTAAACTCCGCCTAGACAAATATCTCGCATCAAACCCGCGACTGACTGCGTTTGTAAATGAATAACTTTTGTATTTTATTCCCCCCTCAGTTACTAACCCATCTGTCCCCTACTAACTTCCTAATCCTGCCACGGACATTAGTTCCAGGGCAGTAATTCCCTTTCCAATGTTCCCTTACCCACTCTAAACCACTGTTTGGACACTTGATCCTCAGTGTTTTGGAGGACAAGCAGCCTAGAAGGGTCAATAGATCTGTTGTTGCTTGATTTCCTTTGTACTCCTTTGTACTTTGTACTCCTTTGTACTCTTCTGTTTCCTACTTAACCCATTCTGTACCGGTGACGTTCATTAGATTGGCAACTAGTAGATGATGGTATTCACCTTAGCAAGGGCGTCCACCAATTAAAAAGCTACAGACTATTTAAATTAGTCCTTTTAGCTACCATACAGTATATCCTTCCTAAGTTCATAAAATCGTTCAAATGTAGATGCAATACAAACAAAACGACGTCGCCGGTACAGAAGGGGTTAATTAATGTTTCTTTTGTTCTCCATTCTAACCTATGAGAACACGATTTTCTCCTCTTTCTATCTTTCCAACCTACCTACCACCAGCTCCATTCACTGTACCACCACCGTCACATTACAGCCAATCACTAACACTATTTCAGTATTTCATCGTTGACACTAGTTCACCATACTCCATACCTCCATCACCATCACAATTACGATATACCTCGAACGTCTCAGTCATTGTTAATGTGGACACTTCATTGTAACATGCTCTCTTTTCTCTCAATTAAATACTACCAACTGAACGAGTATAAAGATCAATATGACCATACCATCGCCACACCAGCACTACAACCAACAACTACAACCGTCACCATCAATAGGACCACACGACCACCAAGAAATAACCTCTGCAACTACCTATATTATAATTTTGGATGCTCTCTGACAACTATTCCAACAGATCCAGTTTTATTAGTTAATTACAAAAACATCAAACACAAACATATATATATATATATACAATACTAGCACTATTACGATAACCACGACACTATTACGTTACCATAACATTACACTATCACCATTACATCATCCCCACTCTATAACCTCTACCACCTCAGTCATTTACACAAGTCATTTTCACCTCAGACTCGCCCCAGCCTGACAAGTTCTCCGCTCCACCAATTACTCAAATGGCTTCTATTTTCAGTCACAACGCACTGCAAGGGGGACCACTCGGGGAGAAGTTAATGGCAGGGGGAACACGGCAGGTTAAAAAGGGGTACTGGGGATTGCCGGGAAAAATAAAGGACAAAGGTTTCCAATAATTGAACGGATGAATGTGTGCTTTGATATGAGAGAGAGAGAGAGAGAGAGAGAGAGAGAGAGAGAGAGAGAGAGAGAGAGAGAGAGAGAGAGAGAGAGAGAGAGAGAGAGAGAGAGAGAGAGAGAGAGAGAGAGAGAGAGAGAGAGAGAGAGGGGGGGGGGGGGAAATTGACTTAATATCTAACATTCCCTGTCATAGTTGAGTAAATTAATTCAAAATCTATTTATCGTGGTGCAATATTGAATTAGGGCTTAGACCGCCGGAATCTATCAAACCCTTTAGACCCGGCCTGCCTTTCGTCCAAGTGGGCCACAACAACATGGACGAGGGCGAGTGGAGGGGCCGAGTGTGCCAAGGAAGTAGTTTAGCCAATCACAGCCAGACATGGGTGTGTTGATGGTGGTGGGTCATGGTTTCCAGGGAAATATATAGGCAGGGACGACCAAGGAACCCGAGGAACACCTCCTATCATTAAATTTCCCCACGCTGTTAACATTCAATCAAAACAAATGTTTGTTGCCATAGTAGATACAAATACATTGATTTATAATATTATACATTCAGATATACATAAAACCAAGATCAGCTAGTGGGTAATTGAAAGCATACCGGTATATGATAAACAATTACTGCTAGTACATTTGTATATAGACAATCCAGAACAACAAGAGTTGAATATGTTTATACAAAGCACAAGTTAAGAGGAAACTTATTTTAAAAGTTTACTATTGTTTCAGGGATTCAAAATATGGATGTTAAAATCTATTATACAATTGATCATTCAATTACACTAAAGGAAATCGTTTCAAGATCATCGGATATCCTTTCACTCACATGTATTAAACCGAGAGGTGAATTTATGGCATGGTCTTCCTAGCAACGTCATAAATATCTGCTGTACTGTCCAAAAAATACAAAATCACTTAGATAAATATTGAACTCTCACACCGCAACTAAGTTTATGAGTAGCACCTTGTCTTTTACAGTTTATGCAATCTAGGTAAACAAGTGGTGTTAATGAATAAGTTAATATTTTGCTTACTTACAGTACATATAAGAATCATTTGGTCTGTCGTTGGTCATTTCTCTTGTCTATCTATTGCCAGACGGTTTTATCCCAGAGGGGGTGGTCATGTAAGAATCGCCTCAATGCATTTCTTTCCTTTGTCAGCCAGCGCCCCTCCTCCCACTCAACACTACTATCACTCATAACTTCTCAACTCTTTCCCTCCACCTCACTCTCGGTCTGCCTCTCCCTCCCTGCCCTTCCTCATCACTCTCACACACTCTTTTAGTAATTATCTCACTCGTCATACGCTCCACATGACCGAACCACCTCAAGGTGTTTCTCTTCACACACTCCAGGACATCCACATTCACACCACATTCCTCATTCGTCTGTCTATCTCTACATGAGACCCCACAAGCACTTCTCAAGTACCACCCCTCCTCTCACTCTTGATTTATGGTTCCTCAACAACGTCCATGCTTCACTCATATACATCAATGTTGGGATTTCTACACTATCATGCAATGGCTAACTTCCATGTTTATCACCTTACTCCTTGTCACTGCTTTCAGCACTCATTCCCTGCTGTACCCTCCCCCGCACTTCATCCTCTAAAAGGGAATTTTATTAACGGTGCATATTTCCTAGGAGCTGTGCCAGTAACATTCAACACTGGCATCTTCGAGAGTGATTGAACAAACAACATAATGTATATGTTATAACGACCCTGCGTGCGGTGTCATTTTTATAAATGTCCTTGTTGAAAGGCCTATGACTGTCATTCGTATTCAAAGGATATACGCCATTAGGAGAAAGTTGTTGCTGGTTGGATTGTCCGTATGACTTGGATATCCACTTGGCAATAAAGAAATATTTATATATTTATACTTAAATATTTGATATCAAAACAGGGAATTGAAAATCTTGACAAATATGCATGCAAGGGAATACTATCAAGAAAAGGAAAAACATATACTATACTATTATACTGTATTAAGGAACAACCCGTTCTTAACATTATATACCGGTATATACTGTATGCATTAATCACATTTCCACTAAGGACTATTTAATAATTTTAATATCTTCATGGTCAAGACTATTAATATTTACAATAACTTTAGATTCTGGGATATTGCTCTCATTTTCCCACTCTCAATAATATTAGGCTATCCAGAATTGAGAAACCTGTTCCCCAATTCTGGTGCTAACATTAAATGAAGGTTTCGGTGCTCTGTGCTAAATTTATGCCTTGCTGGCTTCCCTGGATGGTATATTCAGCAGCCTGGAATATTTACCACCGCTTCTTTTACTGTCGAACGCTACAGTTGTGATAGTAATTATATTTTTTCACCAACCAACTTTACTTCTATACTCAATTAATGAAATCAACAAATACATGTTGCACTCCAAGGACTCGAACCTAGGATACTCACATCGAAATTCCGCGCACTTATGCACTACGCTATCAAGACATGTTACTATCAATACCATACTAGACCCCTATGGAGACATGTCCTAGGAAATAATGATTAATAATATCAAAATCCCTGTAATGTCATGTCATGTAAATGTTTTCCCCTTTACGTTATGTTCATCTCTCTCTCTCTCCTAACCTTTGCAACTTCTCTGCCGTCAAGCCCCGATACTTACGCCCTTACGCAGACTCCTTTTTGGATCTTTTCTGAGTATAGTAATGTCGTCTAGTGTTACCCAGAACACTAGAACACAGCTTCATTGATAGGATAACTCAAAGTAACCATTTTACTCTTTAACCCGGGAACTGCGGGAAGCCTCTTAAGAGTTCCCCCGGCGGACTGCGGGAAGACTTTAAACATCGAAAAAAAAAAAAAAAAAAATTGCCCCTGGGCCATGCAAAATATCACTCCTCTACCTCCCCTCCTTCCCCACTTTCCTCCACTCCTTCAGTTATTACCTATTTTCCCTGTTATTCCCTTATTCTGAGGTATATTTTCGTGCTAACATTAGCGAGTTGCAAACAGGGCATTGTCAACACTGTTAGCAAGCGAGTGCAAGAGAGAGAGAGAGAGTATCGATCGACTGTGTCTCAGTGGCCTTGGGGGAAATTGGCGGGAAAGCAGGTTGCCTCACCCATACATTATATAACTCGCGGCCTGTATCTCCGATTTTGACCATCCAAACGCTGTTTTCACTCGTTTTATTGTTGTTTCAGGTTAATACCTTTATAATCAACCCATAATAGGCGCGTATGGATAAGTATTAATGCTATATGGTAAAAATTAATATTTTAGTGATGGAAACAGCTCAAATACGTCAGCACAGGCAGAGGTGTCTAATTACCCCCATGCGCACTTCTTAGGTTAACTATGAGGCGTGTTCCCTAAACTGATAAATTGTTTAGCCCACCTCACTTTTTTGCTTTCTCTCCCTCTCTCTTTGGCTTGTATCCATTCGGCCCCATTCAGCCTACTGTTTTAAGACGTTTACCCCAACCCAGGTGTCAATATTTTCCTGGCGAGCGGTAGCGAGCCAGCATATATATACATATATATATATATATATATTTGTTTTGACAGCAAGCTAAATTTGTACATTTTTCGATAGAACAATTTCTCCGGCGAAGCCGGATTTCTCCATATAATGCTGGCTTGCTATCGCTTTCCAGGAAGAAATCGACACCT
The DNA here is from genome assembly GCA_032716605.1 of Paralithodes platypus. Taxonomy (NCBI): domain Eukaryota; kingdom Metazoa; phylum Arthropoda; class Malacostraca; order Decapoda; family Lithodidae; genus Paralithodes; species Paralithodes platypus. The sequence continues at coordinate 30,097,532 of CM064518.1, read as the reverse complement.
GGATGGGGATAAACATCTTAAAACAGTTGGATGAATGGGGCCAAATGGATACAAGCCAGCGAAAGAGAGAAAATACTGGAGTATACAAAATTATGTGTTGAGGTACTGATGCGGTGGTGGTGGCATTCCTGGAGTATATATACTTATATAGGTACTAATGCGGTGGATGTGTCATTCCTGGAATATATATACTGTATGTCGAGATACTGATGCAGTGGTGGTGATAAACCTGGAGCGACACCACCACTGCATCAGTACCTCGACATATATATACACCAGGAATGTCACCACTACGGAGTGTCATCAGTACATCTACATATATATATATATATATATATATATATATATATATATATTCATTCCAGGAATTATACCACCACCGAATCAGTACCTCTACATATAATTTTTCCAGGAACGACACCACCACCACATCAGTATCTTGACATATATATATTCAAGGACTTAGACCACCATCGCATCAGTACTTCTACATATATAGTTTCTAGGAAACACACCATATATATTTTCTAGGATATACTACCACCGCATCAGTACGTTGAAATATATATTTTCCAGGATTTTAACCACCACCTCGATATATATTTTCCATGAATGACAACACAACCGCATCAGTACCTTGACATATATATTTCCTGGATAACACCACCACCAATTCAGTACATTGAAAGATATATTTTCCAGGTAAACACTAACACCACATCAGTATGTAGACATATATTTTCCAGGAATTTACCAGTACCGCATCAGTACCTCACCATATATATTTTCCAGGAAATATCCCACCACCTCATCAGTAACTTGTAATATATATATTTTCCAGAAAAAATACTACCACCACACCAGTACTTGTACAGCTACTGACAAATGTTCGTGAATTCTTGCGGTTTTCCTTATGCAAATATATCCATTTAGATTGAAATTCAGATCAAATCAGCTATACATACAGAATATGTATTTACTAATATACAGTAGATTTGATCTGAACTTCATTAACAATGGGTATATTTGCATTAAGAAAATCGCAAAGAGTTCAGGAATATTTGTCAGTAGCTGTACATATATATTTCCCAAGATAAATACCACCATCGCATCTATCTCAATATATATACTGATCGGTAGTGGTGCCATTCTTGAAATAAGTATATGTTGAGGCGTTGATGGTGCCTTTCCTGTGGTATATATTTTTCAACGTGGTGAAATTCCTGGAAAATATATAAATCAACATACTAATGTGGTACTGGTGTGATTCCTGGAAAATATATATATGAATTTACTGAGGTGTACCAATTTACTGAGGTAGTGGTAGTAAGTTCCTGAAAAATATATATATCAAGCTACTGAGGTGGTTATGGTGTAATTTCTGAAAAATATATATATCAAGCTACTGAGGCGATTGAAGTGTGGTTCCTAGAAAATATATATATCAATCTACTGAGGCAACTGTGGTGCGTTTCATGGAAAATATATATATATCAATCTACTGAGGCAATTGAAGTGTGTTCTTGGAAAATATATATATCAATCTACTGAGGCAATTGTGGTGTGGTTCATGGAAAATATATATATCAATCTACTGAGGTAGTAGTAGTGTGGTCCTGGAAAATAATTATGTCAAGCTACTGAGGCGGTTATGGTATGATTTCTGAAAAATGTATATATCAAGCTACTGAGGCGGTTATGGTATAATTTCTGAAAAATATATATATCAAGCTACTGAGGTGATTATGGTGTGACTTATGGAAAATATATATGTCAAGCTACTGAGGCAATGGTGGTGTGTTTCCTAGAAAATATAAATATCAATATACTGAGGCAATGGTGGTGGGTTTCCTTGAAAATATATATGTCAAGATACTGAGGCAAAGGTGGTTTACTTCCTAGAAAATATATATGTTAAGGTACTGAGGCAGTGATGGCTTGATTTCTGAAAATATATATATTAATCTACTGAGGTAGTGGTGGTGATATTCATGGAAAATATATATTTCAAGCTACTGAGGCAATGATGGTTTGATTTCTGGAAAAAATTTATATCAATCTACTGAGGTAGTAGTGGTGTGTATCTTAGAAAATATATATATCAAGCTACTGAGGCGATTGTGGTGTTTCTTGCAAAATATATATATCAATTTACTAAGGTAATGGTGGTGTGTTTCATGGAAAATATGTATAGCAATCTACTGAGGTAGTGGTGTTCTGAGTCCTGGAAAATATATATTTTAAGCTACTGAGGCGATGATGGTATGATTTCTAAAAAATATATATGTCAAATTACTGAGGTAGTGATGATATTTCATGGAAAATATATATATCAATCTACTGAGGTAGTAATGGTGTGATTCCTGGAAAATATATATTTCAAGCTACTGAGGCAATGATGGTATGATTTCTAGAAAATATATATGTCAAGTTACTGAGGTAGTGGTGGTGTGTTTCATGGAAAATATATATATCAATCTACTGAGGTAGTAATGGTGTGATTCCTGGAAAATATATATTTCAAGCTACTGAGGCAATGATGGTTTAATTTCTAGAAAATATATATGTCAAGGTACTGAGGTAGTGGTGGTGTGTTTCATGGAAAATATATATAGCAATCTACTGAGGTAGTGGTGGTGAGATTCATGGAAAATATATATAGCAATCTACTGAGGCGATAATGGTTTGATTTCTGGAAAATATGTATGTCAAGTTACTGAGGTAGTGGTGCTGTGTTTCATGGAAAATATATATAGCAATCTACTGAGGTAGGCGTGGTGTGATTCCTGGAAAATATATATTTCAAGCTACTGAGGCAATGATGGTTTAATTTCTGGAAAATATATATGTCAAGCTACTGAGGTAGTGGTGGTGCATTTCCTAGAAAATATATATATATCACGTTACTGAGGTGGTGCTGGCGTGATTCTGGAAAATATAAATTTTTCAAGCTACTGAGGTAATGGTGGTGTGATTCCCGGAAAATATATTTGTCAAGCTACTGAGGCGATGGTGGTCCATTTCATGGAAAATATATATATCAATCTACTGAGGCAATGGTGGTGTATTTCCTGGAAAATATATATGTCAAGCTACCGAGGTGGTGGTTGTGGTGCGTATCTTGGAAAATATATATGTTATTACACTGTAATGACCATGTACATTCACAAGCGTTAATACTGCGACACCAACCAAAACATTTTCGCCCCTTTGTCTCCAAAGGTATTGCAAAACTTTGTATTCAAACTCACAATTATTTCTGAATTTCATTCTAGCTACCGTCAAACGATTGTATTCAGCTTAGTTATAAACCCCTAGTGATGAAGGAGTTGACGTTATCTGGTTGATGTCGCAGCATTTATGCTTGTGACTGTAGAGCAGTGGTATTTCATTCTGATCGATTTAGAAGTGTCGAACTGATTAAAAGAATCTCTGAAATTCAAATACCCAATATAAATTAGTTAGGAGATTCAATTCAACCCGAGACCGCTTCGAATATGTTTGTATCTGAATAAATTTTCACAACTGTACAATACATTAAATAACATTGGGCAATAACTTCATAATGCCCACATTTTGTGGTTCTATGTATCATTCAACATTGGTAATAATTACTAACATATGAGAGTAATATCTGCAGACCACTTGAAGATCGTAATTTGTTTCATCCAAGATACCTTCGGTGTTTCATTATGTCAACCCGAAAACTAATTATGTTTATAATTCAACATTCCTGGGTATAAACTAGGAGATTGGGGGGAGGAAGGGGGCGTGGGATGAAGGGGGGGGGGATGAAGAGGGAGACCAATGCCAGTGTTCGGTTTATAGCACATGCTTGGACGACACTGATTATTTTACTCTATATCCTGTAAATCATTAATACTGAATTATTTTATATATCATTATAGAATAAAGTGAACTTGTTTTTTAATGTGTACTAGCACATGAAGTCTGTAAGTGTCGTTACAATACACCCTATACTCCAGGAATGACACCACCACCGCATCACATGCAAGCCGAAACGTAAAATGTCAAACAGGTATATGGATAGAAGTAATCAAACAGACAGAGAACAGGGCAGGCAGATAACCAGAAAGATAAAGAGGTAGTGTTATGACCGGGGCTACGAATAAAACAAGGGCACTTAATGATTGAACTAGTAATAGGGCACTATGCAACAACGGTACGCTAGATCCAAACCCTCGAACTTATATGCCGGCGAACAAAAACACCTATACCCTCCAGAGTTAATCTGCGATAACGGGATATCCTTAAGTGGGCATAAATGTACTATATATGTACTTCAGGCTAACCCACACTGGTATAGCCTGATAACAAACAAGATGCAAGTTACGTTAAAATGCATAAAAGGGAAGCTATGGAAAGATCAATTAAATCACTGCAAGATTTAATACAATAAAAAGATGCTTCAATACAGTTACTCTAAACAACAATAAACTCTTCACTCCTATCTGAAAGAAAGTGAAGTATAGTCCTACGGCATAGACCTGGAAACTTCTGAAGAAAGTCTGATGCTCATAAGATGCTCGTATCTTAAATTATATAAAGGCAGGAGGCAGGACACCATACGTGTAGACTGAATACACTAAAAGATAGGACATATAATGTTAACTGACACGAGAATATTATAAATGCGCAACAGCAGTAATGCTCGACACTAAAAGAAGTACTTCCTCATCAACGAAACAGTCTGCTATGGTTGTGCAACTCAACAACCTAGACTAATAAATACTGTGAATAATAATGCGTACATATCAGAAAAGCTCATGTCCTAACTAGTGTCTGCTCAGCGAATAAAGTCTAGCTGGGATATCAAGGTTAGGAAACTGTGGCTGAGCAAGACAGGCTCATAGCCTAGCGTTGTCCTTAAGGCGGTATGGTTAAAATTACGTTAATGACGGGGATGCTCTCTTGGTAGATCCAGATCTCAAGTATCTGGTTCTACCCTGGCGATCCCTCTAAAGTCAAGCAAAGAGGCAGCACTGTGTTATAAGGTAGTCGGCAAACGCCCTCTTACAACACGATGCTGCACTCGCAAAAGGCACAACCAAAAGGACAACCTAGGCTACCACAGAAACCGTCGAAGTCGTGTAGGTATAAGCAAACCATACACACATCGGTGACAACGACAACAGAAGCAGGCATATACAGAGATAGATAGGTAGAAAGACAAGAAGGTAGAGAGGACAGAGAGTCAAGTACACCGACAAGCAAACAAGACAAGTGAGCAAAAAGACAATGGATTATATAAGGTGAGAATACCATCTTCGGATTTGTATTCGAAAGGTCTACCAATGAAGGTAGGTAGGCAAGCAGAGGGACAGACAAATGGGTAGATTGGTAGGTAGACAGACAGACAGTGCTACCGGTATGTTATCCAGCAGTTAGTTAGTCTGTTTGTGTCTCTTTCTCTCTCTCTCTCTCTCTCTCTCTGGCCCCACGCCAAGGAATGCACACCGCTCTTTGTTCAGTTGGGTCACGTGGCTGGGGGGCCGCGGGGGGCGTGCATGAGAGCGAGAGAGAGTACAAAGGAAATCAAGCAACAACAGGTCTAGTGACCCTTCTAGGCTGCTTTTCCTCCAAAACACTGAGGATCAAGTGTCCAAACAGTGGTTTAGAGTGGGTAAGGGAACATTGAAAAGGGAATTACTGCCCTGGAACTAATGTCCGTGGCAGTACTAGGAAGTTAGTAGGAGACATATGGGTTAGTAACTGAGGGGAGGATAAAATAAAGTTATTCATTTACAAACGCAGTCAGTCGCGGGTTTGATGCGAGATATTTGTCTAGGCGGAGTTTAAATGAATCAACAGTGCTGCAGTCTATAACGTCTCGGGGGAGCCCATTCCACAAGTTGACAACTCGATTGAAGAAGAAATTCTTAGATTCGTGTGTTAAAAGATTTACCAATAATTTTGCAACCGTTTCCCCGCGTGTAATTAGATTGGTCGATAGTGAAGTACTTACTACAGTTCATATTGTCGATGCCTTTGATGATTTTGAACACTTGAATTAAGTCACCTCTTAATCTGCGCTGGGTTAAAGGAAATAGATTTAATTCTCTAAGACGCTCTTCGTTGTAAGAGAGAGGGGGGGGAGGGGACGGAGGCGGCGCTTGTATGTGTGAGAGAGAGAGAGAGTGAGTGGGGGGGGGGAGTGAGGGGAGAGGAGAAACATGACAACGCAGGTGTGGACTAGTGCATTGGGAGGTGGGGGGGGGGGGAGGCATGATAGATTGAACATTTTAGAGGGATATTTGAGAGATACTGATGTACAATAAAAAGGGGTATTGGAGAGAGAGAAGACAATCTATCGTCTGTATACTCTGACAAATACATGTTAGTTTGATTTAGTCACTATACTGCATAATGAACCATAAATGTTAGGTCAAAATGTGTGTGTGTCTGTGTGTTTTTTTTTTTTTTTTGTAATGTATATATAAAATCACTAGCACCATGCACTTCCACTCTTCCATTGTGAAACTAATTTATATAATGTACAAGATTCTAGGACACATATACCATAAGGTATCAAGTCCGCATTGCTATGTTACTATGTATAATCACAAATCTATGTTCATGTACAGTACCTATTTGAGGAGGGATGTTTAACCCCTTTAGCACGATTACGTAATTGTTATCTTATTCTGGTTACCATTAGACAATTATCTTTAGCTTACAATCTACCTGTAAGATTCAAAGGGTTAAATACTATCTCAATAAACCCTCTAAATAACATACGTCTTTCTTAAACTGCATAAAAACGTCTAACATTAGCCAGACTATATTTAGACATCGTACTGAAAGGGTTAGGAGTTACAGAGAGGGGTAATGAAGAAGGAACTTACAGAAAACAAGAAACGAAATACACGAACTAAGACAAATTTTATAAATGAATACCCAAAAAATTACTAAAAAGCAGAACAGATATGAAAAACAAAATACACAAAACCGACTGAGAGAGGTGTTGGAGAAGAGATATGTAGAGATATTTTGGCTACGAGACAATTAAGAGGGGCATTGAAGGAGAAGGCATACTGGAAAGAGACATGGGAGACCTGTCAAACGAATGGAGAGATAGATGGATAACTAAATACCAATAAAGGAGAGTAAACATGAAAAAGTTAATATTGATCCAGTGAAGCTTAAATTTATTGTATTGTTATTTGCATTGTATTGTATTGTATTTGTATTGTTATTTGTACGTGTTATTTCGCGAACAAAGGCCTGTGAAATTACATTAGTACTGGATTAAGGCGGATTCACACGAACGCCTCTACCGGGACATTTCAGAGCAACATAAGACGGAATTAAAGTTCAGCCACCTAAAACAGTCTACCTTCACTCTACCTCACGATGCCTCGGGATCTCCATAATATTGCCAACAAAAACGTTGCCCACATACGATTGGGGGAACAAAGCACATAGGCCTACTGGTGTTAAGGGGGTAGTGCTTGTTTGTTGATCAATATATTTATTAATTATTTTATATTTGAGTTTCCTCGCTACACCTCCATCAAACTTTTAAAATACACCCCGTAGATCCCTTGTAAGATAAATTTGTACATTTTTCGGTAGAAAAATTTCCCGGCTAAAGGCCTTTTCTTATTAAATTATAGGCTCGCTTTCGCTCGCCAGGAAGATTTGACACCTTAATGGCACAAAAGGTCTTAATATTGACAAAGAAATGAAGTGAAAGGTCTCAAAATCGCCAAACTAACGGAACGAACGTCTTAAAATCTCAAAAGTAATATGCTAAACATGAGATATCATATCATATCACCCTGTTTTACCTTGGTCGATGATCAACTTATCTGTACAATACCTATCGATTAACCTACTGATAAATTTGTTTCTGTCTTTCTAATGATTTATCTGATCTACCTGCCTATTCGTATATCTGTTTAAATATATGTTCTATGTTTCTATCAAAGAGATTATTACGTAATTATCATTACATACAGATAGACATACAGGGTGGCGCAAAATTCGTTTACCCAGCTGACTTAGCTGGCTATTGCACTGGGCATCTGAATTATGTGCCACCCTGCATAATAATTATATATATATATATATATATATATATATATATATATATATATATACTGTATAATAATTACATAATCTGTATACCGGTACGCATTAACCTTGATTCGATATAATTAAGTAAATACCCGGTAGATAGCTGATGACACACTCACTAAGCCACGTTAGGAATTTACACTGATTAAATATACTCCGCTAATTACATCATATATATATTAGTGAAATGATGGAGTTGGTCACATGGGATTGGCGGTAATCAAATACTGTACATAACTAAATAACAAAAGGATAATTTTAATGTGGATAATGATGATGATGGTGATGTTGAGGATGATAGTGATGAAGACGTGGTGATCATAACGAAAGTGATGATGATGAGTGACAATGGGTAAAAACGCCATTTGCCACTTTATTTTATTGATGTCAATGAATTAGTGGTCCTCAAATGGTGTATCTATCCATTCTGACAAGTGTTCAGAGTTCTTAATAACCCATTTAATATACCACATATGAAAATAGTATGGGAATCAAAGAGTTAAATGCGAAAGACATCACCTGTTCTAAAGCTGATAATGAGGCAATGTACGGTATATAATTATAATGAAGACAATGATGGTGATTGCGGTGGTGTGATGATAAGTTGATGGGAACGATGATAATGATGTTGTGGTTATCTTGTGGCAGTATCTTGGAGTATATATATATATATATATATATATAATTTATTTATATATATATATATATATATATATATATATATATATATATACTAAAAGGGAAGATGAGGAGGGAAGGTAAAACAATGTTAATTATGGTAATAATCAAATTTACTTATTTCACTCCCAACACCCTACATACACCTCCCCATGAAATTAATTAAAACATGTGATCCTCCCGGGATTCGAACCTGGGTTACCACATACAGATCTTAAACACTCTAACCATTACACCTTCAAGACAGTTAAAGGTTAATAACATGACTACGATTTGTTATCCTTTTATCGAATACTGGATTTTTAACTAAGACATACTGTATATGAAGGGTACAAGAAGAATAGACATAAAGAGGATGGAGTTATATTTACCTTTTCAATATATAATAACGTTTTTTAACTTTATTATAATAGTTCATATTATATTTCTCGGCTTAGGGAGGATCTCGGTGAGTTGATGATTGAGATAGTTTGTACCCAATTTAGATTATTAAATGTCTTTCCTGAACAGAATAAAAGAGCATAATGATAGCCACAATAAAAGGTAATATTATGTAATCGTCTAACAGGGTTAAGTTATGCATACATCCAACACTTCTTTCTCATGCTGAATATAATTGCAAATGGAACTAGACAGATTTAAATAGAGGAAGTAGACAGAACCAGGGGAAGGAAATAAAAGTAGGAAGGAAGCGTGAGGCATCTGTCAGCAGTGGGAATGACAACAGGAAGGAGACGAGAAAAAGACAGGGAACAGCTGCAAGGAGAAGAAAGAAGGAAGAAGGTGGAGGGGGAAGAAGAAAGAAGGAAAGAGAATAGACTGGAGACAAAAGGGAAGCTGAGGTAGAATAACTAATATATATATATATATATATATATATATTATACCCGTATATATATATATATACCCGTATATATATATATATATATATATATATATATATATATATATATATATATATATATATATACCCGTATATATATATATATACAGGTATAGGTATACAGTATATAAGCCTTAGGCTATTGCTACTATATCTGGGTTGAATAACAATGAATATATCTGTATTGGATTAAATAACAGATATTCCGCTAGTCATTGGTTGGGTTCCCTTAGGGAACCCCGGGTTTCGTGGAGGTCTTCGTCGTATGTGCGGCGATGAAGGTGTTACGGGGAGAATCCAGTCCTAATCTTCTTGGTGAGGATTAAGCGGAGGCAGTGCCTCTAGACAGCATGGTAGCTCCGGAGTTTAAAAATCTTGAAATTATTTTGCAATGGTTCACCTACTACCATGAAACTCGTTACAGGCAGCCTGCCTTTTGTCTCCTTCAAAAGCTTAGAAAAAACCTGTTACAAACAAGGTTCTTCTATTAAGAGTCCCAGTTGTTGGCACCATATGGTAAGATCGTGATATCTGTATTGAGTAGTGTTCACATGTGTGGGGAGGCTCCGCCCATACCGCACATCTCGAAAGAGTAGAGTCAAAAGCATTTCGTCTCATCAATTCACTTCCTCTTACTATCTACAATTTTGTTTTACACGCCGCAATGTTGCATATCTTTCACTCTGCTATCGCTATAGCAACAATCAGTGTTCTTCAGACCTCTTTCAGTATATACCCCATCCCTTGCGGCGAGTGCGAGGCACCTACCTTTCATCACAGTCCCACTCTTATCCTGTCCAGCTCTCCAACCCAAGAATTGGTAAATTTTCTCAGTCTGTCTTCTACTCAACAAGTGAACTCTGGAACTCTCTCCCTCAATCAATCTTTCCTTCATTTTATGACTTAAACTGCTTTACACTTCGTGTGTCCCGGCATTTCGACTCCAACGTCCCTTGAATTCGGCCCTGTCACTCTTTCGGTTTTGGGGGAGACACTCGTTACGCGCAATCTGCTTTTTATCTCCTTCATACACATGGAAAACATATATAATTAGAGAGAGTATGTGGGAGTCAGAATACAAACTCAGATAGACTATAGATAATGGCTCTGTTTCGTGTTGATTAACCAGTCTTTGTTACAATCACGTATGTTACCGGTGATATATGAATGATGTAATTTATTAATTAGCTTTGATCATTAATCATTGTGGCACCTTATCAAAGAAATTCTGGAATGAGAGAGAGAGAGAGAGAGAAGTTGGAATTCACAAAGTAGCCATATTGAGGAAGTGTTGATTAAGGAAAGATGGTATAACTGTAAGTAATAGGTATACATGGAAAAGGAATAACTTAATGCAATATACAACCTAAATACATACCATATGAATGAGGAACAATCTTGAAAATATGGAATGTATCTAATAATAGTCGAATATACGAGATTATACGGTACTTGGCTATATTATAACCATGCTTGTCAGGAGTTAGATATATCTTATATTTTATTTGACCATTATAGATACAGTAATATAATTGCAAATTGCTGATACGATATGATGTATTTCTAGTATATGAAACAGGTTGATTGAGGAAAACGGGAAGGAGTAGTGGAAGTTTGTAACTGAAAGGCTTGGAAGAGATTAACATTGACAAAGGAAAAAGTATATATACGAAGCTTAGAAGAAAGGGAAAATATCATAACAAATAATAAAGGAAAAAAGGATCTAGCAGTGTGTAATAAAGTACAGACGAGAACTATTGACACACATCTCTACATTATATTATATTATACTTGCATAAGTAAATATTCTATTAATACTGTATAGAAAACGAGATTATAAACTTTAGTTAAATATTTGATTCCGTTCCGCATCGTACTGCATGCAACACGGAAAATTAATATCATCACAGTTCAGTTGGCAAAAATAATTCATGGCCTTGTTTTTCCGAGCAACTTTCGCCTCTAAAACACGAGAATTATTCAGCTAATAGAATACAAAGTTGCTACAATGTTTACGCTCTATTTGTTTCACATTTAAGGGAGCCCCCCTCGCTTTTTTTTCTCTTTCTCTCCCTCTCTCTTTGGCTTGTATCCATTCGGCCCCATTCAGCTTACTGTTTTAAGACGTTTACCCCCATCCAGGTATCAATATTTTCCTGGCGAGCGGTAGCGAGCCAACATATATATATTTTTGTTTTGACAGCAAGCTAAATTTCTACATTTTTCAATAGAAAAATGTCTCCGGCGAACCCGGATTTCTCCATACAATGTTGGCTCGCTATCACTCGCCAGGAAGAAATCGACACCTGGATGGGGATAAACGTCTTAGAACAGTTGGCTGAATGGGGCCCAATGGATACAAGCCAGGGAAAGAGAGAAAATGAGAGAAAGATAAATAAAAAGCCGGTGACCCCCCTTAACCGGGCTTCGTTCTAAACATTGGTACAACTACAGTGGGGGGTGGCAAAGTTGGAAATTATGCTGGTTGTTATTGTTGTTAGTGTTGTTAACGTTGTTTTTGTTGATGATGATGTTGAAGATTATTATGGTTTTTAATATTAACTTGTTTAGTAGAATGCCGCTGTTGTTGCTGTTGTTGTTGTTTTGTCGCTGGTGTAGATATTATTACCATTGCTCTGGTTGGTCTCTGTTGTTGTTGTTGTTGTTGTTCCCCAAGCTGCCTGGCCGAACAGCCCCAAGGCCCCGAGTAAGGCCAAGGCCACAAACGAGCGCCCCCACAGAACCCTCCCTGCCGACCACAATAAAGCCTGGGTGACCGAAGCCACTCCATGGCGGGGAGCTGAGAGGGTGCGTAAACGCCCGGGAAACCAAAGCCCCACCCAGGGCCCTGTGCCCCTCAGCAATTATGAAGAGAAAGTTGAGGGGCAAAGGAATAATGTGACGCTTTAGCTTCCAATCTTGGTAGATTGGGAGGTCAATCCACGGAAGAGACGCCGTCACTTGAGATTTAGAAAATATATAAGTAAAAGGAACAGTCAGAGTAAGCTATGGGTATGGCAGAGATCGCTCAGGTCTCACTCTGATAGACCAGCCCATCGCCAAGGTTGGTCTCTGTTACTATCATTACTATTCTTATTATCATAATTATTATTATCATTATTATTATCATTATTAATATTATTATTATTATAATTATTATTATTGTTGTTATTGTATATCAATATATATTATTATATTAGGTATTGTTTCTTATTTTAATTGTTATTACTGTTGTCAGTGCTGCCGTTGTTGTTGCTATTCATGCATTATTAATGTTTGTGTAAGCTTATGTTGTAAATGTAGATATTTATGTTCTGTATTTTAGTACATTTGTTGCTGATAGTGGCGGCGGTGGTCTTGTAATTACTGCTATTGATGTTTGTTTGTTATTGTTGTTGTTGACGTATCAGCTTTTATATCCACTACACCATGGGGTTATAAGCTCAAAGTGGAGTGGGTATCAAAGCTGAGACGTCAAACGATGTTCCAAGTTCGAACCCTGGTCGGGACAGAAAGTGTTTTTTGTTTTGTGCACGTAAATTTGTGTGAATACAAACAAACCTTTTGAATTAGTATTGAACTGAATGAATTATATACAGTACCGGTACTATATAATATCACACAAGTTTAAAAGTTTAGCTTTACATTTCCGAAGGATTGAGTAAGTGTATATTTTGGGTTTATACTTCAACAAACAAAGTGTTACGGTCAATTGTGCAAGAGATCAGATACTTAAAATAAAATAATACTAATAATTGGCATGACTCAATTTAATCGAACCTAGACCTAATTTAATTTTCGCACAATTATATCCAAACTTAGCCTAATTTATTTTTATTAAACTAACTTAATTACCGACTTAATATAGAATTTTAATATTTAATATTATGTTGGTCAAGTTGGGTTAGGTTGGGTTAGGATAGGCTATGTCAAGTTATGTTAGGCTAGCATAGATAAGGTTAGAATATGCTAGGCATAGGCTAGTTAGGTTAGCTACAATTTCGTTTATTTTGAGAGGTTTACTATCAGCTTGTTTCCCAAACGCTCAGAGAGCAATTTCGGGTAGTGAGCCCAATAAATGTATATTATTAAATCGTAAAAGTACAGTACCTCCAAATGCATACCGTTGTTACTCATAAATAACAATACATAACCTACCGGTACGTATTTCGCCATACAAATAACTATGGTCAGTAACATTACAGTATCAATTAATGATCACATATATACAATATTTTATAGAAAACAATTTATTCCGGCAACGTTAATTTGGCCATTATATTCTGACAACAGTGGGGGACTATTTTGCAGTGGCACCGACAACAAGATCATCCATAAATAACCTTAGGCCACTCAATTACTATAAAAGACCAGACTAATGCTATGTGATAACAATAGCGAGCCTGTAATTTAGGAGGAACCAAACTTTCTTCTTAAACTAAATAATATTCCTCCTAAATTACAGGTTCGCTATCGCTAGCAAGGAATAAATCAATATTTTAATTGACAAAAAATGGAGCAAAAGGTCTTATTAATAATCGCCAAACTTATGGGACGAACGTCTTAACATTTCAAAACTAGTTAACCTAACATGAGGGAGAAGGAGGCCCATAAAAATAACAAAAATAAGGTGGTCCGACTGAAGATCACCTACACTCCGTTCAAAATCACTTGGCAGAAAATCATCACCCAGTAGAATGCTAATGAAAGAACACGATTAGTTTAGACAGAACTCCAACTTTTTAATCGTTCCTCTCTTTTTCAATGTTCTATTTATTGTTGTGTATTGAGTTTTTTCCAATATCACCATGGGGATAAGTTGTCTTGATAGCGTAATGCTGAGTCCTTGGAGTACCACATGTATTCATAACTTTCATTGATTTCATTAGTTAGGTTTATTTGTAAATTAACTGTTGGGTTGGTGAAAACAAATATGAATATATATACTATGCTCTGTTCATATGGAGTTGGCACCCATCTCGCCATTCTCCTCACACGTGTTTCTTTTGATTAATAGCCAAATGTATATACCATACAAGTATTGGCTTCATAATGTGTTCAGTCGAGTTTCAGGTTCCCAGTTGACAGAGTTTTAATCCATTTATGTGGAGTTATCTAGCAACTACACGACAAAAATTGGTAATTTTCAAATGGTTAAAATTATTTGAACCAATTAGGAACAACTGTGAAAGCATTGGCGGCATCTTATCGGTAACGAATATTAATTTGTGATGACACTTGAATTGGGGACGAATTTAAGTTTGTTAAGAAACTGAGTCGGTGAGATTATAATAGCGTGAAAATGGATTGTGTATTTGAGCCTACTTAGCCAATACAGCAAGAAAAATCATTATTATACCGGCATGTATCTCATTTCGATAGCAATAGGCTTTAAATTATATACCGTATATATATATATATATATATAATATATACTGTAAACACGCACAAACACACACAGTAACCTTAGTTCTTTCTTCCCTACCTTTACATATTGCTGATACTTTCTAAGTTATGGTGGCGACACCTTTGTTGTCCTCTCTTATCGGTCTTCCTACCAAGACAATGTAATCACTTAGACACTGATTTGGCGATACTTAACAGGAAAGTATGAATGTACTATGAATCTGTACCATATTAATGGCAATTTTGTATAGTTAACAGCATACATCGTTATAAAATCTTCGTAATAGCTAATTAATCAAGATGGGAACATTACCATTTAACGCCAGCTAAAATCAAACAGACTATAGTCACCCTATTACATATTGATTGATACAACCCATTTACCCATTTCCTTGTACCATAGTGCCCTATTTTTGTTCTGCCATAAATTATTTTATTTACATCTTCTATGTTAGATGACACTCATTTTTCCCTCTCACTCTGTTGTCTCTTCATATACATATAGTCTATTCGATGTAAGTAGGCGAAAAATTATGACCTCTAACCTCTATAACTCCAAAACGACTAAAGTAATCGAGCTAATATTTTTACCATTTGGGAAGAGTCAGTCAAGGAATAGATGTGGAAATTTACAACCAATTTGCTCTAGCCCATTTTGAGGTACAGAGCATTTTTTTCTGTCA
Organism: Paralithodes platypus; assembly: GCA_032716605.1. Classification (NCBI taxonomy): domain Eukaryota; kingdom Metazoa; phylum Arthropoda; class Malacostraca; order Decapoda; family Lithodidae; genus Paralithodes; species Paralithodes platypus. Next base: position 30,081,782 of record CM064518.1, on the reverse strand, counting down.
CAAGTCATATAATTTCTTACACCTTCTAAGTAAGAGACCCAAAAAATTTCACACTACTTTTGCGGCCTTCTCCATACAACTAATGACCCTTATACATATCGATAAATGCATATTCTTTACTTATTTTCTCGCATCACAGTTCCCCATTTTTTCCCTACAAAGTCAGCATCTTTCTTATAGCTTCTATTTTAATGATGACAGACCAGTTTTTTCTCCCACAAGTCAACATCTTTCTTACAGCTTCAGACCCTTTTCTTTCAACAACAAGTCAACATCTTTCTTACATCGTCTATGTTATGTTGACAGACCTATTTTTTCTCCCACAAGTCAACATCTTTTCTAATCCGTGTTTTTCTACCACAAGTCAACATCATTCTTATAGCTTCTATGTTAAAATGACAGACCCATTTTTTGCTAGTACCTTTACAGTCTTCCCCCATACCTCGTCACCCCTACAGTCTCCCCTTCTCTTGCTTCCCCTTCTACAGTATATGGCTTCTTATCTTGTTAAACGCATTGCCTCCGCCGCCTTGTTTTCCTGGTCGACTCTATGGTATTCTCCGCCGTAACCCCACTGCCCTCGTTAGAGAGAAAGAGAATGAAAGTGAGTGAGAGAGAGAGAGAGAGGGGCTACAGAGCTGGAGCCACAGGCCTAAGCCTCTTCCAGAACATCATCTGTGAGTATCTGTGAGTATCTGTGAGAGAGACACACACACACACACACACACACACACACACACACACACACACACACACAGGCCGAATCCTACAGTACTGTATATAGGTAAGTTTTAGGGAAGGTGTCAGTGGTGTCAAGGATGAAAGATATTATACTGTACCGCACACGGAGTACGGAAGTAGTCTTCCATCCGTATTATTAAATATATATACAGTATATATATTTTTGTTTTATATGTGAGTGAGGGAGACAAAAGACAGAACTGCCTGTGATGAGTGCCTCCCCCAGAGTTGAAAGAGTGACAGAGCCAAAATCAAGGGACGTTCTAGCCAAAATGCCTGGACACACGGAGTTTGAAGCAATTTAAGTCATAAGATAAGGGATAGACTGATTCTGGGAGTGTTCCAGAGCTCAGCTGTTGAATAGACAACAAATTGAGAATAACGTTTCACTATTGGGTTGGAGAGTTGCACAGAGTAGGGATTGTGTTGCAAGACGGGTGCTACGTGCTCTACGAAGAGAGGGTGGTATACACTGAGAGAGCTCTGATGAACACTGATTATTGTAATAGTGGTAGAATAGCGAGAGAGATGTAACATTGCGGCAAAGAGAGAGAGACTGAAGAGAATTGGTGAGTGGACGTGAGTTAACGAGACAGAAGATTTTCTTTTCTACTTAGTCTAGAAGTGCTGTGTGAGAGGATCCTCCCCACACGTGTGAACAATACTCAATACATGGACGCACAGTGCTCCTGTACAGAGCAAGAAGCTGCACAGGGATAAAGAACCCCCGGAGGCGGTTAAGAATACCCAGCTTCTGGGAAGCTGTTTCAGCTAGAGTGGTAATATGATCTTTTCAAGAGAGAGCAGAAGAAAAAGAGACCCCGAGAATATTAAGAGAAGATGAAGGGTTAATTTGTATGTTGTTGAAGAGTAAGTCATAGTTTTCTGGAAGGGAGTGACGAATAAACAGATGGAGAAATTGAGTGTTGGAAGCATTGAAAGTAACAAGGTTTTCTCTGCCCCAATTAGAGATAGTAGAGAAATCAGAAGATAGGTGCTGTATGGCCTCCTTACGTGAGTTTTGGAGTTCCTGATGTGAATGATGTGGAAGGCTAGTTGAATAGCGTAATGTAGAGTCGTCAGCATATGAGTGAATGGGGCTGGAGGTGAAGTTGAGAGGGTCGTTAATGAATTAAAATGTAAAACTTGCAAACTAAACAAACCAAAATTGGGACAAGGACAATATAAAGTCAAATTAAATTATCAAAATCGCTATGTGGAAGCAAAATAGGTTGATAATTGGAGATAGGACAGAACCCTGAGGAACATCGGAGTTGATAGGTTGAGGAAGTGAATGGTGGCCGTCCACAACCGCAGCTATGGAACGGCCGGAGCGTAAATTAGAGACAAAGGCACAGATGGAAGGATAGAAACCGAAGGAGGGTAGTTTGGAAATGAGGGATTTGTGCCAGACTCTATCGAAGGCCTTCGCTATGTCTAGCACAACAGAAAAAGTCTCACCAAAGTCCCGAATAGAGGATGACCAAGAGTTAGTAAGATAAGAAAGATCACCAGTAGAGCAGTCCTTAAGGAAGCCATACTGGCGGTCTGAGAGTAGGTTATGGGAAGATAAATGCTAGAGTTTGCCTAGGCAGGGAGTCAGCACGGAAGCACAGTATTTGAGTACAACAGGAGGAACACCATCTGGTTCTCAGCCTTCTTAGTATGGTGTCTGCAAGTAGGAGCCAAGGACATTAGAGCAATGGAAGGAAAGACAGAAGCTTCTTGCGAAGACCTCAGTACTTTAGAAAAGGAACAAGCAGAGGAATAAAATAGAACTTTAAAAATTGTAGTTGTAGATTGAAGTCTCTTTACGAGAACCACAATTTGTGGTCATAATTAAAGAAGTGCTGCCACAGTCTAAACTTTTGCAAAATGCATTTCTCCACTTGGAGTGGATCCTCAGTGGCTATTAATGCAGGACTAAGATCGGTGGTAAAGGTTTCTGCTTTTTATAGTGGTAAAAGTGTAGCTGCTGCCCTCTAGTTTCCCGAGTCGGGATAAATTCTATTTGTGTTCACAATCAGATAGTTTCGAAACAAGTCACATGATGTACTTATATGAGATTGTCTTATTAGATTTGAGTCATAATGGGTTTTGGTTGTGAAGGAAGTTTCGGACCCTTAATAGCCAAAAAGGCAAGAGGGAAAATGGTTTATTTAGTTCGGAGTTATTCCCCTATTATTTTTGGAAGGATGGATATCAATTTAGTCACAGTTAAAATTAAAATAATAAAGATAGATGCGTGTTTGTATTTGTTATTATCCAGATGTGGGATATTATTTCTACTTTTGTCGTAGTGATTTGTATCTAACCGAAAATAACCTTCTGGTTCATCTAATACTGTATATTTTCTTTGGGAGGATCGTGTTCATAAATTCGAGTCGAGTGAATTTTAACTGAACATATGTATTCAGTTCAGAGTTGATTTTTTTATGAAATATGATTCTTGTTTTTTTCTTACTTTCTCATCATCGTGTTTCACTTTGTTGAAAGGCATAATTTTAAAAGTATATTTATAATTTGTATTATTATTACAAAACAAAACAAAATCTATGTGATTGAGGGAGGCAAAAGGCAGAACTGCCTATAGCGAGTGCCTCCCCCATAGTTGAAAGAGTGACAGGGCCAAAATCAAGGGATGTTCGAGCCAAAATGCCTGGACACACGGAGTTTGAAGCAATTTAAGTCATAGGAAGAGGGAAAGACTGATTCTGGGAGAGAGTTCCAGAGCTCAGCTGTTGAGTAGAAGAAAGTTTGAGAGTAACATTTCACTCTTGGGTTGGAGAGTTGCACAGAGTAGGGGTGGGATTGAGTTGCAAGACGGGTACCACGTGCCCTACGTAAAGGAGGTGGTATACACTGGGAAAGCTCTGAGGAACACTGATTGATATATGTTTGTTCACAAAAAGCCCTTCATTATTATTTATGTGACTCTTATGGAGTCAGCAAGAAGCTGTGCAGGGGTAAAAAATACCCGGAGGCGGTTGAGCACACCCAGCTTCTGGGAAGCTGTTTTAGCCAGGATGGTAATATGGTCTTTCCAAGTGAGATCAGGAGAGAAAGATATTCCTAGAATACTGAGAGAAGATGAAGGATTGATTTTTGTATTGTTGAAACATAAGGGATAGTCCTGTGGGAGTTCTTTACGGGTAGATAAATGGAGAAATAGGGTTTTGGAAGCATTGAAAGTAACAAGATTTTCTCTGACCCAAATGAAAATGGTTGATAGGTCAGAATGTAAGTGTATAATGGCTTCTTTGCGTGATTTTTTGAGTGCTTGCTTGTTGGGGGGTTCTGGAAAACTAGTTGAATAGTGTAAGGTAGAGTCATCAGCATATGAATGGATAGGACTGGAGGTACAGTTGAGAAGATCATTAATGAATAATAGAAAGAGAATTGGAGATGGGACAGAACCCTGAGGCACACCGGAGTTGATAGTGGCTCCTACTTGCAGACACCAACCTATTGGTGGGTCTGTATCTTAATCAGCAATGTATCCGCATACATTTAGAATGATACAAACATTCTAACAGCATTTGTATTGATACGTTTTATTTCTCTTTGCTACTAGCATTGATTCTTATATATATATATATATATATATATATATATATATATATATATGAGTGTGTGTGTGTGTGTGTGTGTGTGTGTGTGTGTGTGTGTGTGTGTGTGTGATGGAGACAAAGCGTAAAGCTGCGTGTAACAAGTGTCTCCCCCAAAGTTAAAAAAATGATAGTCGGTAATTTAAACGTTTTTGTTGGTTTTTCGTTGTGTGTGTGTGTGTGTGTGTATATTGGAAAAATAAAGTGTGGTGTGGTTGTTTAGAGTAGTGAAATTAATTGGAGAAGGTGTTTGTGAGAGCTAGGTGGATTACTCTCTGGGTAGATGAGACACAAACAGAAAAAATCCGAGAAGCCATAAATATAAAACAGGGGTTCAGGCAACTCCCTATCATATGCCTATATGCATATATCATATGCCCCCCCCCCCCCTTACTCCCCACCCGCGTGTATTGCCCTGCCCGATTAGTTTCTATAATCTTCCCATTATATATTTGTAAATATGTGTAGGTAGTTTAATGTTAGTCTATTTATGAGTTGCAACAATAAGAATCTTTAATATAAACTAAAAGAGGATTCAAATCTGTAGTCAAGGAGGTACGTAAAGACTTTTGGCTGTGATTGTACAGTTACGGTACGCTCAAAAGTCGTATCCTATGACATTATATTTCACTAGTTAAACAAAAATTATAAACATGGCACACATAAGAAAAGTTATTGTGTTAAAGTTACGTTGTTTTATTCATAGTTATTATTAGATATTTTTGTAAGAGAAGAATATAAAGTTAAACCTTAGAATATAGGGTACAACTGTAGACCGTTACTGTAAACCCAGCAACGATCAAAAGTACCCTGACTATTTCCTTGTACTTGACATTCTGTGCCCGGTATGAAGAGTTTTGATACCCTCTTGTACCCTGGGTGTGATCCGTGTCTTAACTCTTGCTCAGGACAATTGTCACGGACCCACAGGATAGAACACTTTCATGGTTGGCTGAACTCAGTTACTGGTTACATGTCTATTGTTCTCTGCCACCAGTATCCACTACTATTTTAGCCAGATGACTATTTGGAATCGTATTATTAGTCTATTGATAATGTCGGACAGGTTGGGAGAGAGGTATCCTGACCAGGATTCGAACCCACTCACTCACGTATGTTTGTGAGAGTTGGGCGCCGTATTCACTCGACCCTGAGCGGGTGATGCGTATCCGCTCATGGTCGAGTGGATACGGTGTCCAACTCTAACAAACTTACCTGAGTGAGTGAGCTCGAATCCTGGTCAGGATACCTCTCTCCTAACATATTACCATTTGCTACCCAGGATACCTATGGCTACCCAGAACACCACGTGTATGAGGGCCATCATAAGTCATATATTGAAACTATATCAACATGAGAAAGTCTGTACAACCCACGGTTAATGATGCACTCAAGCTACATACGGTAACCTTAAGAAGAAATGCCACCTAATAACCCCACTTCCTTAAATGTTACTGGGACTGGATACTCAAAACGAATATAATGTATGACTGGTGAGGGTCTTATGACGTCTAAGATTATGTATCTCTATGTCATCGTAATTTGAACATACTCAGAGAAAAAAGCAGATTTACGGTAAATTATTACTTCCAATTACGACATGCAAGGACTCAAAAAGTATCCAAATTGTTTCCAGTACCGGAGCTTTGGTTGGCGTGACATATTTTCGGCTGTCAAGATAAGACCATCATAAGGAGATGCGACGTCGTAAATGCTACGACCCAATTTTACACTTCCAAGAAACCTACATATATGGTTGAGTCTTTATCCCCTAACCGAACACCTCTAAACCTCTTGCTATGTAATGTTATGTTATCGTCCACTAACATAACACCTCTCAACCTCTCACTATGTTATGTAATGTTAATATCCATTAATCTAGCATCTCTCAAATTATCGCCTTGTAACGTTATGTTGTTGTCCACTTACCTACCCCTTAACCTCTCGCTATGTAAGGCTCTAGTATTGTCCATTAACCTAGCACCTCTTAACCTCTCGCTATGTAAGGCTCTAGTATTGTTCACTAACCTATCACCTCTCAACCTCTTGCTATGTAGGGCTCTAGTATTGTTCACTAACCTATCACCTCTCAACCTCTTGCTATGTAGGGCTCTAGTATTGTTCACTAACCTAGCACCTCTCAACCTTTTGCTATGTAGGGCTCTAGTATTGTTCACTAACCTATCACCTCTCAACCTCTTGCTATGTAGGGCTCTAGTATTGTTCACTAACCTAGCACCTCTCAACCTCTTGCTATGTAGGGCTCTAGTATTGTTCACTAACCTATCACCTCTCAACCTCTTGCTATGTAGGGCTCTAGTATTGTTCACTAACCTAGCACCTCTCAACCTCTTGCTATGTAGGGCTCTAGTATTGTTCACTAACCTATCACCTCTCAACCTCTTGCTATGTAGGGCTCTAGTATTGTTCACTAACCTATCACCTCTCAACCTCTTGCTATGTAGGGATCTAGTATTATTCACTAACCTATCACCTCTCAACCTCTTGCTATGTAGGGCTCTAGTATTGTTCACTAACCTATCACCTCTCAACCTCTTGCTATGTAGGGCTCTAGTATTGTTCACTAACCTAGCACCTCTCAACCTCTTGCTATGTAGGGCTCTAGTATTGTTCACTAACCTATCACCTCTCAACCTCTTGCTATGTAGGGCTCTAGTATTGTTCACTAACCTAGCACCTCTCAACCTCTTGCTATGTAGGGCTCTAGTATTGTTCACTAACCTAGCACCTCTCAACCTCTTGCTATGTAGGGCTCTAGTATTGTTCATAACCTATCACCTCTCAACCTCTTGCTATGTAGGGCTCTAGTATTGTTCACTAAACTATCACCTCTCAACCTCTTGCTATGTAGGGCTCTAGTATTGTTCACTAACCTAGCACCTCTCAACCTCTTGCTATGTAGGGCTCTAGTATTGTTCACTAACCTATCACCTCTCAACCTCTTGCTATGTAGGGCTCTAGTATTGTTCACTAACCTATCACCTCTCAACCTCTTGCTATGTAGGGCTCTAGTATTGTTCACTAACCTAGCACCTCTCAACCTCTTGCTATGTAGGGCTCTAGTATTGTTCACTAACCTATATATAACCTCTCAAGCTCTTGCTATGTAGAGCTCTAGTATTTCCCACTAACCTAGCACCTCTCAACCTCTCGCTATGTAATGTTATATTATTGCTCATTAATCTAGAACCTCTCAACCTCTCACTACGAACATTTCCGTTATTGTCCACTACCTAGTAGGTTACCTCTCAAATTAATTCTATATTATATTATGATAATCTATTTGATTATCCTCTAGCCTTACACCTCTCCAACTCTGTTACCCTATTTGTTTACATTTATATTATGGGCTGCATAATCTTTACTAAAAATAAGTCCTGATCACCTCGCTGAATCGTAAGATCTGTGTGATCAGTGTATCTATGTAGATATGTATATAGCTTGTCCACTCCAGCCTCCTGCCCTCCAAGCACCACCAGTCCACCATCTTCCTGCCTCCTACTCTATAACGCTCTGGTATGGTCTCTTATAGAATATGTTTTTCAATCATGGTCTTTAGCACTCAGGAAAAAGATAGAGTGACTAGAGTCAAGCTAGGACTACAAAACGCATGCCTTCAATTAGAAGACTGAGCTATGAAGATTGGTCTCTTTTCGTTGGAAACGCGTAGACTATGAGATCGACTCACTGAATGCATTAAAATACTCAATATGAAGAAGAATACTATATGCACCCATGACAAGAATTTAGAATTAAGGAGTTTTAACATTAGTATGTCTAAATTATTTCACAAATAAAATTGTTTATTCCTGGAACAATTATCCCGTAACAGTTGTAAATATCTCTTCAGTAGAGAAACTCAAGAAGAGAGTAGATGATATAATGCACACTCTACAATGAGTGTTGGGCATTCACAGTGTCTATCTTCTCCCCTAGATTATCTACCCGGAATGGATTGTGAGGCTTTGAGAAACAAACTGTTCATTGTAACTCATTGTAACTCCCACTCCCTTGCCCTACACCTCTTCTTCATCTTGTATTCGGGGTGACTGAGCTAAAAGCGTCGCGGTGGGAGGGAGATGTGTCCGTGGTCGTTGTCGTGGTCTGCCTGCATTATACTGGCTGTGTGTATGAAACAGTTACACAGAGTTACACGGAAACGTGAGTATCTCAACGTCCTTGTGGCCCAGTACAGGGAGATACTCTTGGTGAAAAAATAGACATGACTTCCAGTCATGGTTGCGTGTTGTATTCCTATTGATGGTAAACAGTTTATTAATATCCAGTACGTTGTCAAACCCATTTAGCATGTTAAAGACTTCAAGTAGTTGGCCTCGTAGTCCACGCGTTTCCAACAAAAATTGATTCTCAACCGGTCCATATTGCTCATTCTCCTAATCGATGAAATACATTTTGTAGCCCTAGTTTGTACGGTACTCATTTTAGTCGCTCTGTCGTTCCTGAGAGCTGGGGATCAGAATTAAAAAGCATATATAAAGTGGGTTGCATTAGAGCACTAAAGAGTGTAAGAACTATCTCCTGGTTTTACATTAAAACTGACTCTTAATATAGCCCAATAATATCTAAGATTCCTTCACTACTTCATTGCTTGGAAAACTCTAGGTCACAATTTATCAGAACACCCATATCTTTGTCTAAGTAAGTTTTCCTATATCCTTTCCCAACAGTAAGTAGCATGTTAAGTAGTATGAATTGTGGTGTACTTTGCCGATATGCACCACCTTGCAATGTTTCCAAATGTCAATGCGTGAGAGACAGAGAGAGACACAAGAGCGAGAGCGAGAGAGAGAGAAAAGAAGAAGAAGAAAAAGAAAAAGAAGAAGAAGAAGAAGATATGAAAGGAGCTGAGAAAAGAAGAGAGTGCTCTAAAGGTTTGCAACAGGCAGCAGTCCAATGAAGGATTAGGCCTATAGCTTCTCTGTAAAGAATAAATCAATCCTACGTACAGTATATCCAAAATCAGTAGAAAGGGATATTTGCTAGACATTTATAGGACGTAGAACAACAATCAATATGACGTGAAAAACTGATACTGGAAAACCTAATGATCCAGTTTGGACAGTCTATTGAAAGGGACATTAACTCGACATTTATAAGACGTAGAAGAAAATATAATATTACACGAAAAACTGATACTGACATAAAATTAACTAGATTGTGAGCAATATTTTCAGCTAGATTAGTAAACTAATCTAACCTAACAAAATCACCCAAACATATACTAACCTAACTCATACTTAGGTAACTCGATCCTTAACTATCCTTTAGCTACCCAAATTTAACCTAACCAAACTGTATGTAATCTAATTTCATTATGATATATTTAATCTAGTCTAATTCTTGATTTCAAGGAATGGACAAAACAGCACTATATATGGACGATACAAACAGTATTTGTTATTTGTTCGTAATCAAAACTAATCTAAAATGCTCGCCCTCATTAGCACTGAATACCTAAATTTTAAAAATATGGATACAATGAATGTTTTGACAAAATATGAAAATGAGATAACTTTCACAGCCAAAGTCCATTAATTTTGAAATATAGTAACTGAACTTAGCTACACAGCGAGAGAAAATGTCAATATCATGTTTGGAATCCCTTCATCGGCGTCCAGTAGAACAATAGTGGTATTATCCTGGCGAACAAAGTACACGGGAAACAAGTGCCCTCTACTGCCCAACTCCACAAAGTACCACAGTAGAGTCCCTGCTAACACAAACACACAAGCAGACACACGCAAACGCAAACACAGCCGGAAATTTGCTCTCGTAAAAACAGGTACACAGTAACACACACACTTACACACGCGCTTGTTCCTCACTTGCACACAACCAAACACACCTACCCCGTATTCACCCCTCCCCCCACCGCCAAAACACACACACACACACACACATACACATACACACACACACACACACACACACACACACACACACACACACCACACACACATACACACACACACACACACCCACACACACACACACACACACACACATACACAGCCACACACACACACACACACACCACACACACACACACACACACACACACACACACACACACACACACACACACACACACACACAACACACACACCACACACACACACACACACACACACACACACACACACACACACACACACACACACACACACACACACACACACACACACACACACACACACACACACACACACACACACACCTAACATCTAACTTATAATACACCAAAAATACAAAAGGCATCTAATGCCTTACAAACACATACTCAACATACACATCTAACAGCCTGAAGCACCCAACAGTCCAACCGGCCGTGTTTGGATACTCCTCGTAGCGTCCCCAAAGCCTGGATAAACACGTAAGAAGTCGCTTGAAACTATACCGGGTGGCGGGGGAGGGAGGGAGAGTGGTGGGTGAGGGGCAAACAGCAGTGACCACCGATGTTTGTGGAGGAGCCTCACAAGCGGGAAGGAAGTGAAGTGAACACACCGCGGATATTCCAGAAAGGGAAAGGTTCTCGCGATTAGTGGTGTGTGTGTTTGTTTACTTGAGACAGGATCGCGAGGGTACAGACATTTAACTGGACACTTTCGAGAAGAAGAAAAAAATAATACGAAATTTGCAAAACACATTCACAGTTATATGTATATACAGTCACAACAATGGTGGATTAATATTTAATAAACAAAAGTATACTAAATATAGTTTGTGGTATTATTGGATAAGTGCACCAATACCAATTCAGTAAAAAAAAAAAAAAAAAAAATTTGCATGATTTATTCGGTTTTAGAGTTGACACCAGTCAGAAATTAAAAAACCATTTGAAAACATCCCCCCCCCCCCTCCCCCCATCCCCCATTGTGGGGAGGGCTATGACGATCAGGGAACATGTGGAGTTACGTATATAAAGTAATTTTAATGTACCTTTAAAAGCAAATAAATTCATATATAAAAAGCCATAAAAGCCGAAATTTCTAAAAATACAAAATAAAATTCCCCTATATGGAGGGCAGCTCTCACCAATTGAAAAAAAAAAATTGTGTAAACTCCATCTATAGGGGATGGCTCGGACCGGCACCCTTCTTGCATCCCACAGCAACCTTAATCTATTACATTTTCAAGCTTAATTGGAAATTTACCAGGTGTGTATTAAAATTGTTGATACATGGAAAGCTACACATTTCCGAAGGTAACGCACCCTATAATATGCTGAATCACCAAGAAAATCATCAGAAAGAATATATCACGAATAACACAGGAAAAGAAATATGTCACTAGATATATACTGAAAACATAAACTGTACATACATTTCCTCGACTTCTTGATACACCGACTGGTCAAGATAACTCGCATGTTGAAGCAAAACCGTAGACAAAAAGATGTCCAAACAAATTCACGATCTGCCAGGGCGAAAGAGTAATATGTATTACTGCTCTACAAATGATCAAGCAAGGTTATAGGTTAGCAATAAAAACTGACAAAGAAATGTATAAATGTTATTAATTACCCTGATAGATCCAAGAAATACTTTGTCACATATAACAACGCCTAGTAATATCAATTTATCACAATGAAACTAAAAATGTACAGTACAGTAAACTGCTGCCATCAACTAATAAAGCAGGCTATCAATACCACAATCATCACGACTTCCTCTTATTATGGCTACCATTCGACCAATATAAGCAGCTTAGAAAGTATCAGTGGCTATCTAAAAAGTTCTGAAAACATTCGACCAATAAAAGCAGCTTAGAAAGTATCAGTGGCTATCTAAAAAGTTCTGAAAACAGAGGTTTTGCAATGTGGTGGAGTGATTGTTAAGTCATGGGCGCTAAGAAGTGGCAGTGGAATAGTTAGGTTTGGCTGGATTAGGTTATACTATACCCTGTGCCAAGTAAGTAAGCCAAAACTCTTGAACATTAACCTCACAAACGTCTAGAGTGATCAAGCTAATATTTCTACCAAGTGGGAAGGGTCAGCCAGCCGCCAAGGTATAGGTGTGGAAATTTACAGCTCATTTGCTCTAGCCATTTTTTATTTTATTATGTTTTTTCTATGTGATTGAGGGAGGCAAAAGGCAGAACTGCCTATAGCGAGTGCCTCCCCCATAGTTGAAAGAGTGACAGGGCCAAAATCAAGGGACGTTCGAGCCAAAATGCCTGGACACACGGAGTTTGAAGCAATTTAAGTCATAGGAAGAGAGAAATACTGATTCTGGGAGAGAGTTCCAGAGCTCAGCTGTTGAGTAGAAGAAAGTTTGAGAGTAACGTTTCACTCTTGGGTTGGAGAGTTGCACAGAGTAGGGGTGGGATTGAGTTGCAAGACGGGTACCACGTGCCCTACGTAAAGGAGATGGTATACACTGGGAAAGCTCTGAGGAACACTGATTATTATAGTAGCGATAGAATAGCGAGAGAGATGCAACATTGCGGCGGAGAGAGAGAGAGATTGCAGAGAGTTGGTGAGTGGACGGGAGTTAATGATATGAAAGGCTTTCCTTTCAACTTTGTCTAGGAGAGCTGTGTGAGAGGAACCTCCCCACACATGTGTGGGGAGGTGTGGTGGAGTGGTCTTGCCACTGGATTGGTAATCCAATGGACCCGGGTTCAAATTCCGATATGTCAATGGAAAGATATTATTGGGATTGAATTTGTGCTGTACCTAGTATCAGTGCATTACCACAAAGCCCACCGAAATGCCAAAAAAATACCCTCATTGTTCCCTGATTAAATAGCACTGTATGAATATTCCCATATTCAAAATATGCTACAGGGGGACAATGCCTAGTGAGTTCACTGCTCAATAGGTGGCGTTCTGAGAGTGAGGGTCTGAGTCTGGAGGGTGAGACAGTGAAGCACTTGAACGAAGCAACCAGCGGCTTCAGAGATGGAGCTGCTTCGAGCCACGAATGGATGCTTCACATGTCTCACTCCCCAGACTGGAACGAGACCTCACGGGCTTCACCGTGTTGAGCGGTGGGTTGTAAAGGCTCTCAGCCTATGCCCGAGAGGGAGTAGTTGGAATATAGAAAAAAACAAAAATTTTAACAATACTCAATACAAGGACGCACTATGCCCCTGTACAGAGCAAGAAGCTGTGCAGGGGAAAAGAACCCCCTAAGGCAGTTAAGCACACCCAGCTTCTGGGAGGCTGCCTTATGCCCCTTTCACACATACAGGACTCGGGTGCCGCATGCAGCAGAGTAGCTAGTCGTGGCGTTTTTTTCCCCGACTTGGTGGAGCTGGCTCGGTATGCCGCATCCAAAGGACTTCACCAGACTACAGCCGCATACAGCCGACGTTGTCGTCTTGACTCCCCTTCACCCACCCCCCGCCCACTTTTTCACCATAAAATATTATGGTCTTTCCTCCGCCCACCGGAGACCCTATCGTAACAGAGATTCCCCCCCCCCCCCATATTGGAGCCCCTTTACAGTCGGCCTAATAAGTGATGTCTCGGCAACCCAATTACGTTTTGATCAATAATTGGTATCGGCAATATTTACAAACATGTTCCTACACTTACCCAACCCCTATTCAACATCAGACACACATTAATACAGCACAGAGCGAACCAAACGTAATGGAAGCCGAGACGTGACTTAAGGGGACATGGGTCGTTTTTCTGGTCCCTTTTCTCCCTCGTGTTAACCGAGGCCACCGAGACCTCGGTGGCCTCGGTTAAGCCCCATTTGTTTTGGGATTATATGACGCTCGGCCTATCAGTTTGGCGATTTTAAAACCTTTCGCCCCATATAGTTGACAATTTTAAGATGTTTCGTGCTATATTTATATTTATTTATTTTTTGTTTTAGCGAGCGAAAGCAAACTGGAATATTTTTCTACCGAAAAAATTTACAAATTTATCTTGAAGGGGATTTAGGGGGTATTTTTCTAAGCTTGATGGAGGTCTAGCGAGGAAACTAAAAAATAAAGGAATACATTCATTAACAGACCCCCCCCCCCCAAAAAAAAAAAACACAAAAAAAACAAAAACGGCCCATCTCCCCTTAATAGCGTCACTGTACTGTCAATAACCACAGGTATAACACATATATCATTTGGTATATTGATAGTGATATACCTTTCTACCCCTATTATAGATCTTATTATTACTAACCATTCATGTAACCTCCGTTGGCCACAGAACCTGTATGTGTCGGCTTTATGCGAGTGTATGCGGATCGACTCTGAAGTCGATCGTCTGTAGTCTGGAGTCGATCGTCTGAAGTCTTATAGATGCGGGTGTAGTCGGCATGTACAAATGACCGTTATTTCCATTGTCGGTTCGAGTCTCAAGACTTCTCCGGAGTCAAGACGACAACGTCGGCTGTATGCGGCTGTAATCTGGTGAAGTCCTTTGGATGCGGCATACCGAGCCAGCTCCACCAAGTCGGGGGAAAAAAACGCCACGACTAGCTACTCTGCTGCATGCGGCACCCGAGTCCTGTATGTGTGAAAGGGGCATTATGCCCCTTTCATACATACAGGACTAGGGTGCCGCATGCAGCAGAGTAGCTACTCTGCTGCATGCGGCACCCGAGTCGGCACCTAGTCCTGACAATGCGGCTGTAGTCGTCTGTAGTCTGGTGAAGTCCTGGCAATGCGTGTCAAGTCGTGGCCCCAGAACAAAGTTTTGGTGAGTTTCAAAATTTTGTCCAGACTTGAGATTTGTCTGGTGGATGCGGGGAGTAGTCTGCGCTAGTAGGCGCTAGTCGTCACTAGTCTTCTGTATGCGGCTGTAGTCCTTGAGTATAGCGTAGCGAATTGAGTGTCATGTGTAGCATAAAGACTACAGCCGCATACAGGCGCATACACCCGAGTACAGCCGACAGACACGAGTACAGCCGCATAGGTCTGCTGAAGTCGTGTGCATAATGGATTATAATGGGTGATATGATAGATACAATGATAGACTAGTTACATGGATAGATGGATTATGGGTGATAAGATGGATACAATGATTAGATAGATAAAGAAACTAGCCTTACGGGGGGATGACCTGCTTTTGTTCTGTCCTTTTCTATCTTTCTCTGGCTTGTATCCATTTGGCCCCATTCACCCTACTGTTTTAAAACTTATCCCCATCCAGGTGTAAAAATGTTACTGGTGAGCGGTAGCGAGCCAGCATATTTTTTATTTTTGTTTGACAGCAGGCTAAATTTGTAAATTTTTTGATAGAAAAATGTCTCCGGCGAAGCCGGATTTCTTCATATAATGCTGGCTCGCTATCGCTCGCCAGGAGAAATCGACACCTAGATGGGGATAAACGTCTTAAAATAGTTGGCTGAATGGGGCCGAATGGATACAAGCCAGAGAAAGAGAGAAAAGGACAGAAATAACAAAAAGCAGGTCACCCCCCTTAAACCATCTTTCCATGTAACTATAGGTAGCGCCAACGAACTTGACAATAATCTTGACCCCTAAACTTCTTATTACTCGAAATGAATGAAAGCAATCTGGCTGACGTTTTTATCATTTGGGAAGAGTCCACCGGGAAATAGGTGTGGATATTTACAGCCAGTTTGCTCTAGGCCCTTTTGAGTTACACAGAGGTCAGGGATCAAGCTTATTGTCAAGTTCGTTGGCGCTACCTATAGTTACATGGATAGATGGTTTAAGGGGGGTGACCTGCTTCTTTTATTCTCTCTCCTTTTCTCTCTTTCTCTGGCTTGTATCCATTCGGCCCCATTCAGCCTACTGTTTTAAGATGTTTATCCCCATCCAGGTGTCGATTTCTTCCTGGCGAGCGATAGCGAGCCAGTGTTGTATGGAGAAATCCGGCATCACCGGAGATATTTTTCTACCGAAAAATTAACATATTTAGCCTGCTATCAAAAATATTCGTAAAATATGCCGATTAGCTACCGCTCGCCAGGAAAAAATCGACACCTGGATGGAGATGAACGTCTTAAAACAGTTGGCTGAAGGGGGCCGAATGGATACAACCCAGAGAGGGACAAAGAGAGGGAAGAAACGAGGTGGGCCCCTTAAAGCTAGTCTCTTTATCTATCTCATATATTAAAATGGGTAGCTAGATAGATACAATAATCGTCTTAAAACACTAGGTTGAAAGGAGCCGAATGGATACAAGCCAGAGAAAGAGATAAATTTAAAAGGAGTGAAAAAAAGCAGATCACCCCACTTAAAATTTGAAAACTAATGGGGCTAAACATGAAGGACAATGGGGGGTTCCGGATAATACAAATACCCCCCCCCCCATGTTCTAATTGTCTCGTTACCCGCGGATTAAGGGGAGGCAGTTGTTCTTTTAGAGTCCTCCTCTTCCCTCATGTTTAGCCCTATTAGTTATATTATTTTTATTAATCTCACCACCACACCCCCAATGAAATTAATTAAAGTATATATGATCCACCGGGATTCGAACCCGGGTTATCACACACATATTTTTGCCACCTTAACCATTACACCACCAGGACGGTTAAAGGTTTATGCACACGCCTACGACTTATTATCCATTCTCGAATACTGGATATTAATCTAATCATGTTCATATTCCCAACCGCACTATGGTAGCCTACTGTTTAAGTGAGAGGAAAGAATATTCATGAGATTTCAAGACATTCGCCTCATTAGTTTGGCGATTTTCAGACCATTTGCCCTATTTCTTTGCCAATATTAACACCCTTAGTGCCATTTAGGTGTCGACTTTTTTTCCTGGGGAGCGATAGCGTCGATAGCGATAGCGACTCCACCGCAACGGTGGAGTCGACTGTAATGATGTCCACCCCTGGTCGAGCGCCCTTTATATACCTCCGTTGGCCACAGAACCTGTATGTGTCAGCTTTATGCGAGTGTATGCGGATCGACTCTGAAGTCGATCGTCTGTAGTCTGGAGTCAATCGTCTGAAGTCTTATAGATGCGGGTGTAGTCGGCATGTACAAATGACCGTTATTTCCATTGTCGGTTCGAGTCTCAAGACCTCTCCGGAGTCAAGACGACAACGTCGGCTGTATGCGGCTGTAGTCTGGTGAAGTCCTTTGGATGCGGCATACCGAGCCAGCTCCACCAAGTCGGGGAAAAAAAACGCCACGACTAGCTACTCTGCTGCATGCGGCACCCGAGTCCTGTATGTGTGAAAGGGGCATTAGCAAGACTGGTAATATGGTCCTTCCAACTGAGAGCAGAAGAAAAAGAGAGTTACAGAGTTTAGGCTTAACGATTTATGGCCTACCGTACCTATTTGGAACAGGGTATAGGATTAGCTGGTTTAATAATAACTAAGTCAATTTACAGCGTTTTCGTTCTCTAGATAGATAAGTAAATAAATGGGTAAATATTTAGGTAGATGAGATTAATATATATAATTAATATTAATATATATATATATACCCGGTATATATATATATATATATATATATATATATATATATATATATATATATATATATACAGTATATATATATTATATTATACAGTATACACACCGTATAAATAAATATGACACATCCTGAAAGAGCTCTACATGCAAGCTTTATGTCGCACAGCGTCATGTATTTGATATTTATTACATAATATATATCATCACCTACACCACTCCACCACAACTACAACAAAGGCCCCGCTATTTCCCATGAGGGGGGATGGTATAACACAAGAGTCAGGGCGAACGACTCTCTTGAGTGGTGTGTGTGTGTGTGTGTGTGTGGTGTGTGTGTGTGTGTGGTGCGTGTGTGTGTGTGTGGTGCGTGTGTGTGCGCACGTGCGTGTGTGCGCGCGCGTGCGTGTGTGCGCGCGTGCGTGTGTGCGCGCGTGCGTGTGTGCGCGCGTGCGTGTGTGCGCGCGTGCGTGTGTGCGCGCGTGCGTGTGTGCGCGCGTGCGTGTGTGCGCGCGTGCTAGTGTGCGTGCGTGTGTGTGTGTGTGTGAGACAGATAGAGAGATAGAGAGAATGTGTGGCTATACAGTAGAAGTAGAGCTATGGTATGTGTGTTTGTATATTTATGTAAATAGGATTTATATTAGTTGACGATTACCGGGAATCGTCATTATATCACTTGGTCTTTTACAGTACTGTACAATGTTAGGATCTATCTTCAGAGATATAAGTGCCAGCCATGTAGAATATGAATATTATTAAAGATTCACTATGTATTCTAAAGATCAATGTAAAAATTTGATAACACAATGTTCTAATAAAGTGTTTGTAAGCAAGTCACTCAGATAGAGATGACGGACAATGGAGCGGCATTATTTAGAGAGCATAACAGCTATTTTCGTGTGTAACTGTACGTACGTGTTTGTGTGCGTGTTGTGATTGTGTGTGTATGTTATGACTGTGTGTTTGTGTGCGTGCGCGTGTATGTTGTGACTGTGCGTGTGTGCGTGCGCGTGTGTGTGTGAGTATGTGTGTGTGTGTGTGTATATATACGTGTTGACCTACGGTACAGCCGTTCACGTCTTCCGGTGTAGTTATTTATACGGAGTTGCAGCTTGGCCCGGTAAGGTGATCATCGGGATATATATAGATAAACAGCTATGTGTCGACTCCTGTTACCAGGAGAGAAATACCTCTGTAGTATAAATGTATAGAATGTAAATATATTTTGTTTATGTATCAATTTGAACATTCAAAACTTTAAGGCTACTTGGTCATGTTGCATGTATAAACAAACATACAGTATTTACACAGGATAAGATGCAAAACTCAGACACATACACGAATTTTATATGTATGTATGTATGTATGTATGTACTCAGGCACATACCCCATTGCTGGGGGTGGCCAACACGAGACAGAGCCCGAACAGAAACAATATTAAAAGTTCCTATTTTCAGGGTCCGGGACCACTTTTGCGTTCCCTCACCCCTTACTCTTGTCTCTTTGAGTAGGAAAATGTTAGACTGGAACGAGACCTCACAGGCTTCACCGTTCAATGATTAGCGGTTGAATGTACAGGCTCCCAGCCTATGCCCGAGAGGGAGTACAGTAGTTGTTGTTGTTGTTGTTGTTCCCCAAGCTGCCTGGCCGAACAGCCCCAAGGCCCCGAGCAAGGCCAAGGCCATAACCGAGCGCCCCCACAGAACCCTACCCGCCGACCACAATAAAGCCTGGGTGACCGAAGCCACTCCATGGCGGGGAGCTGAGGAGGGTGCGGAAATGCCCGGGAAACCAAAGCCCCACCCAGGGCCCTGTGTCCCTCAGCAATTATGAAGAGAAAGTCGAGGGGCAAGGGAAAAATGTGACGCTTTGGCTTCCAATCTTGGTAGATTGGGAGGTCAATCCACGTTAGAGACGCCGTCACTTGAGATCTAGAAAATATATAAGTAAAAGGAACAGTCAGAGTAAGCTATGGGTATGGCAGAGATTGCTCAGTTCTCACTCTGATAGACCAGCCCATCACCACATGACTAGAACCCAATCCTCTCAGCATCAGCTAGGAAAGGCCCTAGAAAGCCGCCTTTGGCGGGGGGATAGCTCCCCTATTTCACCCTTTTAGGGGTTGGGCACCCGCCCAGTAGTACAGTAGTTGGAATATATACTGTATATTAAAAAAAAAAAAAAAAAAAATCTGTTCATTTTAACCGGGCGGGCAATTGCCAAGTCCCTATCCTGATTACCAAACTGTGACTTTAGTGCAATAATGGAATATATGACAAATTATGCAAACAAACTACTAACATAAAACAGTGCCTTATTCTGCAAATCACCCTATCTGATGCAAGGAAGATTTTTTGGAAGGTCTCTGTTTCACTCCATTTTAAGACGCTTCAACTCCTTAGTTTGGCGATTATAAGACGGTTCACCACATGCAGATCATTTTTCTACAATATAGAAAAACCGGCCTTCGGTTGAGACAGGTTACTGCCTTGGGTGTATTGTGGCCTATGTCGGTCCTTGATCACGTGGCCGGGCTATGTATCATATGGTGGAGGGCGGTCATCTTTAAGGGGGGTCATCTGCGTTTTTCTCTTTCTTGGTTGTATCCATTCGGCCCCATTCCACTTTTTTTTTTAAGACAATTATCCCCATCCAGGTGTTGATTTTTTCCTGGAGAGCGATAGCGAGCCAGAATTTTATGGAGAAATCCGGATTCGCCGAGGACATTTTTCTATCGAAAAATTTACAAATTTAGCCAGCTGTCTAACTCATTATCCAAAATATGGTGCTATTTGAGGAACCACTACCTCAAAAAGTCAGGGAGAGTTAACGTGCCTCAAAATTCAACTGCCGGTACCTTTGGCAACGCGTCAATACTTCCATAATCATTACCTGGGGTCAGTCAAACCATTCTCACAAACAAATATAAAACCACACATTATATTGTTTTGGTAGGCCAATGTTATTGACTGTCCCAATTACTTTGATCAATCACAAAAGTTAATTCGCAGCAATTATATATTAATATAATTCGCAAAATATTCAATAAAGGCAGTATTATGGATGCTGATATATACTATATATATATATAATTTTACTTTTAATGACAACATTTTCCAATAATTTTCGCAAAAATCATTAGTGTGTTTTTGCATATTATTTTCGTAGCCACTGTCAACTGTGCAATAATATTCCTTATTATATGGTTGGACATAAGTAAGGAGACCCTCCCAAGCTTTATACTTAAAACATATGTATTGGTTAAAAGGATGAAGTTTTTCTATTGTGTATATTATGTATTATTACATTTGGAAAAAGTTAAGAAGCTTTGTACTTAACATATGTTTACACTAGGTTACTTTCTTTTTAGGATCGTATGTTGAAATATAGCCTGATGATGGATGTGTGATACGTCCGAAAATTTGCAAATAAATCATTCTCAACATGTATACTGTTGTGGCTCTTGTCCTATTCTTTATCTACAAAATTAGATATCCTGGATATGTAACTACCACTGACATATTATATACCGGTATATATATATATATATATATATATATATATATATATATATATATATATATATATATATATACACACACACATACACACATAATAAGCGAGGCTAGAACCGCATAATTGAGAATATGACAAAAAAAAAAGAGAAAGAGTAAATCCAAAGACTACTAATTAACTTTGCTAGTACAATGATCAGGTGAGGTGCGGTGGTTGTAGCTCATCAAGGGAGGGGTCTGAGGTTACCTGGAATATCTTATATGGGTCACTGGGGCTTCTGCTGGTTACGGTACCTTATTCTTTTACCTCTTTAGGTCATCACATAATAGACAAGAAAGGAACTATCTAAATATATGATGTACGTGCAGAAGGAAAAAGTAGCCACATTAGAAACAACAGACATGCATAAAAATGAGAGATTACGTGCAAAAGGAAAAAGTAGCCAAATTATAAACTACATATATGTATAAAAATGAGAGAAACATATATCTAAAACAAATTAAATACATTAATTATTGGTAAATGCAAAGTTCCGATATTGCGTAGAATACTGGTAAAACAATAATACGAGCAAATTAAAACAAAGAGTAGAGCAGACAAATACATGCTTAGTAGAATCGTGAAAAAGAACAATAATGATGGTAAATAAGAATAAGGTAGAGTAATTTAGAGTAAAGATAATTAAAATGTTCAATGGGAAATTATTCAAAAAAGGCAAATAATATATAATGAAGATATGCTTAGAAGAACAGTGGTAGAAAAATAATATTATAAGAGATTCATGAATATATAGAGTAGAATAAATAGAAACTATATTTAGTAAGAGTATTGATAAAAGAACAATAAGAGTAGTAAAAGAAAACAAGTAGTAGAGAAAGATATACTTAGTAAAATACTGATGGAAACCATAACACAAATCAATAAAAGGGTAAAGAACAAATAATTACAGTATGCTTGATAGAAAAGAAGAAGAAGAAAGACGAAATTAGTAGAATATAATAAGCGAAGACATGCCTAATACAACAGAGGTAGCAGAACGATAAATATAATAGGCTAGAAAAAGATGTATATATGTTCAGTGGCATAGTGGTAAAACAAACAATAAGAAAATATCAAACATAATGAAGAAGTTATGAAGATGGGCTTAATATACAGTAATAGTGCTAGAAGAACAATCATAAATTATAAATATAGAAAGAGAGCATGTATGTTAAGGGGGGTCACCTGCAATGTTGTTCTCCTTTTCTCTCTTTCTCTGGCTTGTATCCATTCGGCCCCATTCAGCCTACTGTTTTATGACGTTTACCCCCATTGAGGTGTCAATCTTTTCCTGGCGAGCGGTAGCGAGCCAACATATATATATTTTGTTTTTGACAGCAAGCTAAATTTGTACATTTTTCGATAGAAAAATGTCTCCGGTGAAGCCGGATTTCTCCATACAATGCTGGAGGAAGAAATCGACACCTGGATGAGGATAAACGTCTTACAACAGTTGGCTGAATGTGGCCGAATGGATACATGCCAGGGAAAGAGAGAAAAGGAGAGAAAGATAATAAAAAAAAATGTGACCCCCCTTAAACGAAATAGAGGTAGCATATCAATTACAAAACGGAGGAAGACAAAATAATACTACGTTTAATAAAACAAAAATATAAGACCAATAATATTAAAGTACGGCAGAGTAGAAAGAATGAAGACATGATTATTCTAATAGTAGTAGGAGAACAAAATATAGGGTTAGTGTGCAAACAATGAAGATACATTTAATAGGATAGTGATAGAAGAACAATAATAAATGAGTAGTGCATGAATAAATGTATTGCAAAATAGTAGTAGTAGAACATTGCCATACTAAAATGGTATGGACGTGTAGAGAGACCGAAGACATGCGTAATTATACTGTATATTAGTAGTTTAGTAAACTAGTGACAGAAGCACAATAATATAATAGTAATATATTAAGAATGAAGATATGCTTAGTACAATAATAATGGAAGAAGAACAGCAGAAAAGAGTATACCGGTAATAGAAATGGAGAATATATGCTTAATATAATAGTAAAACAATAATAACGAGGTAGAATATTAATGAAAATATGTATGGTAAACTAGAGGTAGAAGAACAATAATAACAGGGTAGAATATATATAATGAAGATATGTATAGTAAACTAGTGGTAGAAGAACAATAATAACAGGGTAGAATATAAATAATGAAGATATGTATATTAAACTAATGGTAGAAGAAAAATAATAACGGTAGAATATAAATAATGAAGATATGTATATTAAACTAGTGGTAGAAGAACAATAATAACAAGGTAGAATATAAATAATGAAGATATGTATAGTAAACTAGTGGTAGAAGAACAATAATAACAAGGTAGAATATATATAATGAAGATATGTATAGTAAACTAGTGGTAGAAGAACAATAATAACAGGCTCTAGAGTATGTATAATGAAGATATGTATAGTAAACTAATGGTAGAAGAACAATAATAACAAGGTAGAATATATATAATGAAGATATGTATAGTAAACTCATGGTATAATTCGGATTTCCACCATGAGTAATCTAGTGGTATAAGAACAATGCTACAAGAGACACAAGGTAGCCAGGCCCAGAAAACAATGAGAGGAAGCCTAACAAGAGACACACGTGTAAGTCTAGTCTTGTGTGTGTAGGTGTGTGTGTAAGTTGGTTTGTAGGTGTGTGTGTGTGTGTGTGTGTGTGTGTGTGTGTGTGTGTGTGTGTGTGTGTGTGTGTGTGTGTGTGTGTGTGTGTGTGCGCGCGCGCGTTTGTTGCAGGTGCGGACTTTGTTTACAAGTGTGTTTATACAATAGAAGAATTATTATACTTTAATGTGTATTTACAATGTTGTTTTAATTAAATGAAAGTATGATAGTACTGTATACATCAAATCTATATAATACATTTAACGCCTGTTGCCTCTCTGTTTCTTTGTACTTGTGGGTGCCCGGGCCAAGGAGTCTATGGCCGGTATGTAGGTAACTCGACCTGGGGAGTAACATAGGCCCAGAGAAAGTAGCTGCTGACCATTGTTTAGATGTTCAGAGCATTGCATATACTAAATTACAACCGGGTTGCTTTTACTCAAGAGAGAGTAAAGCTAGACTGTCAGCCTCCGAGGTTTAGCATGGCTACCCGGCATTAGTAATTCCCACTACTGGGGAGGAGGGGAGGGGGGGGCCTTGGATGCATGGGGGAAATTTGACTTGAAGAACGATATAGGCCAGAACCCGTCAGCCTCCGTGGTCGTTTAGAGGTGAATGGAACAAACATGTGAGCTCATATTTGCCTAGCCTGCTATATAGGTGCTAGTCGCATGACTAAACCAAGTGCTGTCGGCTTCCAATGCCGCTTAGGAGTGAGCAAAGTGAGCCCTTGCCCTAGGTTTACATAGAAAAAATATATACATGAAGATTTATGTATTCTATTGTAAGGGCTCTTTCTCTAACTTAGGTACTAGTTGCTGTCAACCCCATACTTCTTGTCACTGTCAACCCCATACTTCTTGTTTCTTATGCCAGGCTTCAGACATGTAGATGAATATCAGAATGTTTATCTCATCCTTCACACCACAGCGCCAACATTCTTACTTTTTTTGCAGTTTTTTCCCAAGTATTTCCTGCCCACATGACTCTTACGAGTTTGTTTGTTATAGGGTATTTATTTAGGACGTCGTGGAGTGACAGATAAGTGAGTGATTGACTTGGCACGTCATCTGGGTTACCTTATCTTCAACTGACTCAACACATACCGCACCAGCTGAGTTATACTGACACACACACACATAGAACCACATACGTACTTGCATACACATAAACTCGCAGGCTCATCAGTACATACACTATCAAACTCACTCACTCTTACTCTCGTTTTACATACTGAATATTTATTATATATATATATATATATATATATATATATATATATATATATATATACACATACAGTATATGTGTGTGTGTGTGTAATAATAATAATAATAATAATAATAATCGGTTTATTTCAAGCCGGCAGCCAATGGGGCTGAAAATACACAGACTTAACCTAGATTTTATCCTAATGGATCAACAGACTGATCCTGGCAGCTAACGAGAGCGCCTACATACTCCCAAGGGAGTAGGACGTGGGCAGGAGACTTTGTCGGTCCCCCGAGACGATCCGCCCAGATCTTGCCTTCACGGCCAGGGAAAGTTTTTGAGAGAACTTCCCCTGCCGGCGCCTGGGATTGAACCCCCGACACCAGAGCTAGCGCTCCCAATACAGAGTACTAAGCGCGCTCAGCCACCGTGACCGTGTGTGTGTGTGTGTGTGTGTGTGTGTGGTGTGTTGTGGTGTGTGTGTGTGTGTGTGTGTGTGTTTGGTATAGTAGTATATTTGTGTAGTAGTTTATACAAGAAAGAGAGACACAGCAGAAATAGAGTTAGCAGCCAAGGAGAGCACATTGCTGAGCTAGCGCTCCCATACAGAGTCTAAGCGCGCTAGCCACCGTCTTAGTGTGTGTGGTGTGTGTGTGTGTGTGTGTGTGTGTGTGTGTGTGTGTTTGTGTGTGTGTGTGTGTGTGTGGTATTACATAGTAGTATTTAGTCAATAGTATTTATACAAGAAAGAGAGACACAGGCAGAAATAGAGTTAGCAGCCAAGGAGAGCACATTGCTGATGGTGAGCCATTGGTTGTCTCACCTTGTCAGCTCTGTTATGCAACCTGTCTTACCAAACAGTTTTAGTGTGTGTGTGTGTGTGTGTGTGTGTGTGTGTGTGTGTGTGTGTGTGTGTGTGTGCACACATAACTATAAACCTATTTTGTATGCATTATCCTTAAGGACAGAAATTAGTAAATATACGTAAATCACGCTGGCTAATAATTAAATCTTCATATTTATGCAAACATAAAAGATATTTAAACTACATTAGGAAAACATTCATACTGGTTTGGTATTCAATATTACTATATGAACATATTTATACCTGGGATGAAACAAGTACATGCATTAAGTAATTGTTTTGAATATATGAATATACTGGTGTATAATATATATATATATATATATATATATATATATATATATATATATATATAATGGAAGAAGGAGGTGTGGTGTGGAGGTAGATGTGCTGGAAAGTGTGAAAAGGAACAACTTGAGATGGTTCGGCCATATGGAACGTATGGAAAGCGAGAGAATGACTAAGAGGGTGTACGAGAGCGAGGTGGAGGGACAGAGGGGGAGAGGTAGACCGAATATGAGGTGGAAGGATGGAGTGAGGAAGTACATGAACGAAGGCGGTGCTGGTTGGGGGGAGGGGCGTCGACTGACTGGGGACAGAGGTGCATGGGGGCGGTTCGTTCGTGGCCACCCCTTCGGGGATCACGGCGTCAGGCAATAGATAGATAGATAGATATAATGGAAGCAATTGATTCTCCTACTGGGAATCGAAGACGAATAAGGAATATGAAGACCAAAGCGAACAGGAACATATTTGTTTATTGGCAACGTTTCAACACTAATCTTGTGTCATTATCAAGCCTAAAAAAGAGAAAGAATAAAACCTATCGTGAATATCATAAAATCATCACATGTTAAAATTGAAAATGTATTCAAAAGATAATATTAACGAAAATATAGCTAAAGTTCATTACATAAAGACATTAAAAGTAGAGATATTTGATAAGTGAAAAAGGAATAAAAGAGTGAGAATAATGTAAACAATAATAATTAATGTTAGGCAAAATAAAGATTGATGAGGGTGGCGAATTTAAAAGTCAAGGAGTGAAAGGGGCGGGGTCGACTAAAATAAGGAAACAGGGGTACAAATGGGCACATATATCTATTTAAATATATGCCTACACGTACCAGCACAGGACACTATTATTATTATATGAGATGCCCAAGTCTCCAACCAGGGTGCAGAAACACCATCAAGATGAATCCACACAAAACACCCGGAGGCACTGGAGAGAGACTACGGCAACTTAGGAAAAAATAAAAACATATACTGTATACTGTACTGTACATATACACATATCAAACACAGATAACATATTATGCAGTGGAGGATATCAAGTATAAATATAATTCAATAAAATAGAATAAAATAAGTTTAAAAATTAGAATTAATGCTGCAAAAAAGCATTAACTCTAGACTTAAAAATGGAGATATTAGCTGAATTGACTAGCTCATTTGGCAACTTATTCCACAAGTCAACCATGGCCGGCACAAAACACCGTGAAAACTGTGTAGTAGAAAAATTAACACGGCTCATGGCAAGATCATTAAGATTGCTTGTGAATCTAGTTGCACGAGCCCGGACATAGGGCCCAGGCAGAACCCCATGTAAGGGATGCTGAGGGTTGTTAAAAACTTTAAATAAAAGACTAAGGGCACCAACTTTACGTCGATGACACAGATCAAGAGACAAACGAGGTAGAATAAAACTGATGGAATTTAGCGACCTGTCAAGCAACTTGAGATGGCAGTCAGCTGCTGACAACCAGACAGGTGAGCAGTACTCGAAATGTGGCAAAATAAAAGCATAAAAAGACTTGATAACTGTGGCGTCACAAGCAAATGTTTTATAAACCTTGCGAAGCAGACCAATTTTTTGGGAAATGGAAGAGGAGAAAGAACGAATATGCTTTTCAAAAGTAAGTTTGGGATCAAGAGTAACTCCTTGTACTAAAAGCAGAGGAGGGGCGTGGAGGTCTCGTGGGTGCCTAGAGACGGGCGGAGGTGGTGGGTGAGGAGGGACTCTTCTGTCACACGTGTCATGTCGTTTGTTGCAGTGAACAATATGGTAAAATACTGGCTATTTATAGTATGATCTGAGGTTTCGCTGTGTTTTCGGATAGCAGAATATGATGGCTTTGACAAAGGGAAATTGGTACGGTAAGATCGACCCTTGTGTTCCGAGATCCTCTTTGAAAGTTGGCGTTTGGTTTGACCAATATACGTAGCATTACAGCTACTACACTTGTACTTATATACAACTGAGGATTGTAGAACACAAGGGATACGATCTTTAACTTTGAACAGCTGGGAGATTGTAATTTGAGGCTTGAATATTACCCTTAATGAAATATGAGGAAAGAACTAAGAGATCAGTCTTTGAAGACTGTGTTTTAGTGCGAAGCTTTGCTTACCAAGAAAGGGGCAGGAAAATTACAAAGGGGTCTTATTGACTGTAGTGATTTTTGACGAGGGAGAATGTATTTTTTGAAGCTGGGTACCAATACATTTGTCAATGAACGTTAGTGGGAAGCCGTTCGCACTTAACATTTTCTTCAAAAACTGAAATTCGTTATTCATGGACATAAAATTGGAACATATATTATAAGCTCTGGTGACCAGAGTGCAAACTAAATTTCGCTTGAATTGGATAGGGATGGAGGAGTCGAACTTAGTCATGAGGCCTGTGAATGTCTGTTTGCGGTACAGTGATGTTACAAATTAATGGTTTTATTTTTCAATATTAATATCAATAAATGGTAACTTGTTTTCGTTCTCTAGTTCGGCGGTGAATTTGATGTTTTGGTGGTGTTGGGAGTTCAAGTAATTAAGAAATAGCGGGACATGATCAGGGGAACTGAATACTAGGAAGATGTCGTCGATGTAACGTTTATATACTAAAGGTCTGAAATTTTCGGGGCACTGGTTAAGCCATATGGTTTCATGATGGGCATATGGTTTCACTGCAACAGACGACATTATACGTGTGACAGCTGAGTCCCTCCTCACCCACCACCTCCGCCCGTCTCTAGGCACCCACGAGACCTCCACGCCCCTCCTCTGCTTTTAGTGTCCTTTGCTGGTACGTGTAGGCATATGTTTAAATAGATATATGTGCCCATTTGTACTCCTGTTTCCTTATTTTAGTCGACCCCGCCCCTTTCACTCCTTGACTTTTAAATTCGCCACCCTCATCTATCTTTATTTTGCCTAACATTAATTATTATTGTTTACATTATTCTCACTCTTTTATTCCTTTTTCACTTATCAAATATCTCTACTTTTAATGTCTTTATGTAATGAACCTTAGCTATATTTTCGTTAATATTGTCTTTTGAATAAATTTTCAATTTTAACATGTGATGATTTTATGATATTCACGATAGGTTTTATTCTTTCTCTTTTTTAGGCTTGATAATGACACAAGATTAGTGTTGAAACGTTGCCAATAAACAAATATGTTCCTGTTCGCTTTGGTCTTCATATTCCTTATATATATATACAGTATATATATATATATATATAATTATTCCTAGAATCCCTAGAGTAAGAAACGATAGTTAGCAATTCTAAGCTGGATAAATATTACAAATGTACAATCACTCTTAAACATCCATGACCTACTACGTGTTTCATTATAAGTGTAGAAAGGGGTTAATGGGGTTTTGATTGAGTCAAGTGAGTGCATTCTTAGTCAATTAAAAACTCATTTCAGATCTGTAAGTTTCAGAATTTATGCGTTGAAAGAGCTCAACCACCTAAGAACATGTGATTTAACTCTAGTTATAGATACCGAAAATATTATCCCAGAAATGTTTCAATGTATAGGAACAACATTGCCAACAAAAAACTGCCGAAAAGAATGGATCATGTAACTCTGGCAATAATTATTTAGAGACATCCCCCCTCCCCCCCGCCCCCCAAAAAACAACAACAACAACAACAACAAATGTTTCATTATAGTAAAAACAAAAACGCAAACCTAAGATTACTTTATTAGTGCCGTATGTACATATTTCATTTGGTGTTTATTATGAATAATACAAGAAGTGCAAAAGTTATTAAACTAATATGTAACAAACACTGTATGTAGAGTAGGGATATATGTGACACCCGTAGTAAACACTACATGTAGTATTGTTTTGAAGGGCATGCCCGAAAATACTGACCAAATGGGAAAATATAGCAAATCATAGACCCCTCGCACAATTCTACGGCTCTGCACTGCCTAATTTCACTTCCTCTATATTTTGCAGTCTACTTCCACTCGTTCTCTTTCCTATATATTTAGTTCTTATACTTACAAATAACATTATCTAGGTTGAAGGCTATATTTTAAGTGTATGATCGGTTCAAGACTCACAGATCCTCTTAATTCCAAGTCCTACTATAGTTTTACCACCGGTTTTAATAGTTCTAGACATAATTGTACGTGTCTGTTCTACCTCATACCTCGGTTTATCTCATATATTCTTTTGCTCTATAGATCATCTTCAGTTTTAGCCCTTTTCTTATATATTCTATACCAACTGTAACCTTACTGTCAGTTCTTGTTGTCCATCTACATGTTCTCCATTCATCCTAATCTCGCATATCAGTCCTCCCTCTCCTCTTACTCATTACAGATTCATCGTAATCTCACATATAAGTTCTAGGTCAGCTCTTTTTAACCTCGCCTCATTTTTTATCTCACATAATGTGTCAAGTTAACCTATTCAATACCGGTGATGTCCTTTTCATTATATTCTGGAAACTATAAGACGATTATATTCAGTTTAAAAAGGGCCTCCAGCAATTAACAGGCTTCGAACTATCTCACTTAACCATTTTCACTACCACAGATCCTTTTTAAACTGCACAAGGTCGTCTAAATATAGCTAGAAGAAAATTAAAAAGACATCACCGGTACAGAATGGGTTAATGTCCCTCTTCGTAGATTTCACATAATTTACCATCAAGGCTTTCGGGTTACTAATGATTTTGGTTGTACAGTTGGCCAAATAAGTGATATCGCGGCACCAAGTTATATTTCGATCAATAATTGGTGTCAGCACTATCTTAGCATTAATTTATCGTTTCGAGTGAGATATACAAACATATTCCTATCTTTACATACCCAATTCAACATCTGACAGACCTTAATACAGAACTCATATAGAACTAACATGTGGGATTGCTTAACCCCTTCCGTACCGGCAACGTCTTTTTAACTTTATTCTGGCTACTATTAGACAAGTTCATTCAGTTTAAAGGGGGTTTCCAGCAATTAATAGGCTTCAAACTATCTCACTGTACCCTTTTAACGACCACAGATCCTTCTTAAACTGCACAAAATCGTCTAAATATAGCCAGAATAAAATAAACAAGATGACGCCGGTAAACAAGGGGTTAATACTTGCGAACTCTAAACTCTTCGTAATCTTGCATATCAGTTCTGCCTCAACTCTCAATTAATTCTAACTCACCTGAAATTCTTCACAACTTTTTCGGCCCAATATATTTCTCGCCCAGGTATTATAGCCGGCGCAGGACCTCAGATGTTCCGTTCTGTTTTAGTATATCAATACAGCTTTTTCTGTCCTCACACATGTCTCTTGTTTATCACGTAAATATTTAACTGAGATGCCCACCTACCGACCCCAGCGTCTTATTCTGCTATCAAAGGAGTACAAAGGAGTACAAAGGAAATCAAGCAACAACAGATCTAGTGACCCTTCTAGGCTGATTGTCCTCCAAAACACTGAGGATCAAGTGTCCAAACAGTGGTTTAGAGTGGGTAAGGGAACATTGGAAAGGGAACTACTGCCCTGCCACTAACGTGGTAGGACTAGGAAGTTAGTAGGGGACATATGGGTTAGTAACTGAGGGGAGGATAAAGTTATTCATTTACAAACGCAGTCAGTCGCGGGTTTGATGCGAGATATTTGTCTAGGCGGAATTTAAATGAATCAACGGTGCTGCAGTCTATAACGTCTCGGGGAAGCCCATTCCACAAGTTGACAACTCGATTGAAGAAGAAATTCTTAGATTCGTGCGAGTTAAAAGATTTACCAATAATTTTGCAACCGTTTCCCCGCGTGTAATTAGATTGGTCGATAACGAAGTACTTACTACAGTTCATATTGTCGATGCCTTTGATGATTTTGAACACTTGAATTAAGTCGCCTCTTAATCTGCGCTGGGTTAAAGGAAATAGATTTAATTCTCTAAGACGCTCTTCGTATGGTTTGTTCTTTAGGCTAGGTATCATTTTGGTAACTCTACGTTGAACTCGTTCTAGCTTGTTTATATCTTTTTGGTAATAAGGGCACCAGGATTGAACGCAGTATTCCAGAAGAGGGCGGACTAAGGAATTGTAAAGGGTTAGGATAACTTCTTTGGATTTATGCTCAAATGACCTGCCTATAAAGCCAATTATTTTGTTTGCCTTCTTAACAACTTCTGAACATTGTTGACTCGGTTTTAGGTTACTCGATATTGTTACTCCCAGATCAGTTTCTCTGTTTACATTCTTAAGCTGAGTGCCATTCATCGAATAGTTTGCTTTCTCATTTAGGTATCCGACATGTAGTACTTTACATTTATCCGCATTGAAACTCATTTGCCAAATTTGGGCCCAACATGACAATTTATCTAGATTGTGTTGCATATCGTCAACTTGTTCTTTTGAGAGTACGCTATTTGCAATTTTTGTATCGTCAGCAAATTTTGAGATTGTGCAGGTGAGACCCTCATCTATGTCGTTGATGTAAATTAGAAAGAGAATTGGTCCTAGTACCGATCCCTGGGGTACCCCGCTACTTACATTGGTCCATTTAGATGCCTTACCGTTTATGACTACCCTTTGCTTTCTGTCGCTGAGCCAATTTTCTATCCATTTCAACACACCGTCTTGTATTCCATGCGCTTTTAGTTTTAGCAGTAAACGTTTGTGGGGAACTTTGTCAAAGGCCTTTTGAAAATCAAGGTATATAATATCTACAGCTTTACTCTCATCGTAGAGGTTGAGGATATCGTGGAAGAAGTCTAAGAGGTTTGTTAAACAGGAACGTTTTTTACGAAAGCCGTGTTGAGTATCTTTAAGTATGTTATTTTCCTCTAAGTGATTTACGAGTCTGTCTCGTATGACCGTTTCTAGCATTTTACATACAACTGAGGTTAAGCTAATTGGACGATAGTTACTGGGTAGGGATTTGCTGCCTTTTTTGAATATCGGTGTTACGTTGGCTAGCTTCCACTGATCAGGCATAGTTCCAGACTGCAAGGATTTATTGAATAGTAATGTCAGTGGTTTGGAGAGCTCATTCTTAGCTTCCTTTAGAACTCTAGGCGAGATTGTATCAGGTCCTGGCGTTTTATTTACCTTGAGTTTATCTAAACAATTCAATACTTCTCTCTCTGTAACGGTGATATTGCTTAGAACATCGACCGACCTATTGGCCTACCTACCAACCTATCTACTGACCTGCCTACCAACTTACCTATTGACCCACCTACCAACCTACCTATTGACGTGCCTACCAACCTACCTACCAACCTACCTATTGACCCCCCTACCAACCTACCTATTGACCCACCTACCAACCTACCTATTGACCTACCTACCAACCTACCTATTGACCTACCTACCAACCTACCTATTGACCCACCTACCAACCTACCTATTGACCTACCTACCAACCTACCTACCAACCTACATACTAACCTACCTACCTATTGACCCACCTACCAACCTACCTATTGACCTACCTACCAACCTACCTATTGACCACCTACCAACCTACCTATTGACCTACCTACCAACCTACCTATTGACCCACCTACCAACCTACCTATTGACCCACCTACCAACCTACCTATTGACCTACCTACCAACCTACCTATTGACCCACCTACCAACCTACCTATTGACCTACCTACCAACCTACCTATTGACCCACCTACCAACCTACCTATTGACCTACCTACCAACCTACCTATTGACCACCTACCAACCTACCTATTGACCTACCTATCTACCTACCTATTGACCTACCTACCAACCTACCTATTGACCCACCTACCAACCTACCTATTGACCTACCTACCAACCTACCTATTGACCTACCTACCAACCTACCTATTGACCTACCTACCAACCTACCTATTGACCTACCTACCAACCTACCTATTGACCACCTACCAACCTACCTATTGACCTACCTACCAACCTACCTATTGACCAACCTACCAACCTACCTATTGACCCACCTAGCAACCTACCTATTGGCCTACCTACCAACCTACCTATTGACCCACCTACCAACCTACCTATTGACCTACCTACCAACCTACCTATTGACCTACCTACCAACCTACCTACTGACCAACCTACCTATTGACCTACCTACTGACCTACCTACTGACCTACCTACTCACCTACCTACTGACCTACCTACGCACCTACCTACTGACCTACCTACCAACCTACCTACTGACCTACCTACCAACCTACCTATAGACCACCTACCAACCTACCTACTGACCTGCCTACCAACCTACCTACCAACCTACCTACCAACCTACCTATTGACTACCTACCAACCTACCTACCCACCTACCTATTGACCTACCTACCATCCTACCTATTGCCCACCTACCAACCTACCTATTGACCTACCTACCAACCTACCTATTGACCACCTACCAACCAACCTACCAACCTACCTACCTACTCATTTTCTCTTCTCACATAACTAAACCAACCTACCTAATTTTCTTTTAACATAACTGCCTATCTACCTACATACACATCTACCAATCTACCTCCCTAGCTATTGACTCACCTACCTACAAACATGCTCACCTACCAACCTATCTATTTCCCCACCTACCTACTGTACTTACCTATCAATCTGTTGTTCAGTCTTCCGCCTTCTCTCATACAAATCTTATTAGCCGATATACCGAGATGCCGACCTAGCAACCCTAACTTTTTAATCAACTAATAACCTACCTACATCTTTACCAAACTGCACACTTACCCGACTACCTCTCTCTAATACTTGTATACCAGTCTACCTACTCGCCTACCTACCTACCTACCCACTTATTTACTAACCTACATACATACGTACACACATATTTACCTACCCACCTACTTATATAAATGCTTATATTCCTGACTACATACCTGTCTACCTACATACCTACTTATCTACCTGCTTAAACACCAACCAACTTATACTGTATACCTACCTATCTAATTACAGTATAGACTCTCACACATCTACCTACCTACCTGTCTACCTATCCACCTACTTCCACATCTATCTACCAAACTACTAAGCTATCTACCTTAATTCCTCTCACTTATCTCTGCCTAACACGTGTTGTATTATCGGTGGCCCAAAAATCTTACCGCGGATATATGGAAGCGTTTCCCCTGTACCATCTATCCGCAACTCTTACCTGGTAGCTTCTGCAATATACTTATAATAAAAGGTTGTCACTTATAATAATCTACCTTCAGTTTAGTTACCGATACCAGTGCACAAGTCTCAATGTAGTGCCAAAATAAGCTGGGGATCTAATATTGCGTGAACAAAACGCTCCTGTAAAGCCACCTTTCCTATGCTATCAACTAACCTACCTACCTACAGTACCTATCCTGCTTGTTATCAACTTACCTACATACCTACAGCTTGCTATTAACTTACCTACCTACAGTACCTACCTACAGTACCAACCCTACCTTCTATCACCTTACCTACCTACCTACCTACAGTACCTACCCTACCTGCTATTAACTTACTTACCTACCTACAGTACCTGCCTTCTATCAACTTACCTACCTACCTACCTACAGTACCTACCCTACCTGCTATCAACTAACCTACCTACCTATAGTACCAACCCTGAATGCTATCAACTAACCTACATACCTACATTACCTGCTATCAACTAACGTACCTACCTACCTACATTACCTACCCTACCTGCTATCAACTAACCTACCTACCTACCTACAGTATCTACCCTACCTTCTATCAACTAACCTACCTACCTACAGAACCTACCATACCTGCTATCAACTTACCTACCTACCTACCTACCTACATACATACATACCTACCTACAATACCTACTTTACCTGCTTTCAACTAAACTACCTACCTACAATACCTACCCTACCTTTTATCAACTAACCTACCTATCTACCTACCTACAGTACCTACCCAAACCCATATCCACTTACCCAACTGCTTACATACTTACGGTGCCTATAGTAGGTTTTAATTCAGCTGAAGGTAAATTGAATCCCATAGCAGCTGATCTATCGATACCTAATGGACAAAATATGAAACTACTATGTCTCTGTGTCACAAAATTGCCTCCTACTTATCATAATACACAACTTTACCGCTGCTAAATCTTCGTAGCAGCCAACTAATGAAGATAGCAACATGACAACTTACCGTCAGCTCTAAATAAACAGAGTATAGTCCCGACATGCCGTCCTAACCAATACTTAATAGACCTTCTCATTAATATCCTAATCGTATAGTAAATACCGTAATGTAAACAATATCAGATTTATAAAGTAGAACATTTTACTTACGTAGGTGTATATAATATTTTAGGGCTAAAATTCACAAATCGTTAATATATTGATTATCATAAATGCCACAATAATACATCCTCTGTAATCTATCATCTTGTTCTGTCTATCGACCTACTGTACTTACATACTAACCCACCTGCCTACCCACCTTACTACATGCATAGAAGCATACTACCTACATTTATTAACCTACCACACCTATTTACCTACCTACCCATCTACCAATCTACCCACCAACATTTCTACCACTCTACGGCACTCGTATAATATTTTCTCGAACTGTCTTCCTACACATCTCTCAACCCACACACATCTGCCAACGTAACTTTTATTACTTACTCTAAAATTCCCTCCTCAGGCTTAGAGATTCTTTCATCTTATGTGCACGCCACTCTTCTTTCGCTTGTCTTGTGCATCATACTTTCTTTCTGACAGACTTAAAGCACAATTCACAAGCGAGTCACACGAGAATATGTTCAAGCATTGTTACCTTTTCTATTTTGGCAACTGTTTAAGTTTTATTAGAATTCATCCACCTAACATTATCTTCCATTAATATAATTGGTAATGTAAAATCGAAATAGACCAAATATTGCCACCAGGAATATATATATATATATATATATATATATATATATATATATATATATATATATATATATATATATATATATATATAATGCTCGTAAAAAATTAGGGAAAAGGCGCACGTGTGACTGTACCTTGATGCGAAAAGTTACTTCAATCCTAAACATCTTCCCTCCACAAGTTCCTTAAGGGGAGATCTCCACTTGAGGAATTTTTTTCTTGACCCCTTTCTCCCTCATGTTTAGCCCCATTGCTTTTGATATTATAAAACGTTTGCCCCATTAGTTTAGCGATTTTAAGAACTTTCACCCCATATTAAGACCTTTCGTTCCATTCAGGAGTCAATTTTATCCTGGCGAGCGATAGCGAGCCTGTAATTTAAGAGGAACCGGCCTTCGGCCGGGAAATTTTTCTACCGAAAAATGTACAAATTTATCTTGAAAGGGACTCAAGGGGGTGTAATTTTAAGCTTGATGGAGGTCTAGGGAACCAACTAAAAACCTCCCCTTAATTTTTCCATTTCCTTGAGTGCATTATCAGCAGCAGCTCTTATGATCCAGCTTGATATACTTTCTCCTGTTCCACATTTGTCTACATTTCCTTCTTACATTTTATTTAACCCCTTACAGTACCGGTGCTATCCTTTTCATTATATTCTGGCAACTACTAGACTATTTTATCCAGCTTAGGAAGGATCTCTAGCAATTATAAGGCTTCGAACTACCATAATCGACCTTGTTAATTACCACAAATCCTTCCTAAGCTGCAAAAGCTCGTATAAATATAACTAAAATAAAACATAACGGGACGTCGCTGGTACAGAATGGGTTAATACATCATATCTTTCGAGCTACCATAAGGTGCTTCCTTCCTGCATCCCATAATTCTACTAGCAGGTATCTCCTGTCCTACATTATACCTGGGCCTCCTCACGTGTTTGTATCTTTCCCTGCGTTATACAAAGACACTTCTACCTTCCAAGTGTCCAAACGCTTCCATATAATTGTATGTTTATACATGTACACCTACAGGATTTCACATCTTCCTGTCTCCTCACCTTTAGTCTATTTCCACATATATTATCCACGTACTCTTCTACCAGCAAACATTCCAAGGATGTCGTGTTTAACTATTCTATCTTCAAGCATTTCCTCCTATTCCATATTTACCATTCTCGTCACCCACATTTTTCTTGTCCTTCCTACTCCTACTGAATATAATATATTTTAACTCCAGGTGTCTTCCCAAATGTTCAACCATCTTTATTCTAGTCCTGGAAAAAACCCCAATAAAGTCCTAACCTAGCTTGTCCTAACCTAGCTTAGCTAACCTACCCTAAGCCAACCAAATAATATTGGTTGGGTTGTTTTTTATTTAGTGCTACTGGTTGAGTTATCACAATTAATTATATATCTACGATCCAGATCTTCGCCATGCCTTTCCTTCCTTTCCCCTTACCTAAAAATATCAACTTCTACCCTTAAACTATTCATAACTTTCCATAATTATCTCTTTCAAGCGTTTGCAATTTTCACAACCGCTTGCCTCTTCCTTACCTTTCCTTCTATTCCAAACATCCCCTCCCACGCTTCCCCTATCCTAACTTCCTTCCTTCCTTCCTTTCCACAGCCAGGAACCCACAACGACGTGTTTCTCTACTTGTCATGGTTAAAGTTGAGTCCACACAATACCGCCCACATCTTCCTTACGGCTGTCTTCTTAATCTCTCTCTCTCTCTCTCTCTCTCTCTCTCTCTCTCTCTCTCTCTCTCTCTCTCTCTCTCTCTCTCTCTCTCTCTCTCTCTCTCTCTCTCTCTCTCTCTCTCTCTCTCTCTCTCTCTCTCTCTCTCGCTCTCTCTCTCTCTCTCTCTCTCTCTCTCTCTCTCTCTCTCTCTCTCTCTCTCTCTCTCTCTCTCTCTCTCTCTCTCTCTCTCTCTCTCAAGAAATCGTACAAGTCATAATACCTTGTCAAAGTTATTAGTTGGAGTTGGCATACGAAAAGCACAAACACTTACACATTCTAAATCCATCAAGCTAGAGCTAGCTCACTAAACCTCTTGTTATCTTATATATACTGTATATATATATATATATAAAGAGAGAGAGAGAGAGTGTGTGTGTGTGTATGTAGGATATATATATATATATATATATATATATATATATATATATATATATATATATATATATATATATATATATATATATATATATATATATAATCAATTAAATGTTTTTACAGCTTACGACATCTAGAACTTTGCCTATTTTGATATATTACATATTACCTGAACTTATAGCTAATCTAGTACCTTCCCCATGATATTGTTATATTGTGTCTGATCATGTAGCTAATCCAGAACCTTTCCTATAATATTTTGAAGGGGACCCTCTCAAGCGTCTAACGTTTATGAAAAATTCGTGTAATGAATTGTGTACGGTAAAAGAGAAGGCTCTGGGTCAGAGATTTACAGTCGGTTCGCTCACAAGGTATTTTGTACCCACATCTCCTCGTCCACAGTAGTGATGCTTAAGTTGAATTTGAAACTATCCTTGGTTTGGTTGTATTAGCTTAGTTTAGTTTAGGCTTCAGATTGGCTGGTTTAGGCTAGGTTAGCATTGGTTAAGCTTAAGGTTATGCCATGCTATGTTAAGTTAGGTTGTGTGTATGTGTGTGGGTGGGATGGACTGAGGTGGAATGGATTTGATGCTACATATGACTAGTTAGGTGTGGGTGGGTGAGGTGGGGTGGAATAGGGCAGGGTAAGGTGCAGGAGGTGGATTCACTAACGGTCGTACGATCCGAAAACTCCCTGGCGTTCCCATACGTCTCAACGCTGGTATTCACGAAGCGTCGTAGCGGCCATCTTTGATCGTAAGAAGCCCCTAAAATCCCCTTTCGCAAAGGGTGGTCCATACCACCCTTACATGAATTTGACCCGGATATAGGTACACAAAT
This sequence comes from Paralithodes platypus, assembly GCA_032716605.1. Classification (NCBI taxonomy): domain Eukaryota; kingdom Metazoa; phylum Arthropoda; class Malacostraca; order Decapoda; family Lithodidae; genus Paralithodes; species Paralithodes platypus. The sequence goes on along the minus strand of CM064518.1, from coordinate 30,041,617 downwards.
ATCGATAACACAACCCGCGACCATAACAAATTCGTCTGCAGTATAGCTCTTTATGACACACTAAGTCATTATTGAGGCAATAATAGCGCAATATGATTGTTAACTTGTGTTTACAACACCATTAAGGCATTTAATACAAAGTATGAATATATTTGTGTCCTTAATGTCTTATGACAGGCCGAATTAAGCTATGAATAGCCTACATATGCCAGCCTAGACCTAGTCAAGGTTAATTGATGCACAAATTCATGTGCTGCGACAACACGTAGCCTACCATTAGTAGATTTTACCCCTGATTTATTGCGGAAATGTTTTATTCCAACTCCCCACCACCTCTGAGTTAGATTAGGGTAGCCTATTCCTCAACAAATTTGAAAGTATCACAGGAACAAAATTATGAAAATTACCCTAGGCCTAGCCTAAAAAATTAATAAATAATAAACGCTGTGTGAATAATTTTGTTTAGCCTAGCCTAGGCTATAACCTAGGTTTATTTTGAAAAAGTTAGGGCTATTTAGGCTAGACAAGTTAGGCCTATGTATGGTATTTTGGTTAGGCTAGCAATGCCTAGCTGGGTTAGATTAGGGTAGCCTATTTCCTCAACAAATTTGAAAGTATCACAGGAAAAAAATTATGAAAAGAATTACCCTAGGCATAGCCTAAACAAAAAATAATAGGCTAGCCTATATGGTGTTGTGAATATTTGTGTTTAGCCTAGCCTAGGATATAACCTAGGTTTATTTTGAAAAAGTTAGGGCTATTTAGGCTAGAAAAGTTAGGCCTACGTATGGTATTTTGGTTAGGCTAGCAATGCCTAGCTTGGTGTAACCTAAGCATAGTAAAGTAGAAGCCTAGCAGGTTAAGATGGTGTTTGCAGGCGTACCGTCCTCATTGTTAACTAGCTGTTATTAGTCCCATGCTGGTAATATATTTGATGATGGCAATAAGTCATGGGAGGTGAGGGGGACAAAGCCCCCTTCAACCTATCATTATTTCCCATGGCCAACTGTTGGATAATAGATTGAGGAAGCCTATGCTAGGCCTATTTTGAAAAGGTAGATAGGCCTTGAGGTGTTGTGAATACAAAAATATTACCCTAGGCCTATTTTGAAAAATTAGGCCTAGGCTAAGTCTGGCATTTTGGCATGGCTAGAACTGCCTGTGTAGGCATAGACATAGTAAAGTCTGGCATTTTGGTTTGGCTCGCCCTGTCTAGGTGTAGACATGGTAAAGTAGAACAATATACTGTGGTGAAGGTATAAATAATACACTCCCAACTACCCTAACAGATGATTATCAATGATCAATCCGTCGAAAATCCTTTAACTTGGGCCACTAACAGGCTTCCCTGTAGCCTAGCTAGGCTAATTTCTTATCATCAATTCACAAGATACTCTATTCTTCTTCCTGTTGGCTGTGGTGGATCGAATTAGCCATGCTAAACAATAACAAGCTCATAAATTAAAGTATATTAGGTTCTTCTTGGCGCTTCGGTGTGGGTGACATATTGTTTATTTACAAAGGCCAAGCGCCTGATTGGTCAAGAGAAGCCTCGGTGAAAATAATCGAAAGGGAGCCGTAAGGGAGCTCAACGATGCGTTCGTGAATACACCTTCCGCACTCCCTTAGGAACGATCGTAGGTTGCTGTACGACATCGCACACTACGACCGTTAGTGAATCTGGGTCCAGGTGGGTTGGGTTGGTATGAAGTGCAATAGATTGGTGATACATTAGGCTAGTTAGGTTTGGGTGGTATAATGTAGTGGTGGAGTGGAATAAAGTGTGCGTGAGTTGAATTAGGATGAGGTGAAACGGATTGGTGTTCAGTCAGGCTAATCAAGTGTGGATGGGTAGGATAAAGTGCGGGTGAATTGTAATAGGATGAGGTGAAACGGATTGGTGTTAAGTCAGGCTAGTTAAGTGTGGATGGTTGGGCTAGAATAGGGTGGGGGCGAGGTGTGGTTGAGTTGGGATAGAATGAGAGGGAATGGATTGGTGTTAGGTTAGGATAAGTGTGGGTAGGGTAGGATGGATTAGAGCGGGGTAAGGTGCGGATGGGTTGGGATGGAATGAGGTGAATTAAGTTGGTGTAAAGTGTGTATGTGTGTGTGGGGGGGAATGGTTGGTTTTGTATGCCCCCCCTCCCCCCTTCTCCCACATGCTCAGCCCCATCAGTTTAAGACGTTCGGCTCATTAGTTTGGCGATTGTAAGACCTTTCACCTCATTTCTTTGTCTATGTTAAGACCTTTCGTACCATTTAGGTGTCGATTTTTCCCTGGCGAGCGTGATCTTGGGGATGTTTTATTTAAGCTAGATGGAGGTCTACGGAGGAAACTAAACAACAAATAATACATTAATAAATAAATAAATAAATAAATAACGCCTTCCCCTTAAGTTTGATTAGCGGTAGGTGATTGTTGGTGGATGGGGTGAGGTTAGGAAAGGATGGAGTGGAAGAGGTGGAATGAATAACTGGTTTGGATTTAGTTGGTGAGGAATGAGGTTGATGTGAGATTAGTTGGGTAGACTTACGTGACACTAGCTTAGATTAAGCTCACAGGAGGAGATGTTTTAAAGATATGATAGGTTAGAATATGTTTAAGCTGTATATTTAAGATATAATAAGATATAATAATACTGGTGAGGCTGGGTTAGATTAAAGGTTTGGATAGCTTAGATTATAATATTAAAGGTTAAATCATAATGGGTGTCAGAGAACACACTTTGGATGTGGGAAAAGAAACAATGGAAGAAAATACTTATTATTATTATGTTCCTTCCAACAACCAACTATACTCCTAAAATCGATTTATGAAATTTACAAACACATGTGGCAGTCCGTGGATTCGAACCCAGGATGCTCACACCGAAAATCAACACCTTATGCATCGCACCACGAAGACAGTTAAAGGATGGTGGACACTGCCTACGATTTAGTATGCAACTTCGAATCCTGCATATCAATCTAAGCATGTACACACATCCCAACTGCAACTCACGTAGGCTATGCATATGTGAATGGAAAGAGCAATTAATGGGGCCTTAACCACTAGGGAAGTCCTCTCGATAAATCACTCCTGAACCAATATCAATTATGTTCCTTCCAACAACCAACCATACTCCTAAAATCGATTTATGAAATTTACAAACACATGTGGCAGTCCGTGGATTCGAACCCAGGATGCTCACACCGAAAATCAACACCTTATGCATCGCACCACGAAGACAGTTAAAGGATGGTGGACACTGCCTACGATTTATTATGCAACTTCGAATCCTGCATATCAATCTAAGCATGTACACACATCCCAACTGCAACTCACGTAGGCTATGCATATGTGAATGGAAAGAGCAATTAATGGGGCCTTAACCACTAGGGAAGTCCTCTCGATAAATCACTCCTGAACCAATATCAATAAAGAGACCCGTTAGCGAAAAATGCCTGTTACAATACTGAAGAGACATGTTAGCGAAAAGACATGTTAGCAAATATATATGTTAGCAAATATATATGTTAGCAAACAAATATATTAACGAAAATACCTGTTAGCGAAGATATTAGTTAGCAAAGGGACTAAGGGTTTGTTTATTTAGTACATGTAGCTGAACGGTTTTTTGGTAAGCTAATATGTGTACACTTCTTTTGTCTAGTAGTGATTCTTTGAAGTACGCTATATTGAAAACAGTAAGTAATAATGATTTTGTTAATAAGAGCTTCAAGGGTGTTTATTTTGTCTTCATTAACAATGTGTTATTTCCTGACTCATAATTGTGTTTACTTTAGTTTATATATATTGGGTATTCTTGACTCTTAACAAGTATCTTTTTGTGCCATTTTTGTCAGCCAAACATAATCACAGTATTCTTCTTTCTGCCTAACTACTATGTTTTCTGTCTTTGTCTAATGATATTTTCAAAATTAATACAATACGAAGAGTGATTAGTAGTTGACGGAAATAATTCTCGTTCACGCTTTCATTCTCTCTTTATATATATATAAATAGACCGGGTATATATATATATATATATATATATATATATATATATATATATATATATATATATACAGTATATTGTATATTTTTTTATTTTATTTCTTTTTTTAAATCCTTCCTGCGTCTACCCATTGCTCGTGAATGGCCATATTGAGCTAATATTGTTGTTAAATGCGTTCGATAAGCCCCTGTGCCTCTTGTAAAGATATTTCTCTCAGGACTCGACCACAACATTGGTATCTGTGAACACGCCTCTTTGTGATGACTTCTGACATAACGCTAAAAAAAAAAATCACTCTTACACCTATGCTTACTTTTCATCTTATTCCAAAGTCGCGAGAAGAAAAATATAGAAACAATAGTGTTTATTTTGTCGGTGACAAATAACGAATTGTGGTAGAGATAATAGAGGTATCATTTTATCTTATCACATTTTTCCCTTACCGCCCGAGTGATAATATAATAGGCTATAACGTTGTAAAAGAATTTATATTAGTGGTCCCTCCGAGCCTCTAGTATCCAGGAATGTTGTTGACGCACTGGACGCACCTAATTACCATAATTTCCTTATATATTTCCAGTATCACAGGCTCAAGGGTATATATTATTTATTTTTCAGGCAGGCCGGAGCCATAATTTGTGGGCTTTAGGGATGGTAAGTGTAGAGTTGGTGGGTGTGGGGGTGTGTGTGTGTGTGTGTGTGTGATTTTTCTCTTACTCTTTTCTATACACCTTGTTAAGAGAGGGCTGGATGAAATTGTTTGATATGTGGGAACGTTATTACAATCTTGAAATGGAAGACTTTACTAAGGGACTTGGGATGTAGTTGATGTTAGCTTAAACATATCTTAAATATATAGTACAATCGGTGGTACTATTATTACTACTACTACTGCTAATAATAATAACAATAATAATAACAATATTAATAACAATAATAATAATAATAATAATAAAAACTATAATAATACGATTATCATGTAACATTACTTGAATATGACGTTTGATATAAGTCCGAATTCAGTACCCAAACTGCAATAAATATATATATATACCGGTATATATATATTATATATATATTGTAAGATTTGATAAAAAATGAGCTAACTATATTTAATCAAAGCTGCACTCTCATAACACAGACTGGTAATGTGATTGCCTATACAGATGATTTCGTAATAATGGTTCCATCAGCAGGAAGTCTACAATTCTTGCTAGAAAAACTATAATACACATCAAGATACATATCAATTAAATTTGTATATGACTGTAAGTACGTCAGTCTGTATGACATTAAAATATAATTATGATCGATCAGTAGGACCCGGAATATTTTGTAAATGGTGCTACTTCAAACACGGTTAATGACCATGAATACATTGGTTTTATTATTGACAACAATTCGATAATTATATCAATATGTAGAAATACATTTGACAATGATTCTAATTGTATTTTCAGGAAGTTTGGCCAAATTGACTGTAATATTTGTACATTTCCATTTCAAAATTACAGTTTGAATGCTTATGGATCTGAAATTCTAAAGTAATGTCTTTCAACAATACTGTATATGTTACGCTACTATTCAACAATATCGAGATGGATGCCATAGAGCTGTAAAGATAATATACTTGAAATGAAATACTGGGAGAGAACTCTGTACTCAATCCCTAATTGCAAATGTCATTAATGTTATTAAGGCAAGGCATTTGATGTCCTGGTACAATATAATGAGGCCATATTACGATAATATATTTACATATATTTTATGAACATACTGTTTTTTTATTATATATTTATTTGTGTTATCCTACCTATCAAAGCCATGTGTATCTGACTGACTGACTATTATTTATATTATGTTCGATCTCTCTCTCTCTCTCTCTCTCTCTCTCTCTCTCTCTCTCTCTCTCTCTCTCAATATTTTGTTATTTTGGCCACTGTACGCTGTACAAGGAAGTGCTTGAAAAAAAAAAAAATTATATAAATGTTGGAGGAGTGAGGAGGTGAAGTCGGAAATTAAATGTTTGAGATACTATACATAATTCACTCCCATGTCTTCCCCCCTCCCTCTCACTCTCAATCTCTTTCACACTCACTCTCACTCCATCTCACACTCACTCTCTAGGTCTTGTTCTTATATGTCTTTGTAATGAAGATGTCTTCCCCCCCTCCCTCTCACTCTCAATCTCTTTCACACTCACTCTCACTCCATCTCACACTCACTCTCTAGGTCTTGTTCTTATATGTCTTTGTAATGAAGAGTATGTCTTGTACATGATCATTTGTTTTCCTCCTATCTAATTATTTATCTCTGTATCTTTCTTTCACACACACACAATATACTATATATATATATATATATATATATATATATATATATATATATATATATATTGTATAGAGAATAAATCACATATACAGGTGATTAAATTAGTAGTAAAAATAGCAAGAATGATGAAACAATGGGACACCAAGTTTTCGTCTATTCTCTCAAGACATCTTCATGGTAATGCCAAAGCTTGGGTGGGTGGGTGGGTGGGTGTGTGTGTGTGTGTGTGTGTGTGTGTGTGTGTGTGTGTGTGCAAGTCTTAGGTAACTAATGTGTCTTACAGTGAGTATTGTGAAGTTCGACCGAAAGCTTAAAACCCCTTACTTCAACATCCTATCATCACCAACACCAACATTTATATTTACCTTACTTTCCCTAAATTGTTCCACCCAACCATTACTCACTCTCACTCTCACTCTCTCTCTCTCTCTCTGACATAGAACCCAACCACCACCATCCACGCCGATATCTCATCCCCATAGCTTCCTATAGCACACCCACCACAGCTTAACTCTAAAAATCAGATGGCTCCAATTTGTTTGTATTTTGCTATATTCAAGACAATTGCATTCAACATTGGAACAACCTGTCACAGTTAGGATAATGGAGATCTTTAAAAAATAGCATCCTAAAGTTTGTCCTAAGCTAAGTAACATAACAGTTAGTAACATTAATAAACTAAAGAAACTACCATCTGATTGAAGATGTTATTCAAACTACCATCCCATCATAAAATCCACCACGCTAAACCCCGCCAACCCCCCCACCGCCCAGATAACAGCTCATCATTCCTCAACATAAATACGCTAGTCATTCACCTCGCAGCCAGACTCCCCAAACTCTCTCTCACTCTATTCCACAAACACAAACCATGACCAACACACACTATCACAAACACTCAACAGCATCACTACCACTCCTCTCAACACCCTCTTCCCTCCTTCACCCTACCACCCACAATACCTCTCAGGCACGCAAACCCCCCCCCCCCCCACCTTTTTACCCCAGTACCCAACCCCTCCTGCTTAACCTCAACCCCTCACCCACCCCACCCTCCACAGTACAACCCTTCACCACCACCCTCCACCCCTATTACCCTAGTACCCACCCCCACTATCACTCACTAATCCCCCAACACCCTCACCCACCCCACCCTCCACAGTACAACCCTTCACCCTTATTACCCTAGTACCCACCTCCAATATCACCCACTAATCCCTTAACACCCTCATCCACCCCTCCTCATTACTCTCCCTAGCACCCTTTCTACCCCCACCAGTCACCACCCCTCAATCACCCCACCGAAAGCACCTCCCAGTCACTCCACAACCCCTCATTTAGCCCATGACAACACCTCCATCAACCCTTAATATTAAGGGGAGATGGGCGTTTTCTGGGCCACTTTCTTCCTCTTTGTTTAGCCCCATTCGTTTTGAAATGTTAAGACGTTCGGCCCATTAGTTAGACGATTTTAACACCTTTCACCACATTGCGTTGTCAATTTAATACCTTTCGTGTCATTTATGTGTCGACTTTTTCCTGGCGAGCGATAGCGAGCCGGAAATTTTAAGAGGAACCGGCCTTCAGCCGGGAAATTATTCTACCGAAAAATGTACAAATTTATCTTGAAAGGGGGTCTAGGGAGTGTTTAATTTTTTAGCTTCATGGTCTAACGAGGAAACTAAAAATTATATGAATAACTGAATAAATATACCCCCCCCAAAAAAACACTATCCCCTTAATCAACCAACCAGTTATCATCCCCCTACCCCCAGTAGCCCCCCTCCCCCCCCCCCCCCTCACTATCCCAAGCACCCCTCGCTCCATCCCCAACACCCCCACCCCTTAATAAATAACCCCAGGAGGCGGACGAGGGGAAAAGTCAGGGGTCACGAGTAAGGGCCAACGTTAAAACATTCCACCACACAACTCCACTACCCTCATACCTCCACCTCCCTTTCCTCTCTTCCCCCCCCTCCTCTCCCCCCCCCCCCCTTCCTCCCCCCCCCCCCCCCTCTCTCCCCTCCCTCACTATCTGCAGACCCCTTGCCCTCTAATCCCCACACTCCCTTCCTCCCGCATTATTATTTGACCCCCTTTCCTCACTTTTTCCTAGCCCCTCTCTCCTCCCCTCACTGGTCCTCGTCCCTCCTCCCTCTCCACCTCCTACCGCCTTTTTATATCCTCTCCCCTTACTAATTTCCAGTCCCTCTCTTTGCAAGCTCACATTCTTTTTTCATTTCTGCCTCCCCTCTCCCTCTCTTTATTTAATTGCCCTTTAGTGTACTTTGAACCTCAATAATTTCGGCTTTCTTTTTCCACTACTTAACTACTCTTTATTTCTTATTAAAGTCCATCTTCGATAATTTTCCTCCTTCATTTCACTTCTCAATCGCCCCTATCTTTGTGTATTTATCCCTATTTACTCTTTGCCATAACACATGGTCGTCAATGTATCCATATCATCAAACTTCTCTGCCTCCTTGCTTCAATACTTTGCCTGCCATCTCCGTTTTCTTTTACTTAATACTCTAAGACTATGCCCACTCCCGTCACCAATTGACCACTTGCGAGTTTCAGGCTAAAGGAAAGTTGGAGTTGTAGGCGTTGATATTTAGCAGAAATACCAGCTAAAATGCCGCTGTAGTACATTTATAAATACCTAAAACACAATTAAACATACTTTTTATCCATCAAAAACCTACATTATTTTTGCATTTCTATTTAATATCGATGTTTATGGCTCCAACTTCCTTATAGCCTGAAATTCGCAAGTGGTCAATTCGATGCTCCCCTTAGTACGGTACATTATCTCTCAAGGTACTAAAGTCCAGGTCACATAAGCATTTTTATCGGCGGATATTTTATTATCCGCTGGTATCCGCTAATAATATCAAATTATGTCCCTAGTAGGGACCGCAAGGTCTGTACAGTATCTGTATTTATGTAACTCTATGTAACTCTCTATCTCTTTCTGTCTCTATCTATCTATCTATCTATATATATATATATATATATATATATACATATATATTTCTCTCTCTCTCTCTTTCTCTCAGTTTTAATCCTATAGACTCTACCAAACTGGCCCCTCTCGACTTAATCATTCCCTGGCCTACCTCTTTTTAACCCCATTTTTTTCACAGATTGTGTTCCTCCCTCACTTTTAGCGTCATACTCTACTAAATTACTTTAACTTTTCTCACTAAATCGCTGCTCTCTCTCTCTCTCTCTCTCTCTCTCTCTCTCTCTCTCTCTCTCTCTCTCTCTCTCTCTCTCTCTCTCTCTCGCTCTCTCTCTCTCTCTCTCTCTCTCTCTATCTCCTCTCTCTATCTCTCTCTCTCTCTCTCTCTCTCTCTCTCTCTCTCTCTCTCTCTCTCTCTCTCTCTCTCTCTTACGCTCTCTCTCTCTCTCTCTCTCTCTCTCTCTCTCTCTCTCTCTCTCTCTCTCTCTCTCTCTCTCTCTCTCTCTCTCTCTCTCTCTCTCTCTCTCCTAGCACTCTATAATTCACCCAGGCCTCTTCACTACATTCCTTCAGACACCCCACTTCAGCACCATGGCAAACTTTTCATCCTATTCTGGTTACCAATAGACAATTTTCCTTGGCTTATAATCTATTTCTAGGACTCAAAGGGGATTATACGCTCTCAACAAACCCTCTGAATATAATAGGTCCTTCTTAAGTTGCATAAAATCATCGAATCATAGCCAGGATCAAAAGTATAAACACGTCATTGAACTAATGGAGTTGAAGGAGGTATTTGGTTTATCTAGACACCCTTCTCTCTCATTAGTTTTGAGATTTTCAGATATTCGCCCCATTAGTTTAGCGATTTCAAGACCTTTAAAAGGCCGGGACATTTATCTACCGAAAAATGTACACACTTATCTCGATGGGGTATCTAGGGGAAGCTATTTTAAGTTTGATGGAGGAATAGGGAGGAAACTAAAATAATAATTGATAAACAAATAATTAAATAATTAAATAAATAAACAAATAAATTAATTAATTAATATACTTCCCCCCGGTGTTAAAGCGCCATAAAATTATATAAACCCTGTTACACTTTCTACTTTACCATTAAAAGCCCCATATTTTGCCGTATACTAGTACTCTACCATTAATAATTCCATATTCTACCATATACTTACTATTTAAAGTCCCATACTTTATCACATACTCTGCCAATCAAAGCCCCATATACGCTGCCATTAAAAACCTCATTCTACCATTTCTCAAACCCTACCACCGAAACAGAACAACAGAATATCGATGTCTAGAAATACAAAAAGGTGCAGAACACTCAAAAACTTCAAAGGCTAATTCAGTTCGATGTTTGCGAACATGTTCATGATAGAGGGCTTTCCAACTGCCAGGTAGAGTGCCTTATAAAGATATGCCCAGAGATCAAGAGAAGGGAGGCAAGGGAGACTCAACCCGTCTTGAATCCCCGATTGACTGCATAGGGAGGCAAGGGAGACTCAACCCGTCTTGAATCCCCGATTGACTGCATTTGTGCCCAAGTAAAGATTTTCCTTCACAGGTGTGTTGGGGTCCTTCCTCTTTCAATGCATAACATTCAAAAGGTAGCCTAATATGGATAAATATAAATGTTTTTGTTAGCTTTCCATTACAATCCTTTGTAAAAACCTAAATTCTTATAAAGAACCATCCCATCACCAATACACATCGGGTGACCATAAACCATATTTAATGCTGGGTAGTTCAGTTTGGTTCTCCTCTGTTTCGCACCATTAGTTTGCCGATTAGAAGATGCTTCACCTACTCAGGTATAGAGTTGTAATGGGCAAGCTATAGCGAGCCTGAAATTAGGGGAAATCCGCCTTAGGTCAGGAAATGTTCTACTAAAAATTTATAAATTTAACTTGAAAGAAGGAGAGGGGTATCTTGAAGGGAGTTTGGGTATGCATTGTTTAGTTTAGCGAGTAAACTAAGAATAACTTACTCGGAAAAAGCACAAAACAATTAAACCCTCAATAAAAATAAAAACACCAAATGTCGGATGGACAAGTGTTAAGGCATAACCGTACAAAGCCTTTCAACCGATACAGATAAGCTGGGGGAGTTTCCAGGATTCCTCGACGTGTTTTAAGCTTTCTTCATGGGCTTAACGTTTATCCAATATCAACACAAATGTGACACTTTTATCGTTACTGTTTCCATCTACTGTATATCTTTTTCAATGACTCAACACTACTCTCTCTCTCTCTCTCTCTCTCTCTCTCTCTCTCTCTTTCTACCTGGTTTTTTTTTTTGTCGTGCCTTTAGTATTTCGAGGACTATTTTGATCGTCTTCTTTTATTTTATTTTATTTTTTTTTGTTTTGTCTTTAGTTATACCTGTCTACAGTATGTTGTTCACTTTCCCCATGTTCCTTTCTGGTTTCATTGTCTCTTTAGTATTGTATGGAGACTCTCTCTCTCTCTCTCTCTCTCTCTCTCTCTCTCTCTCTCTCTCTCTCTCTCTCTCTCTCTCTCCTCCCTCTCTCTCTCTCTCTCTCTTTTCTCTCTCCTCTTCTCTCTCTCTCTCTCTCTCTCTCTCTCTCTCTCTCATCTATCTCTCTCTCTCTCTCTCTCTCTCTCATCTCTCTCTCTCTCTCTCTCTCTCTCTCTCTCTCTCTCTCTCTCTCTCTCTCTCTCTCTCTCTCTCTCTCTCTCTCTCTCTCTCTCTCTCTCAACGTTTCAATTTTGTTCACTTCTCAATTTTAATACAGTTTCTGCTTGTTTCTTGCTGCTTGTATAGTCCCTTTAGTAGTTTGCGAGCTATGTTGCTTGCCTTATGCCCTCCCATATCTATTTAAGGGGATTTTTTTTCTGGACCCCCTTCTCCATGTTCAGCCCCATTAGGTTTCATCTTTTAAGACGTTTGCCTCATTAGTTTAGCGATTTGTAAACCTTTTGCCCCAATTATTTGTCAATATTAGACCTTTCGTGCTATTTTGTTGTTTATTTTGTCCTAGCAGGCGATAGCGAGCCTGTAATGTAGTAAGAACCGGTCTTCGACGGGAAATTTTTCTACCAAAAATATACAAATTTATCTTGAATGAGGGTCTTTCGGGTGTTTTTTATGCTTGATAGAGGTCTAAGGGAGCAAAATAATAACCTCCACTTTAATGGGATAGCTGCCGGCGAATTTGGAAAATTGAACGAAGAAGCAATTTAGGATGGTCTACTTTGAGAGGCTTTACTGATGGTGTTAGTCTATCCATCATCCTGTGGCTACTGATTAACTATACCTATATCATTATATTTCATAACTATAGAGCAAGATATTATAGTCGCAGGTTGGACTGCCTGCTAAGACCCTGAACCATATGATGCCCAATTTGTGTGTGTGGTTTTTTTTTTTTTTTTTTTTTTTTTTTTTTCTCCTTTAAGTTACATCTCATTAGTCGATATAATTCAGCTTGGAACAATATACACAATACAATCTAATTTACATTATATAAAGATAACCATTTTTGTTTACATTTCCGCTTCTCTTTCCTCAATTTGTTATCTTATGTTCAATAAATACGAAACATACTTTCATCGTTTCACATTTCTTCGTCCTTTTTTCTTTACCTCCTATTCCCAGGCAGCACTATCGCAACACATTTTTCTTGACCCTCTCCGAGTCTCTGCTGATTCTCTGCACTCTATTTCCTCCTTCCCTCTTCCTGTCCGGGCGTTTATAGAATTCGGATTTTTATTGTTCTCTCTGTTTTCCGTTTATATTTTACTCACCTCCACTTCCTCTTTCGGGTTCTCCGTTTGTTCACTTCCTCATTTAGTTTCACTTTTCATCGTGTTCTATATTTTATGTCCACCTTTATTATCTCTGGTTTCCCTTTATATTCATCTTCTATATTGGACTCTCTGCATTGTTTTGGGTTTCTATATTTTTTGGTTATCTCATTTTCATTCGGCCGCAACTTTATCTCTCCTTTTGTCGTCGTTCTTCCAACTTCCTTTGCATTTTCTGTGTTTATGTCCATATCAATATTTGTTTTGGTGCTCTCTTCATGTCTGCCTGTAATTTTTCTTTCCCTCTTCTATTTTCGTTTTGTATTTTCCTATTTCGTGCTCCTCATCTTCCCCTGCATTTATATCATATTTTTTTTATTTTGCCTTAAGCTTGTCTCTACCTCTCTGTTTTTCGTTCTCTCTGCTATTTTCGTTATCCCGTTTCCTCTTTCTATTTCTGATTCTTTGTTGTTCGTGTATATTGCTTCCTCTTTGTCTTTATTCTTTCTTGTTTACGTGTGGTTCTTTCAACATTCGGCTCTCCCTATTTTCCTGCGTATATTTGATGTGTTATATTTATCCTGACCCTCTTCTTTCTCACTCGTTTCGTTTATATATTCCGTCTACCTTTCTCGGAATTTCTGCCATTCCTTGCTTATGCGATGCTTTACTTTGTTGGCCTTATATTTTTGTCATGGCCTCTATTTTGTCTTACCCCTTTCTTTGCTCACTGTCGCCCCTTCTTACCTCAGGTTTATTTGTCTGCCTTTCTAAAAACATGTATGTATGCTTTTTACGTATCTGTGCTTCAATTCTTCTCGTTATTCTTGTTCCAATGTGTCCTCCTTATTACTGAATATAGTTAGAGAGAGAGAGAGAGAGAGAGAGAGAGAGAGAGAGAGAGAGAGAGAACAAAATTAAAAATAGCCTACACAGAAGGCGTCAAGATCCCTACATTTCAAAGTTTGGCATTAACCTGGGTATGGTAAAGTGCTTAAATCTGGATAATATAGTCGCCCTTGTTTATGTTGTTAGTGGGAATTACTCCACATGCAAGCTCCAAAAGCGTAAGTAATAGATAAGAGCGTCGTGGCCAAAGACAACACACCATTTGTTTCTCCGTCGTGTATAATTATTCTAGTAGAAATGGTAGTAGCAGTAGTAGCCATTGACTTGAAATAAGGCTGCCCAGTAGAGAGTATCCTAAATCAGTGCCCGTGTGTTCAACCATTCAACTAAACCCACGCATAGGTATGCAAACACCGTGGGGTTTTTTTTATCAGACATGATGAAGTGGGGGACTTGAGGGCGAAGATTTTGCGAGAGTCATGCCGAATCGGTGAATTGGAAACCAGTCCTAATCTAGTTAATGGGAAGCAATTCGTCCAATGTTCAGCAAATTCATCTGACAAAGCACGAGTGAATGTAGTGCGCGTTACTTCTGAACACGAGGACAGACGGCCTTCTCTGATGTCAGATTTGTTTTACTCAGTGGGTGAATGTAACGAAAACATAGCGCTCGAAGTCGCACACAGCAAGCATGAGATGATTTTAGCGCATGCACAGCTATGTTATTAGTTGAGCACAGGCCCGAAACCTGAATGAGGAGAAGCATCTTCTAATCGCCAAAATTATGAAATGAAACGTTTTAATTTCGCCAAACTAATGGGGCGAATCAGGGGCGGTTAAATAGACCAACCCTGGATAGATAAGGTTAAAGGGTCAATCACAGGCCTGATCAACCTTCAATCTAGTTGCCAATACTAGCAAGCACATAATAACCCAGGTCCCAGGAATATAAAGCAATATGACGATCGAAGTTTGCTTACAAAACTGTTTGTGTGCACGAGCCTTAAATATCCTCACTGACATAATATCCAAGGATAGCAAGGACAAAAGTAAATTAAGCGTTACAAATTAAAGTACCCGTTAACATTTGAAAGATATGCTACTATATACTGTACAGGTAAATACACATTATACCATATAATACGAAAGGGGAGGTACCTAAAAACAACACAGTGAAACAGCATATACATAAAATATTAAGTAACTATGCAAAGTGCATAGGCCCTATTCAACACAAATGAGAACAGAAAATTAAATAATGAAAACCGAAAGAGATAATAGAAATATATCATAAAACACGAAATTCAAGGAAATACAAAACGCTGTGAAACCATAAAATAATTGTAAATAAATAGTAAATAAAGTGGGAAGATAAACAACGTAAACAAAAGAATAGCATTTTAAACGTCGGTGTTGACAATAGAAAATAGAAGTTAACGAAAACATTCCTGAAAATACTGTATGCAAGAAAACTAAAAATATATACATATATACGGTACATTTTAATGGTAAATCAATAAGAACCGGTCAAAATATATTGGTTTATCAAAACATATATTGAGAAGCAATTAATAATATGCTTTGCAGCATAGCCCAAAATACATGTTATTCAACGAAAGGTAAAATAGGTGAAATACGAAATAGAGAGAGAGAGAGAGAGTGTGAGTGTGTGAGAGAGAGTGAGTGAGTGAGTGCGAGGGGGGGGGGTGAAAACATCTGAGTCCAATAATATACATAATAGTAAATATAAAAACGAATAGGTACGGCAGATGAACAACCAAATGATAGAACGGATGTATTAGAATTAAGTCGAAAGAGAAGATAACAATATAAATACACCAGAAAATACGATATACTGTATAAGGAATGGTAATAAAACAGTGTACCCCCCCCCCCCACCCCTTAAGTACTATGAGATAAATGCAAAAGGATTATAAAGGAATGCAAGCAGAAACAGACGTACTGGTGATCACAATGGCGATTGATGATGGGCTTGAAATGCGTAGTTGTGGGGAAAATAAATACCAGGTCTGTTATGCGAGCACAAACGTAGTCAGTAGGGGATTTGACGCAATAAATGTGTCCACGTCACTTTTGAAAGTGAAACAGGCTACGACATCGCTTGGCGAGTTGTTCCACATCTCAATGACACTGTAAAAAAAAGACACGCTTTGTTGGGTGTGAATGAGAGGCTATTCAGATCATGTATCTCCGTATCCTCTAGTGTATATTGAATTATCTGCTGCGAAGTACGTACTGACAAATACATTGTCATGGCCTCGAATGACAATAGAAAAATAAAAGCGTTAAAGTCGAAAGAGGGTAGAACTTAAAATATACCCGAAAATTCAAGAAGTGAGGAGGCCCCTGAAAATCACAGTGAAAATATAAACCAGTATAAGATTGTAAATACTATATATGACTACCGGTAAGTCAACTAGGCTAAGCGTTTGTAGAATGTGCGTTTAATGTTGATAGTCGAGAGCCAAACGGAAACATGGCCGAAAATACGATACCGTATGCAAGTAAACCTAAAAGAGCTGCTGGAAGGCGGAAGAAGGGAGAGGGAGAGAGAAGAGGGGTAATGTGGAAAGGGAAGAGAGGAGAGAGAAAAGTGAATATGTAAGAGGAGAGAGAGAGGGAGTAAGACGGGTGAATGGAAACAGACGAGCCAATGAATTATGCAAGGAAAGACAAAGAGGCCGAAAGCAAATTGAGAGGGAAAGGGTGGAAGCGGGGACTGAGGCGGTGGGCTTGATTAACCCCTTCAGTACTATGCTGCCTGGGATTCATTTCTACAATCTAATCTCAAGTTGAAAAACTAAATAATTGACATGGGGCCACAAAAGGTCTGCCTGGATTGCCGTCATTAGGACATGAGACTGAAATCGTATGGTGCTGTTTGTCAATGCATTTCTAAAGTTTAAATATGCACTGGATAACAATCGACAATATTACTCAGTATAGGAAAGAAGTCTCATCGCGAGGGGTTCCATAAACTACCTCATATTAACTTCGGTACCGGTACGTAAAAACAAAACTCAGAAGAGACTTAACTCACATATTTATTAAAAAATTGATTGTGACGGCAAGGCAGCTTCGGCTCAGTTTGAGCCGTTCTCAATTGAATTAAAGGTATAAATAAATAAATAAATAAATATAAATAAATATATATATATATATATATACTGTATATAATATATATATATATATATATATATATTATATATATATATATAGATATATATATATATATATATATATATATTATATATATACATATATACATATATATATAATTCAATATATGGATTTAGTCTTTCCTCAACTACTATAAATGTTATGTTAGATAGCCCATTTTTTATAGGGGGGAGGTTTGTTGTTTGTTTTTGTTTAAGTATTATTAAAGGTTTTTAATACGTTTTGCCATTTTCGGGAAATTTATTTTTAGTTGCCGGGGGGAAAAAAAAAAAGGCCGATGACAAAGAAAAAGTCAGAATTGGTTAGTGCAATAGGAAGTAGATGCACCAACCTCCACTCTGGTTGATCCAGTCCACCACCATAAATACATCCCTGAAATTATCGTTAACCCTTTCAGTACCGGTGCCGTCCTTTTCACTTCATTCTGGCTATTATTAGACGATTGTATTCAGTTTAATAAGTGTCTCCAGCAATTAAAAGGCTTTGAACTATCTCACTTAACCCTTTTTACTGCCACAGATCCTTCTGAAACAGCACAAAATCGTCTAAATATAGCTAGAATAAAATTAAACAGACGTCGCTGGTACAGAAGGGGTTAATGTAAGTAACTGTAAGAGTGCTGATTGATTCGATTGAACACACCTTGTGGTGAGATGGAAGGGTGATGATTAGCGTGCGGCGTAAGTGTGACATTAGTATTGTATTGTGCTGGTGTGAAGTGTAATGATGACAGTGTGGTGTGAAGTGCAATGATGACAGTGTGGTGTGATGTGTAATAATGACAGTGTGTTGTGAATTATAATAATGACAGTGTGGTTTGAAGTGTGATGATCATAGTGTAGAGATTGCAGTGTAGCGAAAAGTGAACTGTAATGAGAAGTAACCCCGTGACGATGGCAGTGCGGTGAAATAATGTGAAGTGTAATGCATGTTACAAGAACGGTGCGATTGGATTTTATGGATTGAAGGGTGATGATGGCAGGTGTGGTGAGGTGATGTACAGGGAATACACTTCATGAAATTATAACATAGTGGTCTAATGATGGGGGGAAATTGTGGTGTGATGATGGGGGAATATTGTGGTGTGCTGATGGGGGAACATTGTGGTGTGGTGATGGGGGAACATTGTGGTGTGATGATGGGGGAACATTGTGGTGTGGTGATAGGGCAAATTGTGGTGTGATGATGGGGGAATATTGTGGCACTGTGGTGATGGGGGAACATTGTGGTGTGTTGATGGGGGAACATTGTGGTGTAATGATGGGGGAACATTGTGGTGGTGATGGCGGAAATTGTGGTGTGATGATGGGGGAATATTGTGGTGTGGTGGTGGGGGAACATTTTGGTGTGATGATGGGGGGACATTGTGGAGTGGTGATGGGGGAAAATTGTGGTCTAATGATGGGGGGAAATTGTGGTGTGATGATGGGGGAATATTGTGGTGTGGTGATGGGGGAACATAGTGGTGTGATGATGGGGGAACATTGTGGTGATGATGGGGGAACATTTTGGTGTGATGATGGGGGAACATTGTAGTGTGATGATGGGGGAACACTGTGGTGTGGTGATGGGGGAACATTGTGGTGTAGTGACGGGGGAACATTGTGGTGTGATGATGGGGGAATATTGTGGTGTGATGATGGGGGAACATTTTGGTGTGGTGATGGGAGAACATTGTGGTGTGATGATGGGGGAACATTGTGGTGTGGTGATGGGGGAACATGGTGGTGTGACGATGGGGGAACATTGTGGTGTGATGATAGGGGAACATTGTGGTGTAATGATGGGGGAACATTGTGGTGTGATGATGGGGGAACATGTTGGTGTGCTGATGGGGGAACATTGTGGTGTGGTGATGGGGGAACATTTTGGTTTGGTGATGGGGGAACATTTTGGTGTGATGATGGGGGAACATTTTGGTGTGGTGATGGGGGAACATTTTGGTGTGATGATGGGGGAACATTGTGGTGTACTGATGGGGGAACATTGTGGTGTGATGATGGGGGAACATTGTGGTGTGGTGATGGGGGAACATTGTGGTGTGGTGATGGGGGAACATTGTGGTGTGATGATGGGGGAACATTGTGGTGTGATGATGGGGGAATATTGTGGTGTGATGATGGGGGAACATTTTGGTGTGATGATGGGGGAACATTGTGGTGTGGTGATGGGGGAACATTGTGGTGTGATGATGGGGGAACATTGTGGTGTGGTGATGGGGAAACATTGTGGTGTGATGATGGGGGAACATTGTGGTGTGATGATGGGGGAACATTGTGGTGTGATGATGGAGGAACATTGTGGTGTGTGATGATGGGGGAACATTTTGGTGTGATGATGGGGGAACATTGTGGTGTGGTGATGGGGGAACATTGTGGTGTGATGATGGGGGAACATTGTGGTGTGGTGATGGGGAAACATTGTGGTGTGATGATGGGGGAACATTGTGGTGTGATGATGGGGGAACATTGTGGTGTGATGATGGAGGAACATTGTGGTGTGATGATGGGGTAACATGTTGGTGTGGTGATGGGGGAACATTGTGGTGTGGTGATGGGGGAACATTTTGGTTTGGTGATGGGGGAACATTTTGGTGTGATGATGGGGAACATTTTGGTGTGGTGATGGGGGAACATTGTGGTGTGATGATGGGGGAACATTGTGGTGTGATGATGGGGGAACATTGTGGTGTGATGATGGGGGAACATTGTGGTGTGGTGATGGGGAAACATTGTGGTGTGATGATGGGGGAACATTGTGGTGTGATGATGGGGGAACATTGTGGTGTAATGATGGGGGAACATTGTGGTGTGGTGATGGGGGAACATTGTGGTGTGATGATGGGGAACATTGTGGTGTGATGATGGGGGAATATTGTGGTGTGATGATGGGGGAGCAATGGGTATCATGGTGTAGTGATGGGTTGGTGGGAGAAGAGTGTCGTGTGATGATGGCCAAACAGTGTAGTGACTTAATGGGATGATAGCAATATACTGGGAACTGAAGTGTGGTTATTCGAATTGAAGTGTGATGATAGAAGTGTGGAGAAGAGTATAGATAGCAGTGTGATGAAGTGAAGTGTTATGATGAAGTGAAATATGACGATAGAACAGTATGATTGTGATGATGTGAAGCTAAGTGTGATGAAGGCAGCGAGGTGTGAGCGAGAGAGAAATAGCCGAGGTGTGGGTGTCGCTGTATAAGGTTGAAGGTGAATGCCAGGGAGTGTTTTCTGGTGTGGAGTGAAGTGTGATCATGTGCAGTGAAATGCATGATGTATGATCATGGTAACTAGATTTAAGGAAAGGTGTGATACATTAATCTTTCTACTGGACTAAATCATGAAGCCCCCGGTTCAAATCCCAATGTGTCAAAGGGAAGACATTGGGAATAGGGATGGAATTTGTCTTGTAATTATTTCAGTACATTACCCCAAAGCCCACTGATATGCCATAAACAATATCCTTCCTTATTCCAATACATTCGCATTGTATGAATATTCCCAATTTTAAAGTATGCTATGGGAAGCAATGTCTAGTGATTGAGAAGTCAGTAGGTGGCGTGACAGAGAGGTTTCCGAGAATGCAAGGCAAAACGGCGAGAGAGTGGCGATGCGGATTTGAGACATCAAAGATGTAACAGGTCAGGAGGAGACAGCCAAGAGCCATATGTATATGAAGGTTAGACTACGAACTAGCTGGTTGCAACAATCGCCTGTCTCGTTGTTACACTCGCCATCTGACCTACTATTTTCATCGTACTCGACGATCGAGTTTACAGACTATGTCCGGAGCTCGAGAAATAGTGTGGCGATGTTCATAAAGTGTATTTGACTTAATTAAAGTGAAGACAATGGTTGTGTGGTGTAAAGTGAAATGTATTGATGACAGTGTAATGCAGTGAAGTGTATTTATGGCAGTGTGAAAAGTGACGTGCAATGATGATTGATGAAGTAAAGTGAAATGATGGATGTGGTGAAGGGTAATGATGGCAGTGTGATGAAGTGAAGTGTGATGAAGGGCAGTGTGAAGATGACAGAGTCGTGAAGGGAAGTGTGATGAAGGGAAGTGTGAAGATGACAGAGTCATGAAGGGAAGTGTAATGATGGCAGTGTGATGAAGGGAAATGTAATGATGACAGTGTGATGAAGTGAAGTGTGATGATAATGTGGTGTGATGAAGGGAAAAGGCGAAGACAACAATGGAAAGAAGGGAAGTGTGAAGATGACAGTGTGATAAAGGGAAGTGTGATGATGACTGTGATGAAGGGAAGTGTGATGATGACTGTGATGAAGGGAAGTGTGATGATGACTGTGATGAAGGGAAGTGTGATGATGACTGTGATTAAGGGAAGTGTGATGATGACTGATGAAGGGAAGTGTGATGATATTGTGGTGTGATGAAGGGAAGTGTGAAGATAACAGTGTGATGATGACAGTGTGTTGAAGGGAAGTGTGAAGATAACAAGTGGTATGAAGGGAAATTTGATGAAGGGAAGTGTGATGATAATGTGGTGTGAAGTGAAGTATTATGATGGTAGTGTGAAGTGAAGTGTGATGAGGGTAGTGTGGTGATGACAGTGTGATGAAGGCAGTGTGACGAAGGAAAGTGTGATGATGGTAGTGTGGCGTGAAGTGTGATGATAGTGTGGTAATGGTGGTGCGAGGGTGAGAACTAGCCGTGGTGGTGGTGTTGTGGGTGTCACTGTATAAGGTTGAAGGTGAAGGCCAGGGAGTTTTATCTGTGGACAAGCAACCCGAACGAGTAAAGCAAGCTGGTATACACGGGGTTATAGAGAACTTCCACTTTTCCTAACCCTTTTAGGAATGAAATATATAGTTAACCTCTTCACCACCAGTACGTAATATTTATCATATTCTGGTTACCATTAGGGGATCTTCTTAGTTTATAATCTACCTATACGAATCAAATGGGTAAATACGATCTCAATAAACCTTCTTAATATCATAGGTCCCCCTTAAGCTGCATAAAATTATTAATTTTAGGCAGAATTCAAGGTAAAAAGACATCTGGTGCCGAAGGGGTTAACGGGAGAAATAGATAGATAGGCCTACATGTTTAGCATAGTAGGAACAAACTCAAGTAAAAGGAGGCAGAAGTCGTAGTAAGCGGTGAGGTGGTCATTAAGGGGGGTGACCTGTTTTTGTTCTGTCCTTTTCTATCTTTCTCTAGCTTGTATCCATTTGGCCCCTTTCAGCCCACTGCTTTAAGACGTTTATCCCCATCCAGGTGTAAAAAAAATACTGGTAGGCGGTAGCGAGCCAGCATATTTTTTATTTTTGTTTGACAGCAGGCTAAATTTGTACATTTTTCGATAGAAAAATGTCTCCGGCGAAGCCGGATTTCTTCATATAATGGTGGCTCGCTATCGCTCGCCAGGAAGAAATCGACACCTACTGTAGATGGGGATAAACGTCTTAAAATAGTTGGCTGAATGGGGCCGAATGGTTACAAGCCAGAGAAAGAGAGAAAAGGACAGAAATTAAAAAAAGCAGGTCACCCCCCTTAAGGAGAGCTAACGGGGAAGGGAGGCTAAGGGTAAAGGTCGTGGGAGGAATATAGAAAACAGGTAATGGGAAGGGATGGTAAGGGTAAAGGTTGTCACAGGAATATAGAAACGGAGTAAGGGGAAAGGGATGGTATGGGTTCTAAGGGAGAAAACTAAAAATTAAATGGGTGGCCTGGTTGTCTAATCTAGGTTATTCTCGAATTTCAGCCAAATTTATGACAATATTTTTCCTGACCTGGTTTTATCTTGGCAACTTTGAAATTTATGTAGGTATTAACAGTTAGAAGTTAGGAATTCATCACTTCTTTTAAATGCTGGTTTGAGTTTGGAAATTTCTGGCATCACACAGATGTTCAGTATAGATAGATTATATCCATGGTAAGTTTAATGTTCCTTCGATTATGTCTCGAGAGAGTAAACGAAAAGTTTGATACTCCATGATTTGTATTTTCACGCGGCGATTCAAAGTATTGTTGTCAATCGTATATGTCTAAATATTTGTTGTAATCACTCCTGTCTACTTGATGTCTGTTTGTCTGCATGTGGGTTTGTGATATATCCTATCTGTTGGTGTGTGGGTTTATAATAAATCCTGTCTGCCCCATTAGTTTGTCGATTTTAAGATCTTTGGCCCCATTTCTTTGTCAATAATAAGACCTTTCGTATTATTTAGGTGTCGATTTGTTTCCTGGCGAACGATAGTGAGCCTTCGGATAGAAATGTTTCTACCGAAAAATGTACATATTGTTCTAGAAGGGGGATCTTATGGAAGTGTTCTTATGTTTAATGCAGGTCTAAGGAGAAAACTAAATAAATAATGAATATATGAAATAATCGACCGAAATAATATACCCTTCCCCCTTAAAGAGGTAATGATCAAGAGTTCTGGCCTACATATATGGAACAGGGTATAGACTCCGATGCAGGTTATCGGATACAGGTGCCCGTGTGACGCCGGCTGTAGGGGGGAGGGCTGCTTTCTCTGGACCCACTTTCTCTCGTGTTTAGGCCCATTAGTTTTGACATTTTTACCATTTGCCCCATTAGTTTGTCGGCTTTGAGACCTTTTACCCCATTTTTTCGTCAATATTTGGAGCTTTTGAGTAATTTAGGTATATTTTTGTTCCTGGCGACCGATAGCGAGCCTGAAATTTTAGGAGGAACCGGCCGGGACAATTTTGTTCCGAAAAATGTACAAGTTTATCTCTGATGGGGTATTAGGGGGTGTTATTTTTAAAAGTTTGATGAAGGTCTAGCGAAGAAACAAATATATATATAAATAAATGAATAAATAGACCAAACAATATACATTACCCCCGGAGCCATCCTTTTAAGTTTATTCTGGTTACTATTAGACGATTTCATTCAGTTTAAAAAGGGCCTCCAGCAATTAACAGGCTTCGAACTATCTCACTTAACAATTTTTACTACCACAGATCCTTCTTAAATTGAACACAATCGTTTAAATATAACTGGATTAATGGACCTCGCCGGTACAGAAGGGGTTAAGTCTTTTGGATGACGATGATGGGCTCCGGTAAACAATTTGGAAAGTCACGATGAGCTTAGTTTGTAGCCACCAACAACACGTCCAAGAGTGGTAACCCTCTCAGACTTCGAAGCCGCCTTTTTCTATTGTATTCTGGCTATCAGTAAAAGATTTTGATTAGCTTACGAAGATATTTTTGAAATCAGAAGGTTAATTAAGAAGTTGTTTACGTAATCCTTTCGTTCCTTTCAAAAAGGATGAATATTATCCAATGTTAGCCTGAATAATATGGACTTTTAAAAGCGCCCTGGTATCGCGAAGGGGATAATGTACCAATAAGAACATATTGAAAACATGTTATTTTATTTTATTTTTTCTCCAGAAGCCGTAATTCCCGAGAAGGGGTGGCCATGAAAATTATGCGTTTGTCACGAATCGCTAGGTCAAATTGCCCGAACATTTTGACAGTGCGAGCTCGATCAGCTGACCCTTTGATCAGCAGCTGACGCTCTGCTGACTATGCCACGGCTCGCGACTCGAAAGATCTGGCATTGATTAGATAGGATAAAGTCTTTAATTGTTCGCTTTCCGTTAGTGACTATATAATGAGAAAGGCATAACATGGCAGGAAGCACACTCATTAATATGCAAGATATGCTAACACGATCAGGAATGGAAAAGTGTAAGGATTTTCTTTCCCGATTCCAATCTGTTTGATGTTCAGAGGCGTGGGCAGCCCTGCCCGTCTGACGTGATTCTCTGTGGGATGAAAAGAGCTACATACAGTATAGTTGCTACTGAGTTTAAGACAAGGACAGTAAAGTAGAAGGCGCTCTCTCCACCTACAACCCCTTCGACATGAAACATAGGAAAAAGATCCCTATCCAAGGGAGAAAATATCTACTGGGAAATTTATAGTAAATGAATAGCTATAAAGATACTGTAAATGTACAATTCTTAAAATTGTGTTTGTTTTCCTTCGTTATAGTACTCCCACCACGGCCATCTTTACAGAGGGATATACACAGCCGTGCTCCACCCTCCTCCAGATAACATTCTAACTTTCTGTTAACCCTTTGAGTACCAGCGACGTGTTATATTTTATTCTAGCTATATTTAGACGATATTATGCAGCTTATGAAGGATCTGTGGTAGTTAAATGGGTTGGTTGGGAGAGTTTGAAGTCTTATTATTGCTAGAGGTCCTTCCTAAGCTGAATATAATCGTCTAATAGTTGCCAGAATATAATGGAAAGGACGTCTCTGGTACTGAAAGGGTTAACACGTTAATTATGTTGCTGTCAACCACTTTTCCTGGTAGTTTATTCCACTCATGATTCCACTCGTTTACTACACTGTCTAAGCCAGGTGAAGAAACT
This sequence comes from Paralithodes platypus, assembly GCA_032716605.1. Taxonomy (NCBI): domain Eukaryota; kingdom Metazoa; phylum Arthropoda; class Malacostraca; order Decapoda; family Lithodidae; genus Paralithodes; species Paralithodes platypus. Next base: position 30,016,095 of record CM064518.1, on the reverse strand, counting down.
GTTGTAACATATAGGTTTGACGATTTGGTTTTGAATTGTATTCAGTTTCCGCGAGCTTTAGAATGATTATTGATTGTGAATAGTGCACTTGTATCAATTTTATGGAAGTCTTTAATCTTGAAACACTCGAATAGTTGACCTCTTTATCTTTTTTAATAGCGAACACAAGTGTAATCTGTTTAGTCTTTCGTAATACTGCATGGTTAATTTTACTACGAGATTCTAAATTTGCGTTTGATAAGTCCCAATGATCTATTTGCTTTGTTTGCAACTGCTACGTATTGGTCAAATTTTAAAGATAAACTTTGTTCGAACGTTTTAGATTTTCAGATATTAGTATTTTTATGTTTTTATCTAGTGATGTAGGCCTAGTTTTAATTTTGCGGACTTTTATTTCGTATTCGTGTATATATTTTTCCGACTTGCAATACCTGGCACAGAGAGAGAGAGAGAGAGAGAGAGAGAGAGAGAGAGAGAGAGAGAGAGAGAGAGAGGGAGAGAGAGAGAGAGAGAGAGAGAGAGAGAGAGAGAGAGAGAGAGAGAGAGAGAGAGAGAGGAAAGTTATACTTTAAGTTTGTGTGGGATATATATACCCGTATATAATTATATATATATATATATATATATATATATATATATATATATATATATATAAATATATATATGTGAGAGAGAAAACGAACGAATACAGTGTCATAGAGGAGGGTGAGTTTCAAAATATCTCAGGATAAATGTCAGTGGGACGCTTGGTAAAGTTGGACTGCGTATGGGAAGCAATAATATATGAATACGACCTTTTACAGTGTTTAGAACAAGGCCAGGATGGGCCAAATAAAGACTGGGTGCCACTGAACTTAAACTGTTCGTTGTCCTGCAGCAATTTTAATCCATGCAGCAAATCCAACAAAATGACAAAAGAATATGAGCAGGCTGATGTTGGCAGTTTAAAGATTTCACATTTAAACCTCCACATTCATGTACATTTCCAAGAATGATTAAATTACATTGTACGGATCTATTATTGCAATTAATGCATATATATTAGGAATACTCATAAAATAGAGATATCACGGGCCAAATTTTTGCTCATACAATCGAAAACCCTTGGGATACAGAGCACTTCATTAAACATTGTTGATGTAAGTAAGGATTTACTATACTAAAACAAATATATGATGTATTTAGGAAGTCCATAACTCTTGTCGGCGTGCCAGTTTCATATGTAAAAAAAATAGAAGTTTTGTGCCTCTATGTAAATTTAGAAAATAAATAATTATCATTTTACTTTTATTTCATATTGATATCATAGAATGAGGTACTAAAAATGAATAAATGTTTACTCTCCCAATTACATTTGCCTACAGCGTGAATTTCTAGACAAGCAGTGATCAAATTGCCTCTATAGACCGTTGTTGTACCTTTTTACTTAGTACCGGTACCGCCACGGAATGAAGATGACGTTAGGTGTAATTGTAATATGGCAAATTGTAGAAACTGTTGTCATAGAGATGGTGAACATAAGAGCATTAACAATTAGGATTAATTGTAAAATAGTGCTAAATGTGAAAAACAATAGATCTATACTGGTGATTGTCATAGTACTGGTGATTGTGATATGAGTGATTATAACATAATTTGGGCAGTTGTGATTGTGATACAGTAATGTTCGTCTCGGATGGTGATACCCTACTTAATAGATGCCAATAGTACGGTAATAGTACGAACAATGATGATTGTGATAGAGGTGATATAGCTAATTAACCTTGTCAGTACTATAACGCTGTTTTTTTACCCTATGTTGGTTACTACTGAACAATTTTATTCAGCATTGGAAGGCCCTCAAGAAATCGAAGGTATACGATTTATTTAAATAATCCTCTTGAGTCTCACAATCCTTTCCTAAATGTAATACAGTCAACAAACTATAGCCCAAATGTAAGGAATATGCCTCACCGTTTATTAAAAGGGTTAACCCTTTGAATACGATGAGGCCTTTTATTTTTAGGAAACTCCGCAAGTAATCAAATTAACCCTCTAATTAATAAAGGTATTTTCTATGTTGCCTAAAAGAAGAAAAGCGTTACCGTATTGAAAATGTTAGGATATTAATGGTGTTTGCACTATTAGAGGGAAGTTGATAAAATTATAGTTTGAGATGATGATAAGAATGGGATACAGAATTCAGTGTTAATTGCTATGAAAGTAGTGATGGAGATAGAAATGAAACTTGCCATTACGTTGAAAAAGGGGTAAAGATAGCAGATTATAGAGGCGATTGTGACAGAAATATACACTCCCAAAAATATCCTCCATCATATACGGTCAACGGACATGCAGCCTTATTGGAAACATAATGACGTAATTTTAACAGTTAAAAGCATATCTAAACACCAATATTAGTTGTTTTACTGTCTTATTACCATACTTTGAAAACATAATACAGATAAGTAACTAATATTTAATATGCTTTTCGAAAGTCACATTTTACCTCCTGTTTTACAGTTAAATGTACAGATAAATAAATAGTGTAGTATTCAAATAGTTATAAGAAAATGGTCAATATAAAAGTGGCGATTGAAATAAAGTGGTGATTGTAGCAGAACTAATATATGAGATACCAAATGAGAAAGGGGTGACGAATGCAATAATAGAAGAAGCGATGATAAAATAGAAACAAAGCCCTCGAAATAATAACGATACAACGACCCGCCTCTCCCCCGATCTCCAACCACTCTCGTCCGATCTCGTATAAAAGGAGAGCGGGCAAAGTTTAGAATGATCCCTTAGGCTTTTCCTCGCAGCCTTTGGAATCCCGTACAAGAGACGTGACGACGGGAGGGGAGGAGGAGGAATAGGGGGTGGAGGTTTGGGGATAAGGAGGTCAGATGGGGGGAGGGAGAGGAAGAACAAGATGGAGAAGAAAGAGAGTGTGTGTGTGTGTGTGTGTGTGTGTGTGTGTGTGTGTGTGTGTGTGTGTGTGTGTGTGTGTGTGTGTGTGTGTGAGAGAGAGAGAGAGAGAGAGTGAGGCTTAAATACCAGTACCGATATACTGTATATATATATATATATATAAAGTTGAAATCGTATCAAATTAGTCATTATAATTATAAACAACCCTATAATTACAAATTAATTTCCCCCTTTTGTGTACAGTTGCCCAACTGAACTTTGACCCACTATGTGGTTCTATATGGAAGGAAAATTAGTATGACTGAATTAGGAGTGTAAATTGGTATGTAATAGTTAACTATCATGATCAATAACGGTTTGTAACAAATTATTCTTGTAAGACATCACACTATTCTATTTCCACACATTAAATCACGGAGTGGGTACGAATTCGTTTGGGCAACTATACGAAAAGATGTGGCAGCCCTAGTATTGTTGTGTGTATACTTGTTCAGTAGCCTACTGATAAATGTTTTATTGTTTTGTATTCAATTAGCTGTTAAAAACGTCCATTACTTTAACAATCATTTCTCCACAGTGCACTTTCAAATTTCGTTACAAATCCCGAACTACCTCTCTCTCAAATCCCCCTCAAATGAATAATTTTCCTCCAATCTTTAACCTGCAACAATTAAATATCCAATAGTTACACGTTGTTCATGCAGGGAGGATAGCATTAAAATTATTGATTGAGTTTACCTTTTAATTGGCTTTCCATCTGTTATTAGTGTATGTGGCATTATACATATGCACGCACACACGCACACACACACATATATATATATATATATATATATATATATATATATAATATATATATATAATTACTCCTTCCTTTCATCTATCAATAGCCTATGATAGCGCAGTTGGAATGGGTGTACATGCTTAGATTGATATGCAGGATTCGAAACTGCATAATAAATCTTAGGCTTGTCCACCATTCTTTAACTGTCTTCGTAGAGCAATGGATAAATGCACTGAATTTCGGTGTGAGCATCCTAGGTTCGAATCCCTGGACTGCCACATGTATTTGTTGATTTCATGAATTGAGTTTAGAAGTAAAGTCGGTTGGTGGAGGGAACATAATATTATAAATATATACCGGTACTGTATATATATATATATATATATATATATATATATATATATATATATATATATATATATATATATATATATATATATATATATATATATATATATATATATATATATATAGAGAGAGAGAGAGAGAGAGAGAGAGAGAGAGAGAGAGAGAGAGAGACGGGGGTTGAGGACACAAAGCCTAATGGGGACTAGATAAAACAAATATGCAAACGCAGAATCATGCCAAACTCATTCAAAACAAAACCATGAGTAATAAAAATACTAATAAAAATAATATATACAAATTATTAACATGGGAAAAATACATACCGATATTGCAAAGTCGATTAGCTTAATATACCATATGATATGTGCCGGTACTGTAGAAAATTATATGTCATAGTGGTAGCCAAATAATGCCTATGATACATCCCTGTACACACTGAAATAAGTGCATTAACATTAACTTACGTATACATTGACATATTCGAATATATATATATACCGGTATATAAATTAATAAGTCAAATAGGAAGATAGATTGTATATAAAGAAAATGAGGAGAGCGAAAAAATATAAGACACAAATTCAAACAGAACGGAGAAAAGCTGAATTGATAATGAGTTGATTAACTAAGTAAAAGCGAAGCAAGAGGCCGAAGAAGGGAGGGGGAGGAGGAGGAGGGAGCGCACTAACCAGAGACTGACCCAGATTCTTACATAACGCTGTCTATCACTGCCCCCCACCGCCCCCCTCCCCCTCCCTACTTATTAGCATGCAGACCCACACATCCACCCACTCGTTCCCACCCACCCTCCGCATTGCTGAGTACACCGTCCGCATGCGTACTGTACACAAGCGCACTGGAATGGGTTTGTACTCTAGGTTGTACAGTAATCACACATTCTCTCTCTCTCTCATATACAGTATATATATATACTGTATATATATACCGGTATATATATATATATGATATCCTTCTCTTCCACTATTTTTCATTTGGCAGCTCTGTTGTCCAAGTAAGACTTGGGCAAGACTTGATTATAATAGATGACAGTCTCAAATGAGAAAGTGGAAGAAAAGGATAGCAGAGAGTAAGAATAGTCTTGAGAGAGTGTGTGTTTGTGTGTGTCTGCGTGTGCAGATAATATTATGTAACCAATTTGCATACACATTTTGTTTCATAAAGCAATATACACACAGGCACACAAAAGTACAGTAATCTGGAGTTTTGAGAGATATACATTACATAACCCATTTGCATACATAGAATTACTTCATAAATGTACTCAACGTACACAAATACACACGCACAGCTCGTATGCAGTCGCACACAGATACTTACGTCTGTAAAACACATTCACAAATGAACCTGTCACACACACACACACACACACACACGCACACACTTAAATGCACACTTCCCGGGGCCGCTAAAAATGAATGTAAATGCACTAAAATAGATTCATGGGCCCCACTAACGAGCAACGGAAGCCTAGCGCCGAAAATAAGAGTACTGCGCTGAGAGACAGGGGCAGGGTGAGGAGGGGGGGCTGGGGGGGAGAGACTGTGTAGAGGGGATGCAAAGCGGGAGGAGGAGTAATACCTGGGTGTGTGTGTGTGTGTGTGTGTGTGTAGCTAAAGGTGTCTCCCTAACCCACCAATCCCTCCAATTAAAATATACAAGGACAAGTGTAAACGAATGGAAAACAAAAACTGACGTAACATTTAAAATATATAGAGGACAAATAATAGTATTACCGTTATTAAAATTCAGCATAAGATTTAATGTAAATATATCTATATAGACTAACCATTCTATCAATCAGCACCTCATCTTACACAGCCATCACGGGAATAAAAAAGAAAAGGATGGATAACCCATTGCTTATCAATTGTCCTTCTCACCGTGGTGGACTGAATCTATCTGAGTGAGGGTTGGTGTCCTCTACTTCCCATAGCCAGTTCTGAAATACCGTTTTCATCACTCTTATTTCTATCTTTTTTTCCTGATAGTGGTGAATGCAGTGGGGCCATAATGGTGTGCCCTATGGTTCCCCATTGTTTCTCTCAGCCCACTGGCACAAGGCAGTCTTTCTCTCTGGCGTAGGGATGCAGCGACCACACCGCCCGCCATATCAGTGGTGCAGTTAGCCTCTCTAGCAGTTACAGTAATGTCTTGTTACTGCCTTATTGTAGCACGATTAACTGGTGTAGTGCGGATTCGCCAGGTGCAAGTGCTTCAGGGGGACTTTGTTGAGTCTTGCTGAGACACTGTTAGCGCTATACCAACATCGGTCTCTGTGATGACATTATGGGGCTGTGTTGTGGCATATCTTTATTGTACCCTACTACATTAAAAGGATGGAAACCACGCTTTCTGGGGATGAAGGGATCTTTAAACTTGTATGTATGTAAGTATGTATGTATCTATAACATGTACTGAGATTGAAGTGGGTCTCGTGAATGTGTTGGTTGCAGTAGTTAAGTGCATGGTCAGGATAAAATATATGCTATTATGTGTATACAAACGTAGTCGGGTATTTAGCGCGGAGTATTTGCCTATGTTTATTTATTTTTTGTATGTATTGTTTTTTCTTTTGTTTTTTGTTTTTTTAAGATTGCAGCAGTGTGAAAATGAAAGGTTTTGCCTTAGGCGAGTTAAAGGCCTTACCAGTCAATCTACATTCAATACTGGTACGGTACCTTCAGTGAAACGAAGTGACTGATTGAGAAGTATTCGTTAACATAATACTGTCATACTTTTCAATAGTTGAGCATATGTGGTTTACGTCATCTCTTATCTTGTTTTATTAAAACTGAAAAGATGGTCTTCGTATGCCTTACTTCGTAATAAAGGGATATAGTCTATCTTACGCACATGTAATCCAGAAAAAGATTGAAATGATCAAGTGTATACAGTGCGAGTCAGATGTAATTTAAATGGTCTGCCTACAATAAATGTTTGTTTAATACTTTTGTTGTTAGGTTTGAATGACTTGATAATGGCTTACATATATACAAAGTAGGCGTAAATATGTTTTTCGATCGTATGTCCTACTGTACATGGAGTACTTTACATTTATCGTTAATGAGACCCATTTGCTAAACATGGGGACCAGTACATTTCCTAAGCCACTTTGAATGTACAGCATATTGTATATGTGTAGTAGACAAACTGTTGCGCTTGCGATTTTAGCACATGTACTGCATATTTCGAAATTGTACATAACAAATCGTCACCAATGTTATTAATATAACTCAGTAAAAGGACATGTTCAAATACCGAGCCCTGGGGTACACCACTTATGACATCTGTCCAATTTGAGGCTGTGCCATTTATTACAACTCGTTGCATGGGCCCAGTCAGCCAGCTCTCCATCCATTGTAGTGCACCCTGCTATGACATGACCTTTTAATTGGGAAGGGAACGTTTGTGGGGGAAAGAATCGGTGAGGGTGTGTTTGTGTGATCGTCTGTGGGTGGGAGAATGAGTGTATGGGGGTTATTATAATATGATACGGTAAAAAAGGGAGTTATTTCTGTGGATTCTAAATGCTTTTAGGCAGGTCAAGTTTGAGTAGAATAAGTTAGACACACAATAAATGGTGGTGCATTTAGATTTTACAGGTTAGAACTAAAGGTGAATAGTCCAGCAGGTTGAGATACATAGGTACAGAGTAACTTCAATAATATTAGGTTAACTTAAATTAGGATGCTACTTATAAAAATATATCATAACTTCAATTGATAAAAACAATGAGTGTATGGGTAGAATCTTAGAGAATGGATATGGGTAAAAGAGTGTTTGGGAGGATGAATGGCAGAGTGTGTGGGAGTCTGAGTGTAGAAGTGGAAGAGGGTGTGGGTGAGAGGGTGTGTACAAGGACGAGTGTTAGTGAGGTAGTGTATAGCAGTGTAGGGGTGGAGTGGGTGGTAGTGTGGGGTTAGAGTACACAGAAGGCAGAGTGTGTTGGAGATAGAGTGGTAGGTGGAATATGAAGGAGAGAGGAAAAGTGTAAAGCAGTGAGAGACAGGCGGAGTTAGCTATACGAATAGTGAGAGACAGAAAGAGACCGAGACGATGTACGACAGGACCAGTGTGAAGTAGAGTAAGACCAGGATAGGCCGAGGCATTGGAGAGGCAACGGGAAAAATATAATAATAATAATAATAATAATAATAATAACAATAATAATAATAAACAAAAATAACAGATACATAAATATAATGTAAACAAATGTGTGAATGAATAAATAAATACATAATGTGAAATAGAAAAAGTGTGGACGAGGACAAAAAAGTGTGAGTGCGTGTCTGGGTGTGTGTGTGTGTGTATGTGTGAGAGAGAGAGAGAAGGGGGAGAGAGAGTGTGTTAGGCCCTGATAGTGCCATACAGGAAGCACAGGGGGAGGAACTATTCACAGTGTTCCAGGGTGAGGGCCACAAGAGAGGATATCTAAAGAGACACGTATAGCATACCAGAGAATACTATAAAAGTTTAGGGAAATATGTGTGTGTGTGTGTGTGTGTGTGTGTTTGCGTCTGTGTGTGTGTGTGTGTGCCTGTGTGTCTGCGTGTGTGTGTGTGAGAGAGAGAGAGAGAGATATTAAGAGAGTGAGTGAGAATGAGGGAGGGAAGAGAGTGCTATATGTTTTTCAACTTTGGGACAGTAGGCTTTTCAGTAGCCTGTAACTCTTGTGAGGCCCCGAGATTATCGATTGAAGCTTCGATATGTCGGTTGCTTCATATGTCGCTCTAGAACTCTAGATGTTCGCAGTGGAGCTTCAAAGTGTTGGTTGCTTCCTTTCTACCACACTAAATGACGACACATTATTTATACACGTCACTTGAATGGAGAGAGCAGCTATAAGGTCGTTCACAGCACCTTCGAATATGGTCGGGCATCTTCTATGCTATGAATTGGTGACGATATAGGGGGGGGGGGGTCTTGACGTGTCGGTGTAGCCAGGATAATTGTAGAACGCAGGAACGATCAGATAACTTCAGAAAAAAAACTGACATTGACGTAGACTCGTGGATTCGATCTGAGTTCCTCTAGGTCTGCAGTCCACCACGATATCCACTGTGCTATCGCCTCCCCACAACTTCAAGGGAAGGCTCTATCCACAATGTTATGAACTGAAGGTCAGTGGCGGGGGTAGCCAAAGTGACACGTACACGTTCCAGAAAAAAAGTCCAGGGGTATATTTCAATCAAAGGCTATGACAGAATCCAATAAACCTTAAAAACTCTCAAAGGTTAATTCGATATTGGAACAACTTATAGTACAGTACCAGTATTAGAAGTATCAAGAAGCTTTTTATATGGTGTTATTGATGATTTAAGAACTTGTCCAGCCGAAACAACTACAGTTAAAGAGTCGATTATAATTGGCCTGCATAATCCTCCTAGCGCCTAGTAATTCCCTACGGAAAGGGAGGGGGGTTAGTAGATATACGCTGCTCGGTTTCTCTTTCCGAGGCACATATCTCCCATTTTAACCTCTGTAGTCTATAGACGGTGAATTAGGCTACCGAATGTGGTTAACAGGGGCTTATTCATGTTCTCTAAGTTTAGCATCGGCAGGTTTAACCCCAGCCCCTCAATACTGTACCATCCTACCCACCACAGAAGGGTTGGTCAGCTACCCACGCCAGGATTCAAACTTGGGTTGGTGGGCAAACTGTTACCAAATTACACCCTCATTTTCTTTCATAAATTGATTATGTACGGTACAAAATGGTGAGTAAATACGTAAATGACGGGTACCTTAAATTTGTTACGATAGCTTAGTAAAACTGGGTGAATAGTGGCAAATCAAAAGAAACACTCCACCTACTGTATATCGTTATAACCAAGGATTCACATACAATTACTAAATGTATTTATCATTAATACAAATGTCAGTCTATTGATAGATATAAATTAGTCTAGATAATATATTTCAAATGCCAGAGTTTGCTGTGCTGGGAATAACGTTAAGATTGCATTATCATTGCTGATTTATCAATGACGGCATAATGTTGTTGACATATCAGCTAATTTTAAATGTTTTGTTTTATTGTATTACGGCAGTTCACCGTATCTGAAATATAGAATGATTTTATATCTAGTATTGCTAAATTAAGGCGATAGTATACAGCATAGGACAGACCTCGAGAAATTAGAGGTGTAAGCTCGATCTAAATTAAAGTAACCTATGACTCCCACAGATACTTTCTAAAAATAATTAAATCGTCTAATAGTAACCAAAATATAATTAGAGAAAGCGTCATGGTATACCGGTACTGAAAATATGAAAGGAATAATATAATAATTATATACTGTATTGTAGTCAGCTGTAAGAAGTATATAGCATTTATTTTATTTTATTTATTTGCTATGTGGATGATGGAGACAAAAGGCAAAACTGCCTGTGACGAGTGCCTCCCCCAGAGTTGAAAGAGTGACATGGACAAAATCAAGGAATGTTCGAGCAACATACGGGTATCTGCCTCAACAGTGCAGAATTCACAAACTCAATTACCAGGTGTCAGTTGGTATTAAAATACACGTTTTACTCGGGTAATGTTACTCCCAATATATTCGCCGCTCCAGTGTTCGAGTGACTGGAGCTTTAGGAAGTGTGTAGGAAGAGAGTAGGCCTACAGGGAAACGTTGTGTGCAAGATTGATGAAGATGGGATGGGAGAGTAGGTTATGTACAGTATGTGGGACAGATTTCCGGTATATGGGAAGACAGAATATTATTTATTTCTCGCGGTCACTCTGTAGGCCTATTTTCAGTACATTAGCCGAATAATGCATCTAGCGCCATAAATATACAGATTGGTATATACTGTATACTGACTGTTAGACTTCTAGAGACCCAAAGATATATATATATATATATATATATATATATGCCTACCAATATACCTTCAAGGTATATAATTATGGACACTTTACTAATTACCCTTCCCACAGCTTGTTTCAACCCATGACGTGTGATAGTACACGTAAAGTACAGTGGCAGAGCAAGTGTATTCAAGTACCATGACAAATTTTCAGAATCCGGAAGTCAATATCCGGAAAAGTGCTATAAAAGTGGTGTGTCTAAAGTGGCAGCGTGACAGACGGGAAGAGGCAGAGTGATGGCACCGATCACTCACTGCCCTTGTCTCTCAGGAATTACGCAAGGGGGCCCACCTCGTTTTTTTCTCTTTCTCTCCCTCTCTCTTTGGCTTGTATCCATTCGGCCCCATTCAGCCTACTGTTTTAAGACGTTTACCCCCATCCAGGTGTCACTATTTTCCTGGCGAGCGGTAGCGAGCCAGCATATATATAGTTTTGTTTTGACAGCAAGCTAAATTTGTACATTTTTCGATAGAAAAAAATCTCCGGCGAAGCCGGATTCCTCCAAACAATGCTGGCTCGCTATCGCTCGCCAGGAAGAAAATGACACCTGGATAGGGATAAAAGTCTTAAAACAGTTGGCTAAATGGGGCCAAATGGATACAAGCCAGAGAAAGAGAGAAAAGGAGAGAAAGATTAAAAAAAGATGGTGACCCCCCTTAACGATTTGTGTAGGCGGCGTGTGAGTGTTAACTCTATCTAATTAGAGGTGGTCCTTTTGGATCCTCAGTGTTTTGCCCCATTAGTTTGGTGATTTTAAGAAGCTTTGCCCCATTCAATAATTGCGCTAGCGAGCCTGCAATGAAGGAGAAACCAGCCTTCGCCCAGAACTTTTCTACCGAAAATGTACAAATATAGCTGGAAAGGGGATCGGTGGGGAGGATTTGTTAGCATGAGGGGGTTCTAGGGAGGCGCGTTTTTTAGCCTTTTGGAGCAAACTGACAATAAATTGCAGTGAGTGATGGCGCCGATCACTCCCTGCCATGGCCACTCCGGAATTAATTACCGATGTGTGTTAGCTGCGTGTGAGAGTTAAGAGGGTAGTGCTTGGTTTTTGGTCTATGTATCTATTTGTTAATTTATTTTTGTGTTTCCTCGCTAGACCTCTATCAAGCTTAGAAAAACACCACCTAGACCACCTTTCAAGATAAATTTGTAAATTTGTTGGTAGAAAAATGTCCCGGCCGAAGGCCGATGCCTTCTAAAATTAGAGGCTCGCTTTCGCTCGCTAGGAAAAATTTGACACCTAAATGGCCCGAAAGGTCTTAATAGTGACAAAGAAATGAGGTGAAAGGTCTCAAAATCGCCAAACTAATGAAGGAACAGGGGGTCTAGAAGAAGCGAGTACCTCCCCCGTAAGGGAATAGGAGCTTTTATCACCAATTTTCGATGGCGAATTATTTACCGGTAATATTTAAGAGATACATTAAATTGGTATCACTGGTATTGGGGACTAAGTTGAAAGAAGATCATTTTAGGGAGTTGAATTCTGATACAACTTTTGTTTATATATTGTCAGACTAAAATTGCCGAAGGGAAGAGTGCTCATGTGATACAGGCTTTAGTGTGTATACAACCTAGATCCGTAGTTTGTATATGTAACCCTGATGGGGCAGCTCGTTAAGCCACGCTCAAAGGCCATTTCCTACTTATGTAGTTTCAACTTGGGTTATCTCTCAATTGAATAAGATAATAGTAACACCATCATAAATCAACCTACCCAATTACAATAATAATTAAATATCGAAATAACAACACTAAACGCAACAGAAAGGTAAGCACACTCCCATGAATTAAAACACACCAACGAACCGCAATGCAAGAATAATCATCAATAAAATAATATTCCATTCACAAATACCGAAAGACAGCCGCACCAAAGCGTAATTCGTAACAACAACTCGACATTCATAACCTTCTCATTAGCACAACAACACCAAAGATCCCCCTGAAGCTTTTATTTGCATTATTATTTATTCTCCTTTCAGCACGAGCCTCGATAGAGCCACGTATAATTTAGCCAAAGCACCCCGATAGCAGGCGCAGTATACTGTAAGTTGGAAAGAAAACGAGCCCCAACATATATGCAAGAGGGATAACTGCAGCAGAATTTTTTTAATTGGTCCGATTCAGCAGGAACTAAGAGAGGTCATAACATCCACTGTATCGCTGCATTATCATTAACAGCGGGGGCAATTGAGTGGGTAGGTGGAGCAGTATTTGTGGTGTGATGGTGTTGGTGTTGTGAAGCTGTTGTAATTATTGGTGTTGTTACAGTGGGTAGGTGCAAAAATAAAAATTATGGTGTTAATGGTGTTTGTCTTAGTTATGATGGTGATGTGGAGTGTTGTTATTATTGTTGTTGTTACTGAGTGGGTAGGTGTTGTGAAGTTGTTGTAATGATTGTTGTTGTGACTGAGTGAGTAGGTGCAAAAGTAATCCTTGTGGTAGTGATGGTGTTAGTGGTGTTGTTTAAGTGATTATGGTGTTGTGGAGCTGTTGTTATTATTGAGTGGGTAGGTACAGATATAGTGGTGATTGTGGCATTGATGTTGTTGTAGTGATTATGGTGTTATGGAGTTATTGTAATTAGTGTTGCTCTTACTGTGGGGGTAGATGGAGGAGTAGTAAATGTTATGGTGGTGGTGGTGGTGGTGAAATTATCTTTTTTTTCTTTTTTTTTCTTTTATTCCTTATTTTAAGCTTGAAGGAGTTCGGGGAGTCGGGTATTTCGTAGTGTAAGGGGCAAACTAATTATATATCACTCGAAAATGGAGAGGGCAATAACAATCATCAATGATGATTATTAACGAAATAAACACCAGAATAATAATTCCTCAAGACAACGGATGGGCTAGTGATTAGCATGGTGTGCCTGTTGTGATATCAATGTGGTTGATAGCGTTGTTGTTGTTGTAGTAGAGATGATATTTTGATAATGGAAAATTACTGGTGGCAATTAAGTTTTGCACATGGAAATTACCGTGTTGGCCTTGTGGTGATGGCAATTGTATTACTCAAACTGATAGTTTTGGCTTTATAGTTCAGGGTAAAGGTAGTAATTAGCATTATGGGATCATTTGAAAGAGGTATATTCAGAATGTATGATGATGAAGGAAGACTGGCAGCAGTATTTGTGATATGGTCTATAGCATTACTTTTTTTCCTGACGGAAAATTCAATCACTTAGCAGCTTACGTGTAAAATAAAAACTGCTATGTCTCTTCATCATATTAATTGTATTAAGTTTCCACATTGAACAATATATTTATCTACAAAATCTTCGTAATAGCCGAGTACTCAAGATGGAGACATGACAATTTAACGTCAGTTGAGAAAAGAAAAACAAGAGGATAGTTATTGTTTATGAACACTAAGCTTTAAGAAAATCGGGTAGCCTAAGTGGTATAACGGTGTGGTGTTACCTTTATTGGTGTTTATGGTGTTGCTGCTGTTACCTTTATTCTTTTGTTAGGAATTGTAGCACTAAGTATTTATAGGAACAGCGGAGTTAAACGGGCCTAATTTCCTGTATTTGTAAAAGCCAGACAAATTTTTACATGTGTTTCTTGAATATAAATCACAAGTCAGTAATATGAGTTGAATCAATCGCTCACAACTTTATAACGGAAGTTGACGGTCGTATATAAATCCGCCAAAATTAAGTACCGGTAGTGAAATTTATAGGAAGGCTTGACAGCAGTCTAGTAACGCTGCAGAAAAGTTATCATATGATGCCGCCCTGTGGTAAGAGTGTTGGTAAAATATTTGAACTGAAACTGAAAGCATACTTGTATTTGGTTTATAAGGTTATTTAATTTACATTACTTCATGGTTAATAATGTTGTGTAAACCAGGCTCTTTCATGAAAATTATCAACTTGAAGAGCCTAGATGTCTGAAGTATGATAATAAAATAAATAAATTGCGGTATTAAAAACTATTTAATATACCGTATGATAGAAATAAAAGGATAACAATTACTTTAATTGATAATGATGCATGAGTTTTCAATGGTCTTGGTTGTGATTTTATCGCATAGTTGTTTTGTTTTAAAGTGATATGGATTTTATAAAGGTAGGGAGACGATTAATATGAAGGGTGCGCCTGGCAGTGTGGTGGGAGGGCTTGTGGCTTTGGCTCCGCTGCATGTCTGCCTGCCGAGATCGGAACCTCTCCGGGTGGTCGGGGGCCGGGGGAGTGCTGGAGCGACCTTGGTGACCCTGGTCTCTGGGTCTTCTCCTGGGTGACCTGGATGTGTGTGAGTTTGTGCTTTTTATCTGTGTTTATTTGTTGTTTTATGTTGTTTTTGTGTTTTCCCTGTTCTTGCTCTGTCTTGAGCCGGCTACCCCCAAAATGGGGATTGGGCCTGAGCATATAGATAGATAGATAGAATAGTTAATTGTAGAGCAAATAGTTCTTTTCAGGTGGTGTCAGAACAGCTACTTTATATCCAGCGTCAGTTAACTTAACAATTGAGCTTAAGGGGGAAGGGTATATTTTTTTGGTCGATTATTTCATATTTGTGTATACTTTATTTTATTGTTTTAAGTTTCCTCCCTAGACCTCCATCAAACTTTTAAAAAAATCCATTAGATCCTCCTAGATTAATTTGTAATTTTGTTGGTAGAAAAATGTACTGGCCGAAGGCCAGTTCTTTCAAAATAACAGGCTCACTATCGTTCTCCAGGAAAAAATCGACACCTAAATAGCACGAAAAGTCATAATATTGACAAAGAAATGCGGCGAAAGGTCTTAAAATCGACAAACTAATGGGGCAAACATCTTAAAATGTGAAAACTAATGATGCTAAACATGAAGGAGAAGGGGGGCCTGAAAACCCAGCCTATCCCCCCTTAATCTCCTCCGAGGTACACTTCCCGGAGCAACACCACGGTGGCAGTGACAGGCTGTCAGAACATCTAAAACGTATCTCAACTTGGCTGCTGCAAGCTACAATTCTATCTTTTTCATAGCTGCTGTACCGACACTTTTCCTGCAAATTCTTCCAATACACAAACATTTTATGGTACCCGTACTCAGTAACATTATCACTTGTTTATTATCAACTCAGCAAATCAAAATAGATGATGCACAGCATCAGAATATATATCTCGAATGTAAATAACTTTAAGCCTACGGTGCGAAGAAAGAACATTACGTAATAACATAAAATGTATAGATGTCACAAAGACAATAGGCCTATAAAGTTTATCCATTAAAAATTGTGTTGTGAATATAGGCCTAAGGATATAGGCCAATACCATACCTAATAAGCTAGGGTGGAATTCCAGAACTGGGTTTGTTCTCGAAGGGTGATGTATATGAATAACAATCAGGTTTAAGGCCTAGGAGTTGAGAAAATATTAGACGTGCCAGAGAGGTGTAATATATTCTCGCGACACTTGCAGAATGATAACATCCAAGTCATTTTCGGCTAACACAAAATTATTTTTAAAGTGAAAATATACTCTTACGATCAAAAGGGTAAAAATTATCTAATTACCTCATCTTCTGTGTCCCACTAGTTCTTTCTAAAAGTCGTAAAACCGTCTAATGATAGACATCATAATTATTGAAAGGGTTGAGAGCCTATTCTACATAGGCCTATAGCAACACCAATAATAGTCCATAAAGAAATATCATAAATTGATGAATGATAATCCACTAATTTACAATATTAAACCTATCAGTACGATGACGCCTCTCTTAATTTCACTGTGGCTATCATTAGATTAGTATATTCAGCTTAGAAAAAACAGTGAGATTCGGAAGCATAATTTACAAAGCCTTTACCTCTTTGAATTTTAGATATCCTTCCTAATTTGAATAAACAAAAATCTGTAAACCAGAAAAAATATAATAGTGTTATCGCATTGAAGAGGTTGAAGAGTCAATAAAATAAGGTCAGAGCTGCTTTGCCAGATCTACACCAATGTAGATATGCGGCCACTGGAAATGTCAACACAGAAATACAGTACCGTACAGTAGGAGCCACACACACACACACACACACACACACACACACACACACACACACACACACACACACACACCCATCCCACCTCTTAACTCAGACAGTTCACGTTCAGGCAGTAAGTCACCAAAACTGCCCCGCGTCTCTGTGCAGGGGGATTGTATGGTGGAGGGGCGTGAGGAGTATAGTGGAGGGGTGTGAGGAGTATGGTGAGGGTAGTGAGGGGTAGATGTGGTGGTGGTGGTGGCTTAGTGATAGAGATGGTAGAAGTGAATAATTGAAGTGATAGTAAAGAAAGTTGAAAAGCTTATGGTGAACGATAGAACTGCTGGTAACACTAAACATGGTACTATAAGTATACAACCTCTGTAATATACAGTATACTGTTGCATGGCGTCGTCACCGAGATGTACGGTACGAGCTGGAGACAAAAACTCGGCCCCCCTATATACCTCTTAACTCACGAAACTGTTCACGTCCAGGCCGTAGCTCACACAAACTGACCAATGTCTCAGTACAGGAGGGGGTGCCTATATGGTGGAAGAGGCGTAGTTGAGGTGGTGGTGTGGTAGTGGTGATACAGAGTACAAGTTTTGGTAATGGTACAAGTTATGGTAATGGTACAAGTTGTGGTAATGGTACAAGTTGTCGTAGTGGTAGTAAATGGTACAAGTTGTGGTAATGTTACAAGTAGTGGTAGTGGGGGTAAATGGTACAAGTTATGGTAGTGGGGGTAAATGGTACAAGTTGTGGTAGTGGGGGTAAATGGTACAAGGTGTGGTAGTGGGGGTAAATGGTACAAGTTTTGGTAGTGGGGGTAAATGGTACAAGTTGTGGTAGTGGGGGTAAATGGTACAAGTTATGGTAGTGGGGGTAAAATGGTACAAGTTGGGGTAGTGGGGGTAAATGGTACAAGTTGTGGTAGTGGAGGTAAATGGTACAAGTTGTGGTAGTGGTGGTAAATGGTACAAGTTATGGTAGCGGGGGTAAATGGTACAAGTTATGGTAGTGGGGGTAAATGGTACAAGGTGTGGTAGTGGGGGTAAATGGTACAAGGTGTGGTAGTGGGGGTAAATGGTACAAGTTGTGGTAGTGGGGGTAAATGGTACAAGTTGTGATAGTTGGGGTAAATGGTACAAGTTATGGTAGTGGGGGTAAATGGTACAAGTTGTGGTAGTGGTGGTAAATGGTACAAGCTGTGGTAGTAGTGGTAAATGGTACAAGTTGTGGTAGTAAATGGTACAAGTAGTGATGGTAAATGGTACAAGTTGTGGTAGTCGGGTAAATGGTACAAGTTGTGGTAGTCGGGTAAATGGTACAAGTTGTGGTAGTGGTGGTAAATGGTACAAGTTGTGGTAGTGGGGGTAAATGGTACAAGTTGTGGTCGTAAATGGTACAAGGTGTAGTAGTGGTAGAAAATGGTACAAGGTGTAGTAGTGGTAGTAGATGGTACAAGTTGTGGTAGTGGTGGTAAATGGTACAAGTTGTGGTAGTGGGGATAAATGGTACAAGTTGTGGTAGTGGGGATAAATGGTACAAGTTGTGGTAGTGGGGATAAATGGTACAAGTTGTGGTAGTGGGGATAAATGGTACAAGTTGTGGTAGTGGGGGTCAATGGTACAAGTTGTGGTAGTGGGGGTCAATGGTACAAGTTGTGGTAGTGGGGATAAATGGTACAAGGTGTGGTAGTGGTGGTAAATGGTACAAGTTATGGTAGTGGTGGTAAATGGTACAAGTTGTGGTAGTGGTGGTAGACCGTAGAAGTTTGGTAATAATAATGTCGAAAACGTTCACATGGAGTCGTGCCTGAAATATATGAGATGGACACACCAACTCGATCCCCCTCAGAGGCTGTTCACATTGGGTCGGTAACTCACTCAAACTACCCATTGTCTCTGTACAAGGGAGGGGTGGGGGGGGGATGAGTGATAAAGATGGTGATAAGTGGAAGAGGTGGTGGTGATGAGTGATCGAGGAGATGGTGGTGAGTGATATATGGTTGAAGCGGTGGTGATGAGTGAGTGGTAGAAGCGGTGGTGATGAGTGGTAGAGGTGGTGGTGATGAGTGGTGGAAGCGGTGGCGATGAGTGGTAGAGGTGGTGGTGATGAGTGGTTGAGGTGGTGGGGGTGAGCAAAATATACTTTGGTGGTGAGTGGTTGAGGTGGTGAGGTGTGATAGAGGTGGTGGTGGTGAGTGGTTCCAGTTGTGGCTGTGAGTGGTTGAGGTTGTGACAAAGTTGTAGATGAGGCTGTGGGGAATGTCTAAAGCGGTAGTGGTGAAAGGTAAAGGAGAAAGAGGTGGTTAAATAGCCAATATATACACCGAGGTGGTAGTGATGAATGGTAGAGAAGGTGGTAGTGCATGAATGAATATCTGAAGCAGTAGTGGTGAATGGAACATGAGGCAATGAATGGTAAAGAAAGTGATAGTGAATGGAAGATGAGGCTGTGGTGAATTATTGGCGTGGGAGTAGTGAATGGTAGAGGAGGTGATGATTGTTGAATAGGTTTGAGTGAATGGATGAGGGAGGTGTTCGTGAATGGGTGCAGTACTAGCGTATGGGTGTAGCAATGGTGGTGGTAACAGAGGTGCTAGGAATTAGGTGTAGTGGGTAAGGGTGAGGGCGTATTGGGTGTGTATAAGTTGTTAATGCAGGCGAAAGTGATAGTGGTCAAGGTAGCATATAATATTATATTGGAAGAAGGGTGGTACCGGGTATTTGAGTTGTTTGGGCTGGTTGTATTTGGGGTGTTGGAGATAGGGGTGTGGTGATAGGGGTGATACCTGACGATGGTAGGCTAACGGTATAGTTAACCCTCTCACGACCATATGACGCAGAGGTTGCCAGATTAGCAATATTAAATAGAGTTCTCTCACTCTTATAATTACCTCTCCAAAATTAGTTTTCTGCCCACAGCTAACTCAAAGACAATTGCAGAGGTTGAAGTAACTAACTAAAGGTTTCTAAATACCCCTGATGGTAATAAAGGCTTTAAAGTATCCCTAATAGGCTCAAAATTGCGTCAAGAACGTGAGAGGGTTAATATACCGGTATAGTGAGGTGTGTGGGGTGGGAGTATTGGGAGTGACTGAGGTGAGGATAGGTGTGGTGGTGGTGGTGGAGATTATTATGAAGGAGTCGATGGTAGTGGTAAAGGAATAGTGGATAGCAGGATGGATGGAATTGGAAGTGTGTGTGTGTGTGTGGGGGGGGGGGGGGGGGGGGGGATTGAGGATGTGGTGGCAACAAAGCACCGAGAGGGGGTGGGTAGGCAAGTGCATGGTGGAGAAGGAGGGGGGGGGGGATTGAGGATGTGGTGGCAACAAAGCACCGAGAGGGGGTGGGTAGGCAAGTGCATGGTGGAGAAGGAGGGAAGGTTGGGGTGGGGTGAAGTTTCAGCTGTGTCACCACCAGTTGCCAGAGCTCCCGACCCGCTTTCGCAGACACAACCAATTTTGAGGTTGCTGCTAAGACCGATCTCCCTCCCCACCACCCTGTCACCATAATGTCTGGCGGATACCGGGGATATTGACGAGCATTATGCAAAATAGACCCTCAGCCAAACATCAATGGAGGAGGACAGTCACAAGGGAGTCATATGAAGGGAGAATGACGCCACTTTAGCTTTGAAAGACGACATATTGTACCCTGGGCTCTCATCTGGAAAGCCGGTGCTCGAATCCCCATTGGTAGCTATAACGAAAACAGGTACACTGGCGGACAAACAAACAAACACAACAGACAGAAAACGACAATCGCATGATTTTCACCATAATACAAACAAATATATATTTCAAAAGTACCATAAGTGGTTCACATAGACTAGTGGACAAACTGAGTAGCAGGCCAAGAACAGGAAACAACTTTCATTGTCTATTATATTAAAACTCTTTACTGGGTTTCCCCTTCCGCATTATTTATCCATTCTCGATGTACGATACAATTTTCGCACAAAGGAGAGAAAACTACTCGACACTGATGTATAGCCTACGATGGATTACAATATACGGTACCAAAACAAATATATGTTGACAGCTAATGTAATTACCAACAACACTAAAGTCACCACTGCAATAATGTCGCTACTTATCCTATGCATCACCAGCATAGCTATTTTCGTAAGTGACACTACTCAGATGAGACCATTAGGCTTCATGAAAGTACCGGTGACATCCAGTATCATTAGGACGGTTGTGTTGGTTTATGGAGTTGTGTGTTTATGGTTTATGTGTTGGTTTGTGTATGGTTTATATACGGTTTATGATAATATTTAGAGCAGATGGGGGAAATTAATGTTGTGGCGACGGTCTTGTTGTTTACGCTACACGAGACAGCGTTGAAGCAGCTAAGCAATATCACCCTATAGACGAAGGGTTTGTTTGGCTAATAGGGATATCATACCAGAGCTTTTATCGTCAATTATCGATTATCAACATTTTCCTAGCAACATTTCGGGAATATGTTGCATGATAAAAAAAATTGACTGACTATAGATTATAAATAAGGCGATATCAACAAAATGGCGACTAACGTGAGAATGAAAATGCAACTGAATACATCACTCCCTATAGACGCTCCTGCATAGCACCCCCCGCCCTCCTCCCCACGCCCCCTTCAGGATTCTGCCCCCCAGTGATGCTTCTCTGACGTCACCCCGGCCGCCCACGTACCACAGGCTTCAAAAGTTCCCCGGTTAACTAACTGGGAAACTGTGGGAATATCGGTTAAAATACAGAGCACCACATTTTTCATATCACCCATTAACTGTTGACTCATATGTTTGACCTTATGATTCTCAGTTGTATGTGCATCAATGTTCATGATATCATAACAAGGTTCTAGGTGTTTTTGTGAATGTGTCTGTAGGTCCTAAAACCGGAGTGAGGCAGGCTGGGCGGTGTCTAGCCTGATGATGATGATACCATAGTTTAAGCTGGGAGTGCACGCCCAACTATGCAACTAAAATTGTCACGTCATTTGTGGATACCTTACGAAGCTACAACTTATCCTTTAACAATTACACATATAATTTGGTACCTAATCTATTAATAGTATCATGGCTCACATGTTTAGGAAACTGATATTAATTAAGAATATATAACGGTGTTGTCATTATTTTTCTATAATTGTGCGGGGTCATGGCATGTGACGTCATTTATGAATTGACACAAATGATATATTCATCCATTTTCAAAAAAAATATATATATTTACTAGTACTTAATCGATGTGTAACATAATATAGGTTATTTAGATAATGATGTCAGTGGATATAAAACTAACAAGAAGAAAACCAACAACAGCAACAAGGACATGAGTAAGCTTTAGAGGTCCTCGCTTCGCACGGACTTAATAATGTACATTTTGTAAAAGTGGATAGTATTCTAAATGTGATAAGCTTTATATCCATACATGTGGAGAAGAGAGAGGTAGGTCATATTTTGTTTTCATATTTGCAAATAATATTTTCTTATACAGTACTGAGAAGCACCCTAATCATTCTTCTATCACAAGGCGTCAGTAGCACTACCGTACATCACAACCCAATTAAACCAAACTTCAGAATACTTTTTAATATTTACAAAGAGTATTTCCTTCATAAATAAAAATTTCCTTTTAACCATCATATTTCTAGTAGATAGTTTATAGCTGTAAACAAATAAGTTCGGCTCATTAGAGAAATAAGCTTTCCAATGTTTGATCAAGACATGGTTTACGTAGTTACGCCTGATAGTCACAAGTAAGAATCCTCCTATGCCTTCTTATGATCGACTATATTTCTTATCTTAGCTATATATGTAAGGCGTCATTATATTTTAAGAAGCCTGAATATAGGTTTTAAATTCAAGCATTGCTTACTACAATCACTGAAAAAAAGTTGTGAAGGTGCTACAAGATTCGTTTATATCAAATACCGTACTGTACTTCCCCATCGCCAGGTTCTAAACTTGCCCAAGGGTTTAATCTCTATTGTGAATAGTGTTTATACTGAGTATTATACCAACAAAGTAATAATACTTAATCTTTCATTCTGCCATGTATATACGTTATTATCATCATCATGAGTATCCATATAATCGTTTCATGACTATCATTATCATCATTACCATCAGCCCAAGTATATTCATTGCAAAACAAAGGCCACTACTAAGTTTCCTATTCTACTCAGTTAAATGTTAAAGTCTGCTGCATCTCATCTCTGAAAACTTTCGGCCACCATTTCCTAAGTATTCAGATATAACCGAACCCCAATTTCCGGTCAGACGGGAGACACGATGGCCGCCACGTCTGATTCAGGTCTTTCGTATAAATGCGGCACAGATGAATTTCCTCAGCAAGGGGAGAGAAGAAAGCGAAGATGAGAAGGAGGAGGATGACAAGTTAAAGATGATGGGGACGAGGAGGAAATAATACTATGATATTGACGAAGAAGAGATAAGAAGAGCTCTGTCCTGGAAACAAGATAGCCAATATATCAGTATGATTCATGCCGTTTGCAGGGTTCCATGTCATCTCAACCAGTAGACCAATTCAACCAGTAGCTCTCAACCAGTGCCAAATTAACCCCGACCAACCAAACCAGTGCCAAATTATAGTACTAACCTAACCTAACCTAACCGTATTGGTTAAATTGGTACTGGTTGAGTTGACCGGTCACCCGTTTGCAGGCAATACGGTAGCCTGTTTTGCCTCAGCAGCGGGAGAGAGAGGCAAACGGACGGACAGATAGGACCACTAAAGCTTACTAAACAAAAAGTAAAGAAGAAGATAAACAAATAACAAGAAGAATCACAGAAAAAAAGAAGAAAGATGAGTAGAAAAATAATTTTACATAGAAAGAATTGTGATAAGTTCCTTACAGTACCCGCCATCAGTTCAGTTCTGGTGATTGGGCCACACTGGCGTTATGAAGTGTCGTGCATTCCAATCAATTAATATATTCCTGCACCCTTTTGCACGCATGATCTGCTAGCCAAGTCGCAATCATTTTATCAGAATCAATTACATTAATTTTGTAAAGGGAAGAACTTTCACTTAAGGGTTATTTTCTAAGAATCAAAAGGTTAAACTTTATTTCAATTAACCCTCTGACTTCCATAAACTCTTACCAAACTGGATTAAAGTGTCTAATGATAGCCATAACAAAAAAAAGTGCGCCCCTTGAACCTAAAAGACCCCCTCTGAAAACGTAAACTACCACTCCTACGCAGGTAGCCGTTAAAAAGGGCTCTTGCTATAATAAGCTGAAATTATAGCCTTGCAAAACGGCCTCTGATTATTTTGTTTGTATTATCTATATTATCAAATCAGTTCGTGTGTCTGTCTGTGTGTTCTTAATAGGCGGCCGCAGTTTTGGACCTGGGGAGCTGAAACTTTGCATGTGGGTGTCAATTGACCTGGGTCAGGTCAAGGCCAGGTCAGGTCAGGCCAGGCCACGATCGGAGGTCGTTTCGAGGCCGAAATTGAAAAAAACAAAATGAAAAAAATTGCCGTTTGGGGCAGGAGGCCTCCGATCGAAAAGGTGTATGGAACGAAAGTTGTTCGCAGACCCCCAAAATGGGTTTACGGATGAGGTCAGATCCAAGATCGGAGGTCATTTAGCGGCCGAAATCGAGGTCGCCGTTTAATGAGGCACAGGGAGGTCGAGGCCGGGATTATGGTAGTAGAATTTAAACCCGGGCAACGCCGGGTACCCCTGCTAGTTATTATTATTACTCCTTCAATCCATCTATCCATAGCCTATGATAGCGCAGTTGGAAAGTGTGGACATGCTTAGATTGATATGCAGGATTCGAAACTGCATAATAAATCGTAGGCTTGTCCATCATTTTAGATAACTGTCTTCGTAGCGCAATGGATAAATGCACTGAATTTCGGCGTGAGCATCATAGGTTCGAATCCCTGGACTGCCACATGTATTTGTTGATTTCATTAATTGAGTTTAGGAGTAAAGTCGGTTGGTGGAGGTAACATAATAATTATTATTATCAAAAGTAGTGGATCAAAAGTAGTGGATCACAAGTACCGGTAGTGCATCAAAAGTAGTGCGTCAAAAGTATAGAATCAAAAGTAGCGGATCAAAAGTAGCAGGTAAAGGCGCTAATGTTTAGCAGTTGTCATAAATGCCATCTTTAAATTTTCGAAGCAATCTCAGGCTGAATTGAATCTCCGTATTAATTCTTACCAGTTATTTGCATATCGGAGGTTTGCCCAAGGGGAGGATTTTAGTTTGCTTCCTAGAATCCTAGATCTAAACCAAGCTTTAAAAATTACCCCCAATACCCCTCTTCGAGATAATTTTGTTAGTTTGCTCGGTGCCGGGTCCTTCTAAATTACAGGCTCGATATCGCTCGCTAGGAAAAAAATCGACAACTAAATGACACGAAAGGTCTAAGAATGTACAAAGAAATGAGCCAAAGGACTTAAAATCGCCGAACTAATGGGGCGAACGTCATAAAATATCAAAACTAATGGGGCTAAACGTAAGGGAGATGGGGTTCCAGAAAAAAAAACTTCCTTAAGTGAAAACATGCCCTTTAGCCGTTCGAGGCTTCACAATGTACGGATATTAACCCTTCTGTACCAGCGACGTCTTTTTAAATTTTATTCTGGCTGTATTTAGACAATTTTGTGCAGTTTTGGCAGGATATGTGGTTGTAAAAAGGGTTAAGTAAGATAGTTAGAAGCCTGTTATTTTGGGAGACCTTTTTTAAGCTGAATAAAATCGTCTAATAGTAGCCAGAATAAAAAACATGGGTCGCAAATGGAAAACACATCAAACCCATGAATAATAATTAAATAAAAAATATACAATAAACCCCCAAACATCGGATGGGCTTGGGTGGAAAGGGTGTTGCCAATCATAATATTGAGCGAAGTGTAATGAACTGAACGGTAATTTATGGAAGATGACTATATATCAAACTGTTTCCAGAA